>CM039675.1:107371356-108571356 GCA_022496015.1 Hordeum marinum
GCTGCAGAACACTACGTAGTCATTCCAACTTAACCAACTGAAGTAAGACTGATTATGAGAGAACAGTTTCTTGCCGCTATCACTTTGCTTGCATCTGAGATGTCAAGGAAGTGTGTTACGCAGAAAAACACCACAACCATATATCGCATCAAATGAGTAGATTAGTGTATGCTCCGGAACAAATTACTTCAGTTTTATATTCAAGCTCCGTCCCATCACAACTAGTTACCCAAAGCAAACTGCAGAGGTAACAAGGGGGCATTTCTTTAACAAAGAAATACAGTAGATAGTAAGCAACTACCATGGATCCAGTTTGTGGGGAAAGCATCAATTCAATGAGAACAGCGCAAAAAAAATACTCTCACAAATAGATATTAACTCTTACAGCCACACATCCTAGGACCAAACTATTCTCAATTGAAGGGATTCAATATTTTGGCCGTGGCAACATTATCAACATGATAGATACCGTCTTTGAATCCTAATCACTTGCAAGCACATGTAAACTATGATCTCATTAGACAACCGATAAGAAGATATCATTCACTTTTAAATAATCCTTGGGTGTGTGATCTTTCATTAGAGGATGTACTGTACTCACAAAATTATCAAACGCATTTAATCATCAAGATTCATCACTGAATTTCATACAATAGATGACCAACCTATTATTGTGTGCTCGGGGTACTATCAGAATGTAAGTATGGATATCAACATTTAGGCTCACAACTCCGCAAGATCATCCGAACAGTAAATGTGTTACTAAAACACACACACAAAATGCAACTGACACGCAAAACTACCAGATGCTAAGCTAAAACTTGATCTCGGTTAAGCAAATAAGTAGCCACATGTATACTGAGCTGAGATGGAAGCTGAAGTCGTTGCCCAACTATTCCAGATCCCACGATGCGGTGACTGTACTATGATGGCAGCAGTGGTAGCAAGGGCGGTCATGAGAATGAGATCCCGTAGAGCTCGGAGAGATCTGGTGAGGCACATACCTTTGAGCGCGAGGATCCTGGTGTTGGGGTTCATGAGCGCGGAATCGGCCGTGATAGGCCTGCGGAGGGGCTGACTGGGCATGGCCATGTCGATGATAACGACGCTGTTCTGCGGCGAAGTCTCCCGGACACAGATGTACCTGTCCGACTCCATGGTGACATGGGTGAAGGTGACGAACTGTGGCGCGATCCCCAGGCTCGTCAGCTGCAACAAGCAACAAAGCCACCGCCATGGCAGCCGTGTCAGTCAGCCAGTCGCAAGGCCTAGCTAGTCCCTCCTCAGAGATCTGATCTGACTACAGAGAGAGAGAGAGAGAGAGAGAGAGAGAGAGGAAATGATGGATGGGTATATGCGATGGCGGTGTAGTTACCGTGAGCGCCTCGCGCATGGCGATGGGGGCGTTGGCCGCCGCCATGGCGGCAGGCGGCGGTGGCGAGAGCTCCCTGGAGCGAGACGGCGGAGGCGGGCTGGTGGTGTGTGCCCGTGTGTTGGAGAGATCGGATCTGAAGAGGGAGGGAGGGAGGGAGGGAGGGTGTTGGAACCAACGGGGCAGAGACGATGCAGTGTTTGGGAATTTTAATTAGTCGTGGAGGCGGAGGGTGTGCGTTGGAAATGTTTCCCCGATTAGTCCTCCGCCATCTCTCGAATAACTGCTAACGTCATTTAAGTCACAAAACACGTGTGAGAAGATAGACTTCTTCGTGCCGAGGTATCTATAGATAATAAGGTTCTTCACGGTGAAGTATCTTTCTTTTCTTGTTTTGGTTGATGTAATGTTTTTCATGGAGAAGTAACTTTATTTAGTTATCTAATAATGTTGAGAGAGTTCTTCACCCAACGATGAACGGTAACAACTTAAGTATAACTAGTACAAAATGCACGTGTGTTGTACCGAACGAAAAGAATTCATAAAACATAATCCGTGTGTCAATATGCGTCGCTTCTTATATACAACTATGTCAAACATTAAAAATAAGATTACCCTCATTCTTTATAAGGTGACACTATCAGGAAAAATCTTATATACATAATCTTAGCAGCAGCGTGGGACACGAAGAGGCGCAACTGCTAATTAGCAGTAGCGCGGTCCGCGGATAGGCGCTACTGCTACAAACTTAGCAGTAGCGCGGCTCGGTAGAACAGCGCTTCTACTAAAATTGACCGATCGTTCCCGCCACGCTAGGTTTAGCAGTAGCACGCCCATAATAATCGCGTTACTGCTAATGTAATAGTAGTAACGCGTTTTTTTTCATGTCGCTACTGCTAATTTTGAAACTTGCTACATGGAGGGCCCCGCTTAGCAGTAGCGCGTGTGCGAGAGGAGCGCTACTGCTAACTTATTAGCAGCAATGCGTTTTGAGCCCAGCTCTACTGCTCAGTCGCAGCCATACCACCCTTTCCTTCCCCTCCCCTTCTCTCTTCCTCACTTTCCCCTCGCTCCCACCTCCTCTCTCCCTCACTTTGCTTCTTCCTCACTACTTCTCCCCCCACACACACATTACTCTCCTTCTTCTACCTATCTTTCTCTTTATTACTCCTAGCTAACTACATCAACCTCCATTAATGCATCTCCTTTCTCTTTTTCCTTCCCCCTTCACTAGTTGAACTTGTCTCCTTCAAAACTAGCAAGCTAGGTAGATCTAACTAGCATTTAGTGAAGTGACCTATGAACCTCCCTAACTAGATCTATAGCCTTGTCAAGAAAAGCTTTGTCCACTTTTGATCATTCCATAGGCGTGTGTGGCGACACCTATTGACATCATCATCACTATGCTCGATCTCGAGATAGGTGATCAAAATTTTATGCTTTTGCAAGAATGGTGAAAGCACAT
The DNA here is from genome assembly GCA_022496015.1 of Hordeum marinum. Lineage (NCBI taxonomy): Eukaryota > Viridiplantae > Streptophyta > Magnoliopsida > Poales > Poaceae > Hordeum > Hordeum marinum. Next base: position 107,374,194 of record CM039675.1, read on the forward strand.
TTGCTCCCTTGGTGGTTTTGGTAATTAATAACAACATATAAGTCATTGAACTAATATCTTCACCAAGTATATTTCAGGAAAAGTTCAATGATGGGAATGGCAAAAGGATTGTGAAATTACCCCGAGATTCAAGGAAATAAGTTGGCCAAGCTTCAAGCAAAAGGACTCTACATTTTGCATTTGTGAGAAAACACTTTGAGTCTATATGAAAGCCAATACTATTAAAATGGGGTAAAGTTATGATGGTGAACAATATGCTCAAACGTGCACAAGTGACAGTCACCAAAACATCCACATACTCTCCCACCAAAGTCTGTCCTAAGTCAAACATGTCAAATCGGTGCAACCAACTTTCCTATCCCGGTGCCACCGAGTTCCAAACCCTAGACAGACTCAGCCAAACCCTAACACTTCGGTGCAGCCGACACTACACTCGGTGTCACCAAGTTGTATATCGGTCCCTCCGAGATTCAAAAATTGCCACTTTTTGTCACTTCGGTACCACCGAGTTTTACACTTCGGTGTCACCGAGTCTGACTTATTGCGTGTAACGGTTGGATTTTTGGGGATGCATATATATACCTCTTCATCACCATCCACTCGAAAGAGAAGCACTCAGAACTATTTCATACCTATCCTACTCAGATTTCTGAGAGAGAACCACCTATCCTTGTGTTGAGGTCAAGATCTTCCACTCCAACCATATGGATCTTGATTTCTAGCCTCCCCAAGTTGCTTTCCACCAATCCCATCTCTTCTACCAAGCCAAATTTGTGTGAGAGAGATTGTGTGTTGAGGAGTCTATCATCTTGAAGCACAAGAGCAAGGAGTTCATCGTTATTACCAAGCCTATTACCTTTTGGAGGGTGGTGCCTCCTAGATTAGTTAGGTGTAGGTTGGCGCCTCCTACTTCATGTTGTGGAGTGAACCAAGAAGTTTGTAAGGGCAAGGATATCACCTACTTCGTGAAGATCTACCCATAGTGAGGCTAGTCCTTCGTGGATGGAAGCCGCATGGAATAGTCAAGGTTGCTTCTTCATGGAACCCTCCGTGGGTAGCCCTTCGTGGACTCTCGTGATCGTTACCCTTCGTGGGTTGAAGACTCCATGAACATGGACGTACGATAGCACCACCCATCGGAACCACGGGAAAAATCATCGTGCCATCACTTGTGTTTGCATTCCTAATCCTCTCTTTACTTACATGTGGAATGTCTTTATTTTCCGCTACCACACTCTTAGACATGCATGTGTAGGGTGTTACTTGATATGCTATGAATGCTAAAACTTGCCAAGAACTAAAATTGAGAAAAAGGCAAAACTTTTATTTGGTCAAGTAGTCTAATCACCCCCCCCTCTAGACCTACTTTCGATCCTACAAATGGAAATATGTGTATGTGTGTGATATGACATAATCGGACGATGTGATGGAAATTTTGTGTGTGGCATGAGTTGCCGCATAATTGTGCTTGTGAGTTGCCTATGTTTTGCCGAAATGTCAATTTATTTCCGTTTCGATGAATTCTGGGCAAACTCTATATGTCCTATTTTTAGGGAAGGTCATGCCGAATTTTTGTATGACTTTAATGCATGCATGCATTTTTATAATCAATTTGTTTATTATTACCGTTCAGGCGTTCATGATGGTCAGTGGAACGGTGGTGGACAGGTGGTTGCGGCCGGTGGTGCAGGACATGAAAGAAAATAACCTGACAGAGATTTTATGTCTGTGTCGAAGATGCAAAGGACGAGCTTGGCTCGACCCCTATGACGATGGTCGTGTGATGGCGCACCTGTTCATGAATGGTTTCATGGATGGATGTACTCGGTGGATATTTGAAGATGAGGATGATGATGATGATGTTGAGGACGCCGACGGGGCAGGCAATGACGACACAGGGCAAGACGAAGAGATGATCGATAATGGCGGCGGAGAAGGGGCCGGACATGACGGTGGGGAAGAGGCCGGACATGACGGCAAGGGGGGTGGTGGGAGGGCCAACCCTAGGGTTGGCGCCACCTAACTTGGGTGGCAAGCCACCCTAGGGCGCCTTCACCCTTGGCCGCCGCCCCAAGGGGAAACCCTAGGGGTTTGGCGCACCACCCCTCCCCCTATATATATGTGAGAGGGAGGAGGGCAGCCGCACCCTAAGTCATGGCGCAACCCTTCCTCCCTCCCCGTTCGCTTCTCCTCTAGTAGATTGGTTCGGTGCCGCTTAGCGAAACTCTGCCGGATCAGCTCCACCACCACCGCTGCCACATCGTTGTGCTGCCGGCGAACCCATCTACCTCTCCGCTCCCTCTTGCTGGATCAATAAGGCGGAGATCTTCATCGAGTTGCACGTGTGCTAAACGTGGAGGTGTCATCCGTTTGGCACTTGATCGGGAGTTCGTGGGACGGCTTGCGATTTGGATCGTGGAGACGTACCACTACATCAACCGCGTTCTTTAACGCTTCCTCTTAGCGATCTACAAGGGTACGTAGATCCAATCTCTCCTCTCATGGATCCTCATCTCCTAGATTGATCTTGGTGAAGCGTAGGAACTTTTTTGTTTCCCATGCAACGTTCCCCAACAGTGGTATGAGAGCTAGGTCTATGTGTAGATGAGATCTCGAGTAGAACACAAAGAGTTTGTGGGCGTTGATGCTTAGATTGCTTCCTCACTTGGTCATGTTTTGGTTCAGCGGTATTGTGGGATGAAGCGGCCCGGACCAACCTTACTTGTACGCTTACGAGAGACCGGTTCCATCGACTGACGTGTAACTTCGTTGCACAAAGATGGCTGGCGGGTGTCTATTTCTCCTACTTTAGTTGGATCGGATTCGACAAAGGTGGTCCTTGAGAAAGTTGAAAAGCAATTTATGTATCACTGTTGTGGTTTTGCGTAGGTGAGAATTGTTCTTGCTAGATATCCGTAGCAGCCACGTAAAACTTGCAACAACAATTAGAGGACGTCTAACTTGTTTTTGCAGGGTATGTTATGATGTGATATGGCCAATTACATGATGAGATATATGTGATGTATGAGATGATCATGTGTTGTATAGAATATCACGACTTGCATGTCGATGAGTACGGCAACCGGCAGGAGCCATAGGGTTGTCTTTAATTATTGTATGACCTGCGTGTCAATCATTAAGCGCTATGTAATGCTTTACTTTATCGCTAGACGGTAGCAATAGTAGTAGAAGCATGGTGGGCGTGACAACCCCGATGGTGACACGCTGATGGAGATCATGGTGTCATGCCGGTGACGATGGAGATCATGTCAGTGCTTTAAGGATGGAGATCAAAAGCACAAGTTCATGGCCGTATCATGTCACTTATGATTTGCATGTGATGTTAATTCTTTTTTATGCACCTTATTTTGCTTAGGACGACGATAGCATTATAAGGTGATCCCTCACTAAAATTTCAAGATAAATTGTGTTCTCCCCAAGCGTGCACCATTGCGAGAGTTCGTCGTGTCGAGACACCACGTGATGATCGGGTGTGATAGACTCTACATTCACATACAACGGGTGCAAGCCAGTGTTGCACGTGCAAAACACTCGGGTTAAACTTGACGAGCCTAGCATGTACAGACATGGTCTCGGAACACAAGAAACCGAAAGGTCGAACATGAGTCATATAGTAGATATGATCAACATGATGATGTTCACCATTGAAACCACCTCAACTCATGTGATGATCGGACTTGAGTTGGTGAATTTGGATCATGTATCACTCGAATGACCGGAGGGATGTCAATTTGAGTGGGAGTTCTTAAGTAATATGATTAATTGAACTCATTATCATGAACATAGTCAGTAGTGTCTTTGCAAATTATGTTGTAGATTACTAGCTCATGCTGTAGCTCCCTTGAATTTTTATATGTTCCTAAAGAAATAGAGTTGAAAGATGATGGTAGCAATATTGCGGACTGGGTACGTGATCTGAGGATTGACCTCATTGCTGCACAGAAGGCTTATGTCCTTAATGCACCGCTCGGTGCTCTACCCCATCTAGCATCGCCTGTAGATGTTGTGAACATCTGACAGGCATGTTCCGATAACTACTTGATAGTTTAGTGTGTTATGCTTTATGGCTTAGAATTGAGGCTCCAAAACGTTTTGAATGTCAGGGAACATATGAGATGTTCTAAGAGCTGAAATTGGGATCTCAGGCTCGTGCCCGTGTTGTGAGGTATGAGATATCCAACAAGATTCTTTGCCTGCCAGATGAAGGAGAATAGATCAATCATTGAGAATGTGCCCAGATTGTCTGGGTGCTACAATCGCTTGGATCGAGTGAGAGTTGATCTTCCAGATAAGATAGTGATTGATATAGTTCTTTGAGTCACTATCACTAAGCTACTAGAACTTCGTGATGAACTATAATTATGCCAGGGATGGAAATGATGATCCCTGAGCTGTTTGCGATGTTTAACACCGCGAAGGTAGAAATCAAGAAGGAGCATCAAGTGTTGATGGTTAGTAAAACCACTAGTTTCGAGAAGGGCAAGGGCAAGGAGGGAAACTTCATGGATGGCAAGTCAGTTGCTGCTCTAGTGAAGCAACCCAAAGTTGAACCCAAACCCGAGACTAAGTGCTTCTATTATGAGGAGAGCGGTCGCTGAAGCGGAACAACCCTAGATACTTGGTAGATAAGGAGGCTGGCAACGTCGACAGAAGTATATTTGATATATGTGTTATTGATGTGTACCTTGATAGTACTCCTAGTAGCACCTGGGTATTGGATACCGGTTCGGTTGCTAAATGTTAGTAACTTGAAGTAAAAGCTGCAGAATAAACAGAGACTAGCTAAGTGTGAGGTGACAATGTGTGTTGGAAATGTTTCCAAGGTTGATGTGATCAACATCGCACGCTCTCTCTACCTTCGGGATTAGTGACAAACCTAAATGTTATTTGGTGTTTGCGTTAAGCATGAACATGATTAGATCGAGTTTATTGCAACACGGTTATTCATTTAAGTTAGAGAATAATGGTTATTCTGTTTAGATGAATAATACCTTCGATGGTCATGCACCCAGTGAGAATGGTTTGTTGAATCTTGATCGTAGTAATACACATGTTCATAACATTGATGCCAAAAGATACAAAGTTAATAATGATAGTACCACATACTTGTGGCACTGCCGCTAAATGTCATATTGGTATAAATTGGATGAAGAAACTCCATGTTGATGGATCTTTGGACTCATTCAATTTCGAATCGGTTGAGATATGCGAACCATGCCTCTTGGGCAAGATAAATAAGGACCCCGTTTTTCGGTTTGATGGAGCGGGCAAGTGATTTATTGGAAATGATACATGTTGATGTATGCAATCCAATGAGTCTTGTAGCGTGCGGTGGATATCGTTATTTTCTTACCTTCACTGATGATTTGAGTAGATATAGTGTATATTTACTGAATTAAACACAAGTCTGAATCGTTTGAAAAGTTCAAGCAAATTCAGAGTGAAGTTTAAGATCATCGTGACAAGAAGATAAAAATGTCTATGATATGATCGTGGAGGTGAATATATGAGTTACGAGTTTGGCATACAACTTTAGACAATGTGAAAGTTGTTTCACAACTCATGCCATCTGGAACACCATAGTGTGATGGTGTGTCCGAACGTCGTGGTCGTGCTCTATTGGATATGGTGCGAACTATGATGTCTCTTATCAATTTGCCACTATCGTTTTGGGGTTATGCATTAGAGACAACTACATTCACTTTGAAAGGGGCACCATCTAAGTCCGTTGAGATGACACCGTATGAATTTTGGTTTGGCGGAAACCTAAGTTGTCATTTCTTAATGTTGGGGCTGCAACGCTTGTGTGAAAAATGTTTTCAATTAATGAGCTCGAACCCAAAGTGGACAAATGCATCTTCATAGAATACCCTAAGAACAGTTGGGGTATACCTTCTATCTCAGATCTGAGTGCAAAGTGTTTGTTGCTGAAAACGGGTCCTTTCTCGAGAAAGAGTTTCTCTCGAAAGAATTGAGTGGGAGGGAAGCTAAAACTTGATGAGGTTGTTGAACCTTTGTTTCAACAAAAGAGTAGGCGCAGCGCAGAAAGATGTTTCTGTGTAACCTACGTTAGTTGAAGAGGAAGTTAATGATGATGATCATGAATCTTCGGATCAAGTTACTATCGAACCTCATAGGTTGACAAGGACGCGTACTGCTCCTGAGTGGTACGAGAACCCTGTCTTAAAGGTCATGTTGTTGGACAACGATGAACCTACGAGCTATGGAGAAGCAATGCTTAGCCTGGATTCCAACAAATGGTTAGAGGCCATGAAATCCAAGAAAGGATCCATGTATGAAAACCAAGTATAGACTTTGCTAGACTTGCTCGTTGGACGACAGGTCATCGAGTACAAATGGACCTTTAAGATGAAGACAAACGTTGATGGTAAATGTCACCATTTATAAAGCTCGACTTGTCGCAAAGAAGTTTCCGACAAGTTCAAGGAGTTGACTGCGATGAGACTTTCTCACTCGTAGCGATGCTAAAGTTTGTTGGAATTATGTTAGCAGTTGCTACATTTTTCAATTATGAAATCTGGCAGATGGATGTCAAAACATCGTTTCCTTAACGGTTTACGTGAGGGAAGGTTGTATGTGATACAACTAGAAGGTTTTGTCAGTCCTAAGGATGCTAAAAGGTGTGCGAGCTCCAGCAATCCTTCTATGGGCTAGAGCAAGCATCTCGGAGTTGGAATGTACGCTTTGATGAGGTGATCAAAGTTGTTGAGTCTATACAAAGTTTATGAGAAACTTGTATTTACAATAAAGTGAGTGGGAGCACTACAGAATTTTTGATAAGCATATGTGGTTGACATATTAGTGATCGGAAATGATGTAGAATTTCTGGAAAGCATAAATGGTTATTTGAAAAGAGTTTTTTAAAGGAAGACCTGGATAAAGCTACCTAATTGTTGAGCTCAAGATCTATAGAGATAGATCAAGATGCTTTATGAGACTTTCAATGAGTAACATACCTTGACAAGATTTTGAAAGAGTTCAAAATGGATTAGTCAAAGAAAGAGTTCTTTCCTGATTTGTAAGGTGTGAAGTTGAGTGAGACTCAAAGCTCGACCATGGCAAAAGAAAGAGAAAGGACGAAGGTCGTCCCCTATGCTTTAGCCATAGGCTCTATATAGTATGCCATGCTATGTACATCACCTTGTGTGTGCCTTTCCATGAGTCTGTCAAGGGGTACAAGAGTGATCCAGGAGTGGATCACTGGACAACGGTCAAAATTATCCTTAGTAACTGGAGGACTAAGGAAATGTTTCTCGATTATGGAGGTGATAAAGAGTTCGCCGTAAAGAGTTACGTCGACGCAATCTTTAACACCAATCCGGATGACTCTTAGTACCAATCCGAATACGTATAGTGGAGTAGCCATTTGGAATAGCTCCAAGTGGAGTGTGGTAGCAATGTCTATAGTAAGACATAGAGATTTGCAAAGTACACATGGATCTGAATGTCGCAGACCCGTTGACTAAAAGACCTCTCTCACATGCAAAGCATGATCGAGCCCCAGAACTCATTGGGTGTTAGATTCATAGCAATGCGAATCACATGGTGATGTGAACTAGATTATTGACTCTAGTGCAAGTGGGAGACTGTTGGAAATATGCCCTAGAGGTAATAATAAATTGGTTATTATCATATTTCCTTGTTCATGATAATCGTTTATTATCCATGCTATAATTGTATTGATTGGAAACTCAGATACATGTGTGGATAGATAGACAACACCATGTCCCTAGTATGCCTCTAGTAATCTAGCTCGTTGATCAAAGATGGTCAAGGTTTCCTAGCCATTGACATGAGATGTCATTTGATAACGGGATAACATCATTAGGAGAATGATGTGATGGACAAGACCTAAACTGTAAACGTAGCATATGATCGTGTCAGTTTATTGCTACAGTTTCTGCATGTCAAGTATCTGTTCCTATGATCGTGAGATCATGCAACTCGCTAACACCGAAGGAGTACCTTGTGTGTATCAAATGTCGCAACGTAACTGGGTGACTATAAAGGTGGTCTACAGGTATCTCCGAGGGTGTCTTTTTGGTTGGCATGGATCAAGACTGGGATTTGTTACTCCGTGTGACGGAGAGGTATTTGAGGGCCCACTCGGTAATACAACATCACAACAAGCCTTGCAAGCAATGTGACTAAGTGTTAGCCACAGGATCTTGTATTACGGAACGAGAAAAGAGACTTGCGCGTAACGAGATTGAACTAGGTATAGAGATACCGACGATCGAATCTCGGGCAAGTAACATACCGAAGAACAAAGGGAACAACATACAGGATTAACAGAATCCTTGACATAGAGGTTCGATCGATATAGATCTTCATAGAACATGTAGGAACCAATATGGGCATCCAGGTCTCGCTATTGGTTATTGACCGTAGAGGTGTCTCGGTCATGTCTACATGGTTCTCGGACCCGTAGGGTCTGCACACTTAAGGTTCGGTGACGTTTTGGTATAGATGGGTTATGTGTGTTGGTAACCAAAGGTTGTTCAGAGTCCCAAATGAGATCCCGGACATGACGAGGAGCTCCAGGATGGTCCGGAGGTGAAGATTCATATATAGGAAGTTCCGTGTTGGTTACCGGGAAAAGTTCAGGCGTCACCGGGAACATACTGGGAGTGCCGGGAGGGTCCCGAGGGTCCACCGGAAGGGGCCACCAGCCCCAAAGGCCTACATGGGCTATGAGAGAGGGCACACTAGCCCGTGGTTGATTGGCCGCCCCTCCCCAAAAGGCCCATGTGGCAAGGGGGTTGGTGGGAGGGCCAACCCTAGGGTTGGCGCCACCGAACTTGGGTGGCAAGCCACCCTAGGGCGCCTCCACCCTTGGTCGCCGCCCCAAGAGGGAAACCCTAGGGGTTTGGCGCACCACCCCTCCCCCTATATATATGTGAGAGGGAGGAGGGCAGCCGCACCCTAAGTCACGGCGCAGCCCTTCCGCCCTCCCCGATTGCTTCTCCTCTAGTAGATTGGTTCGGTGCCGCTTAGCAAAGCTCTGTCGGATCAGCTCCACCACCACCGCCGCCACATCATTGTGCTACCGGCGAACCCATCGACCTCTCCGCTTCCTCTTGCTGGATCAAGAAGGCGGAGATCTTCATCAAGCTGCATGTGTGCTGAACGCGGAGGTGCCGTCCGTTCGACACTTGATCCGGAGTTCGTGGGACAGCTTGCGATTTGGATCGCAAAGAAGTACCACTACATCAACCGCGTTCTTTAACGCTTTCGCTTAGCGATCTACAAGGGTATGTAGATCCAATCTCTCTTCTCATAGATGCTCATCTCCTAGATTGATCTTGGTGAAGCGTAGGAAATTTTTTGTTTCCCATGCAATGTTCCCCAACACTAACGTCAAGGAAAGATGGCGGGTCTAGGAAAATCATGTACTTGGGGCATCGAAGATGGCTCGAGAAGGACGACCGGTGGAGAAACCGTGGAGATCTATTCAATGGTGAGGCTGAGCATCGAGGACCTCCTCGTAAGCGGAGCGGCGCCAAAATCGATGAGCTGTTGAAAAACTGGGAACAGTGCCTCACGCCGGGAAAGACGATGAAAAAGGCGTCGGAGCTGCTGTTGAAGGTATGGAAGACAAGGTCTATTTTCTGGGACTTGGAGTATTGGCACAAACTCGACATGCCTCATTGCATTGATCAAATGCATATTTGTAAGAATGTCCTTGAGAGCTTGCTCGCGACACTGATGAACATGCCGGATAAGACCAAGGATGGGCCGAAGGCAAGAAAAGACATGCAAGATTTGGAAATCAGGGCAGATTTGCACATGTCGCCCCATAAAAAGTTAGAGAAGACAAAGACGGAGACAGAGGTGCGGGAGAAGAAGGGCAAACAAGTAAAGGAAGAGGATTATTGCCCCCTTCTTGCTTCACCTTAAGTCTGGCTGAGATTGATCAATACTTCAAGTGCCTTACCGGAATCAAAGTTAGTTCTGGTTACTATGGCAAGATAAGCAGATATCTAGACACGAAGAAGAAAAGGCTCAGCGGGATGAAGTCCCATGACTGTCATGTGATGATGACGCACATACTACCTGTTGCCCTTAGAGGGATAATGGACAAGCACGTCCGTGACACGCTTATTGGTCTCTGCAATGTTTTCGATGTCATCTCTCGAAAGTCGATTAGTGTGAAGCAGCCCCGAAGTCTACAGGAAGAGATCATTGTCATACTAAATGAGCTTGAGATGTACTTCCCGCCCACATTCTTTGACGTCATGGTGCATCTGTGTGTCCATATTGTGGACGACATAATAGACCTGGGGTCGTCATTCCTGCACAACATGATGTCGTTTGAGAGGATGAATGGGATCATCAAAGGATTCATTCGTAACATGTCCCGTCCGGATGGAAGCATCGTCCAGGGCTATTTGACACAAGAGTGCATCTCTTTCTGCGAGGATTTTCTATATGGCGTAGACCGGCCGCCTGGTGTTGGTTTGGCCATTAACAAGCACGATGCGAGGCTCGAAGGAGAAGGTCACTCCAACGGTAACTGCATGTGGCCTACTCAGATCGATGCAACGACTTTGAAAGAGAAAACTTGGTAGTGCGACAACACCTACACCAGGTAGATCCTTTTGCGACACTCCACAAAGAAACTACCGCAAAGAAGTATCGTGACCGGGGGGTATGCAGGACGGACGCCGAAGTTACTAGAGATCATAACTCCGCTTTCCTGCATTGGTTCAAAGAGCATATTATTGCTAATCCCCCGGAAGAGGGCTCTAAGGACGGGTTGCTCATATACACCTTAGCACATGGATGATGAGATGGATGAGGACCCTCTCCGGTTCCTCAATACAGGCGTCTGTGACGATGACTTAGATATGATGGGTCAGCCATATGACGACTCGGGCTATCAACATGCTAATGAGGATATGGATGATCTACCTGGGCATGAACGTCCTAGCAGGGATTGCAAGAAGTCTCTTCATGCAATCCTCACAGGACACGCCTGAAGATGCAGGGGGTCGTAAAGTAGTGTTTAGCCCGACAACACTGGGGCAGGGGTTAAGGAAGGGTCTGGAAGGTCATCCCAAGAAAAAGGAGAGGAAGAGATCGGGGAAAATAGATTCAACTGCCTACAAACAAGCGAGAGCACATAGCATCCAGACGGTGGCCATGTTCCATGTCACGAGCGAGCCAATGCTATCGTCGAAAACGCTGGAGGCAATATACGGGGATCTCAGGAGACTGCACGACCACGTGTTATCGACTGAGAAAGCCCACTAGCCTCAAAGGATCCAGGATATCTGACATACGCGGCTCGTGTGCCTGAGGGGAAGTGCTACGTCGACACATGGCCTGCAGAGGTGTTCTTCCTGCGGTTTGATCATATCTTCGAGATGTTTCTGACAAGGCGGCTCGATTGTACAATCGTCCGCCTTTTTGCGCTACATATGAGCTTCGTCATGAAGAGAGAAGAAGTCTCGCAAATCTATGTGGCGGATCCATACTACATGCATGAGTCCTTCTTGAGTCTCGGCGACTTTGAGCGTAAAACCGCTAGGGAGTACCTCAAAAACTTCATGGTACAGAATAAGGACCAGGAAATTGTCCTCCTGCCTTATCATTCAAAGTAAGTCAGTGTCGGACAACCCTTTCGTACATTTCAATCATTTCTTCTCGCTCATATGGAGAATAACTTGAGGCGTTTTTTCCCCTGCAGCAACGATCGCGTCGTCCTTATCGTTCTTTACCCGTGAGTCTCCTGCGCCGTGTATTTTGACCCTACCAGAAACAACGAGAAGAAGGACTACACCCACGTAATAAATATTCTAGATGATGCTCTCCAAGGCTTCAGCTTTAGGGGTGGCCACATGCAGATTGGGAAACAAAGGAACCGCAAGACGGGTTTCTTGCATAAAACCAACTTCTGTTGCATCCATGTCCCGAAATCAAGTATGAACGATGGATTCTACCTCCTCCACCTCATGATGGAGTTCAGAAGGGATCACCAAAAGCTTTGCATGACAACCAGAAACGATGGTCATATTCCCAAGTGGGTAGAATCTCAAGGAGAAGCGGATTATAAACTTAAAGATGACTTCTTTCACATCCAGAGGGACATTGCGATGATCATCATGAAAGAAGTCGTTGAAGTGAAGGGGATGTTCCACCACGGCCCTATATCGCAAGCTGACGTCCGAACAATCATAGGCATGCAACGTTAGGACCTCACGCATTCAAGAAGCTAGGGTCCATCCTCGATGATCTGGAAGGATGGAAGTTCTAGTGATTTACGATGCCGATGATGATGATATGTGTCGGTTGAACTTGTATATACTTTTTGTAGCGATGAAACTTTGTGATGTCCACGGTCCCTACCGAACTTGCGTAACGCTACTTTGTTAGTTTAGGTACGATGACCTGCGTACCTCTAGTTAATTAGTTTGCGTACGATGAAACTACGTTGATTATTTATGTTTACTATATGTTGCATCTAGTTGCTAACCCTTTCTTTTCTGTGTTGCTCAAGTATATTTTGTTGCATATGATTGTACATTCTCTTGATGAAGATGCATCTCTAACAGGTAGCTAGATTCTTGATGGCAAAGTATTGGTGCTATGTCATGTACAAAGGAAAGGTTCTAGGAGTATACGACGAGTGGTCCGAGTGTCAGGCGCAAGTGGAGGGGGTCTTGGGCGCCAGCCATAAAGGCTTCAAAAGCAGACAAGAAGCAGAAGCTAGTTACGTGAGGAGGCTCACGCTAGCGCGAGAGAGGGCTCATAACCGCCGCCTCATGTACTACATAGTTTCTCTCTCACTCATAGTGATAACTCTTCTTGCGTATATCATTGTTTAGATGGATGACGATGTAGTTGCAAGTATTCGAGACTTGTATCGCTATTTTCGAGATGATGACGAGAGACCACTTTGTGTTGGATGATGACTATGATGATGACATAATTTGATGAGACTATTTGTATGTATATGCTATGATTACATTCGTGGTCTTGCAGCCATTTGTATGTGTATGATGATGACATTTGTATGTGCTAAAGATTCTTGTATAAAGCCTGTTCAAATACAAAACAAATATGCAGGAAAAATCAGAAACTAATAAAGTTAGCAGTATCGCGTGGAGTAAAGTTAGCAGCAGCGTGCCATTACCAGTAGCACGGTATAATACAAGGCGCTACAGATATTAGAAATAGCGCTCTTATTTGGAGCTCGCTGCTGCTACGTATGTATAGCAGCAGCACAGGCCAACAAGCGCTACTGCTAAAGGTTAGCTGTAGCGCCGTATCAGTAGCGCGGGTGCCCGCGCTACCGATATACATAATACCCGCTCTACTGCTAGGATTTTCCCTAGTAGTGTGAATATGCCTTTGTGTTGCCCTGGTGGGGCTTGCGGTATGGCGTGGAGGCTTGGTGGTTGATCTGGGCTGACGGCTCCTTGGCTATCTTCAGCGCTGACCGGACCTAGCCTGGTCATCGGAGAAGGGGGTTGCGAGATGGGATGCTGGGCGGCGATAGGTTTTCGGTTGTCTTAGGGTTTTGGATAGGGAAGCGAGACATCGGTGTCACCCCTTTGTAGAAATAATGTTCTCCTTGTCCTATCCCCATTGCGTTGATTTGTTTATCGACGGTGTAGTGTGTGGATCTTTGTCTCCGTCGGGTCTTTCGGGATCCAGTCTGTTTAGGTTTCTAGGGGATCTGTCTAAATTCAACCGGTTTTTGTGGTCTTTGGAGTTTCTACATGCCATTCTTGTCGTTTTCTTCTCCGTCTCAGAGATTTGCTTCACAAATCATGGACGTCGGCAGCTCCTGGACTATATCAACAACTTCACGGTTGCTGCTTCCACAAGCTCATGGGTTGAAAAGTTGATTTGTTGAGGCGGCATCGAGCTATGCTGACAGTGTGACGCGGTTGGATGCAGGATGAAGTAGGGTTCGCCCCCCCAAGGATTAGACTATACTTTACTTTTTTTTGTGTGAGTTTGTAAGTGAAAGGATGTGGATGTCGCCTAGAGGGGGTGAATAGGCGCTTTAAAGTAATAGTGCGATTTATTCTTGAACAAATGCGGAATAAAACTAGCATTTAATATGTCAAGCACAAAACCTAAAACAGCTAGGCTCACCTATGTGCACCGACAACTTATGCTAAGCAAGATAAACAACTAAGTGATAGTAATATATATAACAAGAAACAATATGGATATCACAAAGTAAAGTGCATAAGCAAAGGGCTCGGGTAAGAGATAACCGAGGCACGCGAGATGATGATGTATCCCGAAGATCACACCCTTGTGGATGCTAATCTCCGTTTGGAGCGGTGTGGAGGCGCAATGCTCCCAAAGAAGCCACTAGGGCCACCGTAAACTCCTCATGCCCTCGCATAATGCAAGATGTTGTGATTCCACTAAGGGACCCTTGAGGGCGGTCACTGAACCCGTACAAACAAGGTTGGGGCAATCTCCACAACTTAATTGGAGGCTCTCAACAACATCACGAAGCTTCACCACAATGGATTGTGGCTCTGAGGTGACCTCAAATGCTCGGGGCAATCTCCACAACCTAATTTGAGACCCCGACGCTTGCCCGGAGCTTTACACCACAATGATTGAGCTCCGAGGCACCACCAACCGTCTAGGGTGGCAAAGCACCTAAGAGGAACAAGCTCTATGGTACCAATCGCCCAAGAGTAATGATCTCCTCAACTTTTCACTTCCACATATCACCGTGGAAAACTCAAACCGATGCAACTAGTGCAATGGCAAGAACACACGAATTGGTCAAGTTCCTCACACTCAAATCCCACCACCACAACAAAAGCTATGGAGGAATATGAGAGGAAGAACAAAGAGCTCACAAAGAACTCCAAGATCTAGGTCCAAGGGGTTTCCCTAACATAGAGGAGAAAGTGATTGGTGGAAATGTGGATCTAGATCTCCTCTCTTGTTTCCCTCAATAACTAGCAAGAATCATTGGAGGGACTGAGAGTTAGCAAGCTCGAAGGAGGTCAAAAATGGGGGAAGAACACGAGCTAAAATGATGGGGACCATTGGGGAAGAAGGCCCCCCTGAATCCAACAGTTATGCCCACAAGTCGTGCTCAAGTGGTAGTACCGCTCGGGGGAGAGGTAGTACCGCTTGAGAGGTAGTATCACTCGGGGGAGAGGTACTACCACTCCGTACTACTGCTCTACTACCGCTCGCAACACACAGAGCTGAAAATAAGCGGAAGTGTTGCGGTAGAAGGGAGCAGAAGTACCGCATAAGAGGTACTACCGCTCGGGGGAGAGGTAGTACCACCTGAGAGGCACTATCGCTTAAAGAAGTACTTCAGCCCAAGCAAAACTGAAACCGCCATAACTTTCGCATACAGACTCCGAAATGAGCAAACTCATGCTTGTTGGATAGAAGACGAGAAGTATTATCAAGCAATGAAGAATAAATGCCGATAGGATAAGGAAGATGACCTTCCCAAGAATTCTCCGATAAAATCTCCAACACCGAAAACACAAATATAATACATACGAAAACCATTTTTGATTAGCTTGAGCTTATCACGATGAAGACCATAAGCTCCGAAACTCCCAAAGCAAAAAGGCAAACAATAACCAAGAAAGATGATGATGCGAAGAATGTAATAGTTTGAGCTCTCAACAAATGATACGATCAAGCTAATCACTCGAGAGCCCCCCTTGATAGTACGGTGATCGATCCTATAACCTGGTCTCCCAACTAACACCCTGAGACCGGTAAAATAAAAAACCTATCAAGGAAAAACCTTTGCCTTGCGCATAGTCCACTTGAGAAAAATGGTGACGATCTTGTCCTCCTCAAGATGGACTACCTTTCTTGATTGCGTCGGCTCGATGAAGACTAGTTGATTGCTCCCCCATACTCCACTATGGGTGAGTGATACGTCTCCGTCGTCTCTACAATATTTTATTGCTTCATGCTAATATTCTACAACTTTCATATACTTTTGGCAACATTTTATATTATTTTTGGGACTAACTTACTTATCCAGTGCCAGTTCCTGTTTTTTTGTGTTTTTTGTTTCGCTGAAATTCCATATCAAACAAAGTCCAAAAGCGATAAAAATTTATAGAGATTTTTTGGAATATATGTGAATTTTGTGCGTCAGAATCAACTCAAGATGGTGCCCAAGGGAGGCACAAGCCAACAGGGCACGCCCATGGCCGGTGGCCAGCCTTTAGGTCAGTGAGGATCTCCTTCTAGCGCAAGAAATATATTTTCGTGATAAAAATCCCCTCAGAATTTCAGCCTGATCGGAGTTACTCCGGATATTTAAGAAACGGTGAAGGGGTCATAAAATAGGCGCGAAAACAAGAGAGAAACAGAGATCCAATCTCGGAGGGGCTCTTTCCCTCCGGGAGTCATGGCGGACATGGACCATAGGGGAAACCCTCCTCTCACCTAGGGAGGAGGCCAAGGAAGAAGAAGAAGGAGGGGGCTCTCTCCCCCTCTCTCCCGATGGCGCCGGAGAGCCACCAGGGCAACCATCATGACGATGATCTACACCAACAACTTTGCTGACGTCACCACCAACTCTCTCCCCCTCTATGCAGTGGTGTAAAACCTCTCCTCCCTGATGTAATCTCTACTTGAACATGGTGCTTAATGCTATATATTACTATCTAATGATGTGTGGCTATCCTATGATGTTTGAGTAGATTTCTTCCGTCCTACAGGTTAACTGTGGTATGGTGTTATTGATATGAGTTGTATGTTGATATGGTGCTGTCCTAAGGTGCCTTCCGTGAGGCGCACACGTGAAGGAATCCCGCTGGAGGGTTCGCAATATCTTCATGATTCGCTTATAGTGGGTTGGTGAGTGACGGAAACACAAATCCGAGTAAGGGGGTTGTTTACGCATGGGGGTAAAGGGGACTTGATGTTTAATGCTATGGTTGGGTTTTACCTTAATGATCTTTAGTAGTTGCGGATGCTTGCTAGAGGTCCAATCATAAGTGCAGATGATCCAAGTAGAGAAAGAGTGTTAGTGTATGCCTCTCCCTCATTGCATATGACAAGTATCTATCGTATTATATCCAATTGCCTATGGACAATCTTTCTCTTGCGTTCCACAAAAAGCTTTCTACTAAACTACTTACTTTTATTGTTCTTTTATTAAAACAACACCTAACTTTTATTTCCACATTCTTTATGATCTTGCAAAACTATCTTTACACTTACAAAGTACTTCTAGTTTTATTCCCGCAAAGTAGTTCCATACTTGTTCTAGATAAAGTAAGTGTTAGTGTGCGTAGAGTTGTATCGATGGTCGATAGAACTTTAGAGAGTATTAATTCCACCTTTAGCTCTTCGTTGGGTTTGACACTCTTACTTATCGAGAAAGGGTACAAACAATCCCCTACACTTGTGGGTTATCGATGAGCCACTCTTTGGCACTTCTTCACAGGTCCATTGTCACCACAATGGACGGCAAGCTTCAAGCATGATCTCTTCGTGATGCTTCACTTGAACTTGCACACCGCAACCTTGATGACGATCACCACTTGATGTATTCCTCCATGGGTTGTATGAGATCTTCCTCTTGACGCATGCCCATGGACACATACCTAACCCCACATAGAACTCTCACGTAGACCATGGGTTAGTAGACAAAGCGTAATGGACAATTCTTACCATACCATGTAATCACTGGACCCTCTCGGCACATCAGGTATGCTTTGTGTGTTGATCAGCTTGATTCACTCTTTGAGTTAGTGTTGATCAACCTTGAGACTAATTTTTTTTCACTGTAAATAGTAGGAAAGGCTCCTACTATGCTATATTAAAATAAATAAATATAAATATTTACATGGATTGGAGGAAAATCCCCAGAAGGAAGGAAGAAAAACAATCAGAGTCTAAAGAGTGTTTACAAAGGAAGTGATATAATCACTGAGATCAAGGGACACTCTATATCTAAGCCAGGTAAGATCAGCCTTAGTTCTCTCAAGCCAAACTCTATATGTAGGACTAATCTGAAGGTAAACATGAACGTTCCCACAATCTTCTTCTTCAAGGTGTGCTTGCAATAATCTCAACTCTCACATGACCAATCTTTGGATAAAACCTTGAATACCACCTTGGTTACCATATAAACTCCTTGAAACCAATAGATGGACTTCAAGAAGTGCCTATGGACAAATCCTTCGAATATAACTCAAGGCAACCATTAGTCCATAGGGATTGTCATCAATTACCAAAACCACATGTGGGGAAATCTGCTCTAACAATCTCCCGCATTTTGGTAATGGATGACAATCACTTTCAAGAGAGTTTATATAACAAAATAAGCACAACCAAGCACACACATGAAAAGCAATAATGCATGGGTATGAGATGCAAAGGCTTAAGCAATCAAAGGCAAAACTCTCTAAATGTATCCCCCATTGGCATCAATTGCCAAAATGGACGAAAAGCTTGAATAGCCAATATACTAGGTGCTCCTCCAAAAAGTGCGTGTTTCTAAATATATGAGTGCAATGAAATACACATATCTAGTGATAATAAGTTGGAGGAAAACAATCTATATTGAGGATCCAAATATCGCAAAAAGGATCATATGACACAAAGACATACAAAAGAGTGAGGAAAGGAATCAAAAGATACCAATTAGAACAAACAATCACATGATCCAACGAGCCACAATAATAGAAGATATTATGATATGTGCCAAGGAGTGTTTTAAAGAAACTAGAGAAGCTCCCCATGTTTTTTGCACTATTAAGAATCTTTGTATTTGTATACAAGTGCACAAAATAGGATCACGACTCCCCCAAAATCAATAGAAACACGCAACAAGTGCAAGCAAGCAGATAAGACAATAGCATAGTACTTGCACCAAAAATATGGTTGAGCAACATGTAGAAGAGGAGACTTAAGAGTAGGCTCAACTAGAATGATGTGTGTGAGTCATGGAAAAGCACTTGAGAAGACTAATCTAAGGACGAGCACTAAGCATCAACATAGTCTTGATGAAATGAGACACAAAGCGCAAGACATATCCCCCACACACTACTAGAAAATGGGTTCATAAGCTTGCTAATAAACTAATTAAAACCAAAGCTTGTGACAACCCATGGTGAGGATAGGAAATAATAGCCTTGTCAAGAGGGGGGTAACAATTGAATGGCAAACCCACGTCAAGACAAGCAGGAGGAAGAAATAATCTTCACCAGCAATGAGTGCACAATCAAGATAAATCCTTTCACGAAACCACCATGGAAATAAAAAAGGGAATGCAACGGTAGACATGAAAGAAAACAAGATATCAACTAGAGATGTAAATTATCTCATGCGTATAATATTCTAGGTAGAATACAATCATGATGATATACATCCACAAATAATGATGTACACACAAAATAGTTACAAGAAGGAACGAACAAGATATCCAAAAGGAAGTCATAAATATACCAATAAGCTCTTTGCTTGAAAGCATAGCACATGACCTAATATTTTCTTATTATATATAAATGAACTCCAACCACACGAACATCAAAGACATCACAACTAGCAATAATAGATCACTATTCGATGCTTTGAGAAAGGAAACAAGTATCACATGAAACGGATCAAAAAAATCATGCCATGATGCAACCTACACAAGGTTGAATGCAAGAAATGTATGCATGAAGTAGATACTTGTTACCGAGATAGCATTGGAATGATGTAGCAGATAATGGTTCTTTGATCATACTAGCTGGGCTCCGATAAGCACAGGGTGTCAACACTTCACTTGTAAGTGAGTCGAGCATCTAGTGCATCTTCAGTTGTTCCTAGAACAACACCACAAACAAAGTGGTACCCAAACTCATTGGGACCAAAGAGTTAGATCCCCAACAATACATAGGACAAACTCCACATAAATATGTGCATATAGACATGAAATTGAATTTCATGCACACTTTAGCCAATATGACATGGTGGAGTTTCCCCTATATATTGGGTCAAGGAAAGGAAGCATGCCCAAGAACAGTACATAAAGTAAATGTGCATTCTCAAGACTTTCAAGAATCAAATCAACACATAGTTGATAAGATACCAAAAGACAAGGTATCAAGTGAGAATAAGATACCAACCAAAAAATTATCACTTGAAGGTGCATCAAGAAATGAGATATCCATTGACACATGCCAAATAAAAGGAAACAAGATACCAATTGAAGGAAAACAAATAAGAGGTATCAAGTTCCCATAAGAGAGCTAGGTTCCAAACAACCAAACCCTCGGCAAATTTTCATGATGACACAAAGCACAAAAAAATCCTTGCCTCCCACCAACACGCAGTTGATAGGGATCAAAAGATTTCATGATAATCGCATAAAGAGAGTGTTCGAAAGGAAATATGATAGCTCCCCCAATACATGTGCATTATATAAAATTTTCATTTGAATACAAAATGCACAATATGGGATCATCACTTTCCCTACATCTGTAGAAACACTAGGCATGTTCAACAAGATCCACAAGAGGCAAGAAAGACAAATGGATAAAAAAATCCAATGAAGATGATTAGCAATTTCTACCACACAAAAGAATACCAATTGATAAAGGACAAGAAGTATTTTAGAAGAAATTTCATTGGTAGATTGTAAAGATATACAACATCATCTTCACACCTAAATCATAAGCAAAGGACACTTGTAGAGCTAACATGCACCTAGGAACAAGATAATTTACAATATCAATTCTAAGTGGCAATAGCTCAAATGTACACACTTTCTAGGCTTGTAATATGCACATGGAATATTACTCCCCCATAATGTGATAACCCAAAATAATCAACAAGTGGAAAATTAAACCCAACAAGAGATAATCAATGGACCATTTAGAATTTGAATTTCCCATGAGAATACATACCACATAGAAGCTAGATAATCTTGTAATATCAATACTAACTGGTATTTCTCATGTACACACATTTTTAGGACCGTGAAGTGCACAAAGCACATCACTCCCCCAAAATGGGATAATCCATTAATCTCTCAAAAGAGCCAACTAAGATACACACATGATGCAAAAAGGCTCAACACAAGACTCACACATACATGATGTGCAACCCACCATAAATAGGAAGCACAACATATACAAACACATGCACGGTACAAAACCACAACATGCATAGGGGCAAGTAACTATCAATGTAAATAATTAAAGTTCAAGTTACCGCATGGAGGACACTAGATATAAGATAGAAACTCGACAATCAAAATGACTTGGCTTGAGATAATACGAATGATGAAGATCCCTCAATTCTTCATAATGTAGCCAAGTCTCCAGAGCCCTCCATCAACACCTATGGATCAAGTTTGAGCTTGTTAGTCCCCAACCAAGTTGGGTCCTAAGAGGTTAGTCACAATAGCCTTGGCAACCCAAATGGTTCTTTTCTAGGCACCACTTTGAGTACCAACAAACTTGGCAAACACATTGCCAACATTATCCTTACCAAGAGAATATATATCATCAATAATAATTGGGTTGGATAACTTACCATTCGTGCATGAAGAAGCAAGGTGTCGGGTTTCGATGCACACGATCACCTATGGGGCCCCGGGCCCCTTTGTGGTTCGGCAGGGGTGAGGTCACGTTACACAAAGTGTTGGGAGACGTAGTAGTAAATCAAAAAAATTCCTACGTGTCACCAAGATCTATCTAGGAGAAAACAAAAAGAGTGGGGAGAGATTGCATCTTCATACCTTTGAAGATCGCTAAGCGGAAGCGTTACAAGAACGCGGTTGGTGGAGTCGTACTCGCATCGATTCAGATCGCGATGGATTCCGATCACAGCACCGAACAACGATGCCTCCACATTCAACACACGTGCGGCCCGATGACGTCTCCTACGCCTTGATCCAGCAAGGAGGAAGGAGAGGTTGAGGGAGAGCTCCGGCAGCATGACGGCATGGTGACGGTGGAGCTACGTGGACTCCGGCAGGGCTTCGCCAAGCGCTACGGAGAACGAGGAAGAGGAAGAGTAGGGCTGCGCCGAGAGAGAGAGAAGTCGTGTCTCAAATCAGCCCAAACCCTTGCATATATATAGGAGGGAGAGGGAGGGCCGCCTTGGCCCCTCCTTCAAGGAGGAGAGCTTCGACCGAAGGTGGGGAAGAGTCCACCTCCCACAAGGGAGGTGGATCTCCTCCTTTTAAATCCTTTTCCCCTTTATCTCTTGATCCCAGCCGCATGGGCCTTTCTACAAGGTCTTGGCCAGCCCACTAAGGGATGGTACACATCCTCAAACACCCTCCCGGCACTCCCGGTACATTACCGATGAGCCCGAAAACTTTCTGGTGACCAAAACTGGACTTCCTATATATCAATCTTTACCTCTGGACCATTCCGGAGCTCCTTGTGATGTCCGGGATCTCATCCAGGACTCCGAACAACCTTCGGTAATCACGTATAACATTTCCCTATAACCCTGGCGTCATCGAACCTTAAGTGTGTAGACCCTACGGGTTCGGGAGACACGTAGACATGACCGAGACACCTCTCCGGTCAATAACCAACAGCGGGATCTGGATACCCATGTTGGCTCCCACATGCTCCACTATGATCTCATCGGATGAACCACGATGTCAGGGATTCAATCAATCTCATATTCAATTCCCTTTGTCTACCGGTATGATACTTGCCCGAGATTCGATCGTCGGTATCCCTATACCTTATTCAATCTCGTTACCGGCAAGTCTCTTTACTCGTTCCGTAACACATCATCCCGTGGCTAACTCCTTAGTCACATTGAGCTCATTATGATGATGTCTTACCGAGTGGGCCCAGAGATACCTCTCCGTCACACGGAGTGACAAATCCCTGTCTCGATTCGTGCCAACCCAACAGACACTTTCGGAGATACCCGTAGTATACCTTTATAGCCACCTAGTTACATTGTGATGTTTGGCACACCCAAAGCATTCCTACGGTATCCAGGAGTTGCACAATCTTATGGTCTAAGGAAACGATACTTGACATTGAAAAGCTTTAACAAATGAACTACACGATCTTGTGCTATGCTTAGGATTGGGTCGTGTCCATCACATCATTCTCCTAATGATGTGATCCCGTTATCAATGACATCCAATGTCCATGGTCATGAAACCGTGGCCATCTATTGATCAACGAGCTAGCCAACTAGAGGCTCACTAGGGACATGTTTGTTGGAAATATGCCCTAGAGGCAATAATAAAATGGTTATTATTGTATTTCCTTGTTCATGATAATTGTCTATTGTTCATGCTATAATTGTGTTAACCGGAAACCGTAATACATGTGTGATTACATAGACCACAACATGTCCCTAGTAAGCCTCTAGTTGGCTAGCTCGTTGATCAATAGATGGTCACGGTTTCATGACCATGGACATTGGATGTCGTTGATAACGGGATCACATCATTAGGAGAATGATGTGATGGACAAGACCCAATCCTAAGCATAGCACAAAGATCGTGTAGTTCGTTTGCTAAAGCTTTTCAATGTCAAGTGTCATTTCCTTAGACCATGAGATTGTGTAACTCCCGGATACCGTAGGAATACTTTGGGTGTGCCAAACGTCACAACGTAACTGGGTGGCTATAAAGGTACGCTACGGGTATCTCCGAAAGTATTTGTTGGGTTGGCACGAATCGAGATTGGGATTTGTCACTCCGTGTGACGGAGAGGTATCTCTGGGCCCACTCGGTAAGACATCATCATTATGAGCTCAATGTGACTAAGGAGTTAGTCACGGGATGATGTATTACGGAACGAGTAAAGAGACTTGCCGGTAACGAGATTGAACAAGGTATGGGGATACCGACGATCGAATCTCGGGCAAGTACCATACCGATAGACAAAGGGAATTGTATACGGGATTGATTGAATCCCCGACATCGTGGTTCATCCGATGAGATCATCGTGGAGTACGTGGGAGCCAACATGGGTATCCAGATCCCGCTGTTGGTTATTGGCCGGAGAAGTGTCTCGGTCATGTCTACGTGTCTCCCGAACCCGTAGGGTCTACACACTTAAGGTTCGATGACGCTAGGGTTATAGGGAAATGGTATACGTGATTACCGAAGGTTGTTCGGAGTCCTGGATGAGATCCCGGACGTCACGAGGAGCTCCGGAATGGTCCGGAGGTAAAGATTGATATATAGGAAGTCCAATTTTGGTCACCGGAAAGTTTTCGGGCTCATCGGTAGTGTACCGGGAGTGCCGGGAGGGTGCCGGAGGACCCCCGGGAGGGGTGTGACGACCAGAGGACTTCATGGGCTGTTAGATAAAGTGTGCCAGCCCTTATTGGGATGGGCAAGACTTTTGCTAAAGGCCCATGTGGCTGGAGATAAGGAGATAAGGCAAAAAGGATTTAAAAGGAGGAGATCCACCTCCCTTGTGGGAGGTGGACTCTCCCTTTAATTCGGCCGGCCATCTCCTCTTTGGAGTAGAGGCCAAGCCAGCCCTCCACGTCCCTCCTCCTATATATACTTGAGGTTTTGGATGTTTTGAGACAGGATTTGATCTCTCTCTCTCACGGCGAAGCCCTACCTCTCTTCTTCCTCCTCCGCAGCGCTTAGGCGAAGCCCTGTCGGAATACCTTGCTACTCCACCACCACCACGCCGTCGTGCTGCTGTTGGAGCCCTTCCCCAACCTCTCCTTACTCCTTGCTGGATCAAGGTGTTGGAGACGTCACCGGGCTGCACGTGTGTTGAACGCGGAGGTGCCGTCCATTCGGCACTTGATCGGATCTACCGCGATCTGAATCGCTGCGAGTACGACTCCATCAACCGCGTTCTTGTAACGCTTCCGCTTAGAGATCTTCAAAGGTATGAAGATGCAATCTCTCCCCTCTCGTTGCTGGTTTCTCCATAGATAGATCTTGGTGAACGTAGGAAAATTTTGATTTACTACTACGTCTCCCAACAGTGGCATCATGAGCTAGGTCTATGCGTAGAATCTATGCACGAGTAGAACACAAAGCAGTTGTGGGCGTCGAGTTTGTTAATTTGCTTGCCGCTACTAGTCTTATCTTGATTCGGCGGTATTGTGGGATGAAGCGGCCCGGACCAACTTTACACGTACGCTTACGTGAGACCGGTTCCACCGCCTGACATGCACTAGATGCATAAGGTGGCTAGCGGGTGTCTGTCTCTCCTACCTTAGTCGGATCGGATTCGATGAAAAGGGTCCTTATGAAGGGTAAATAGCAATTGGCAAATCACGTTGTGGTGTTGACGTAGGTAAGAAACGTTCTTGCTAGTAACCTATAGCAGCCACGTAAAAACTTGCAACTACAAATTAGAGGACGTCTAACTTGTTTTTGCAGCATGTGCCTTGTGATGTGATATGGCCAAAGGATGTGATGTGATGCATTGTGATGTATGAATTGATCATGTTCTTGTAATAGGATTCACGACTTGCATGTCGATGATTATGACAACCGGCAGGAGCCATAGGAGTTGTCTTATTTATTGTATGACCTGCGTGTCAATCATAAACGCCATGTAATTACTTTACTTTATTGCTAAGCGTTAGCCATAGTAGTAGAAGTAATAGTTGGTGAGACAACTTCATGAAGACACAATGATGGAGATCATGATGATGGAGATCATGGTGTCGTGCCGGTGACAATGATGATCATCGTGCCCCGAAGATGGAGATCATAGGAGCAAGATGATGTTGGCCATATCATGTCACTATATTGATTGCATGTGATGTTTATCAAGTTTACATCTTATTTGCTTAGAACGACGGTAGTAAATAAGATGATCTCTCAATAAAATTTCAAGAGAAGTGTTCACCCTAACTGTGCACCGTTGCTAAGGATCGTTGTTCCGAAGCACCACGTGATGATCGGGTGTGATAGGTTCTAACGTTCGCATACAACGGGTGTAAGCCAGATTTACACACGCGAAACACTTAGGTTGACTTGACGAGCCTAGCATGTACAGACATGGCCTCGGAACACGGAAGACCGAAAGGTCGAACATGAGTCGTATAGAAGATACGATCAACATGGAGATGTTCACCATGGATGACTAGTCCGTCTCACGTGATGATCGGACACGGGCTAGTTGACATGGATCATGTATCACTTGGAAGACTAGAGAGATGTCTATCTAAGTGGGAGTTCATTAACAATTTGATTAAATGAACTTAATTATCATGAACTTAGTCTAAAAATGTCCTTGCAAATTATGTCGTAGATAGCTCGCGCTGTAGCTCCCCAGTTTTATTGATACAATCCTAGAGAAAAGTAAGTTGAAAGTTGATGGTAGCAATAATGCGGACTGGGTCCGTGATCTGAGGATTGTCCTCATTGCTGCACAGAAAGCTTATGTTTTTGATGTACCGCTAACTGCATCACTCCCTCAAGCGTTGTCTGTAGATGTTGTGAACATATGACAGGCACTTTTTGATGACTACGTGATAGTTCAGTGCGTCATGCATTACGGCTTAGAATTGAGGCTTCAAAATGTTTTGAACGTCACAGAACATATGAGATGTTCTAGGAGCTGAGATTGTGATCTCAAGCTCGTGCCTATGTTGAGAGGTATGAGACCTCCAACAAGATTCTTTGCCTGCAAGATAAAGGAGAATAGCTTAATCGGTGAGCGTGTTCTCAGATTGTCTGGGTGCTACAATCACTTGAATCAAGTGGGAGTTAATCTTCCAGATGAGATAGTGATTAATGCAGTTCTCCAAGTCACTGCCACCAAGCTACTAGAGCTTCGTGATGAACTATAACATGCCAGGGATGGATAAGATAATCCCTGAGTTGTTCGTGATGTTTGACACCACGAAGGTAGAAATCAATAAGGAGCATCAAGTGTTGATGGTTAAGTGAAAACCACTAGTTTCAAAAGGGGCAAGGGCAAGAAGGGAAAAACTTCAGGAATGGCAAGCCAGTTGTTGCTCTAGTGAAGAAACCCAAGGTTGAGCCCGAACCCGAGACTAAGTGCTTCTGTTATGAGGAGAATGTTCGCTGAAGCAGAAAAACCCTAGATGATTGGTAGATAAGAAGGCTGGTAATGTCAATGGAAGTATATTTGATATACGTGTTAGTGATGTGTACCTTGCTGGTACTCCTAGTAGCACCTGGGTATTAGATACCGGTTCGGTTGCTAAGTGTTAGCAACTCGAAATAAAAGCTACGGAGTAAATGGAGACTAGCTAGGTGAAAGGTGACGATGTGTGTTGGAAGTATTTCCAAGATTGATGTGATCACCATCGCACGCTCTCTCTACCTTCAGGATTTGTGATAAACCTAAATAAATGTTATTTGGTGTTTGCGTTGAGCATAAACGTGATTAGATCATGATTAGTGCGATACGGTTATTCATATAAGTTAGAGAATAATGGTTATTCTGTTTACATGGATAATGCCTTCAATGGTCATGCACCCACTCGAAATGGTTTATCGAATCATGATCGTAGTAGTACACATATTCATAACATTGGTACCAAAAGATACAAAGTTAATAATGATAGTACCACATGCTTGTAGCACTGCCACGTAATGTCATATTGGTATAAATCGCATGAAGAAACTCCATGATGATGGATGTTTTTTGACTCACTCGATTTCGAATCGGTTGAGACATGCGAGCCATGCCTCTTGGGCAAGATGACTGAGACCCCGTCATCCAATATGATGGAGCGGGCAAGTGGCTTATTGGAATTAATACATGTTGATGTATGTGGTCCAATGAGTGTTGAAACACACAGTGGATATCGTTGTTTTTCTTTACCTTCACTGATGATTTGAGTAAATATGGGGATATTTACTTAATGAAACACGAATCTGAAATGTTTGAAAGGTTCAAGGAGTTTCAGAGTGAAGTTAAAGATCATCGTGACAAGAAGATAAATGTCTATGATATGATCATGGAGGTGAATATCTAAGTTACGAGTTTGGTATGCAATTTTAGACAATGTGGAAATTGTTTCACAGCTCACGCCTCCTGGGACACCATAGTGTGATGGTGTGTTCGAACGTCGTAGTCGTGCTCTATTGGATATAGTGAGTACTATGATGTCTCTTATCGTTTTACCACTATCGTTATGGGGTTATGCATTAAAGACAAATCCATTCACTTTAACAGGGCACCATCTAAGTCTGTTGAGATGACACCGTGAGAATTATGGTTTGATAGAAGCCTAAGCTGTCATTTCTTAATGTTTGGGGCTGTGACGCTTATGTGAAAATGGGTTTTTCACCTAGCGAGCTCGAACTCAAAGCAGACAAATGCATCTTCATAGAATACCCTAATGAGACATTGGGTATACCTTCTATCTCAGATCCAAGCGCAAAAGGTGTTTGTTGCTAAGAACGGGTCCTTTCTTGAGAAAGAGTTTCTCTCGAAAGAATTGAGTGGGAGGAAGATAGAACTTGATAACATTGTTGAACCTTTGTTTCAACCAGAGAATAGCGCAACACAGAAAGATGTTTCTGTAGAGCCTACTCAGTTTAAAATGAAGTTAATGATGATGATCATGAAGCTTCGGATCAAGTCACTATTGAACCTCGTAGGTCGACAAGGACGCGTACTGCTCCTGAGTAGTACGACAACCCTGTCTTGGAAATCATGTTGTTGGACAACGATGAACCTACGAACTATGGAGAAGCGATGGTGGGCCCGGATTCCAACAAATGGCTAGGAGCCATGAAATCCGAGAAAGGATCCATGTATGAAAACCAAGTATGGACTTTGGTAGCCTTGCCTGTTGAATGGCGGGTCATTGAGTACAAATGGACCTTTGAGATAAACATAGACGCTAATGGTGAAATGTCACCGTTTATAAAGCTCGACTTGTCGCAAAGAAGTTTCCGCCAAGTTCAAGGAGTTGACTGCGATGAGATTGTCTCATCCGTAGCGATGCTAAAAGTCTATTAAAATTTTGTTAGCAGTTGCTGCATTTTTCGATTATGAAATCTGGCAGATGGATGACAAAACAAGGTTTCCGTAATGGTTTCTGTGAGGAAGAGTTGTATGTGATACAACCAGAAGGTTTTGTCAATTCTAAGGATGCTAATAATATGCAAACTCCAGCGATCCTTCTATGGACTGGAGCAAGAATCTCGGAGTTGGAATATATGCTTTGATGAGGTGATCAAAGTGTTTAAGTTTATACAAAGTTTATGAGAAACTTGTATTTGCAAGAAAGTGAGTGGGAGCACTATAGAATTTCTTATAAGAATATGTAGTTGACATATTATTGATCGGAAATGATGTAGAATTTCTGGAAGAGCATGAAGGGTTGTTTGAAAAGAGTTTTTTCAAAGGAAGTCGCAGATAAAGCTACTATTTTATTGAGCATCAAGATCTATAGGGATAGATCAATTCGCTTGATAAGTTTTTTCGACGAAGACATACCTTGACAAGTTTTTGAAGGAGTTCAAAATAGATGGGTCAAAGAAGGAGTTCTTGACTGTATTGTAAGGTGTGAAATTGAGTAAGACTCAATACCTGACCACGGCAGAAGATAAAGAAAAGATGAGTGTCATCTCCTATGCTTTAGCCATAGGCTCTATATAGTATGCCATGCTGTGTACCGCACCTGTGTGTGCCTTGCCATGAGTCTGTCAAGGGGTACAAGAGTAATCCAAGAGTGGATCACTGGACAATGGTCAAAGTTATCCTTAGTAACTTGAGAACTAAGGAAATATTTCTCGATTATGGAGGTGATAAAGAGTTCATCGTAAAGGGTTACGATGATGCAAGCTTTAACTCCAATCCGGATGACTCTTAGTAGAAATCTGGCTACGTATAGTGGAGCAGCCATTTGGAATAGCTCCAAGTGGAGCGTGGGAGCAGTATCTACAACTATGACATGGAAAGTTTGCAAGGTACACACGGATGTGAATGTCGCAGACCCGTTGACTAAAAACCTCTTCCACAAGCAGAACATGAAGAAACCCCAGAACTTATTGGGTGTTAATCACATGATGATATGATCACATGGTGATGTAAGTGTTAATCACATGGTGATGTGAACTAGATTATTGACTCTAGTGCAAGTGGGAGACTGTTGGAAATATGCCCTAGAGGCAATAATAAAATGGTTATTATTGTATTTCCTTGTTCATGATAATTGTCTATTGTTCATGCTATAATTGTGTTAACCGGAAACCGTAATACATGTGTGATTACATAGACCACAACATGTCCCTAGTAAGCCTCTAGTTGGCTAGCTCGTTGATCAATAGATGGTCACGGTTTCATGACCATGGACATTGGATGTCGTTGATAACGGGATCACATCATTAGGAGAATGATGTGATGGACAAGACCCAATCCTAAGCATAGCACAAAGATCGTGTAGTTCGTTTGCTAAAGCTTTTCAATGTCAAGTGTCATTTCCTTAGACCATGAGATTGTGTAACTCCCAGATACCGTAGGAATACTTTGGGTGTGCCAAACGTCACAACGTAACTGGGTGGCTATAAAGGTACGCTACGGGTATCTCCGAAAGTATTTGTTGGGTTGGCACGAATCGAGATTGGGATTTGTCACTCCGTGTGACGGAGAGGTATCTCTGGGCCCACTCGGTAAGACATCATCATTATGAGCTCAATGTGACTAAGGAGTTAGTCACGGGATGATGTATTATGGAACGAGTAAAGAGACTTGCCGGTAACGAGATTGAACAAGGTATGGGGATACCGACGATCGAATCTCGGGCAAGTACCATACCGATAGACAAAGGGAATTGTATACGGGATTGATTGAATCCCCGACATCGTGGTTCATCCGATGAGATCATCGTGGAGTACGTGGGAGCCAACATGGGTATCCAGATCCCGCTGTTGGTTATTGGCCGGAGAAGTGTCTCGGTCATGTCTACGTGTCTCCCGAACCCGTAGGGTCTACACACTTAAGGTTCGATGACGCTAGGGTTATAGGGAAATGGTATACGTGATTACCGAAGGTTGTTCGGAGTCCTGGATGAGATCCCGGACGTCACGAGGAGCTCCGGAATGGTCCGGAGGTAAAGATTGATATATAGGAAGTCCAATTTTGGTCACCGGAAAGTTTTCGGGCTCATCGGTAGTGTACCGGGAGTGCCGGGAGGGTGCCGGAGGACCCCTGGGAGGGGTGTGACGACCAGAGGACTTCATGGGCTGTTAGATAAAGTGTGCCAGCCCTTATTGGGATGGGCAAGACTTTTGCTAAAGGCCCATGTGGCTGGAGATAAGGAGATAAGGCAAAAAGGATTTAAAAGGAGGAGATCCACCTCCCTTGTGGGAGGTGGACTCTCCCTTTAATTCGGCCGGCCATCTCCTCTTTGGAGTAGAGGCCAAGCCAGCCCTCCACGTCCCTCCTCCTATATATACTTGAGGTTTTGGATGTTTTGAGACAGGATTTGATCTCTCTCTCTCACGGCGAAGCCCTACCTCTCTTCTTCCTCCTCCGCAGCGCTTAGGCGAAGCCCTGTCGGAATACCTTGCTACTCCACCACCACCACGCCGTCGTGCTGCTGTTGGAGCCCTTCCCCAACCTCTCCTTCCTCCTTGCTGGATCAAGGTGTTGGAGACGTCACCGGGCTGCACGTGTGTTGAACGCGGAGGTGCCGTCCATTCGGCACTTGATCGGATCTACCGCGATCTGAATCGCTGCGAGTACGACACCATCAACCGCGTTCTTGTAACGCTTCCGCTTAGAGATCTTCAAAGGTATGAAGATGCAATCTCTCCCCTCTCGTTGCTGGTTTCTCCATAGATAGATCTTGGTGAACGTAGGAAAATTTTGATTTACTACTACGTCTCCCAACAATGTTGTGGTCTATGTATTCACACGTGTATTACGGTTTTCGGTTAATACAATTATAACATGAACAATAGACATTTATCATGAACAAGGAAATACAATAATAAACATTTTATTATTGCCTATAGGGCATATTTCCAACAGTCTCCCACTTGCACTAGAGTCAATAATCTAGTTACATTGTGATGAATCAAACACCCATAGCATTCTGGTGTTGATCATGTTTTGCTCGTGAGAGAGGTTTAGTCAACAGATGTGCGACCCGTATGTACTTTACAAATATCTATCTCCCTCCTGAATGTAATCACGGATGGAGTTGAAGCGGCGCTTGATGTGTCTTGTCTTCTTGTGAAACCTGGGCTCCTTCGCAAGGGCAATAGCTCCAGTGTTGTCACATAATAGAGTCATCGGGCCCGACGCATTGGGAATCACTCCTAGGTCGGTGATGAACTCCTTCATCCAAACTCCTTCCTTTGCTCCTTCCGAAGCAGCTATGTACTCCGCTTCACATGTAGATGCCGCCATGATGCTTTGCTTGTTGTTGCACCAGCTGACTACCCCTCCGTTCAAAATATACACGTATCTGGCTTGCGACTTGGAGTCATCCGTATCTATGTCGAAGCTAGCATCGACGTAACCCTTTACGATGAGCTCTTCAGCATCTCCATATACGAGAAACATGACCTTTGTCCTTTTCAGGTACTTCAAGATATTCTTGACCGCTGTCCAGTGTTCCGCTCCGGGATCACTTTGGTACCTCCCTACCAAACTTATGGCAAGGTTCACATCAGGTCTGGTACACAACATGGCATACATAATAGAGCCTATGGCTGAAGCATAGGGGATGACACTCATCTCTTCTCTATGTTTTGCCGTGGTCGGGCATTGAGTCGTACTCAATCTCACACCCTGTAACACAGGCAAGAACCCCTTCTTGGAATGATCCATATTGAACTTCTTCAATATCTTTTCAAGGTATGTGCTTTGTGAAAGACCTATGAGGTGTCTCGATCTATCTCTATTGATCTTAATACCTAATATGTAAGCAGCTTCTCCAAGGTCCTTCATTGAAAAACACTTATTCAAGTAGGCCTTTACACTTTCCAAGAGTTCTATATCATTTCCCATTATCAGTATGTCATCCATATATAATATGAGAAATGCTATAGAGATCCCACTCACTTTCTTGTAAATACAGGGTTCTCCATAAACCTGTACAAACCCAAACACTTTAATCACCTCATTAAAGCGAATGTTCCAACTCCGAGATGCTTACACCGGCCCATAGATGGAGCGCTGGAGCTTGCATACTTTGTTAGCATCTTAAGGATCGACAAAACCTTCCGGCTGCATCATATACAGTTCTTCCTTCAGGAAGCCATTAAGGAATGTCATTTTGACGTCCATTTGCCAGATCTCATAATCATAAAATGCGGCAATTGCTAACATGATTCAGACAGACTTCAGCATCGCTACGGTTGAGAAAGTCTCATCATAGTCAACTCCTTGAACTTGTCGATAACCCTTAGTGACAAGTCGAGCCTTATAGACAGTCACATTACCATCTGCGTCAGTCTTCTTCTTAAAGATCCATTTATTTTCAATGGCTCGCTTATCATTAGGCAAGTCCACCAGAGTCCACACTTTGTTCTCATACATGGATCCTATCTCGGATTTCATGGCTTCAAGCCATTTGTTGGAATCCGGGCCCACCATCGCTTCTTCATAGTTTGAAGGTTCACCGTTGTCCAACAACATGATCTCCAGGACAGGGTTGTCGTACCACTCTGGTGCGGAACGTGTCCTGGTGGACCTTCGACGTTCAATAGTAACTTGATCTGAAGTTTCATGATCATCATCATTAAATTCCTCTCCAGTCGTTGTAGGCTCCACAGAAACAACTTCCTGTGTTGCGCTACTCTCCGGTTCGAGTGGAGGTATAATTACCTCATCAAGTTCTATTTTCCTCCCACTTACTTCTTTCGAGAGAAACTCTTTCTCGAGAAAGGATCCATTCTTGGCAACAAAGAGTTTGCCTTCAGATCTGAGGTAGAAGGTATACCCAATAGTCTCTTTGGGATATCCTATGAAGACGCACTTTTCCGCTTTGGGTTCGACCTTCTCAGGTTGAAGTTTCTTCACGTAAGCATCACATCCCCAAACTTTTAGAAACGACAGCTTAGGTTTGTTTCCAAACCATAATTCATACGGTGTCGTCTCAACGGATTTTGACGGTGCCCTATTTAAAGTGAATGCGGTAGTATCTAATGCATATCCCCAAAATGATAGCGGTAAGTCGGTAAGAGACATCATAGATCACACCATATCCAACAGAGTGCGATTACGACGTTCAAACATACCATTTCACTGAGGTGTGCCAGGCGGCGTGAGTTGTGAAACAATTCCACATTCCTTAGGTGCGTGCCAAACTCGTGACGTAAATATTCTACGCCACGATCAGATCGTAGGCACTTTATTTTCCTGTCATGTTGATTCTCTACCTCACTCCGAAATTCCTTGAACCTTTCAAAGGTTTCAGACTTGTGTTTCATCAAGCAGACATACCCATATCCGCTGAAGTCATCAGTGAGGGTGAGAACATAACGGTGGCCACCACGAGCCTCGACGCTCATTGGACCGCATACATCGGTATGTATTATTTCCAACAAGTCAGTTGCTCGCTCCATTGTTCCGAAGAACGGAGTCTTGGTCATCTTGCCCATGAGGCATGGTTCGCACGTGTTAAATGATTCGAAATCAAGAGACTCCAAAAGTCCATCAGCATGGAGCTTCTTCATGCGTTTGACACCAATATGACCAAGGCGGCAGTGCCACATGTAAGTGGGACTATCGTTATCAACCTTACACTTTTTGGTACTCACACTATGGACATGTGTAACATCACGTTCGAGATTCATCAAAAGTAAACCATTGACCAGCGGGGCATGACCGTAAAACATTTCTCTCATATAAATAGAACAACCATTATTCTCAGATTTAAATGAGTAGCCATCTCACATCAAGCGAGATCCAGATACAATGTTCATGCTCAGAGCTGGTACTAAATAACAATTATTAAGGTTTAAAACTAATCCCGAAGGTAGATGTTGAGGTAGCATGCCGACGGCGATCACATCGACATTGGAACCATTCCCGACGCGCATCATCACCTCGTCCTTTTCCAGCCTCCGTTTATTCCACAGCTCCTGCTTGGAGTTACAAATGTGAGCAACTGCACCGGTATCAAATACCCAGGAGCTACTACGAGCGCTGGTTAGATAAACATCAATAAAAAGTATATCACATATACCTTTAATGTTGCTGGCCTTCTTATCCGCTAAGTACTTGGGGCAGTTTCGCTTCCAGTGACCGGTACCCTTGCAATAAAAGCACTCAGTCTCAGGCTTGGGTCCATGCTTGTTCTTCTTCCCGGCAACTTGCTTACCAGGCGTGGCAACAGCTTTGCCATCCTTCTTGAAGTTCTTCTTATACTTGCCTTTCTTGAAACTAGTGGTCTTATTTACCATCAACACTTGATGCTCCTTTTTGATTGCGACCTCCGCTGATTTCAGCATCGAGTACAATTCAGGAATGGACTTCTGCATCCCCTGCATGTTGTAGTTCATCACAAAGCTCTTGTAGCTAGGTGGAAGCAACTGAAGGATTCTATCAATGACTGAGTCATCTGGGAGATTAACTCCTAGCTGAGTCAAGCGGTTGTGCAACCCAGACATTTTGAGTATGTGCTCACTGACAGAACTATTCTCCTCCATCTTACAGCTGAAGAACTTGTCGGAGACGTCATATCTCTCGACCCGGGCATGAGCTTGGAAAACCAGTTTCAGCTCTTGGAACATCTCATATGCTCCGTGTTGCTCAAAACGCTTTTGGAGCCCCAGTTCTAAACTGTAAAGCATGCCGCACTGAACAAGGGAGTAATCATCACAGCATGATTGCCAAGCGTTCGTAACGTCTTGGTCCGCTGGGAAAATGGGTGGGTCACCTAGCGGTGCATCAAGGACATACAATCTCTTGGAAGCTATGAGGATGATCCTCAAGCTACGGACCCAGTCTGCATAGTTGCTTCCATCATCTTTCAGCTTGGTTTTCTCTAGGAACGCGTTGAAGTTGAGGGTGACATTCGTGTTGGCCATTGGATCTACAATATAGTTTGTAAAGTCAATTTTAGACTAAGTTCATGATAATTAAGTTCACATATTCAAATTATTTAATGAACTCCCACTTAGATAGACATCTCTCTAGTCATCCAAGTGATACATGATCCATGTCAACTAGCCCGTGTCCGATCATCACGTGAGACGGACTAGTCATCCATGGTGAACATCTCCATGTTGATCGTATCTTCTATACGACTCATGTTCGGCCTTTCGGTCTTCCGTGTTCCGAGGCCATGTCTGTACATGCTAGGCTCGTCAAGTCAACCTAAGTGTTTCGCGTGTGTAAATATGGATTACACTCGTTGTATGCGAACGTTAGAACCTATCACATCCGATCATCATGTGGTGCTTTGGAACAATAATCCTTAGCAACGGTGCACAGTTAGGGTGAACACATCTATTGAAATTTTATTGACAGATCATCTTATTCACTACCGTCATTCTAAGCAAATAAGATGTAAACATGATAAACATCACATGCAATCAATATAGTGACATGATATGGCCAATATCATCTTGCTCCTTCGATCTCCATCTTCGGGGCACCATGATCATCACTGTCACCGACACGACACCATGATCTCCTTCATCATGATCTCCACCAACGTGTCTTCATGAAGTTGTCTCGCCAACTATTACTTCTACTACTATGGCTAACATTTAGCAATAAAGTAAAGTAATTACATGGCGTTTATTATTGACACGCAGGTCATACAATAAAATAAGACGACTCCTATGGCTCCTGCCGGTTGTCATACTCATCGACATGCAAGTCGTGAATCCTATTACAAGAACATGATCAATCTCATACATCACAATGCATCACATCACATCCTTTGGCCATATCACATCACAAAGCATATGCTGCAAAAACAAGTTAGACGTCCTCTAATTTGTAGTTGCAAGTTTTTACGTGGCTGATATAGGTTTCTAGGAAGAACGTTTCTTACCTACGCCAAAACCACAACGTGATATGCCAATTGCTATTTACCCTTCATAAGGACCCTTTTCATCGAATCCGATCCGACTAAGGTGGGAGAGACAGACACCCGCTAGCCACCTTATGCAACAAGTGCATGTCAGGCGGTGGAACCAGTCTCACGTAAGCGTACGTGTAAAGTCGGTCCGGGCCGCTTCATCCCATAATACCGCCGAATCAAGATAAGAATAGTAGTGGTAAGCAAATTAACAAGATCGACGCCCACAACAACTTTGTGTTTTACTCGTGCATAGATTCTACGCATAGACCTAGCTCATGATGCCACTGTTGGGAGACGTAGTAGTAAATCAAAAAATTTCCTACATGTCACCAAGGTCTATCTAGGAGAAACCAGCAACGAGTGGGGAGAGATTGCATCTTCATACCTTTGAATATCGCTAAGCAGAAGCGTTACAAGCACGCGGTTGGTGGAGTCGTACTCGTAGCGATTCAGATCGCGGTGGACTCCGATCTCAGCACTGAACAACAGCGCCTCTGCGTTCAACACACGTGCAGCCTGGTGACGTCTCCTACGCCTTGATCCAGCAAGGAGGGAGGAGAGGTTGAGGGAGAGTTTCGGCAGCACGACGGCGTGGTGACGGTGGAGCTACGTGGCACTCCGGCAGGGCTTCGCCAAGCACTACGGAGAACGAGGAAGAGAAAGGGTAGGGCTGCGCAGAGAGAGAGAGAGAGATCAAGTCTCAAATCAGCCCCAATACCTTGGATATATATATAGGAGGAGGGAGAGGGAGGGCTGTCTTGGCCCCTCCTCCAAGGAGGAGAGGTTCGACCGAAGCTAGGGAGGAGTCCACCTCCCACAAGGGAGGTGGATCTCTTCCTTTTGAATCTCCTTCAGCCTTATCTCTTTATCCCTAGCCGCATGGGCCTTTCCGGAAGGACTTGGCCAGCCCAATAAGGGCTGGACACCTCCTCTAACATCCCTTTAAGTTCTTTAGTCGTCACACCCCTCCCGGGGTCCTCCGGCACCCTCCCGACACTCTCGATACACTATCGATGAGCCCGAAAACTTTCCAGTGACCAAAACTAGACTTCCTATATATCAATCTTTACCTTCGGACCATTCCGGAGCTCCTCATGATGTTTGGGATCTCATTCGGGACTCCGAACAACCTTCAGTAATCACATATACCATTTCCCTGTAACCCTAGCGTCATCGAACCTTAAGTGTGTAGAACCTACGGGTTCGGGAGACACGTAGACATGACCGAGACACCTCTCCGGTCAATAACCAACAGCAAGATCTGGATACCCATGTTGGCTCTCACATGCTCCATGATGATCTCATCGGATGAACCACGATGCCGGGGATTCAATCAATCCCGTATTCAATTCCCTTTGTCTACCGGTATGATACTTGCCCGAGATTCGATCGTCGGTATCCCTATACCTTGTTCAATCTCGTTACCGGCAAGTCTCTTTACTCGTTCCGTAACACATCATCCCGTGACTAACTCCTTAGTCACATTGAGCTCATTATGATGATGTATTACCGAGTGGGCCCAGAGATACCTCTCCGTCACACGGAGTGACAAATCCCTGTCTTGATTCGTGCCAACCCAACAAACACTTTCGGAGATACCCATAGTGTACCTTTATAGCCACCCAGTTATGTTGTGACATTTGGCACACCCAAAGCATTCCTACGGTATCCGGGAGTTGCACAATCTCATGGTCTAAGGAAACGATACTTGACATTGAAAAGCTTTAGCAAACAAACTACACAATCTTGTGCTATGCTTAGGATTGGGTCTTGTCCATCACATCATTCTCCTAATGATGTGATCCCATTATCAATGACATCCAATGTCCATGGTCATGAAACCGTGACCACCTATTGATCAACGAGCTAGCCAACTAGAGGCTCACTAGGGACATGTTTTGGTCTATGTATTCACACATATATTACGGTTTCTGGTTAATACAATTATAGCATGAACAATAGACAATTATCATGAACAAGGAATACAATAATAACCATTTTATTATTGCCTCTAGGGCATATTTCCAACAAAGAGCAGAGGTGGTGAGGCGGCAGGACGACAAGATGTTGGTGTTTTACCCAGGTTCGGGCCGCTGAGAAGCGTAAAACCCTACTCCTGCTTTGGTGGATTGATCTGGGGAACACGAAGCACACGCATTGCTCAAACCAGGCAAGGTTGCCTTTGGGAGAGCTGCTACACGAGTACAAGTGTCCAAAGGTCCGAATCTTTAGCTTGGTTGCCTTGGGCCTCCTTTGATAGCTCAAGGGGCAACTACAGTGGCAAAACAGACATTATCTAGTGATTAGATAGCCAACAGTGATGTCGTACCTAACTCTGGCACTTAGGACAAAATGCCATAAATGCTAGCCTAGGTGGCGTGCGGGGATGCATTCCCGGCAGGCTTTTACCACCGCTTTAGCTAACTATTGCTCAATATCTTGACACGCCTCTGGACGGGTGTCAAACGGGCATAATCTGTCTCCCAGCGAGTCGCCACGTGCTTAGCGAGAGCCACTTAGCCACCTGAGGGCTCGACACCGCATCAACAAATGACTGGTGTTGCGATGCGATGGAGCGGTGGTCGGTCGGGTCACGCTTGCCGGGGGATGGCTTGCCAGGTCTTCCTGAAGATGTGTGCGCCTTGGTTCCCAACAGACATCGGGGATATGACTGGCACAGTTCAGGCCCATTCTAGGTCGTTGCATCGTCCTTGCCGGCATTGCTTGACTAGCGTAGGCTGCATCTGTTGGAGTCTTGGTCTTGAATGTTGGTTTCGTCTTTGTGATGCGCTCCATGATCATGTAGAGCGGCTTCTATAGTTTGGACTAGTTTTGAATGTACTTATGTTGATGGGTTTTGCTAATACTGCCTATGCATAAGTCAAGGGCACTGGGTACCCCAGTCTAGTGCACTGACAGGAGCCCCCAGGTCTGGCCCAAACGCGCTCTCCCAACGCCATCGGGCCAGGCCAAAAATTTATGCACAAGCACGCAATATAAGGGAGTAGCTACCGACTTTCCAGCTAGCACTTACCTACTACCCCAGGCCATTTCCACCATCCACGCTGCATGCATTGTGGGGAGTTTGTGGTGGATGCACATGTCTCAAAGGCGTGGGAGTGGCAGAAATTGTAGCGCCAGGGATTGTAGCAATGGGGTAGTTACGTGTTCGCCCGTGATCGTGGTTAGTGGGATTGGTGGAGATGGGAGGCCGCCTTGGAGCGGAGGAGAGCTAGCCCTCGTGCCCTTCCCTATAAATTGGGGGTGACAATGGGCGATGCTCAACCATTCCCTTCTCCTCCTCGATCTCAGGTTCACATAGCTTGCCCTTCTTCTCCGTCGTTGGATCGTCCCTTCCCTCCCGATGGTCAGGGGGAAGGGTTGGGCGAACGCGCCTGCTACCGTAGGGTCTTCTTTTTGTGTCCGTGCCCAACCCCCGGCTTGGGTGGATGGTTTCGGACTGAGAGCTGGTTGGAGGGGCCTTGGACGGGGGAGCGAGCGGTGTGGCGGCCACGCTAGGGGCAGGTGCGGTGGCGCACCCGTCGATGCGTCGCCCGCTACTTCAGTCTTAGCAGAACAACGCGCGGATGACACCGTGCAGGAGTCCATAGCGGAAACGCAGTGTTGTGGTCGGCTGCGGTCTCTGCGCCCCTTCTTCAAGGCGATGGATAAGGATCGTCCGTACGACCGTCAGCTGCGTGCGAATGGTCACAACAGCAGTTCATCATGGGTCGTGGTAGAGTTCCCCACCCATGGCACTATGTATCCCGCACATGGGTGGGAGCCTTTTTCCTGCGTGTACTCCTTAAGGGCAGAGAGTCTTCCCTGCCTTGGGCC
Source organism: Hordeum marinum (assembly GCA_022496015.1). NCBI lineage: Eukaryota > Viridiplantae > Streptophyta > Magnoliopsida > Poales > Poaceae > Hordeum > Hordeum marinum. The sequence continues at coordinate 107,414,988 of CM039675.1, forward strand.
GACGGGGACGACCATGCTCTCTGTGAGGCTCTTCGGGAGGCTTGATGTTTGCCTCGGCTGCCGCGTCGAGGGCTCGAACGACGACGGAGGCATCCCCTTGAGAGGTGGAGATGAGGAAGATAACGATGACAGAAACCCACGTCGCTAAGAGCGGGGATGACAGCTCTGATGCATCATGATTGTCGGCAACACCATCATCACCGGTTGTGCTTTGGCAGCACCACCATCTGCACCTGCCCTTTGTCTTCTTCGTCCCTGCCGGCTTCGGCCGCCCTGCTTGGGGGCAGGGTCCCTCTGATCCTCCAAGGGACGCATCCCGCTGGCCCTCACGGGGAGGCGCCGAATCCCAACTAGGTGATCCTTTTGCCCTATTTTTCTTCTCCACCCAATCCCTAGGAGGGGAGGGACAAGAAAGGCATTACGAGGCACTTATCTTTTTATAAATCAAAAGATGTAGGCGCTTGCCAAGTTTTAGCCAATCATAATGTAATCTTTATCCATTTTGTACCGAAAATGAATGAAAGAATCCTATTTCTCTTCCTTAAGTACCATCCCTTTCTCCCCTTGTTTACACTATGTCAGCATGTTTGTCCTTGCCGCATGGAACTATTTGCCGGGTCAGTACTAACTATGAGCGCCAAGGGGGGAGCGAGCCCCCAGCAGCAGGTTGGTATCATTCCCCGACAAGGCTCCTTGTCGGTATCGGCGCGCCCCCCAGAGCTGATAAGCGATAGGAGCTAGGGGACGACTCATCCCGACAAGGGTTTCCATTACATGAAGGACTCTATTGTACACAGTCAAAAAGGATAGCAAGGGTTTTCTTAAGGGAGCAAATGGCACCGAGCTTGGAATATGTGATTAGACTTATCTTTTCAAGCAGTATCCCTTTCTAGAGTACGATGGGCCGTCTTCCTTATTTCTTTGCCCTTCTTCCTTGCTTTCCTGACAGTAAACATGTAGGTCAAGAGGCCTCTGTCCTATTGAGAGAGAGAATGCGGTAACAAGGATCACAGGCTCATCAAGTACTCTAGCAAATTTCTAAGACTTAAAAACGATAACATTGCAACATGAAAATGCATAGTAAACATGCAGTTCGATAGTATGGTGCAATGCCTAGCTTTAGTATTGCATGCATAGGGTCTACGCCTGGCTTTGTACAAAGGGTTACATGCACTGCAGCAAAGCTTGTACAAAAGGTGGTTGCCGGGGACTGAGCCCAGCAACCGCGCCTTACGGGTAGAACTTAGAAGATGCTCAATATTCCATGAGTTAACCATTTTGATGCCATCTTCGGTCTCCAGAGGGACTTTGCAAGGTTTGGTGACTCGTGCTACCCGGTAAGGGCCTTCCCACTTTGGCGTCAACTTGTTGGTACCCTTGGCGGACTGAACGCGCCTAAGGACAAGACCACCTTCCTCAAGACTCTGAGCGTGGACCCTGCGGCTATGATAGCGGCGCAGGGCTTGCTGGTAGCATGCAACACACACAGCAGCCCGGAGACGATCTTCCTCGAGGAGCACGGCATCGTCATGCCGTAGCTGCTCTTGCTCCACTTCATCGTAGGCAAATACTTGAGGTGACCCGTATATGAGTTCTGCGGGGAGAAATGCTTCCGCCCAGTACACTAGGGAGAAGGGTGTCTAGCTGGTAGCTTGCTTTGGTGTCATTCTGAGGGACCAAAGAACCACGTGCAGCTCATCTATCCAGTGCTTGCCGCCTCTTCACAGTCTATTGAAAGTTCTTGTCTTGAGCCCACGGAACACTTCAACATTCATCCTCTCGACTTGCCCATGGCTTCTCGGGTGGGTAACAGAGGCGAAGGAGGCCTTGCTTCCAAGGCTTTGAATTTATTGCATAAAGGTGTGGCTTGTGAACTGGGTGCCGTTATCGGTGATCACCCTGTTGGCCACTCCAAAATGGCACACTAGTCCTTTCAGGAACTTGACAACTGACCGCGCGGTCACCTTTCTCACTAGTTCCACCTCAGGCCACTTCGTAAACTTGTCGATTTCTATGAACAAGAATTCAAAGCCCCTGACGGCGCGGGGAAAGGGGCCCAAAATATCGAGCCCCCAGACCGAGAATGGCCAGGATAAAGGGATCATCTGGAGAGCTTGCGCTGGTTGATGAATGTTCTTAGAATGGAACTGGCAGGCTTCACACTTGGTGGCTAGCTCAGTTGTATCCTGGAGGGCAGTGGGCAAATAGAAACCCTACTGGAAGGCTTTTTCGGCAAGGGCCCTTGATCCAATGTGAGACCCACACATGCCTCCGTGAATCTCTGCCAACAACTTTAGTCCATTTTCCCGGCGAATGCACCTCAATTTCACACCGTTTGGTCTTTTTCTGTATGGAGTGTCATCGACAAACTGGTACATACTTGACAGACAAGCTACTTTTTCGGCTTCTTCCTGCTCTTCGGGAAGTTCTCCTGTTTGAAGGAAGTGGACTATATGTTATGCCCAAGCTGGAGCCTGTGGCTCGACAATGAGGACTAAAGGCATCTCCTCATCCGTGGGAGCGCTTACCTCGACCGCAAGAACCTAGGGTTCTGTAGGAGGGAGCTTCTCACCAACCGAAACGAGGCCTTCCCTGGTAGCCTCTCTACCAGCAGCTTCAGGAAGCTCTGTCGAGAAATGCTTGCCGGAGTTTAGCTTTCTCCTTTTCTTGGTCATCGTTGACGGGGATACTGATGGCTGAGTGAGGTGGAGGACAAAAGTTGGTGGTTCCACAAGAACCTTTTGCGCGATGCACTTTGATAGACGATCAGCGATGCTGTTTTCTGCACGGGGCACATGCTCTGCTTGTAATCCATCAAAGTGCTCCTCCAGCTTCCTCACCCCTTCCACGTATGCTTCCATCAATGGACTCTGATAATCGTTGTTGACTTGTTTCACCACGAGTTGAGAATCTCCTCGACGATGATCTGTTCCCGCTCCAAGGCTTTCTTTCTAACTTTTTGCTCAACGGGCCTGGCACGAGGGCAAACAGCAAGGTGGTGCTCAGTTACCTCCCTGGGAACACCGAGGATGTCAGATGGTTGCCAAGCAAACACATCAACATTCGCCCGCGGGAAGGCAACAAACGCGCTTTCCTATTTTTTGTTAAGGGTGGCACTGATGGTAAACGTACCATCAACGCCATCCTACCCTGCTGGGACCTTCTTCATCGTAGGATAGGTGACCTTGGATCTTTTGCTAGTGGAACTCTCCAGCAGGTCATCGACGGGTGCAGCGCACTCCAAAGAGACGCGCTTCCCGGAGTCCATGCCAGCATCCTTGCTAGACTTCTTCCCCTTCTTCGATTCCTTGGCGGGAGCTGGGGTTTCCGCGACCTTAGCCGCTACCGCGTCTCGATATATCTTGTCCACACATATGATTGCATCCTTCTTATCAAATGGAATGGAGATGATTCCCATGGGCCATGGCATCTTCAAAGTGTTGTAAGCATAGTGGGATGCTGCCATGAATTTTGCTAGAGTTGGGCGACCAAGAATTCCATTGTAAGGCAGAGGGAGTTCGACCACATCAAACACCACCTTCTCAGTCTGGTAGTTCAACTCCCCGCCAAACGTCACAAGCAAAGTGATATTTCCCTTGGGTCGGCTCCTGACAGGGTTGATTCCTTGGAACGTACCCATAGCTTTGAGCTCTTCATCAAGGATTTGTAGCTTTTCAACCACTTTAGAGGAGATTAAGTTCAACCCCGCCCCGCCGTTAATTAACATCTTGGTTACTTTGAGGTTGCAGATTGTTGGGGAGACCAACAATAGCAAACATCCGACCGCAGTGGTGCGGTATGGATGATCCTCTTCGTCAAAGATGATAGGCATGCTGGACCATTTGAGTGGCCTTATGGACTCCGCAGCTGGCTCCATGGCGTTGATCTCATGCGCCCACTGCTTGAGCTAGTGATGAGAGGAATGCAAGGACGCACCCCCGTCAACACACATGGCTTCAGTTGCCTTCTGGAATTCTCGATCACCGGACTCTTCTTCATCATCCTCATCATCACTCATATCATCTCCTTCTTTCTTCTCCCGGCCTCTAGCAGGTTGTGACGCCCTTGATTTCTGCTACAGTAATCACTGTAATTAAGCTACAATAATCCCATGCTAATGATGTCACGTCACCGTGTTTACTGTTGCTAATATCGCGTTGGATTCAAATCCCGTTCAAATTCAAAATTAAAATAAAGTCAAACAAATAAAGTTTACAAATATGAAAACAAAAACGTTCGAAGTGTGACAAATATTCTCTGGATATTTGTCATGTTGAAACCACATTGTTACAAAGTAATTAAATTAACTAAATTCAAATAAAACTAAAGCAGAGAGTTAAATAAAACAAAAATCAAAAAAAGGAGGAGAAAACAACCCCCCCTGACTAGGCCAACCGGCCCAGCTGGCCTTTTGGCCAACCAGGCCGGCCCACCCTAGCACCCCCTGGCCTATACCCACCCCGGGGCCGAAACCCAAAGCCCGCACACCCCCACTCCTCCCCCGATTCCCCCACTCTCCACATATCCCCCCGTCGCCTCTCCCTCCCATGATCTAGATCGGGAGGAACCGCCGCCGCCACCACGTGCCACCGCCGCCCGCCGCCGCCGGAGCACAACCACGTCGCCTCGCCGGCCGCCTCCTCACCCCTCCCCAACGGCTCCACCGAGCCTCGCCGCCCCCTTCCCTCCATCGGCGGTGAGCCCATCGGGCTCCTCCCCTCCTCTCCTCCCCCCGGTCGCTCACTGCGCCGTCCGTTGTGGCCCCCGCATCACCCGCTCGCCCCCGGCCGCCGACGCTGCCCCCACCCCCGCACGGCTCCGCACGTCCACTGCATCGCGCGCCCCCCGCCGCGTTCTCATGCATGCTGCCATTGGTCATCGCCTGGGTCTCCCCGCCGCCGTTGCTCCGTCATTGCCTCGCCCCCGAACGCAACCCCCCGCCGTCGCTGTCGTTGCCTCATCGCTAGCGGCAGCTGCTGCTTCTGGCCGGGCGACGTGCGTGTGATTGTGTAGTGTGTGTGGCCATGGGCCACTACCAGGTGGGGCTAGCCCCCTAGCCCAATGACATGGGGGCCCCACCCCGAAAACGTTTTAAAATAAAAATAAAAATAAATTAATTAATGATTAGTTAAATTAATTAATTAATTAGTAAGTAATTGGTTCAGTAATTAATTATATGATTAAGGTTAATTAGTTAATTAACATGTTAATTAATTTAATCGAAAATGACAGGTGGGTCCCACCACCTTTAATTAAATTGATTAGTATTAATTAAACTTTAATTAAAATTGGGTCTATGACATGTGGGGCCCACTGGCCAGTTTGACCAGTCTGGCCCGTGTTGACTGTTGATGTCAGCATAACATCATGCTGATGTCATAATTCATTAATAGAATTAAAATAAATCTATTTTAATTTCAGAATATTATTAAATCTTTAAAAATTAATATAAAATAAACTGTGGTCCGAATGAAAAAGTTTTGAACATGAAAGTTGTTCAGAAAAATCCCACGAATCCGAATACGCTGATAAAATAAACTGTAGTCGGGATGAAAAAGTTTTGAACATGAAAGTTGTTCAGAAAAATCCCATGGATCCGAATACGCTGACCGTTAGTCTATCACATGCCTCTAGAATAGCAAACATGGAAATTTTCCATCGTTTTCATTTGTTCAGTAAAAGCCACAAACCCGAGAAATATCGTCAGATATTCTCCCTCCCTATCTGCTACTTGTAGTACTGCATTAGTGCCTACCTACCTCTGCATATTGCCATGTCATGCATCGTGTTCCATATGCGCTTTATATTTATTGTTTATTGCCCCCTCTTCTCTCCGGTAGACCCCGAGCCTGACGGTGCTACCGGGTATGACTACGTCATTGACGATCAGGCCTTTGCCGCAGAGCAGCAAGGCAAGCAACCCCCCTTGAGCATTTCGATATCGCTCATTTCTTCCCCTCTCAGTCTTGCATTAGATTTTGCTAATGTATTAGTTAGCTCCCATTCTGATGCATAGCCTGTTTTTGATAAACTATTAGTATACCTACAATAATATCAACTGCTTAGTATAGGTTGATCAATGAATCCCAAGTGACCCCTTAGTCCCAGTTGCCCCTACTCTTCATCGACGACTCGAAGACCCAAAGACTCGGTCAATCGACCGACGAGCCAGGCCCGTCACATCATATCACACCCCTTTAGTATGGCACTGCAGAGCTACTACCGAGTGTCGAGGGTGATACCTCACTTAGCACTCCTGGTGTTAATTCTATAGCATAGCTAATCGATCATGGGTATCGAGGGTGATTCCTCCTTCCCATTTACCGATAGCGACTCTTGTCATACACATACCTCGAGTGGGATCCATCGAGGGTGATTCCTCGGATATCCACTTGGTGTATAAACACACAATTACTTCAACTTGACCTTGTTTACATGTGAAAGACGGGACTGGAGGGACAGGCGGTACCACCCTGGTTGAGGTGGCCTGAGTTCCCGAGAGTCTTGAGACGTGTCGGCCCCAAGGGTACCCGTGTGTAAGATGTGGCGGGATGCGTCGGTAAGTCATCCAAAAGGGTGATGATGAGGCGTGGACTGGCGAGAGAGGCCTTTGCCACACATCCTCGAGACGAGGCGATGGGACCACACTTTATGGGTGGCGCTTGCCTCGCATTAATAAAATGCTAATGGGTTGGGTATTTGATCTACGTTGGTCGTTCGACCTTTTACGCACCAAACCTTCACGTGGGAGAAGTTATGGGTACTCAGCGTCGTTGTATCAGCCGAAGCTCTTTGGACGTCAGCAATGGAGCGGCGCGCGCCGGATTGGGCTGGAAGGTTCAACTCCCAGACTGAGTGTACTAGGTCTGCTTCCGGCCGCATTCGCATCGTGCAGGAGTGCAAGGGCAAGTGGGCCCATGAACCTGCGCGCTTAGGATTTAGACCGACGGGCTGGCCTTTTCGTTGAGCCTAGGCGGGGCGACAACGTTTTGGATCACGAGGCCGGGCATTACCCAGGAAAGTGTGTCCTGCCGGAGGTGATCAAGCGTGTTGGAAATGTGGTGCACCCCTGCAGGGATGAATTCATCTATTCAAATAGCCGTGTCCACGATAACATGACGACTTGGAGTTGTACCTTGACTTACTACAACTAAAATTGTGACTTTAATTGAAATGAATGTTGGCTCCGGGATTGCTTCCTCGTAAGGAGTCGAGGAAGAATCTCTAGGCGTGGTTACTTAATAAAATTGCTACGATAAAATTTGCTATATATGAGTTACCAGTCTACTCTCTTCTAATGCCGCAAGATGCTGAAGATGCTAGTCTTCGATAGGACTAGGCCTTCCCCCTATTCTTGCTTTTTGCAATCAGCCCAGATATAACCCCATTCCTTGATACTGATGCATACTTAGCATAGTTCTAATGTCAGTCTTGCGAGTACTTTGGATGAGTACTCACCGCTGCTTTGCTTTCTCTTTCCTTCTCGATATGATTGTTGCGTTTAGATGATAGAGCCCCGGAGATGGAGTACGCCGGAGATGACTACCACACCACCGTAGGAGCCTACTACTACGTGGAGGCCGCCCCCGACCAGCAATAGGATAGGAGGTTCCCAGACAGGAGGCCTCGCCTCTTTCGGTCCGTTGTTATGTTTGTGCTAGCCTTCTTAAGGCAAAACTTGTTTAACTTATGTCTGTACTCAGATATTTTTGCTCCCGCTAACTCGTGCTTGTCGAGCTTTGTATTCCAGCCCTCGAGGCCCCTGGCTTGTAATATGAAGCTGTATGACTTTAATTTTTGTCTAGAGTTGTGTTGTGGTATTGATTAGTGAGTCCCTGATCTTGGTCGTATGCATTGCGTGTATGTTTAGCGTACGGTCAAAATTGGGGGCGTCACACAGGTTTTTCCTTCTGTCGTGGGGCCTTGCCGCGGTGGGCCCCTCTACCACCACGGCCCTTCCCGGTAGCACCATCTTGGCCTCTCTCCTTGTCATGCTTCTCATTTTCAGCCTTCTGCTTCTTAGCAATCTGCTCAACTTGGTGGTATTCTTGGAGATCATGACCTTTGGTGCGGTGGATTTTGCAGTATGGCCCGTCGGACTTTTTGGTTTTCTCTACCGCGGCAGCCTCCCAGCAATCAGCACACGTGAAAAATCCCTTGCCGGGGGCCTCGGCCTTGGCCTTCTTGCCGGCACTGAGAACACCAAAGCTCTCAATGGCCAACACTGCCTTTCCCTTATGCTTATTATTGTGCCTTCGGCTTTTCCCCTTCAGGCCACGGGCATCATCGTCGTCATCTGAGTCAACTTCGATGCCAGCCTCCTCTTCAGGAGTTGCCTTCTTTCCTCGGGCATGAGCACACTTGTCCGCCAATATGTAAAACTCATTGACGGTCTTGGGGAGTCTAACATTCATCTTGGCCCGCATCCTCCTGTTGCGCACATTCGAATGGAACGCGACAATCACGACTACAGGGTGCATCTCTGGAATATTGTAATGTAGTCGACTGAATCTCTGGATGTACTTCCGCAAGGTTTCTCCCTCCTTCCGTAGAAGGACTTGCAGGTTGCTGGGCTGTCGTGGCTCCTGGTGGCCACATGTGAAGGCGTCGACAAACTCGTTTCACAAGTCAACCCATGATGAAATAGAGTTCTCCGGTAGGTGCATCAGCCACGATCTCACATTTGGCTTCAGCTCCAAAGGGAAATAGTTGGCGAGCACCTTCTCATCTCTTCCCTCGACGGCTTGAATGACTATCGTATAGATGCCCATGAATTCCGTCGGGTTTAGCTTTTCGTTGTATTTCTCCATCAATTCACACTTGAAAGCTCAGGCCGATGGCCAACAGACCTGTCGCAGCTCGCGAGTGAAGGCAGGGCACCCAACCTCATAAGGCAGGTACCCGCCAGCACTAGGCGTGGGGTCGCCAGCATCTGGGTCGATGCGCCTGTCGGATTGGTGGTGTGCTTCACTGCATCACTCTATGATGACACACGCGTCTTCCCTTTGCTGGTCTTCTAGGACACGCCGCTAGTCTCGATGATCGTGCGGGCCGGGCGAGGCCATAAATGCTTTGTCAGGCTCGTCGGCATGTGGAGCTTGTTGTGGCTGCCTCTCGGTCTGTTGTCACGGAGGGGATTGCACCGTTGGCGCCCCCCTCGACGCGACCGTCAGCCTGGGCCACCATTGCTGTTCGCGGGCGTCGCGACGGCTCTCCATGTTGCGATTTGCTGGCTTCGGCGAAGCTGATCAAACTCTGGATGGTGGCTCTCCACTCGTCCATCTTGTCAATCGCCGACAGGAACTTTAACAACAGCTGGGCCCATGCCATCTCTTCCGCTGCCGTGGCCGACATGGCTAGAGAGGTGGATCGCGACGTCGCTCGACTCCTGGTAGAACCAAGAGGGGCATCGCCGTATTCTTGTCGTCATGCATCGATCGTCGGGGTAGTCTGATGTGGAGGAGGCCGAACTTGTGGGTCTACGATCCCGTTTAGTGCGCCGTCTTGCTCTGGGCGAGGCGCGCGCCCAGAAGCCGCGCCTATCACAAGAACAACTGGAAGATCACGGCTTGCCCCAGATTGGGCACCGCTGTTGCGGCCGTTGACACCGGTGCGGCGGGGAGGTGGAGAGTGAACGTTTTCTCTACCCACGGCACTAGGCTGAGATCGTCAAGATGTTACTATTGTTGCTCTTCTTCGATGTTCCCTGCTCCAGTTTCGGACGTGAGGGACACGACGGTGGCGCTGCCTTCGCTAGTCGCGTTGCCCATGACGCCCATGATGACCCACACGTATAAGGGATCGCAACAGTTTTCGAGGGTAGAGTATTCAACCCAAATTTATTGATTCGACACAAGGGGAGCCGAAGAAGAGCAGCAAAGTATTTAGTAGCAAAGTATTATGGAAGTAACGGTAACGATGGCAAAAGTGACAGTAGAAGTTTTGTAGTGATTGTAATAGTATCAACGGAAAAGTAACTTGGCAAGGATCAATATGTGGAAAGCTCGTAGGCAATGGATCAATGATGGATAATTATGTCGGATGGCATTCATCATGCAACAGTTATAACATAGGGTGACACAGAACTAGCTCGAATTCATCAATGTAATGTAGGCATGCATGTATTCCATATATAGTCATACGTGCTTATGGAAAAGAACTTGCATGTCATCTTTTGTCCTACTCTCCCGTGGCAGGGGGTCCTATTGGAAACTAAGAGAAGTTAAGGCCTCCTTTTAATAGAGAACCGTACCAAAGCATTAGCACTTAGTGAATACATGAACTCCTCAAACTACAGTAATCACCGGAAAGAATCCCAGTTATTGTCACCCTCGGGGATGCGGATCATAACTCGTAATAGGTTTCTACAACTTGCAAGATAGGATCAAGAACACATATATATTCATGAAAACATAACAGGTTCAGATCTCAAATCATGGCACTCGGGCCCTAGTGACAAGCATTAAACATAGCGAAGTCATAACAACATCAATCTTAGAACATAATGGATACCAGGGATCAAACCCTAACAAAACTAGCTCGATTACATGATAAATCTCATCCAACCCATCACCGTCTAGCAAGCCTACGATGGGATTACTCACGAACGACGGAGAGCATCATGGAATTGGTGATGAAGGATGGTTGGTGATGACGATGGCATCAATTTCCCCTCTCAGGAGCCCAAAACGGACTCTCGATCTGGTCTCCCGAGGAAGAACGGGAGGTGGCGGCGGCTCCGTATTGTGAAACGCGATGAACTCTTATCTCTAATTTTTTCTCCGCGAATATGAATATATAGGAGTGGAATTGAGGTCGGTGGAGCCACAGGGGGCCTACAAGCCTGCCAGGCGCGGCGAGGGGGTGGCCGCGCCTGGTGGGCTTGCCACCCGTGGGTGGCCCCCTCTGGTTGATTCTTTCGCCAGTATTTTTTTTATAAATTCCAAAAATAATCTCCATAAATTTCCAGCTCAATCCGAGACCTTTTATTCCTGCACAAAAATAACACCAAGGCAATTCTGCTAAAAAACAGCGTCGGTCCAGGTTAGTTCCATTCAAATCATGCAAATTAGAGTCCAAAATAAGGGCAAAATGGTTTGGAAAAGTAGATACGATGGAGACATATCAACTCCCCCAAGCTTAACCCATTGCTTGTCCTCAAGCAATTCAGTTGATAAACTGAAAGTGATAAAGAAAAACTTTTACAAACTCTATTTGATCTTGATGTTGTAAATATGTCTAACTGATGTTCAAATTTTCAACAAAGATTATGGACTAAGCACGTTCACAATAACCTTTAGGTCTCACATTTACTCATATCAATGGCTTAGTCAAGTAGCGAGCAATAATAATAACTCTTAGATGACAACACTTTTATCAAAACAATCATGATACAATATGACAAAATGATATCTCGCTAGCCCTTTTTGAGACCGCAAAACATAAATGCAGAGCCCCTCTAAAGAACAATGACTGACTAGACATTGTAATTCATGGTAAAAGAGATCCAGTCATACTCATGCTCAATATCAATTAATAGCAAAGCATACAAATGACGGTGGTGCTCTCTAGCTGGTGCTTTTTATAAGAAGATGATGACTCAACAATAAAGTAAATAGATAGGTGATACGTCTCCAACGTATCTATAATTTTTTATTATTCCATGCTATTATATTATCTGTTTTGGATGTTTTATATGCATTAATATGCTATTTTATATTATTTTCGGGACTAACCTATTAATCTAGTGCCTAGTGCCAGTTTATGTTTTTCCTTGTTTTTGAGAGTTGCAAATAAGGCATATTAAACGGAGTCCAAACGAAATAAAATCTTCAGAATAATTTTTCTTGGACTAGAAGAAAACCAGGAGACTTGGAGATGAAGTCGGGAGAGCCATCGTGGGGCCACAAGCCCTAGGGGCGTGCCAGGGGGGTAGGGCGCGTCCCCCAGGCTTGTGGGCCCACGACAGCTCTCCTAACCCTCTTTCTTGGCCTATAAATTCCCAAATATTCCCTGTATACCAGAATGAGCCACGAAAACACTTTTCCGCCGCCAGAAGCCTCCGTTCCCGAGAGATCCAATCTTGGAGCCTTTTCGGGTAATCTGCCGGAGGAGATTCGATCACGGAGGGCATCTACATCAACTCCATTGCCCCTCCGATGATGGGTGAGTATTTCACCGCAGACCTTCGGGTCCATAGCTAGTAGCTAGATGGCTTCTTCTCTCTCTTTGCTCTTCAATACCATGTTCTTCATGATCTTCATGGAGATCTATCCGATGTATTACTCTTTTGCGGTGTGTTTGTCGAGATCCGATGAATTATGGTTTATGTTTAGATTATCTATGAATATTATTTGAGTCTTTTCTGAATTCTTATATGCATGATTTCATATCTTTGCAAGTCTCTTCGAGTTATTGGTTTGGTTTGGCCAACCAGATTGGTAATTCTTGCAATAGGAGAAGTGCTTAGTTTTGGGTTCAATCTTGCGGTGTCCTCACCCAGTGACAAAGTAGGGGTAACAAGACATGTATTGTATTGTCTCCATCAAGGATAAAAAAAGATGGGGTTTTCATCATATTGCTTGAGTTTATCCCTCTACATCATGTCATCTTACCTAATGCGTTACTCTGTTCTTCATGAACTTAATACTCTAGATGCAGGTAGGAGTCAGTCGATGTGTGGAGTAATAGTAGTAGATGCGGAATCATTTTGTTCTACTTGACACGGACGTGATGCCTATATGCATAATCATTGTCTTGGATATCTTCATAATTATTCACTTTTCTATCAATTGCTCGACAGTAATTTGTTCACCCACCGTAATACTTGCCATCATGAGAGAAGCCTCTAGTGAAACCTATGCACCCCAGGTCTACTTTCCATAATATATTTTCAGATCTAAAACTAAAAATACCAAAAATACTTTGATGCACTATTGTTACCTTTTGTCTTACTTTCCGTTCAAGCAATCTATCTCTATCAAATCTCATCCTTGCAAGTAACCATGAAGGGATTGACAACCCCTTTATCGCGTTGGGTGCAAGAGTTTAATTCTTTGTGTAGGTACATCTATTGGGGACTTGCTTGTATCTCCTACTGGATTGATACCTTGGTTCTCAACAACTGAGGGAAATACTTATCTACTTTGCCGCATCAACCGTTCCTCTTCACGAAAACCAACACAAGCTCGAGAAGTAGCAATAGGCCCTTCGCAGAGGGAATCATTGATTTGCAGAGGTGCCAGAGCTCGAGCTTTTAAAATAGAGATGAATAATAATTTTAAGTAGTATGCTTTCGTTTTCATAATGACGACCAAGAGATTTCAGCATCTTCCATGCTAGATACATTATAGGCAGTTCCCAAGCAGAATGATAATTTTTTTACTCCCCCTCCACCAATCAATCACACTCCACGACGAGCCAAATCCATGGGTACCGTCCATACAAACACAATCCTGGGGGAGTTTTGTTTCATTATATTTTGATTTGATTATGAGCATGGAACCAGGCATCCTGAATACCAGCCACTTTCTCGTGAATGATAGTGAATAAACACATATCGTGAGAATAAGCCACCTAGCATGGAAGATGTTGACACCCCCCAGTCGCTACATGAGCGATTCGGGCATACAAAACAGAATAATTATTTGAAGGTTTAGAGGTTGGCACATCCAAACTTACTTGGAACGGCAGGTGAATGCCGCATATAGGTAGGTATGGTGGACTTAGATGGAACGACTTTGGGTTTGAGGAATTAGACGCACGAGCATCATTCCCGCTTAGTACAAGTGAAGGCTAGCAAAAGACTGGGGAGCGACCAACTAGAGAGCGACAACAGTCATCAACATGCTTTGAGATTAACCAACATTTAGTGCAAGCATGAGTAGGATATAAATCACCGTGAACATAAATATCGTAGAGGCTATGTTGATTTTGTTTCAACTACATGCATGAACATGTGCCAAGTCAAGCCACTTGAATCATTCAGAGGAGGATACCATCCTATCATACTACATCACAACCATTTTAATATGCATGTTGACACTCAAGACAAACCATTATCCACTCTTAGCTAATTAAGCATGGCATGAGTAACTATAATCTCTAATTGTCATTGCAAATATGTTTCATCCATAATGAACTAAATTCAGAACAATGATATAATCATATTTACAAAAGAAAAATAGGTCAAGCTCATACCAGCTTTTCTCCATCTCAATCTTTTCATCATATATTGTCATTATTGCCTTTCACTTGCACGATCAAACGATGTGAATAATAACAAGAGCGCACGTGCATTGGACTAAGCTGGAATCTACAAACAATAACTCATAGGAGAAGACAAGGTAATATGGGCTCTCTAATAGGTAAACAATAATGCATATGAGAGCCACTCGACATTTTCATTGTGGTCTCCTCCTTACGACCCAAAGAAAGAAAAATCAAAACAAGAACGAGAAAAACTATTTACACGGGAAAACTCCCAACAAGCAAAAGAAGAACGAAAAATCTTTTTGGGTTTTCTTTTAATACTACAACTAAACAAACTAGAAGATAAAGCTAGAACTATTTTTTGAATTTTTCTCAAAGTTAATTAAACATAAAAGAAGAAAGCAGAAAAACAAAATAAACTATCATGGATGGTACAATGAAAGAGTATGAACATTGACTACTAAGACGAGTGTATGAACATGAATGTAAAGTTGGTGAGAAATACGTACTCCCCCAAGCTTAGGCTTTTTGTTCTAAGTTGGTCGAGGGCCATGGCTGGCCCGGATAATATCCGAAGTCATAGTCGGGGTTGTACTGGGATGCGACGGCTACCGCCTGAACGATTGCAGCATGGAGGCGAGCTGCTTACGCATTTCTCTCGTACTCGTTTGCCTCCTCTCTGGTTATAAAGTGTCTCTGTTTTTCCTAAAAGTTAAAGAAGGCAGGAGCAGGGAGAGTAATATGGACAACACGTTGTTTGTCAATAATTAGTCGGTACAAGAGGGATTGTTCGTTCCTCTCAAGAAACTGATAACACACCAAAGCCTCATAGTCGAGAAAAGCGGGTGGTAACTCAATATCATTTCCTCGTATAGGTACCCCAAGATCATTAGCTACACGAGTGGCATAAATCCCACCCAAAAAAATCTCCATCCTTAGCATTATTATGCAGCCTCCTAGCAATAATGGACCCTGCGTTATATTGTCTATCACCCATGCCGCACTCTTAAGAATACTAAGATCGGTGGCACAAAGGTGGCTATGATCAGTTTTACCGTTAATACATCTACCTATGAATAGAGCAAAATAATGTATAGTAGGAAAATGAATGCTCCGCAAGGAAGCCTATGTAATATTTCTAGTTTCTCCCATAGTGATGCTAGCAAGAAAATCATTATATTCAGTTTTGTGTGGATCACTATAGCTGGCCCATCGTGGGATTTTGAACGCACGGTTTAAATTCTCTAGGTCCATAGTATAAGATTTATCATAAAGATTAAATAGGACAGAAGGTTTATTACGCCTGAATGAAAATTCAAATGCACGAAAGAATCTGTGAGTTGATAATATTGCTTGCACTGGTCTGAAAGGAAATCCTCAAGGCCTGCATTTTGTGCCTATGCGTAAAATTCTTCCATGAAATCAACATCAACCATGAATCGATCCGATGGCCATTCACAGGGCCGCACTTGTACTTCCCTCAATGGTTGAAGGTCTGGCTCGCATATCGCGAGTCTTGGGGCCTTCTTGCTCGAGGAGCCCCCTTGGAATACCCGCCTCAACATTTTTATTTCTCTCAAAAATTCTGAAAATTTTAGTGACTCAAAATAAAGGTGAATAAAACTCAACAAAACTCATAACAACTAGTCCCACAAGTGCCTAGACGCTATATCATGCATCAAAACTACTTGGGACCATACAAATTTGACATGCAAGCTCAAGAACAAGGTCACCACAGCAGCAAAAAGTTGCAATATATAAAGCACTAGAACAAAAACTAATTGGACCATTGGAGGATTCACATACCAAAGAACAATCTCCTAAAACAGTTTCACGAATGGAGCTTTGCACAAGGAGATCGAAAATGGCAGCAAAATGAGATAGAACACGGGTTTGAGCAATGGTGGGACTTTTTCTGGAGGAAGACGAAGTGGATGGGAGCTGGAATGAGTGAAGGGGGCCCACGTGGGACCCACAAGCCACCTAGACGCGGCCACCTGGACGCGCGCTGTGGGCTTGTGACCCACTGGTGCTGCCCCCGGTATGTACTCGATGCCAGATATTTTTAAATATTCCAGAAACAATTATACTACATTTTCAGGGCATTTGAAGAACTTTTATTTTCAGGTCATTTTTCTATTGCACAGAAAACTCACAAAACAGAAAAATAATAGCATTTTGACTTTATTTACTCTAACTAACAGAAAGTAAAAGTTGGGTACAGAAAGTTGTGCTTTCTAAATTCATCCATCTCATGCTTATCAAAATTAATCCATCAATAAGGTTGATCAAGTCTTATTAACAAACTTCTTTTGAATAACATGAAACCAAAGAATTTTCGAATAACACTAAGTTACCTCAATGGGGATATGCATGTGCCTAACAATAAGTATATCACATTTCTTCTTAACACTAAGAAGAGGAATTCAAAGTCTCCAATAATAATCATTGAATTTTTTTCAATGGAGTTGATACTATGAACTCGAGGTTGTTTCTTCGGAAAGTGTACCGTATGCTCATTACCATTAATATGAAAAGTTACATTGCCCTTGTCGCAATCAATAACAACCCGTGCAGTATTTAAAAAGGGTCTTGATGCGTCTCCAATGTATCTATAATTTTTGATGATGTCATGATATTATATTATCTGTTTTGGATGTTTCATATGCATTAATATGCTATTTTATATTATTTTGGGGACTAACCTATTAATCTAGAGCCTAGTGCCAGTTTCTATTTTTCTTCTTGTTTTTGAGTTTTGCAGATATGGTATATTAAAAGGAGTCCAAATGGAATAAAATCTTAGGAATACATTTTTCTAGAAGGAAACAATTCAACCAGGCTTGGAGTGCACGCCAGGGGATCTATGGGAGATCACAAGCCCCGTAGGCGCGGCCACCCCCTGGCCGCGCCTGGCAGGCTTGTCGTCTCCCGACAGGTCTCCTAACCCTATTCTTCGTCCTAAAAATACCTAAATATTCCCCCAATTCCAGAACGAGCCAAACAAATACTTTTCCGCTGCCAAAAGCCTCCGTTCCCGAGAGATCCAATCTTGGAGCCTTTTCCTGTAATCTGTCGGGAGGGGGGGGTTCAATCACGGAGGGCATCTACATCAACTCCATTGCCCCTCCGATGATCCGTGAGTAGTCCACCATAGACCTACGGGTCCATAGCTAGTATCTAGATGGCTTCTTCTCTCTATTTGATCTTCAATACCATGTTCTTCATGGCCTTCACGGGGATCTATTCGATGTAATCCTCTTTTGTGGTGTGTTTGTCAAGATTTGATGAGTTGTGAGTTTATGTTTAGATTATCCATAATTCTTATTTGAATCTTCTCTGAATTCTTATACGTATGATTTCATGTCCTTGTAAGTCTCTTCGAGTTATTGGTTTGGTTTGGCCAACTAGATTGGTAATTCTTTCAATGGGAGAAGTGCTTGGTTTTGGGTTCAATCTTGCGGTGTCCTCACCCAGTGACATAGTAGGGGTAGTGAGGCACGTATTGTATTGTTGCCATCAAGGGTAACAAGATGGGGTTTTCATCATATTGCTTGAGTTTATCCCTCTACATCATGTCGTCTTTCTTAATGCGTTACTTTGTTCTTCATGAACTTAATACTCTATATGCAGGCAGGAGTCGGTCGATGTGTGGAGCAATAGTAGTAGATGCAGAATCATTTCGGTCTACTTGACACGGACGTGATGCCTATATGCATGATCATTGCCTTGGATAACTACATGATTATTCGCTTTTCTATCAATTGCTTGACAGTAATTTGTTTACCCACCATGATATTTTCCTTCAGAGAGAAGCCTCTAGTGAAACCTATGGCCCCGGAGTCTACTTTCCATGATATATTTTGAGATCTATAAACCAAAAATACTTTGCTGCAATTTATTTACCTTTTACTTTACGTTCTCGTAAACATCTATCTCTATTGGATATAATCCTTGCAAATAATCGTCAAGGGATTGACAACTTCTTTATAGCGTTGGGTGCAAGAGTTTGATTGTTTGTGTAGGTGCATCCATTGGTGAATTGCTTGTTCCTCCTACCTGATTGATACATTGGCTCTCAACAATTGAGGGAAATACTTATCTACTTCGCTGCATCACCCTTTCCTCTTCAAGGGAAAACCAACGCAAGGTCAAGAGGTAGGAAGAAGGATACACATCAAGCCTACAAAGTACCCATCATGAAATAATCTCTTGCATTTACATTATTTGCCCTTTTCCTTTCGTTTTTCTCTCCCCCACTTCACCAATTTGCCGTTTATTCGCCCTCTCTTTTTTGTTTGCCTTTTTCTCGTCTAATCTCTTGTTTGCTATGTTTGCTTGTGTTGTCATGTGTCTTCTATTTTCTTTCTAAAATCCATTGATATGGATTCTGATCCACTTGCTAATCTTTTCAAAAGGCCCAATTATGATGAACCAATTTCTAGTGAGTTGAGTGTACTTGACTATCTCTATGAAGTTTTGCTTGAAAATCATGAATTTTTTTATGAAGTGTTTAAAGAAGAAAATTATAAGGTGATTCATGATATATCCTTGAATGAAAAGCATGATTGCCATGTTGTTAGTATCAATTCTCTGAATATCCATGATGCTAATTATATGCAAAACCACAAGCTTGGGGATGCTATGCTTGATGAAGATGAAATTTTTTGTTCCCCAAGTTTTGGCGATGACAGGTATGCTATAATTGATCATGAAAAGAATATTGTGAGATTCCTTCATGATGTTACTGAAAATTATTATTAGGGAGGAACATATGCTTGTAGGAATTACAATAATATCAACTTTCCTCTCTATGTGTTCAAAGTTTTGAAGTTATGCTTGTTTTGCCTTCTTATGCTAGTTGATTCTTGTTCCCATAAATTGTTTGATCACAAAATACCTATGCATAGGAAGTGGGTTATACTTAAATGTGCTTTTCATGAGATTCATGATGCTTTCTTGCATATTTCCATTCCTACTTTTTATATGAGCATCATTGAAATCATTATGCCTAGCTAGGGGCGTTAAACAATAGCGCTTGTTGGGAGGCAACCCAATATTATTTATATGTTATATTTTTGATTCTGTTTTTTAGTGTTTCCCACATGATTATTTATGTATCAATTGTGTTTTGCTGTTTTAATTAGTGTTTGAGCCAAGTAAAACCTTTGGGGTGATCTATGGTGGTTGTTAATTTGATCTTGCTGAAAAACAGAAACTTTGCGCTTAGTACAGGAATTTTCTAATTTTTTTAGAGCTTCGAATGAGTCTGAAAGCTTTAAACAAGATTTATATATAAATTTACCAGGTTTTCCTAATTTTTCATAATTTATTGAGTTTCGGATTTCTAGGGGCTGTTCTGTTTTTGATAGATTCTATTTTCTTTGAGTTGTTTGCCAATTCTGATGAATCTATGGGTTGTATCATCGGGTACGAACCATGGATAAGTTAGAATACAGTAGGTATAACACCAATATAAATAAATAATGAGTTCACAATAGTACCTAAAGTGGTGATTTATTTTCTTATACTAACGGATCTCACGAGTTTTCTGTTAAGTTTTGTGTTGTGAAGTTTTTAAGTTTTGGGTAAAGATTTGATGGACTATGGAATAAGGAGTGGCAAGAGCCTAAGCTTGGGTGTGCCCAAGGCACCCCAAGTAATATTCAAGGATGCCAAAAAGCCTAAGCTTGTGGATGCCCCGAAAGGCATCCCCTCTTTCGTCTTCAATCCATCGGTAAATTTAGTCGAGGCTATATTTTTATTCACCACATGATATGTGTTTTGCTTGGAGCGTCTTGTATGATATGAGTATTTTCTTCTTAGTTTGACACAATCGTCCTTGGTGCATACATCTTTTGAGAGAGACACGCTGAATCATGAATTTATTAGAATACTCTATGTGCTCCACTTATATCTTTTGAGATGGGCAATTTTGCTCTATGTGCTTCACTTATATTTTTTAGAGCACGGTGGTGTTTGCGTTTTATAGAAATAATTGAACTCTCGTACCTCACTTATATTATTTTGAGAGTCTCTAAACAGCATGGTAATTGGTCTCGGTTATGAATTTAGTCCTAATATGATAGGCATCCAAGAGGGATATAATAAAAACTTCCATATCAAGTGCATTGCGTATTTTTGAGAAGTTTGATTCCTTGCATAAAGTTTTGAGATATAAAGATAGTAATTTTAAGAGTCATGTTAGGAAGTAATTGTGATTTGGTAAAAATACCTGTGTAAAGGTTTGTGATTCCCGTAGCATACATGTATGGTGAACCATTATGTAAGGAAGTCAGAGCATAATTTGTTTATAGATTGTCAACCTTTGTGTGAGGGTCGGGAGCACGCGATGGTTAACTCCTACCAGCCTCTCCCCTAGGAGCATGCGTTTAATACTTAGCTTCAATGGCTAATAGACTTTTGCAATAAGTATGTGAGTTCTTTACGACTAATGTTGAGTCCATGGATTATACGCACTCTCACCCTTCCACCTTTGCTAGCCTCTCTAGTACCGCACAACTTTCGCCGGTACAACAAACACCATCCTCGAAACAGCCACCATATACCTTCCTCGAAACAGCCACCATATATCTTTCCTCAAAACAGCCACCATACCTACCTATTATGGCATTTCCATAGCCATTCCGAGATATATTGCCATGCAACTTCCACCGTTTCCTTTTATGACTTGCACCATCACTTTCATATTGCATATAGAGTCATATTTTTTCATAGTATCAAGTTGTAATTTTCTTTTGAGTTGTAAGTAAATAAAAGTGTGATGATTATCCTTATTAGAGCATGCCCCATTTGAGGAAAGGATGATGGAAGTTATGATTCTCTCACAAGTGGGGATGAGATTCCGGACTTCATGAAAAAAATAAAAAAGGCCAGCGAAGCCCAAATAAAAAAATTAAAAGAGGCCTTAGATGCGCACCAAAAAACGAGAAAAGAAAAAAAAGAAAAAAATGAGAGAAAAGAGAGAAGGGACATTGCTACTATCTTTTTCCACACTTGTGCTTCAAAGTAGCACCATGATCTTCATGATAGAGAGTCTCCTATTTTGTCACTTTCATATACTAGTGGGAATTTTTCTTTATATAACTTGGCTTGTATATTCTAATGATGGGCTTCCTCAAATTGCCCTAGATCTTCATGAGCAAGCAAGTTGGATGCACCCCCACTTAGTTTCCTCTTGAGCTTTCATACACTTATAGATCTAGTGCATTCGTTGCATGTCAATCCCTACTCACTCACATTGATATATATTAATGGGCATCTCCATAGCCTGTTGATACGCCTAGTTGATGTGGGACTATCTTCTCCCTTTCCTTGACAACCTCCACTATATTCTATTCCACCTATAGTGCTATATCCATGGCTCACGCTCATGTATTGCGTGAGAGTTGAAAAAGTAAAAAAAATAAAAGTGTGAAAACAATTGCTTGACTTTTCATCGGGGGATTGCATGACATAAATAATTTGTGTGGGGAAGATGGAGCATAGCCAGACCATATGATATTGTAGGGATAACTTTCTTTTGCCATTATATTTTGAAGAGATACAATTGCTTTACAAGTATGCTTAAAACGTTATTGTTTTTATATCAATATTAAGCTTTTTTTTTGAGTCTGATGGATCTGAATATTCATGCCACACTAGAGAATATTACATGGATAAATATGTTAGGTAGCACTCCACATCAAAAATTCTGTTTTTATCATTTACCTACTTGAGGACGAGCATGAATTAAGCTTGGGTATGTTAATACGTCTCCAACGTATCTATAATTTCTGATGATGTCATGCTATTATATTATCCGTTTTGGATGTTTTATATGCATTAATATGCTATTTTATATTATTTTTGGGACCAACCTATTAATTTAGAGCCTACTGCGAGTTTTCTGTTTTTTCTTGTTTTTGAGTTTTCAGATATGGAATATTAAACAGAGTCCAAATGGAGTAAATCTTTAGAATGAATTTTTCTGGAAGGAAACAAATCAACCAGGCTTGGAGTGCACGCCAGGGGATCTACGAGGAGATCACAAGCCTAGTAGGCGTGACCACTCCCCCTGGCCGCACCTGGCAGGCTTGCCGTCTCCCGATAGGTCTCCTAACCCTATTCTTTGTCCTATAAATACCCAAATATTCCCCCAACACCAGAACGAGCCACACAAATACTTTTCCGCCGCCAGAAGCCTCCGTTCCCGAGAGATCCAAACTTGGAGCCTTTTCCAGTAATTCGTTGGAGGGGGTTTCGATCATGGAGGGCATCTACATCAACTCCATTGCCCCTCTGATGATCCATGAGTAGTCCACCACAGACCTACGAGTCCATAGATAGTAGCTAGATGGCTTCTTCTCTCTCTTTGATCTTCAATACCATGTTCTTCATGATCTTCACGTGGATCTATCCGATGTAATCCTCTTTTGTGGTGTGTTTGTCAAGATCCGATGAATTGTGAGTTTATGTTTAGATTATCCATGAATCTTATTTGAAACTTCTCTGAATTCTTATATGCATGATTTCATATCCTTGTAAGTTTCTTCGAGTTATTGGTTTGGTTTGGCCAACTAGATTGGTAATTCTTGCAATGGGAGAAGTGCTTGGTTTTGGGTTCAATCCTGCGGTGTCTGCACCCAGTGACATAGTGTGGGTAGCGAGGCACGTATTGTATTGTTGCCATCAAGGGTAACAAGATGGGGTTTTCATCATATTGCTTGAGTTTATCCCTCTACTGTTGGGAGACGTAGTAGTAAATAAAAAAAATTCCTACGATCACCAAGATCTATCCATGGAGAAACCAGCAACGAGTGGGGAGAGATTGCATCTTCATACCTTTGAAGATCGCTAAGCGGAAGCGTTACACGAACGCGGTTGGTGGAGTCGTACTCGCAGCGATTCAGATCGCGGTGGATTCCGATCTCAGCGCCGAACAACGGCGCCTCCGCGTTCAACACATGTGTAGCCCGGTGACGTCTCCTACGCCTTGATCCAGCAAGGAGGAAGGAGAGGTTGAGGGAGAGCTCCGGCAGCACGATGGCGTGGTGACGGTGGAGCTACGTGGACTCCGGCAAGGCTTCGCCAAGCGCTACGGAGAACGAGAAAGAGGAAGGGTAGGGCTGCGCCGAGAGAGAGAGAAGTCGTGTCTCAAATCAGCCCAAACCCTTGCATATATATAGAAGGAGGGAGAGGGAGGGCTGCCTTGGCCCCTCCTCCAAGGAGGAGAGCTTCGGCCGAAGGTGGGGAAGAGTCCACCTCCCACAAGGGAGGTGGATCTCCTCTTTTAAAACCCTTTTGCCCTTTATCTCTTGATCCTAGTTGCATGGGCCTTTGTAGAAGGTCTTGGCCAGCGAAGTCCTATGGTCATCACACGAAGTCCTATGGCACACTTCCTCTAAGGGCCCACGAAGTTCTATGGTCGTCACACCCCTCCCGGGGGTCCTCGGGCACCCTCCCGGCACTCCCGGTACACTACCGATGAGCGCGAAAACTTTCCAGTGACCAAAACTGGACTTCCTATATATCAATCTTTACCTCCGGACCATTCCAGAGCTCCTCGTGATGTCCAGGATCTCATCCGGGACTCCGAACAACCTTCGGTAACCTTCGGTAGCCACCCATTTATGTTGTGACTTTTGGCACACCCAAAGCATTCCTACAGTATCCGGGAGTTGCACAATCCCATGGTCTAAGGAGACGATACTTGACATTGAAAAGCTTAGCAAACGAACTACACGATCTTGTGCTATGCTTAGGATTGGGTCTTGTCCATCACATCATTCTCCTAATGATGTGATCCCGTTATCAACGACATCCAATGTCCATGGTCATGAAACCGTGACCATCTATTGATCAACGAGCTAGTCAACTAGAGGCTCACTAGGGACACGTTGTGGTCTATGTATTCACACATGTATTACGGTTTCTGGTTAACACAATTATAGCATGAACAATAGACAATTATCATGAACAAGGAAATACAATAATAACCATTTTATTATTGCCTCTAGGGCATATTTCCAACAGTCTCCCACTTGCACTAGAGTCAATAATCTAGTTACATTGTGATGAATCGTACACCCATAGCATTCTGGTGTTGATCATGTTTTGCTCGTGAGAGAGGTTTAGTCAACGGATCTGCGACATTCAGATCTGTATGCACTTTAAAAATATCTATATCTCCCTCCTGAATGTAATCACGGATGGAGTTGAAGCGGCGCTTGATATGTCTTCTCTTCTTGTGAAACCTGGGCTCCTTCGCAAGAGCAATAGCTCCAGTGTTGTCACAGAATAGAGTCATCGGGCCCAACGCACTTGGAATTACTCCTAGGTCGGTGATGAACTCCTTCATCCAGAATCCTTCCTTTGCTGCTTCCGAAGCAGCTATGTACTCCACTTCACATGTAGATGCCGCCACGACGCTTTGCTTGCTGCTGCACCAGCTGACTGCCCCTCCGTTCAAAACATACATGTACCCGGTTTGCGACTTGGAGTCGTCCGGATCTGTGTCGAAGCTAGCATAGACGTAACCCTTTACGATGAGCTCTTCGGCACCTCCATATACGAGAAACATGTCCTTTGTCCTTTTCAAGTACTTCAGGAAATTCTTGATCGCTGTCCAGTGTTCCGCTCCGGGATCACTTTGGTACCTCCCTACCAAACTTATGGCAAGGTTCATATCAGGTCTGGTACACAACATGGCATACATAATAGAGCCTATGGTTGAAGCATAGGGGATGACACTCATCTCTTCTCTATCCTTTGTCGTGGTCGGGCATTGATTCGTACTCAATCTCACACCTTGTAACACAGCTCCTGCTTAAGTCCCAGCTGAGTCAAGCGGTTGTGTAGCCCAGACATCTTGAGGATGTGCTCACTGACAGAACTATTCTCCTCCATCTTACAGCTGAAGAACTTATGGGAGACGTCATATCTCTCGACCCGGGCATGAGCTTGGAAAACCAGTTTCAGCTCTTGGAACATCTCATATGCTCCGTGTTGCTCAAAACGCTTTTGGAGCCCCAGTTCTAAACTGTAAAGCATGCCGCACTGAACAAGGGAGTAATCATCGCAACGAGAATGCCAAGCGTTCGCAACGTCTTGCTCTGCTGGGAAAAGGGGTGGGTCACCTAGTGGTGCATCAAGGACATACAATTTCTTGGAAGCTATGAGGATGATCCTCAAGCCATGGACCCAGTCCGCATAGTTGCTTCCATCATCTTTCAGCTTGGTTTTCTCTAGGAACGCGTTGAAATTTAGGGTGACATTCACGTTGTCCATTGGATCTACAATATAGATTGTAAAGACAATTTTGGACTAAGTTCATGATAATTAAGTTCACATAATCAAATTATTTAATGAACTTCCACTTAGATAGACATCTCTCTAGTCATCCAAGTGACACATGATCCATGTCAACTAGCCCGTATCCGATCATCATGTGAGATAGACTAGTCATCCATGGTGAACATCTCCATGTTGATCGTATCTTCTATACGACTCATGTTCGACCTTTCGGTCTTCCGTGTTCCGAGGCCATGTCTGTACATGATAGGCTCGTCAAGTCAACCTAAGTGTATCGCGTGTGTAAATCTGGCTTACACCCGTTGTATGCGAACGTTAGAACCTATCACACCCGATCATCACGTGGTGCTTCAGAACGACGATCCTTAGCAATGGTGCACAATTAGGGTGAACACTTCTCTTGAAATTTTATTGAGAGATCATCTTATTTACTACCGTCGTTCTAAGCAAATAAGATGTAAACATGATAAACATCACATGCAATCGATATAGTGACATGATATGGCCAATATCATCTTGCACCTTTGATCTCCATCTTTGGGGCACCATGATCATCACTGTCACTGGCACGACACCATGATCTCCATCATCATGATCTCCATCATTGTGTCTTCATGAAGTTGTCTCGCCAACTATTACTTCTACGACTAAGGCTAACCTTTAGCAATAAAGTAAAGTAATTACATGGCATTTATGATTGACACGTAGGTTATACAATAAAATAAGACAACTCCTATGGCTCCTGCTAGTTGTCATACTCATTGACATGCAAGTCGTGAATCCTATTACAAGAACATGATCAATCTCATACATCACAATGCATCACATCACATCCTTTGGCCATATCACATCACAAGGCATATGCTGCAAAAACAAGTTAGACGTCCTCTAATTTGTAGTTGCAAGTTTTTACGTGGCTGCTATAGGTTACTAGCAAGAACATTTCTTACCTACGCCAAAACCACAACGTGATATGCCAATTGCTATTTACCCTTCATAAGGACACTTTTCATCGAATCCAATCCGACTAAGGTGGGAGAGATAGACACCCGCTAGCCACCTTATACAGCAAGTGCATGTCAGGCGGTGGAACCAGTCTCACGTCAGTCTGTCCGGGCCGCTTCATCCCACAATACCGCCGAATCAAGATAAGACTAGTAGTGGTAAGCATATTAACAAAATCGACGCCCACAACAACTTGTGTTCTACTCGTGCATAGATTCTACGCATAGATCTAGCTCATGATGCCACTGTTGGGAGACGTCGTAGTAAATCAAAAAATTTCCTACGATCACCAAGATCTATCCATGGGGAAACCAGCAACGAGTGAGGAGAGATTGCATCTTCATACCTTTGAACATTGCTAAGCAGAAGCGTTACAAGAACGCGGTTGGTGGAGTCGTACTCGTAGCGATTCAGATCGCGGTGGATTCCGATCTCAGCGCCGAACAATGGCGCCTCTATGTTCAACACACATGCAGCCCGGTGACGTCTCCTACGCCTTGATCCAGCAAGGAGGAAGGAGAGGTTGAGGGAGAGCTCCGACAGCACGACGGTGTGGTGACTCCGATAGTGCTTCGCCAAGCGCTACGGAGAACGAGGAAGAGGAAGGGTAGGGCTGCACCGAGAGAGAGAGAGGAGTCATGTCTCAAATCATCCCAAACCCTTGCATATATATAGGAGGAGGGAGAGGGAGGGATGCCTTGTCCCCTCCTCCAAGGAGGAGAGGTTTGGCGGAACTAGGGGGAGAGTCCACCTCCCACAAGGGAGGTGGATCTCCTCCTTTTAAATCTTTTCAGCCCTATCTCTTGATCTCCAGCCGCATGGGCCTTTCTAGAAGGTCTTAGCCAGCCCAATAAGGGATGGTACACCTCCTCTAAGGGCCCACGAAGTCCTATGGTCGTCACACCCCTCCTGGGGGTCCTCCGGCACCCTCTCGGCACTCCTAGTACACTACCGATGAGCCCGAAAACTTTCCGGTGACCAAAACTGGACTTCCTATATATCAATCTTTACCTCCGGACCATTTCGGAGATCCTTGTGACGTCCGGGATCTCATTCGGGACTCCGAACAACCTTCGGTAATCACATATACCATTTCCCTATAACCCTAGCGTCATCGAACCTTAATTGTGTAGACCCTACGGGTTCGGGAGACACGTAGACATGACTGAGACGCCTCTCCGGTCAATAACCAACAGCGGGATATGGATACCCATGTTGGCTCTCACATGCTACACGATGATCTCATCGGATGAACCACGATGTCAGGGATTCAATCAATCCCATATACAATTCCCTTTGTCTATCGGTATGATACTTGCCTGAGATTTGATCGTTGGTATCTCTATACCTTGTTCAAGCTCGTTACCGGCAAGTCTCTTTACTCGTTCCATAACACATCATCCCGTGGCTAACTCCTTAGTCATATTGAGCTCATTATGATGATGTCTTACCGAGTGGGCCCAGAGATACCTCTCCGTCATACGGAGCGACAAATCCCAGTGTCGATTTGTGCCAACCCAACAGACACTTTTGGAGATACCCATAGTGTACCTTTATAGCCACCCAGTTACGTTGTGACGTTTGGCACACCCAAAGCATTCCTACGGTATCCGGGAGTTGCGTAATATCATGGTCTAAGGAAACGATACTTGACATTGAAAAGATTTAGCAAACGAACTACACGATCTTGTGCTATGCTTAGGATTGGGTCTTGTCCATCACATCATTGTCCTAATGATGTGATCTCGTTATCCGACATCCAATGTCCATGGTCATGAAACCGTGACCATCTATTGATCAAGGAGCTAGTCAACTAGAGGCTCACTAGGGACACGTTGTGGTCTATGTATTCACACATGCATTACGGTTTCTGGTTAACACAATTATAGCATGAACAATAGACAATTATCATGAACAAGGAAATACAATAATAACCATTTTATTATTGCCTCTAGGGCATATTTCGAACACCCGGCACTCCCGGTACACTACCAATGAGCCCGAAAACTTTCCGGTGACCAAAACTGGACTTCCTATATATCAATCTTTACCTCTCGACCATTCCGGAGCTCCTCGTGACGTACGGGATCTCATTCGGGACTCCGAACAACCTTCGGTAACCATGTACAACATTTCCCTATAACCCTAGCATCATCGAACCTTAAGTGTGTAGACCTTACGGGTTCGGGAGACATGTAGACATGACCGAGACAACTCTCAGGTCAATAACCAACAACGGGATCTGGATACCCATGTTGGCTCCCACATATTCCACGATGATCTCATCGGATGAACCACGATGTCGGGGATTCAATAAATCCC
Source organism: Hordeum marinum (assembly GCA_022496015.1). Taxonomy (NCBI): domain Eukaryota; kingdom Viridiplantae; phylum Streptophyta; class Magnoliopsida; order Poales; family Poaceae; genus Hordeum; species Hordeum marinum. Next base: position 107,443,839 of record CM039675.1, read on the forward strand.
GTATACAATTCCCTTTGTCTATCGGTATGATACTTGCCCGAGTTTCGATCATCGGTATCTATATACCTTCAATCTCGTTACCGGCAAGTCTCTTTACTCGTTTTGTACTACATCATCCCGTGGATAACTTCTTAGTCACATTGAGCTCATTATGATGATGTCTTACCGAGTGGGCCCAGAGATACCTCTCCGTCACACGGAGTGACAAATCCCAGTCTCGATTCGTGCCAACCCAACAGACACCTTCGGAGATACCCGTAGTGCACCTTTATAGTCACCCAGTTACGTTGTGACGTTTGGCACACCCAAAGCATTCCTACTGTATCCGGGAGTTGCAAAATCTCATGGTCTAAGGAAACAATACTTGACATTGAAAAGCTTTAGCAGACGAACTACACGATCTTGTGCTACGCTTAGGATTGGGTCTTGTCCATCACATCATTCTCCTAATGATGTGATCCCATTATCAACGACATCCAATGTCCATGGTCAGGAAACCGTGACCATTTATTGATCAACGAGCTAGTCAACTAGAGGCTCACTAGGGGCACGTTGTGGTCTATGTATTCACACATGTATTACGGTTTCCGATTAACATAATTATAGCATGAACAATAGACAATTATCATGAACTAGGAAATACAATAATAACCATTTTATTATTGCCTCTAGGGCATATTTCCAACATCTACATCATGTCATCTTTCTTAATGCGTTACTTTGTTCTTGATGAACTTAATACTCTAGATGCAGGCAGGAGTCGGTCGATGTGTGGAGTAATAGTAGAAGATGCAGAATCGTTTCGGTCTACTTGACATAGACGTGATGCCTATATGCATCATCATTGCCTTGGATAACTACATGATTATTCGGTTTTCTATCAATTGCTTGACAGTAATTTGTTTACCCACCATGATATTTTCCTTCAAGAGAGAAGCCTCTAGTGAAACCTATGGCGCCCAGGTCTACTTTCCATAATATATTTTTAGATCTATAAACCAAAAATACCAAAAATACTTTGCTGTAATTTATTTACCTTTTACTTTCCGTTCTCGTTTACATCTATCTCTATCGGATCTAATCCTTGCAAGTAATCATGAATGGATTGACAACCCCTTTATAGCGTTGGGTGCAAGAGTTTGATTGTTTATGTAGGTGCATCCATTGGTGATTGCTTGTTCTTCATACTGGATTGATACCTTGGTTCTCAAAAACTGAGGGAAATACTTATCTACTTTGCTGCATCACCCTTTCCTCTTCAAGGGAAAACCAACACAAGCTCAAGAGGTAGCAGGTCTACCAAGGATGATCAACATACTGCCGTCCTTGGGAATATCAAGAATAACTAAGTCCGTTAGGATAGTAGCATTGGCAACTAAGACATACACATCCTCACAAATACCGATGGGTAAAGCAGTTGGTTTATTAGCCATTTGCAAAGAGATTTCAGTAGGAGTTAACTTATTCAAATCAAGGCTACGATATAAAGAGAAAGGCATAACGCTAACACCAGCTCCCAAATCACATAAATTAGTTTTAACATAATTTCCTTTAATAGAGCATGGTATAGTGGGTATTCCTGGATCTCCCAATTTCTTTGGTACTCCACCCTTAAAAGTACAATTAGCAAGCATGGTGAAAATCTCAGCTTCCGGTATCTTTCTTTTACTAGTCACAATATCTTTCATATACTTAGCATAAGGAGACATTTTAATATCAGTCAAGCGTATACGCAAAAGACAGGTCTAAGCATTTCAACAAAGCGCTCAAAATCCTCATCATCCTTTTTCTTGGATGGTTTTTGAACCCATGGTTCTCTTTCTTTACCATGCTTCCTAGCAACAAGTCTCTTTTGTCATATCTTTTATTCTTAGGTTGTGGGTTATCAAGATCAACATCAGGTTCAATCTCCACATCATTATCATTACTAGGTTGAGCATCAACATGAACATCATCATTAATATTATCACTAGGCTCATGTTTATCACCAGATTGTGTCTCAGCATCAGAAACAAAAATATCATTTGGGTTTTCAGGTGTATCTACAACAGGCTCCCTAGCAGCATGCAAAGTTCTATCATCATCCTTATTCCTCTTATTACTGGAACGACTAGGTGCTTCAGTATTACTCCTTTGAGAATCTTGCTCAATTCTCTCAGGATAGCCCTCAGGATACAAAGGTTCTTGGGTCATTCTACCACCTCTAGTCACAACTTTAATAGAATGATCATTGTTCTTGCTATTCATCTCGTTAAGCAAATCATTCTGTGCCTTAAGCACTTGTTATACTTGAGTGGTTACCATGGAAGCATGTTTACTAATAAGTTTAAGATCATTGATAATTCTACTCATATAATCACCTAAGCGATCAAGCATGTAAGCATTATATTTCAATTGTCTACTAACATAAGCATTGAAATTTTCTTGCTTAACAACAAAATTATCAAACTCATCCAAGCATTGGCTAGTAGACTTATTGTAAGGAATATCCCCTTCATCAAATATATGAAGATAATTTACCTCTACTACCTGTGTCGGGTTATCAAGACCATGTATTTCTTCAATAGGTGGTAGATTCTTAACATCTTCAGCTTTAATGCCTTTTTATTTCATAGATTTCTTTGCCTCTTGCATATCTTCAGGACAGAGAAATAGAATACCTCTTTTCTTCGGAGTTGGCTTTGGTGGTGGTTCGGGAATAGCCCAATCATTATCATTACTCAATATATTGTTCAATAGTAGTTTAGCTTGTTCAATAGTTTGTTTCCTGAAAACACAACCAGCACAACTATCTAGGTGGTCCCTAGAAGCATCGGTTAGTCCATTATAAAAGATATCAAGTATTTCATTTTTCTTGAGAGGGTGATCAGGCAAAGCATTAAGTAATTAGAGAAGCCCCCCAAGCTTGTGGGAGACTCTCTTCTTTAATTTGCACAAAGTTAAATATTTCCTGCAAGGCAACTTGTTTCTTATGGGCAGGAAAATATTTTTTAGAGAAGTAATATACCATATCCTAGGGACTATGCACATAACCAGGGGCAAGAGAATTGAACCATATCTTAGCATCATCCTTTAATGAGAAAGGAAACAACTTGAGAATATAGTAATAACGAATTTTTTCCTCATGAGTAAATAGGGTGGCTATATCATTCAATTTGGTAAGATGTGCCACAACAGTTTCAGATTCATAACCATGGAAAGGATCAGATTCAACCAAAGTAATTAACTTAGGATCAATAGAAAATTCATAATCCTTATCAGTAACAAAGATAGGTGAAGTAGCAAACTTAGGATCATATTCCATTCTAGCATTCGAAGATTTTTCTTTCCACTTGCATAACAATTTCTTAAGATCTTCTCTATCCTTACAAGCAAGAAAGTCCCTAGCTACCTCTCCTTCCATAACATAACCCTCTAGTATATCAGGCAATTCATATCTAGGAGATCTAGATCTAGCAGGTGTCTCATAGTGTTCAGTTGTAATAATTTCATTAGTTTCGGAAGTATCATCAGTTTCAGCATTGACTCTAGCAATTTGTTCATCAAGAAATTCACCCAGTGGCACAACATTATCAAGCAAAGTATCATCATAAGCACCATGCATAGTAGAAGTGGCATCATTAATTACTTGCAACATATTAGAATTACTAGCAGGTGGTGGTGTCGCAAACTTACTCATAACACAAGGTGAATCAAGTGTAGAGCTAGATGGCAGTACCTTACCTCCCCTTGTAGTAGAGGGATATATCTTGGTTGTTTGATCTTTCAGATTCTTCATAGTGACAAACAAATATAAATTCCAAGGGACTCAGAGAATAGAGCTATGCTCCGCAGCAACGGCACCAGAAAAAGGTCTTGATAACCCACAAGTATAGGGGATCACAACAGTTGTCGAGGGTAGAGTATTCAACCCAAATTTATTGATTCGACACAAGGGGAGCCAAAGAATATTCTCGAGTATTCGTAGCTGAGTTTTCAATTCAACCACACCTAAAAGACTTAATATCTATAGCAAAATATTTAGTAGCAAAGTAGTATGGAAGTAACGGTAACGATGGCAAAACTGACAGTAGTAGTTTTGTAGTGATTGTAACAGTAGCAACGGAAAAATAACTTACCAAGGATCAATATGTGGAAAGCTCGTAGGCAATGGATAAGTGATGGATAATTATGTTGGATGGCATTCATCATGCAACAGTTATAACATAGGGTGACACAGAACTAGCTCCAATTCATCAATGTAATGTGGGCATGTATTCCATATATAGTCATACGTGCTTATGGAAAAGAACTTGCATGACATCTTTTGTCCTACCCTACCGTGGCTGCGGGGTCCTATTGGAAACTAAGGGATATTAAGGCCTCCTTTTAATAGAGAACCAGACCAAAGAATTAGCACTTAGTGAATACATGAACTCCTCAAACTACGGTAATCACCGGAAAGAATCCCAGTTATTGTCACCCTGGGGGATGCGGATCATAACTCGTAATAGGTTTCTACAACTTGCAAGATAGTATCAAGAACACATATATATTCATGAAAACATAATAGGTTCAGATATGAAATCATGGCACTTGGGCCCTAGTGACAAGCATTAAGCATAGCAAAGTCATAGCAACATCAATCTCAGAACATAATGGATACTAGGGATCAAACCCTAACAAAACTAACTCGATTACATGATAAATCTCATCCAACCCATCACCGTCCAGCAAGCATGTAATGGTATTACTCATGAATGACGGAGAGCATCATGAAATTAGTGATGAAAGATGGTTGGTGATGATGATGGCGTCTATTTCCCCTCTCCAGAGCCCAAAACGGACTCCAGATCTGGCCTCCCGAGGAAGAACAGGAGGTGACGGCGGCTCCATATCGTGAAATGCGATGAACTCTTCTCTCTGATTTTTTTCTCCATGAATATGAATATATAGGAGTGGAATTGAGGTCGGTGGAGCCACAGGGGGCCCACAAGCCTGCCAGGCGCGACCAGGGGGTGGCCGCGCCTGGTGGGCTTGTCACCTATGGGTGCCCCCCTCTGGTTGATTCTTTCGCCAGTATTTTTTTATAAATTCCAAAAATAATCTCCGTAAATTTTTAGGTCAATCTGAGAACTTTTATTTTTGCACAAAAATAACACCAAGGCAATTCTGCTAAAAATAGCGTCAGTTCGGGTTAGTTCCATTTAATTCATGCAAATTAGAGTCCAAAACAAGGTCAAAAGGGTTTGGAAAAGTAGATACAATGGAGACGTATCAGCCCACCTCACTCATCACCGCCGCGGTGCCAACGACGTCGGCAGTTGCATGTGAGGGGGCCTTCGAAGTGGAGCGATACGCGATTGTGCCGGGCTTCTTCTTGGGAGCCATAGAGGAAGAAGACGGCGATGAAGATCGACATGCTCCTCACGATCTCAGGTTCACGCAAATGACGCTCCCCTACCTGGCGCGCCAAAGATGTCGGGGCTCGATGCACACGATCACCTATGGGGCCATGGGCCCCTTTGTGGTTCAGCAGGGGTGAGGTCATGTTGCACAAAGAGCAGAGGTGGTGAGGCAACATGACGACGAGACACTGGTGTTTTATCCAGGCTCGGGCCGTTGAGAAGGTTAAAACCCTACTCCTGCTTTGGTGGATTGATTGGGGGAACACGAAGCACACGCTGTGCTCAAACCCGGCAAGGTTGCCTTCGGGAGATCTGCTACGCTAGTACAAGTGTCCAAAGGTCCAAATCTTTAGGTAGGTTGCCTTGGGCCTCCTTTTATGGCTCAAGGGTCAACCATAGTGTTAAAACAGACATTATCTAGTGATTAGATAGCCAACAATGCTATGATACCTAACTCTCGCACTTGGGACAAAATACCATAAATGCTATCCTAGTTGCGTGCGGGGATGCATTCCCGATAGGCTTTTACCACCGCTTTAGCTAACTATTTCTCAATATCTTGACACGACTCTGGTCGGGTGTCAGACGGGCATAATCTGTCTCCTAGCGAGTCGCCACGTGCTTAGAGAGAGCCACTTAGCCACCCGAGGGCTCGACACCGCACTGACAAATGACTAGCGTTGCGATGTGGTGAAGCGTTGGCCGATCGGCTCATGCCTGTCGAGGGATGGCTTGTCGGGTCTTCTTGAAGATGTGTGCGCCTTGGTTCCTGACAGGCACCGGGGACGTGACTGGCGCAGTTCAGGCCTGTTCTGGGCCATTGCATCGACCTTGCCGGCATTGCTTAGCCAGCGTAGGCTATTTCTGTTGGAGTCTTGGTCTTGAATGCTGGTTTCGTCTTCTTGATGCACTCCTTGATCTCATGTAGAGTGGCTTCTCTTGTTTGGACTGGTTTTGACTGTATTTACATTCATGGGTTTTGCTAATATTGCCTGTGCATAAGTCAGGGGCACTAGGTACCCAAGTCCTAGTGCACCGACACAAGGTGTCGTGGATTTGTCACGGCAAGATGTCCGGGTTAACAGCTTTAGGTGTGAGGCCATCGCAACTATGTGGCGGCTTGAAGGGGTTGGTCGGAATCGAGAGATGCGAGTTTATCCAGATTTGGCCCCTCCGATGGAGGTAAAAGCCTACGTCCTGCTTGTCTGGTATTGATCATGAAGAAGATCTCTCGGTTACAAGGGTGTTGTCTTGCTACCTCTAATCTCGAGTGCCTCTAATCTGTCTATCTCTAATGACTTCAACCTGTCTCTCTAGGGGCACCTTACCCCTCCTTATATAGGTGGAAGGTGTAACTTTACATGTAGCGTCCTACTGGGAGTAGGATTAGGACTAGTCTCTCTAGAATCCTAATCCAGGTCTTGTTTCCTTCACGAGGGAGTCTTTCCCTCTTTGAGCGTTCTCTTGTGAGCCGCTTGGCGCCGGCTTGCATGCTGGGTCTTGGGCCTGGTCGTCCCGCGACCCGCCTGTCGGGTCACCAATAAAACGCCATGTCTTGACCAGGTCTCCTGTGAGTCGCCAGGCCGGGTCATACTGCGGGGTATATCCCCGACATTAGCCCCCAGGTTAGCTTGAATTTATTCATGGTAACCTCCTGAAATAAGAATAGTAAATATGCTAAATGGCCGGCTTGCTCCTTTGGCCATCTTATGAAGTGTCTCCTCAGAAATCCGGGTTTCTACTTCATACGAACGAGTCGTCTTCTCAATCGTCTTGCTTGTTAGTGTCCTTTGAAGTAAAATATTGGGAATACAACCTCCATATGCCATTGAGTCGGCCTCCAAAACTTTGGCTTCATGAAATTGTTGGAGATAAGAAAAGCATATGAACTTGAGCCGGCTTCCATTGCTTTGGCTTGATAAAAACATTGAGAATAGAACTTCGTCCACTGTTACACCATTTCAACCTGTGAAGCCGGGTTGCTCATATAGAATCTACCGGGTCATGATCTTTTGATAATGCCGGGTCATGATTGTTGGTGACGTCGGGTCAAACAACTGGACTCCAGCTGACTTCATAAATTTATTGGGAGTACAGAAATTTGTATGATGTTGAGTTGGTCTTTCAATGCTTTGGCTAGATAAAAATCTGTTGAGCCGGTCTTCACTCATAATTGACATCTTGAAAACTCTCTTGAATTTTTTGATATATCCATATTACCTGTAGTCTCCAAGCTCCAAGCTTATCCATGATGACTTGGTGCTTGGTAATAATATCTTTGATTGTGTAGCCCCCAAGTACCGGGTTGTCCTGCCTGTAGCAACCTGGGGCTTATAACTGTCTTATATCTTATGAAACTTCAGCCGGTGTAGCCCCCAAGGACCGTCTCATCAGAATGTGATGCGCTAGGTCTTCAATTTGAACCTCTTAATCTATCAAACAATTGAGTACTGTAGCCCCCAAGTGCCGGGTCGCATGCCTGCAATGACTTGGGACTTTGAAAAACTTGACCTAAGCGGTGTATCCCCCAAGTGCTGGGTCAGTAAGAAGTACTGGGCTGGGACTTAGAAAAATATAGAAAGGCCGGGTCATCTCCTTGAGATAATAGGGTCTTGCTGGCAATGTATGATTTGAAAACCGGCTTGCATTAGTCCCCAAGTGCCGTGGTGCGTGCTTGTAGTGACACGGGACTTACATACTTGATATAAAAACGGACTTGAATAGTGTAGCCCCCAAGTGCTAGGTCGTCTGCTTGCAGCGACTTGGGACTATGTAAGAATCATATGACTCACCACAATTTGTTGAATGAATCCTTGATCGTGGTTGTAACCCAGAGTGAATATCCTGGAATAATTCCTTTGTTTTTGAAATGAAATCCCGGCTCGTGGTTGCGGTGCAACCCGACAAATATATGTTTTGAGAATCCATAAGTGTTGTAGATTACTACAAAGAACAATTGGAGAAATCCGAGAACCAGTCAATTAGATGACACAACATTATATCTGATAGGGCGGCTCTTGAAAAATAATCAACTATCCAATCTTAAGAGACAAGACCTGCAAAAATAAACAAGACAGAATATGTTTTGCATTGTTGTGAGGGCGGCTTGAAAAAGCATAACACAAAGATGTTAAAATCTGTTGTAGCCTTGCTTCTTCTTTCATGATCTTGCTCTGATCTGGCTTGATAAGCCGACATAACATGTGAATATGATTGAATATATGATGCCTAACAGTTCAGGGTCTCTAGGGTCTCTAACGAGAGTGACCACCAATCTTGCATGGCTTAGGGTCTCTAGGAGAGATTAACTATTAAGGGCGCAATAGACAAGAATTTGCAACGGGGTGAGTGCCCCTAGGCTCATAAGCTACTTCTCACATGACATAAATCCATCGTTTTAACCTTAAACAACGTCACTTTTTAAGAGTGAAAGTGCATGTAGTCCCCATGTGTGGTTTTGGTAATTAATGACAATCCTAATGGACTAATGTTTGCAATAAGTTATACATTTGAAGGAAAGTTCCATTTGCAATGCATGACGAATATTGGATGAATTGAAAGATGTTTGTTCCATGGTTGATGCAAGAAGGAGATTGAATGGATTCGGAATGAATGCCATATACATATAGTTGTGCATCAAGGTTGAGCCATGATGGATCATGATCTTGAGAGAATTATTAAAGAGAAGAATTCTACATATGACTTGAAGATAGGATCATGATGTGCTCATATGTTGAGTCATGGATGATTGTGTCTCGAAGCAAGTAATTCATGTGAAGAATTCGTTGTGCCTCTCAAGAGATTGTGATGGAGCATGAAGGATAACAAATGATGACCAATATGGTATTCATGGATAAACTCTATATGGTCATATGATAATTGAGATATGGGTAATCATGTCTTGAAGAAATGAAGCATAGTGAATAATTCAATATGGTCTTCAAGGCATCAAGATTAAGCATGGAGTAAAGATAAAGGTTGACCAAGATAAAGATCAAAGAATCAAACTTTAAATGGTCAACACACAAGTGCAAACGATGCATCACATAGGATCTTGTGGTATGATAAGAAATTGTCAATTGCACTTTGTGTACTAACCCATGCTATGTGTTGTCTATGTTTATGAGGGTTAGGTTATTCTCATGGGCTCGCATCAAGAGAGATATTCCAAGTGTCCATGAGAGGATGACATCAAGTGTTCAATGGTTGACAAGGGCAAGTTCAAGATAACCATCTCGAAGGATCACATGCTTGAAGCTTGTGGATGATCACATGATGGACAAAGTGAAGATGAAAACAAAGCAAAGCTTCCCACATTGTGTATGGAAGAGCTACTTGAAGACTTCACCAATGTCTTGCCTTCAACTTGAGCCAAGAATAAGCATCAATATCAAGCTCAAGTGAAAGGCTCGAGTCAAAGGTATTAGTTCCTTTGGCGTTAGTGTTGTGGGGGTGATGACCACCGAAGAAACATATACACTCAAGTATGGGTTCTCGATAGATATGTAGTGTAGCTATTTTATGATTCTTGAGTTATAGGGATATTGCACTATTAAGAGGGGATCAAAGGGGTTCGTGATGGACTTGCTCAAGTCAACATCTTCTATACACAATTCAACTCCTATCCTATTTATCGAAGCAATACATAGCCAACTAGGTTCCCAAAGTATATGATCTAACATGTGCATACTTTGAACCTTCCATATTGTCTTATCTTGGGTGGTTATCTATGTGAGGACCTGGAGTTTTTCACTAACTTCAAAATGAGCCCAAGATCATCAAAATTGGAGTCCGTATGAGAAAATTATGCATGTTTTACTTTTGGGGTGCCTCTAGTTTTTGTGTCCCCGGATATCCGGGATCTTCCCCGGAAATCCGGGCCGCCGATGTCCAGAAACTATAACGAAATGTTGTTCGTGTCCCCCGGATGTCTGGGGCCTTGTGCGGATGTCCGGGGCCTCAACTTTGGCCAGATGTCCAGGCCCATACCTTGACTCTATTTTTTCTGTGTTCGTGTGCACACTTCAGAGCCACCGGATGTCCGGCTCTTGGCCCGGATGTCCGGCCGGACACAACCACTTACACTACAATGGCCATATTTTCACCCACGCTATATATACCCCTTCACCACTTCATGGAGGGGTTGACCACTCAATCCAAAAGAACCCTAGAACACCAAAGTGGCTCCCTCTCACTTCTCCTACACCAAATCTCAGATCTCGGAGAGATTAGTGAGAGTTCTTGAGAGATTTTCCAATCAAGTGATAGATCCACTCCCTCTCCCTCTCTTGACCAAACGAATTCGTGATTTGAGCAATCTTGAGCATTTCCCCCTTGGTCTTGTTACTCTTGGAGATTCGAGACTCCTAGGCGGTAGGAGTGCTCCGGTGAGGAATCAACTTGTGATTTGTCCCCCGGAAAGTTTGTGAAGGTTTGGAGGCCCCTCAAGGTCTACCACTAGTGGTTAAGAATCGCCTTCGTGGTGATATCTCAAGGGGAGAATAGGGTGAGCCTTCATGGCGTTGGTGTGCCTTCGTGGTAACATCCACCTCTCTAACGATGACTAGCTTCCCTCCAAGGAAGTGAACATCGGGATACATCCTCGTCTCCGTGTCTTCGGTTATTTCTAACCCTAGCCACTACTTGTGGTTTACTTTGGCCACTTGACCTTACATTCACTATATATATTGTTCTCCTCATTATATTGTGTTGGTTACCATATCATAGAGATTATTTAGGCCAACACTTTATAGTCCGCAATTCATACTTGCTACTATTGATATATCTTGTGCTTAGTGTGAATTGCTAGCTTGTAACATTCATTTCCATATCTTGTGATATACATTGAGTAAGTTTGTGTAACTTACTCGTGGTTACTCATATCCTCGTTGTTCTCATCTTGTTTATCCTATGTTGTTGGTGCACTTAGTGAGCCTAGTATATTTAAGATTTGTGCTTGAAAAGTATCTGCTTAGTTTATTTTCGCATTAGGATATAGACAAATCCGTAAAAGATTTTAAAACGCCTATTCACCCCCCTCTAGGCGACATCGTGGTCCTTTCAATTGGTATCAGAGCTAGGTCTCTCCTTATTAGGCTTCACCGCCTAGAGAGTAACTATGTCGACTAGTGAACTAGTGCATGATGACACACTTTGTTTTAATGGCACAAATTACATTATGTGGAGATTACACATGCTTTGTCACTTTCGGGCCATGGGTCCAAATGCTTCACGGATTGTTGTTGTAGGGGATTAAAATCTAAAGGATATACAATCTCCATCACTTGAGGATATGCATCTTGATAGTGAAGCTTTAAGTGTCATTCACCAAGCCATAACCTCCGAGATGTTCAAGTCAATCTCGACTTGTTTGTTGGCTCATGAGGCTTGGACCAAACTTGAAGTTACATATGGTGGGTCCAACTGTTGGAAATATGCCCTAGAGGCAATAATAAAGTGATTATTATTATATTTCCTTGTTCATGATAATTTTCTATTGTTCATGCTATAATTGTATTAACCGGAAACCGTAATACATGTGTGAATACATAGACCACAACATGTCCATAGTGAGCCTCTAGTTGGCTAGCTCGTTGATCAATAGATGGCCACGGTTTCATGACCATGGACACTGGATGTCGTTGATAACAAGATCACATCATTAGGAGAATGATGTGATGGACAAGACCCAATCCTAAGCATAGCACAAGATCGTGTAGTTCGTCTGCTAAAGCTTTTCTAATGTCAAGTATCATTTCCTTAGACCATCAGATTGTGCAACTACCGGATACTGTAGGAATGCTTTTGGTGTGCCAAACGTCACAACGTAACTGGGTGGCTATAAAGGCGCACTACGGGTATCCCCGAAAGTATCTGTTGGGTTGGCACGAATCGAGACTAGGATTTGTCACTCCGTGTGACGGAGAGGTATCGCTGGGCCCACTCGGTAATACATCATCATAATGAGCTCAATGTGACTAAGGAGTTAGTCACGGGATCATGTGTTATGAAACGAGTAAAGAGACTTGCCGGTAACGAGATTGAACAAGGTATAGGGATACCGACGATCGAATCTCGGGCAAGTAACATACCGATGGACAAAGGGAATTGTATACGGGATTGATTGAATCCCCGACATTGGGGTTCATCCGATGAGATCATCGTGGAACATGTGGGAGCCAACATGGGTATCCAGATCCCATTGTTGGTTATTGACCGGAGAGGTGTCTCGGTCATGTCTACATGCCTCTTGAACCCGTAGGGTCTACACACTTAAGGTTCGATGACGCTAGGGTTATAGGGGAATTGTGTATGTGGTTACCAAAGGTCGTTCGGAGTCCCAGATGAGATCCTGGATGTCACGAGGAGTTCCGGAATGGTCTGGAGGTAAAGATTCATATATAGGAAGTGAGGATTTGGTCACCGGAAGTGTTTCAGGCATCACCGGTAATGTACCGGGACCACGGGAAGGGTTTCGAGGGTCCATCGGCCCCGGAAGGCTACATGGGCCAAGAGTGGGAGGGAACCAGCCCCTAGGTGGGCTGGTGTGCCTCCCACCTTAGCCCAAGGCGCAACAAAGGGTGGAGGGTGTGCGGGAAAACCCTAGGCATGGAGGGGCCCTAGGCCCACCCTAGGGCGCCGCCCCTCCTCCCCACCTTGGCCGCCGGCTCTCCTCTCATCTAGGGCTGCCGCACCCCCTAGGGTGGGAACCCTAGAGGGGGCGCACCCTCATCCCCTCCTCATATATATAGTGATGGTTTTTGGGGGCCGCAAACACTAAAGTTTCTCTCTCTCTCTCTCTCTCGGCGCAACCCTACCTCTCCACCTCCTCGTCCTCCATAGTGCTTGGCGAAGCCCTATCGGAGTACCACGCTGCTCCACCACCACCATGCCATCGTGCTGCTGTTGGAGTTGTCTTCCCCAACCTCTCCCTCCTCCTTGCCGGATCAAGGCGCGGGAGACATCACCGGGCTGCACATGTGTTGAACGCGGAGGCGCCGTTGTTCGGCGCTTAGATCGGAATTGACCGTGATCTGAATTGCTGCGAGTATGACTCCACCAACTGCGTTCTTGTAACGCTTCCGCTTTGCGATCTTCAAAGGTATTAAGATGCACTCCCCCCACTTGTTGCTGGTTTCTCCATAGATTGATCTTGGTGATGCGTAGCAAATTTTTGATTTACTACTACGATCCCCAACAGTGGTATCAGAGCTAGGTCTATGCGTAGAATATATGCACGAGTAGAACACACGTTGTTGTGGGTGTCGATTTTGTCAATTTGCTTGCTGTTACTAGCCTTATCTTGATTCGACGGCATTGTGGGATGAAGAGGCCTGGACCGACTTTACACGTATGCTTACGTGAGACTGGTTCCACCGCCTGGCATGCACTTGTTGCATAAGGTGGCTAGCAGGTGTCTGTCTCTCCCACTTTAGTCGCATCGGATTCGATGAAGAGGGTCCTTATGAAGGGTAAATAGCAATTGGCATATCACATTGTGGTTTTTGCGTAGGTAAGAAACATTCTTGCTAGAAACCTATAGCAACCACGTAAAAACTTGCAACAACAATTAGAGGACGTCTAACTTGTTTTTGCAGCATATGCCATGTGATGTGATATGTCCAAAGGATGTGATGTGATATATGTGATGTATGAGATTGATCATCTTCTTGTAATAGGAATCACGACTTGCATGTCGATGAGTATGACAACCGGCAGGAGCCATAGGAGTTGTCTTAATTTATTGTATGACCTGTGCGTCAATCAAAAATGCCATGTAATTACTTTACTTTATCGCTAACCGTTAGCCATAGTAGTAGAAGTAATATTTGGCGAGACAACTTCATGAAGACACAATGATGGAGATCATGGTGTCATGCCGGTGACAATGATGATCATGGTGCCCCAAAGATGGAGATCAAAGGAGCAAGATGATATTGGCCATATCATGTCACTATATGATTGCATGTGATGTTTATCATGTTTTACATCTTATTGTCTTAGAACAACGGTAGCTTAAATAAGATGATCTCTCACTAAAATTCCAAGAAATGTGTTCCCCCTAACTGTACATCTCTAACTGTGTTCCCCCTAACATCACTGTGCACCGTTGATGAGGTAACTGTACCTCCACTCGAACCGGAGAGTAGCGCAGCACAGGAACTTGTTTCTGTGGAGCCTACACCGGCTGGAGAGGAAGTTAATGATGATGATCATGAAACTTCAGATCAAGTTGCTATTGAACCTCGAAGGTCCACAAGGACACATTCCGCACCAGAGTGGTACGGTAACCCTGTCCTAGAGATCATGTTATTGGACAACGGTGAACCTTTGAACTATGAAGAAGTGATGGCGGGCCCAGATTCTAACAAATGGCTTGAAGCCATGAAATCCGAGATAGGATCCATGTATGTGAACAAAGTATGGACTTTGGTGGACTTGCCCGATGATCGGCGAGCCATAGAAAATAAATGGATCTTTAAGAAGAAGACTAACGCGGATGGTAATGTGACCGTCTATAAGGCTCGTCTTGTCGCTAAGGGTTATCGACAAGTTCAAGGAGTTGACTACGATGAGACTTTCTCACCCGTAGCGATGCTGAAGTCCGTCCGAATCATGTGTGAAATTGCCGCATTTTATGATTATGAGATCTGGCAAATGGAAGTCAAAACGGCATTCCTTATTGGTTTCCTTAAGGAAGAACTGTATATGATGCAGCCGGAAGGTTTTGTTGATCCTAAAGATGCTAACAAAGTATGCAAGCTTCAACGCTCCATCTATGGGCTGGTGCAAGCATCTCGGAGTTGGAACATTTGCTTTAATGAGGTGATTAAAGCGTTTGGATTTATATAGGTTTATGGAGAACCATGTATTGACAAGAAGTGGGACTGTGTAGCATTTCTCATATTATATCTAGATGACATATTGTTGATGGGAAATGATATAGAGCTTTTGGAAAGCATAAAGGCCTACTTGAATAAGTGTTTTTCAATGAAGGACTTTGGAGAAGCTGCTTACATATTAGGCATCAAGATCTATAGAGATAGATCGAGACGCCCCATATATCTTTCACAAAGCACATACCTTGACAAGATATTGAAGAAGTTCAATATGGATCAGTCCAAGAAGGGGTCCTTGCCTGTGTTGCAGGGTGTGAGATTGAGTATGACTCAATGCCCGACCACAACAGTGGATAGAGAAAAGGCGAGTGTCATCCCCTATGCTTCAGCCATAGGCTCTATTATGTATGCCATGCTGTGTACCAGACCTGATGTGAACCTTGCTATAAGTTTGGTAGGGAGGTACCAAAGTGTTTCCGGGGAAGAACACTGGACAGCGGTCAAGAATATCCTGAAGTACCTGAAAAGGACCAAGGACATGTTTCTCATATATGGAGGTGCCGAAGAGCTCGTCGTAAAGGGTTCAATTAATGCTAGCTTCGACACAGATCCGGATGACTCCAAGTCACAAACCGGATACGTGTATATATTGAACGGAGGGGCAGTCAGTTGGTGTAGCAGCAAGCAAGCAAAGCGTCGTGGCGGCATCTACATGTGAAGCTGTCACACCCTGTATTTTGGCACATTGTTGTGTTTGGTTTTATAAAAATTTGGAGCCAACTAAAACTTTTTGAGTGCATGCTTGTTTGATGTGATGCTTGTTTGAATTGCTTGAGTGTTCAAGTTTGGCACTATTAGGTTCTACTCCACTCCACCTTCATCTTCCTTGATCCAAATTCCTTGCCCTATGATCATGCCATGTGAATATAGCTCAAAAATATTTTTATCAAAATTTATTTTCACCAAAAAGGATTTATTCAATTTAAGTTCACTAAAACCCCTGAATTGAGGTTTGAACTACAAGTCCTCAATTTATGTGGATCTTTTCTTCCCAAATGCTTTATTTGAAACCTAATATATATATGACTTCTCAAAACCACCAAATATTATTTTTAAAGATTATTTTCATATTTTATTTAAAGGCTTTTTCTTAAGAACAGAAATGGCTTTTCCTAAGGGAAAATTATTTAAATGCTTTGAAAATATTTGATAAAATTTAGAGAGACTCAGTGGACATATATTTTCCATATATATGAGTTTCAACACAAGGGCTTGATCATAACATGGGCAAAACCCCTCAAAAGCCTTCCTGATCAGATCAACCTTTTCGAATGTTTCTACAAGAAATATTCTCAATAAATCCCAAGAAAATTCTAGCAAGTCAACACTATCATAGGTGATGATCTTGCAAAGTTTCATCTCAATCGAAGTTGGTTTGATTCATAAAACCAACCCAAATCCATTTCTGTCTAGATTCAAATTTTGACAACTTTACATTGTGAAGTGTCTTCCCTTGGCCTCAAACTTTGTGAGAATGCTCTAATGACCAATTAGTGATGATACACTAAGTGGTGCATCAAGGGTTAAAGCCTAACCCCTTTGAATCTATAGAAAACATATTCTGTCTATTTCTAGGTTTTCCGTAAGTCCCATTTTGAACTTTCTTCAAACCCTCTCAAACTTGGTGATCTCACTTGCCTTTCATCACCTCTTGACTCTATCAAATTTCAAGATAATCCAGGTTCATTTGATCACCCAAATCAAAATCAAACACCTTCTGCCAGAAATGTAAAAATGGAATTTCCACCCTTTCACTTTTTTACCCTTGGCCTCCCCTTTTTACCGCAGCCTCTGGTAGGTGCCTTGCACCTCCAGTAAAAATCCTGAGCCCTCTGGCCATGGTGAGATGGGGTAAACCCCCCTATTTTCTACCTGACAGCATCCTTTCTGGCCTCTCCTCTCCATTTCTTCTACCCCAGGGCTACCCCATAGACCCCCCTAGCCTCTCCTAGCCATTGGGGCATCTCCTAATGCCTCTGGACACAAGAAGACACGCAGGGGGCTTAAAGAATGCCCCTGCATGCCATAAGGGCGCTCTGGAGCGCGCTATAGTGCGCTCCCGCACTGTAGCCGCCCCTGCCCGGTGCCGCCAGGCGGCATTGGGCCACCCCTGCCTATCCGTGTGGTCGGCCTCGACGTCTACAGCCCTACAGGCGGTCAGCCCCCTCCTCCCTCTCTCCTTCTCCCTCCTCCACGCGTGCCTGCCACCACCCGGCTCGGCCAATCCTCGAGCCTGAGCACGCCACCTTCCCTGCCTCCCTCCTCTCTTCCCCCTGGCCTGGACTAACCCCAGGAATGCCCCCGGCTCCCTCTTTCCCTCTCTCGTGGCCCCTGGCGATGGCCACGTCCCCGTCGGCGCACCCAGATCCGCTGGACTCGCCCTGCCTATATAAAGGGGCCCCGAGCCCCTCTCACCCCTCTGGTCTCTCTCTCCTCCCCAGAATCCTCCTCGAACCCCCCATTTGAGCCTCCCGAGCACCAGTGCGCGAGATCGACTGAGGCCCCGCCGCAGCGGAGCTCCGTCAATCTCGGGACACAGGCCCGCTCAGGCGCTCCCCTCGCCTCCTTTGGGCATGTAGCCGTCGCCAGGTCATTTACCCTCTCTCCCCCGCTCGTTTCAAGGCCTGAAACCCCTCCGTAGACCGCCTCCTGAACCTCCCTCCGCCGCGGGTTCTCGCCGCCGGCGACTCCGTCCACCTCTGACCCTCCTTCCACCTCCAGAGGACCGACGGGTCCACCCTGAGCCCATTCCCGCCTCCAGACCTCCTCGCCGTGCTCCCCTCTGCTGCGAGTGAGCTTCCCCTCCTCCTTGTCGCGAGGAGGAAGAAGGACCCGATAGGTGGGGCCCACCTGTCGACCTCTCTTTCCCCTCCCGCGCTCTCTCCCCTCTCGTCTAAGCCGATGGCAGCCGGGCCCCGCGCGTCAGATTTGAATCTGACCGCGCGCGGCTGGCTGGCTGGCCAGATGGGCCGGCCCAGCTCCTGGCCGCCCCTGGCACAGGATCTGGAGCCCTTTTCTTTTTCTAAATTTTGTGGGATTTGTAAAAATTCCACAGGGCTGAATATTTGCCCCATGCAAATATTTTCTCCACCATAAATCTTAGAATAATCTTTAGGATTTAATAGTATCATTTATAAAAATGTTTGCAAAGGTTTTTATCATTGTTTTATTTTAAAACCTATTAAACGCACCTTTTTAGCCTTTGTTATTTTGTTTCTAAAATGGTTTTCACAGAGAAATTTATTGTAGATATTTTTAATATGACTTTAGGTATTTAACAGAGTAGGTGAACATTTTAGTAGAGGCTTTTGTGCTCTGTTTTCATTGTGTTGCTTATTATTATCGTTTATTCCGCGATTATAGATTGCGCCGTAGACGAAGAAGTTGGACTCGAAGACCTCGAAGACCCCGGAGACTTTGTTGAGCCAGGCAAGCAGCCCCGAAAGTGCATGGTGGTACCGAAAGGTGTGTGTTTTCAATACTCTTTCAAAAAACCCGTCGGGTGTCACTAATGCCCGAGGGAGATGATGATGAGTTGGGTGACCACTTGAGAAAGAAGTGATGTACCGGAACAAATGGGTGTGTGTTTTCGAAAACGGATTAGATTTAAGGTCTGCAGACCGTCCCAACATTACATGCGCAACCACGATACCCCTTATGGGACGGGGCTTTGTTGATTACCTTGGTGGGTACTAGCAAGGAACCCGCATTACTAGTGGCGGGAGTGGCATGGTCACTCTCGATACGGGGTCATACCGGATGTATGATCATGCGTTGTCTTTACAGGCACCGGGCACACCGTTGGTCCCCTCATGGATGGTACGGTTTGAGCAAGGCTTGTGTTATGTACGTCATGAGGGCTGGGTACCAATCGAGTGGACTCTTTGTTTAGTATCGCCGGGGGAAAGGCATTGTTCAGGTGCTTACCTCGGGTATGTATATATCGCGAGTCGTGGATGACACGGAAGTTCCCCTAGTCTTGTGGGTAAAGTGTGCAACCTCTGCAGAGTGTAAAACTATTCGAATAGCCACGTTCACGGTCATGGACAGTTGGAGGTCCTTCTTAGACTACGTCCGAATGTTTTCGTGAAATATTGGTGTGAGTATGGGTGTGTTAGTGAAAAGAGGTCACCTGAGTCAAGTCCGATGACTTGGCATGAGAAATGAACTAAGTCCGATGACTTAGCGTGAACATGATGTGTTCAACTGATACCGTGATGGTATCGACAATGTGTTATCATGAATACTTGGTTAGTTGTTGATGTATACTTACTATTACTTGATCATGTCGCTTGCATAGAAAATCAGCTTTCCGCAAATTACCTATAATGCTATATCATGCACCATTATTTCCTCGTTCCACTCTTGGGTTGCTTGCGAGTACATTCAAAGTACTCATTGACTTGCCACTGGTTATTTAATTGGCCAGGCATGGAAGAACAGGAATATGTCGAAGATTTCATTGGAGACGAACATGTGAACTAGGATGCTTCCTAGTCAGAGTGCCTGTAGGTTAAGACAGATGGCATGGGTTCACGCTTTCGACGAAGATTTCTGCTGCTTGTTCTAGACTTAGTGTTTGGCCCGAGTGGCCCTATCCTTGTAAGACTGAGACCTTTGTGGTCATCATTTGTGTAAGACGTTAAGTGTGGATGTAAGACTCTTTTATTCAGCTTCTGTGTGTTCAGTGAGCATTGATCTCTAGGATCACTGTACACGTGCATTCGGTGATCTCGACTTATGAGTCGGGGTCCTCACAGAAGCGGAGTACATAGCTGCTTCGGAAGAAGCATAGGAAGGAGTCTGGATGAAGGATTTCATCACCGACCTAGGAGTGACTCCAAATGCGTCGGGCCCGATGACTCTACTCTGTGACAACACTGGAGCTATTGCCCTTGCCAAGGAGCCCAGGTTTCACAAGAAGACAAGACACATCAAGCGCCGCTTCAACTCCATTCGTGGATATGTCCAGGATGGAGATATAGACATTTGTAAAGTACATACGGATTTGAATGTCGTAGATCCGTTGACTAAACCTCTCTCACGAGCAAAACATGATCAACACCAGAACTCTATGGGTGTTCAATACATCAGAATGTAACTAGATTATTGATTCTAGTGCAAGTGGGAGACTGTTGGAAATATGCCCTAGAGGCAATGATAAAGTGATTATTATTATATTTCCTCGTTCATGATAATTCTCTATTGCTCATGCTATAATTGTATTAATCGGAAACCGTAATACATGCGTGAATACATAGATCACAACATGTCCATAGTGAGCCTCTAGTTGGCTAGCTCGTTGATCAATAGATGGTCACGGTTTCATGACCATGGACATTGGATGTCGTTGATAATGAGATCACATCATTAGGAGAATGATGTGATGGACAAGACCCAATCCTAAGCATAACACAAGATCGTGTAGTTCGTCTGCTAAAGCTTTTCTAATGTCAAGTATCATTTCCTTATACCATGAGATTGTGAAACTCCCGGATACCGTAGGAATGCTTTGGGTGTGCCAAACATCACAACATAACTGGGTGGCTATAAAGGTGCACTACGGGTATCCCCAAAAGTATCTGTTGGGTTGGCACGAATCGAGATTGGGATTTGTCACTCCGTGTGACGGTGAGGTATCTCTAGGCCCACTCGGTAATACATCATCATAATGAGCTCAATGTGACTAAGGAGTTAGTCACGGGATCATGTTTTACGAAACAAGTAAAGAGACTTACCGGTAACGAGATTGAACAAGGTATAGGGATACCGACGATCGAATCTCGGGCAAGTAACATCGATGGACAAAGGGAATTGTATACGTGATTGATTTAATCCCTGACATCGTGGTTCATCTGATGAGATCACCGTGAAACATGTGGGAGCCAACATGGGTATCCAGATCCCGTTGTTGGTTATTGACCGGAGAGGTGTCTCGGTCATGTCTAAATGCCTCCTGAACCCGAAGGGTCTACACACTTAAGGTTTGATGATGCTAGGGTTGTAGGGGAATTGTGTATGTGGTTACCTAAGGTTGTTCGGAGTCCCGTATGAGATCTCGGATGTCACGAGGAGTTCCGGAATGGTCCGGAGGTAAAGATTCATATATAGGAAGTGAGGATTTGGTCACCGGAAGTGTTTCGGGCATCACCGGAAGTGTTTCGGGCATCACCGGTAATGTACCGGGACCACAGGAAGGGTTCCGGGGGTCCACCGAGAGGGGCCACCGGTCCCGGAAGGCTACATGGGCCAAGAGTGGGAGGGAACCAGCCCCTAGGTGGGCTGGTGCGCCTCCCACCTCAGCCCAAGGCACA
The DNA here is from genome assembly GCA_022496015.1 of Hordeum marinum. Lineage (NCBI taxonomy): Eukaryota > Viridiplantae > Streptophyta > Magnoliopsida > Poales > Poaceae > Hordeum > Hordeum marinum. Next base: position 107,465,439 of record CM039675.1, read on the forward strand.
ACAATTGGTGGAGGGGGGGGGGGCAAACCCTAGGCATGGAGGGGCCCTAGGCCCACCCTAGGGCGCCACCCCTCCTCCCCACCTTGGCCGCCGGCCCTCCTCCCATCTAGGGCTGCCACACCCCCTAGGGTGGGAACCCTAGAGGGGGCTCACCCTCCTCCCCTCCTCCTGTATATAGTGAGGGTTTTGGGGGGCTGCAAACACGAAAGTCTCTCTCGATGCAGCCCTACCTCTCCACCTCCTCGTCCTCCATAGTGCTTGGCAAAGCCCTGTCGGAGTAGCGCGCTGCTCCACCACCACCATGCCGTCGTGCTGCTGTTGGAGTTGTCTTCCCCAATCTCTCCCTCCTCCTTGCTAGATCAAGGCATGGGGGACGTCACCGGGCTGCATGTGTGTTGAACACGGAGGCGCCGTTGTTCGGCACTTAGATCAGAATCGACCGCGATCTGAATCGCTGTGAGTACAACTCCACCAACCACGCTCTTGTAATGCTTCCACTTTGCGATCTTCAAAGGTATGAAGATGCACTCCCCCACTTGTTGCTAGTTTCTCCATAGATTGATCTTGGTGATGCGTAGGAAAATTTTGATTTACTACTATGATCCCCAACACCAACCTTGTGGGAGCCAATGCTATTTGGGAGGAAGTGATGGAATAACTCTCCATTGCCTCCACCTTCGATTGCTTGGACACTTCAACATCTTCCACTGTGTCACAGGGTGATGACATGGTAAGTGAAGATATCTCATGGAGTGATGGTGTCAAGCTCATCATTGATGATCCGTCATATAGAAATGCTAGTATTATAGGTTCCATGGACACGAGCATATCTAGCACTCAAAACGTCATACATTCTGGTGTAGATAGTCCATGCATATCATCTAATGATTCACTCATAAATTCTTGTGATGATATGCCTGGTCATTTGTGTTGCCATATTCAAAATGCCTTGGTTTCCTCTAGTTGTTCTATGACTAACAATGTAGAGGAAATCAAGGAAGACAAGGCACACTTGTGATGGAGAACCCTGTTCTCCAAAAGAATCATCATCAACCCCCTTTGTTCACATGTGCCTCATGGAAAGAGGTAATGACAAGGTATCATCTTCTCTTAGTGATAATGATGATAGTTGTAATGAGAAAGATGAAGATGATGACTTGACTCAAAATCTCTATGAGACTGGGAAAACTCTTCACAGAGCTAAAAATAACACTTATAAAAGGTTCCAAGATGTTCTTGCTTGCTTTGAAAAATATAATGATTTACTTCTTAATGATCAAGCAAAAAGTGAACAACTTGAACATGAACTTGCTAAGGCTTATCAATCTCTTAGTAACTTGAGGTCTTCAAAAGAAGAGATTGAAGTTACTCATTGTAAACTTAAAGAGGATTTTGAGCACCTTGACCTTGGCTACAAGAATGTCAAAGGAGATCTCACCAAACTCTCTAAGTCTCATGAGGAACTTCAAGCTACTCATGCAGAGTCTCTAGTTTCTACATGATCCTCTCATATTGATAATGATGCTTGTGCTACTAACTCTATCTTGTGTGAAGCATCGATATTGAAAGAAAATGTTGAGTTGAGGACTCAACTTGATTTGCTAACTAGAAACTATGGGCAATTGGAAGAAAGTCATGAAAAGCTTTCGGGCACTCATGAGGATCTTTTAATCTCTCATGATGAGCTAAAGTTAGCTCATGAGGCTATGGTCACCAAGGTAAAATCTTGTGAGTCTCATGTGGACATTAGCACATCTTCTACTCGAAATGCCTTATTGCCATGTGCTAGCCCTAGCAATTCCTCTCTACATGATATTGATACATCTTGTGATGAATTGCTCACCATGCCTTGTTACTCTAACAATGAAGCTTCTACTTCTTCTAGTTCTTTTGTTAATACTAACCTTGTAGAGGAAAATAAAAAGCTCAAGGCCCAAGTCACTAGTTTGAAGAAAGACCTGGAAAAATGTTGTGATAATAACTTGAGTATGAAAAAGGACCCTCAAGAAAAAATAGGACTTGATTTCATCTCCAACTAGAAGAAGTCCAAGAATAGGAAGAAGGGACAAGATCAAGTAAAGAATTTGGCCAACATTATTTGCTTCAAGTGCAAGAATGTTGGACACCATGTGACATCTTGTCCATTGAAGAAGAAGGCTTCAAGTGTGAAGCATCAAGGTAAGTGGCCTGAAGTTCAGTCTCAAGATAATGAAAGGCCTCTTTCCATGCTTAACCAAGATAATGTTCTCCAAGTTGAGAAGGTAAAGAAGAAGATAAAGGGGAGCACATGTTGCTATATTTGCCGTGAGAAGGGACACATATCTTAATCATGTCCCAACGGTAATGTCTCTAAGCCTCCGATTGTCAATGATCATTATTCACTTAGAAAGGATAATGTTGGCAATTTGTTTGCCAAGGTTGTGGGCACACAAAGTGGTTTGGGTAAATAAAAGACCATTGGGTTGCCAAGCCTATTGCGACTAACTTATTAGGACCAAACTTGGTTGGGGACCATCAAGCTCAAACTTGATCAACAGGTGTGTGGAGGGCATTGGAGACTTGGCCAGTTCATAAAGAAAAGTTAACCACCATTCATTTGAGAAAGCCAAGTCAACTGGATTATCATCACATTTATCAATCCAATGCTCCTCTTTGCGATAACTTGTACTTATATTGTTTACATTGAAATTTACTAGCCCTTTGCATGTTTAGGTTTTACCTAGCATGTGTTTTTATATGTTGTGCCTCCTAGTATGCTTTATTTGAGTTATCTAGCATGTATAGGTTGCAATGCACTTCATATATTTGTGTGTGTGGTTTAGAGCTTTTATTGCTTCGTTAGTTGAATCTTATTTAGCTCTTTTGAGATATTAATGGATCATCACATTATGGGGGAGTGATAAGTCATGTGCATTCCTATATATGTGTGTTACAACTTCATCTATATCTCACGTATAAATCTCCTTGGTGTTGTCTTAGATATGGCCTCTCTCTCTATATATATTGCTCTGAAAAGTGGTCTGAGCCTTAGGACATCCGACCCCATCGTCGGATTTCCGGGATGGCTTGGTTCCAGAATGCAAAAATTCCCGTCTCCAGGCGCCGGACATTCGACACCTCCGCCGAACATCCGGCGGGTTAGAGTTCTGCTTTTTCTCAGGCCCCGGATATCTGTCTAATACTGCCGGATTTCTGACCCTCCTGCTTACCAGAGAGCCTCGAATCAGCTGGGTCTTACCTCGGATGTCTGGGACCTATCCTGGATGTTCGGGAGCTTAAATGTATATATATATATGGGATATCACCTAGTATTTATTTTGCAAGACAATTTAGTTACTATGTGGTATGTCAAGTTCATTTGAAATTCAAATTCTCTTCCATTGATTTTTTTGTTGGATTTCATTTGCCTCTTGTGGATAATACACGGATTATCACATTATGGGGGAGTGATATTCTTTGTGCATATCACAATCCTTGTTAATGTGAACAACTGAGGGATGCCACTTAGAATTTATATTTGAGATTATCGTATATCTCTGTGGCATGCAATGCCTTGTTTACATATGGCATTCTTGTATGGTTTTGTCCATGGTTATCCTAAATATCTTATTTGGAAAATCGTTTGATTAAAGTCATTCCAATTTTTTCTTTGCATGATGATCTATCTAATTGGAATGTTAATAATATGCGATCCAAGCATTGTGTTTATTTCTAAAATCTCATGTTATGCTTGTGTTAGTATAGATGATCATGTACTTATTTGGTTTCTACAACGAATGATAACTCGAAATACCATTTCATTCGAGTTCATCTTATTGGTTTGTATGGAGTTATGGGAGTTTATTATCTCATTATTTATAGTGTCCTATATCTACTTGAGTGAGATATTCCTATGAGTATGTGTGCAATGCATATCTTATATCCTCATTGGTTTTCTTTGGTTCATATGTTGAACTTTGTGTGCTATCATATGTTGATTTGTCACTTTGATTCATTTTGGACAACATGAATGACTAGTGATGTTATTGGAAGCATTAACGGTTATGTGTTCATTTGTCCAAATTGTATCTCCCTGGATTTTGGTAAGCTTGTGCATGCATATTTACTATGTGTAAATTCTCATGTCTTGTTTGCTTTAATTGATCCAATATATATATGGTATATCCATCAAATCCTTAATAGCTAAGATGTGCATGAAATTCAAATTCATATCTATATTCACATACTTAAGTGGTGTTTGCCCTATATTTTGTAGTTATGCTAACTACTTCAGATCAAATAGGTTTGGGGACCAGAATGTACTTAAAAGTGATTTAGGTACATTGGAGAAACATTGTGTGCTTCGTTTATTGATGAATAAGGTGGTGTCACCACAAGAGAATTAGCGCCAAGCTTGGATGACTCATTGATCTACTAATTCATACCAATGCTTTCTCAGTAACAAGTATTTACTTCATGCATATACATAAAACTTGTGCTTCTTGCATGTTCTTAAAAAAATCACTTTTTTGCAATTGTGAGTCATTTGAGAAGAAGCATATAATGAGGATCCATAAAATCATATTCATGATTCACTCATCCCAAAATATGCCAATTAAGCAATTCATTGCATATCTATTCCTAAAATGTTCTCTCATGTGTAATTTTGATGAAATTACAAAAACACTTTGCTTGTGGTATTTGCTATCTTACTTAGTAATTCATTGTTATGCAAATGAGATCAATTTGTGCCATGTGCTTTGTGCCATGTGCCTTGCTCTTATGCTAGGATCATAGTTGTATAATAATGGATTCACTTGTGCATATCATGTTCTTACCAATTGCGACTATTTTGTGTATGCAAGTTTCTTTGTGGATACATAGACTACTATTGTCCACTTAATATTTTTTTACATAAAAAGTTCAGATCTTACCTTGATATCATTTACTCCTTGTCGGTCATCTCGTTTGTTTCCTTTCTTTGATTCGGTGGTGGTCTTGGTAAGAGGGTGAGAAGTGAGTGCTTGTATGTTTTGCATATAATCTTGTGCACTCATGTGTTTGAATATATGTTGGACCCATACTTATCATGATGATCAAATTGGATATTGATATTATATCTTGTACATATATTATTTTTCTCGATCTTTTAAATGTTTTTACCACATGTAGAATGCTTATTCTCATAGCATAGTATCTTGTTGCATTCTGTAGATCCTAAGCTCCTCAAACTTTCATCATTGAATATGTGCATTTGGTTTTCACTCACATTTTGTAACATGCACACATTAAGGAGGAACTCATACTATATTGGCTTCTAGATTTTTCCCATTTTTGGCATTTGTTGCCAATGGGGAGAAGTTTAGAGGGTTTACAGATAGGTGTTCTTAGTTTGCTTGTTGTCACTCACGCTTACCTACCCTTGTTATATATGTGTGTTGCATGGATGAGTATTGTATATACTATATAGAGAAAACTTCACCTAGTTTGTGTCAACCAATATCTGCAATGTCATTCAAAGTTCATTCACACATGCATATATTGTGGGGGAGTTCGCTCTATATATTGTGGGTGTGCTATCATCAAATGCTTGTGTAGTGTTTGATGCTACTACAACCGGTTTTGATAATTTCAAGTATCTTTGTGGCACTTGATGCTGTCAAAACCACCTCAAGTATACAATTTATCCTCGGATGAATTGCATACTTTTTCTAAAATTCAATAAAGTGCATGTAGTCCCCATGTGTGGTTTTGGTAATTGATGACAATCCTAATGGACTAATGTTTGCATTAAGTTATGCATTTGAAGGAAAGTTCCATTTACAATGCATGAAGAATATTGGATGAATTGAAAGATGTTTGTTCCATGGTTGATGCAAGAAGGAGATTGAATGGATTTAGAATGAGTGCCATATAAATATAGTTGTGCATCAAGGTTGAGCCATGATGGATCATGATATTTAGAGAATGATTAAAGAGAAGAATTGTACATATGGCTTGAAGATAGGATCATGATGTGCTCATATGTTGAGTCATGGATGATTATGTCTTGAAGCAAGTAATTCATGTGAAGAATTCGTTGTGCCTCTCAAGAGATTGTGATGGAGCATGAAGGATAACAAATGATGACCAATATGGTATTCATGGATAAACTCTATATGGTCATATGATAATTGAGATATGGGTAATCATATCTTGAAGAAATGAAGCATAGTGAAGAATTCAATATGTCCTTCAAGGCATCAAGATTAAGCATGGAGTAAAGATAAAGTTTAACTAAGATAAAGATCAAAGAATCAAACTTTAAATGGTCATCAAACAAGTGCAAATTATGCATCACATAGGATCTTGTGGTATGATAATAAATTGTCAATTGCACTTTGTGTACTAACCCATGCTATGTGTTGTCTAGGTTTATGAGGGTTAGGTTATCCTCATGGGCTCGCATCAAGAGAGAGATTCCAAGTGTCCATGAGAGGATGACATCAAGTGTTCATGATCATGGTTGAGAAGGGCAAGTTCAAGATAACCATCCCGAAGGATCACATGCTTGAAGCTTGTGGATGATCACATGATGGACAAAGTGAAGATGAACACAAAGCAAAGCTTCCCACATTGTGTATGGAAGAGCTACTTGAAGACTTCACCAATGTCTTGCCTTCAACTTGATCCAAGAAGAAACATCAACATCAAGCTCAAGTGAAAGGCTCGAGTCAAAGGTATTAGTTCCATTGGCGTTAGTGTTGTGGGGTGATGACCATCGAAGAAACATATACACTCAAGTATGGATTCTTGATAGCTATGTAGTGTATTCTTTTATGATTCTTGAGTTATAGGGATCCCACACTATTAAGAGGAGATCAGAGGGGTTCGTGATGGACTTACTCAAGTCAACATCTTCTATACACAATTCCACTCCTATCCTATTTACCGAAGCAATACATAGTCAACTAGGTTTCCCAAAGTATGTGATCTAACATGTGCATACTTTGCACCTTCCGTTTTGTCTTACCTTGGGTGGTTATCTATGTGAGGACCTGGAGTTTTTCACTAGCTTCAAAACGAGCCCAAGATCATCAAAATCGACGTCCATATGAGAAAGTTATGCATGTTTTACTTTTGAGGTGCCTGGAGTTTTTGTGTCCCCCGGATATCCGGGATCTTCCCAGGAAATCTGGGCTGCCGATGTCCAGAAACTATAACCAAATGTTGTTTGTGTCCCTTGGATGTTCGGGGCCTTGTCCGGATGTCCGGGGACTTGGCCAGATGTTCGGGCCTTGTACCTTGACTCTGTTTTTTCTGTGTTCATGTGCACACTTCAGAGCCACCGGATGTCCGGCCCGACACAGCCACTTACACTACAACGGCCATATTTTCACCCATGCTATATATACCCCTTCACCACTTTGTAGAGGGGTTGACCACTCAATCCAAAAGAACCCTAGAACACCAAAGTGGCTCCCTCTCACTTCTCCTACACCAAATCTCAGATCTCGGAGAGATTAGTGAGAGTTCTTGAGAGATTTTCCAATCAAGTGATAGATCCACTCCCTCTCCCTCTCTTAACCAAAGGAATTCATGATTTGAGAAAGTCTCGATCATTTCCCCCTTGGTCTTGTTACTCTTGGAGGTTGGAGACTCCTAGGTGGTAGGAGTGCTCCGGTGAGGAATCAACTTGTGATTTGTCCCCCGGAAAGTTTGTGAAGGTTTGAAGGCCGCCTCAAGGTCTACCACTAGTGGTTGAGAATCGCCTTCGTGGTGATATCTCAAGGAGTGAATAGGGTGAGCCTTCGTGGTAACATCCACCTCTCTAACGGTGATTAGCTTCCCTCCAAGGAAGTGAACATCGGGATACATCCTCGTCTCCGTCTCTTCGGTTATTTCTAACCCTAGCCACTACTTGTGGTTTACTTTGCCCACTTGACCTTACATTCACTATATATATTATTGTCCTCATTATATTGTGTTGGTTACCATATCGTAGAGATTATTTAGGCCAACACTTTATAGTCCGCAATTCATACTTGCTACTATTGATATATCTTGTGCTTAGTGTGAATTGCTAGCTTGTAACATTCATTTTCATATCTTGTGATATACATTGAGTATGTTTGTGTAACTTACTTGTGTTTACTCATATCCTTGTTGTTCTCATCTTGTTTATCCTATGTTGTTGGTGCACTTAGTGAGCCTATTATATTTAGGATTTGTGTTTGAAAAGTATCTGCTTAGTTTATTTCCGCATTAGGATATAGCCAAATCTGTAAAAGATTTTAAAACGCCTGTTCACCCCCCTATAGGCGACATCGTGGTCCTTTCGTATGACGGGCCACTTGGCAGAGAGTATGTCGCAGATGAGAGAGTTTCCCTCGCCGTTGTATGAGGCCCTCGCAGGGGGTGAGTTGACAGCTCTCTGCACCCTTGGCAGAGCGACAACTGCATACAGGCAGATATAACTCAGCCTTGCGGATCAAAAGAGGGTAAGTTCATAACTTGCTACACCCCTATTAACCATGTTTGATTGAGTAAGCTTCGGATTTCCCAACCTGCCTTACGGTGGCTAAGAGCCGACCAAGAGGGGGGGGATTCGACCTTCACCCCCTCCTGACCCTGACCCATGTTTTAACGGCTCGCAACATGGCGATTCGTCCTCTTGGGCGTCTTTAGATATTTCACCAATAAAGGTAACGAACCCATGTTTGAACGGCTCGCAACGTGGCGGCTCATCCTCTTGAGTGACCTTAAATCTTTTGCCAATAAGGCGGCACACCCATGTTTGAACGGATCACAACGTGGTGGCTCATCCTCTTGAGTGACCTTAAATCTTTTATCAATAAGGTGGTGCACCCATGTTTGAATGGCTCACATCATGGCGGCTCATCCTATTGAGTGACCTTAAATCTTTCCTCAATAAGGCGGTGCACCCATGTTTGAACGGCTCACAACGTGGCGGCTCATCCTCTTGGGCGACTTCAAACCGCCCGCCAATGAGGCGGGGCAACCATGTTTGAATGGTCGCATCATGGCGACTCGTCCTCTTGGGCGACTTTAACTCTTTCGCCAATAATGTAGTAGCTCCCGGGATCGGGTTTAACTCTTCTTGCAATGACCCGGGGTTCTCGTTTGAAAACGACCAAATGTGTCTCGCCATGTCTGTAGCCCCTGAGTGTTAAGTTGATTTAAAGAGGCAACTTGAGATTCTCCAGACTTGATCGTGGCGGGTTATAGATGATCCCGTATGAGTTGTTTTGATAATCCGGCCGATGGTTCGTCTCGGTTGGTTGTTGAAGTTAACCAAACTACAGTAGTGACGACTTGTACGCTTGTCTGTCGGGCGGCTCATATAGGCAAACACCGCACCGATATGTCAATGTAAACTGGACCGCAGGGCGGCGACTCAGAACCGTCCGTTGGGTGGCTCACATTGGTGTGTGTGGCCCTTGGCGTGTTGATGTAGACGTAGAAGTCAGCTGCGACATTTGAAGATGGCGTGCTCACGAGAGATGGCCGCGGCGTTGTAATTCGGTGTGGTCGCGAGAGACGGCCGCGACGTTGTAGGCCGGCACAAACGTTGATTCGCCCGTGGTGTTGGAAACCATCATGGATGGCGAGTTGCCGTGGTGGTTTTAAGCCGGTGTAGTCGCGAGAGACGGCCGCGACGTTGTAGGCCGGTGCAAATGTTGAGTCGCCCGTGGCGTTGGAAACCAGCACGGATGGCGACTCGCCATGGCATTGTTAAGCCGGTGTGGTCACGAGAGACGGCCGCAGCGTTCTAAACCCATGCGCGAGTCCATTGAGTAACGCGACATGAACGACCACCTGTGCAGAATGATATTGGCACACCTCCATTTTCATGGTATAATGCCACTTTGGCAATGAATATTTGTCCTGTGTAAAAAATATTTACAAAGACAGAGTAATTGTTCTCAGATGAAAAAATACATTTAGAAATTGATAGGATAAATATCACCTGGTACTTTTTGTCAGATGAATGTGGACGGAGCAAACCGAGTTTAGACATGCATCTCGATCCTCTATCTCTTTTTTTGTTTAGCAATAAAGCCTGTTAGCCCATTGATCTCCAGAGCAAAGAAAAACTTGCACCGGCTGTACATATGCCTTGCAAATAAAGCATCTCCCTGGGGCTCTGTTTGTGCATGCATGCAATACGTCCTCCTACTAGACCAATCCTTGAGGTACGACCTAGCTAGTGCACTCCTTGAAGCCGGCCTTGGTGCATTTCCATGTTGCCGCCCAACTCTGTGTACTTCAGCCGTATGAACATATGCAACGCATGTACGTCGGTGCCGGCTTGCGCGGTGAGGGCTCCCCAGCGGCGGATGGAAACCAAGGTGAGCGACGAGTTGGTTGGCGGCTAGCATGGAGTGGCCGCTTGCGAATCGGCCGGCGGCTCACGTGTTGCAAGCAGGCGAGGCGAAGCGGGGAGCGTGGAAGCGGAGCCGGCTCGAGGGGGCACCGAGCCATGGCAACAGAGATGAGCGAAGTGGTCGATGGAGGTGAGACAAGGCCGGCTCGGGACTGACACAGGAGCGTGTGGCGCGACGGTGGTAGAGGCAAGGCCGACTCAAATTCGACGACGATGCAAGTGGTGAGGCGGCGGTAGTAACATGACTGCTCGAATCCGATGCGGGTGCGTGTCATGAGTCGACGCCGAGGCGAGGTTGGTGCAGCGGATCAGAGACGAGGTCGAGTCCGAGACGGGCGATGACCGAGGCGGCGACTTGAGGTGAGGCGAGGCGACTCGGAGACGAGGTTGACCCCGAGCATGACTCGGAGAGGTGGCGACGAAGGCGGGGCGGCCGAGCCGCGGCACGGCTGGTGCGTGCACGGCAGCGGCTCAAGGTGCAGCGGTGATGCGAACCACAACAGCGGCACAGGCGCGACGTGGCAATCCGGTGCAACACGAGGCCGCGGTGAGGAGGTGACACGAGGTGTCCTCCCCAGCAACAGAGTCGTAATTTTTTTCCTTCCTTGATTCCTTAGTTAACTTCCCGATCCCTTCTCATGCGCATATAGCCGTCGAAGTTACCAAAAAAGCTGATTTGCTTCGCGTGACGTACTTAATGACTCATTGGTTTTAACACGTCCTTTGCCTAATAAAGTGATAGCATCAACGGATTCCTGAGCAGCTTTGCTTCTAGCTTCTTTTACAGGAGCAGACCACACGTACGTAATGCCTCGGATTGGATTATCGGACTTGCGGAGCAGGGCGTGTCGGAGATTCGTGGCGCCGCGGATCCTATTCTTTAACTGTCTTGGCTGCTTTGCAAGGTGAACTAGAGAGCAACCCGGCTTCGTATCGATGGATCTCCTGGTCGCGTGCGGCGGCTCACACAATGCAACCCTAAACCCTTTGACTTCAAATTTGCACTCATTGTTCCAACTACTTGTCAATGATGTAAATCCTTTTGCACTAGCTCTTCTTCATCTGGCATATCATGAACTTCTCGATTCCTAAAGATATCCCTTCAAGAACATAACACCACCGTGCGCAGGGCCCCATGGTGGGCGCCAACTATCGTGGATTTGTCACGCCAAGATGACCGGGTTAATGGACTTTAGGTGTGTGGCCATCGCAACTATGTGGCGGCTTGAAGGGGTTTGTCGGAATCGAGAGACACGAGTTTACCCAGGTTCGGCCCCTCCGATGAAGGTAAAAGCCTACGTCCTGCTTGTCTGGTATTGATCATGAAGAAGATCTCTCGGTTACAAGGGTGTTGTCTTGCTACCTCTAATCTCGAGAGCCTCTAATCTGTCTCTCTAATGACTTCAACCTATCTCTCTAGAGGCGCCTTACCCCTCCTTATATAGGTGGAAGGGGTAAGTTTACATGTAGAATCCTACTGGGAGTAGGATTAGGACTAGTCTCTCTAGAATCCTAATCCGGGTCTTGTTTCCTTCGTGAGGGAGTCTTTCCCTCTTTGAGCCTTCTCTTGTGAGCCGCATGGCGCCGGCTTGCATGCCGGGTCTTGGGCTTGGTCGTCCTGCGACCCGCCTGCCGGGTCACCAATAAAACGCCATGTCTTGACCAGGTCTCCTGTGAGTCGCCAGGCCGGGTCATACCGCGGGGTATATCCCTCACACAAGGTGGCCCTTCTCACGACATAAGTAGCAACATCTACTCTTTCATTTCTTCTCAATTGATTTCTCAACTTGGGGAGTGTTGACCTGAGTCTTCTTTGGAAGTGGCCTTTATTCAACTTGTGGTTGAGCATGATATTGAACTTGTGGCGTCTTCCCTTGTTGCTTGTCACTAATGGCCTTGTTGTTCAATGGGCAAGATCTAACATGACCCCCTTCAATTTTGCACTCGAAACAAACAATCTTGGCCGAATTCTTGACTTGTTCTTGGCCCTTTCTTCTTGATCATCTTGGACTTCTTCTTATTATTCGAGTTGAATCCAAGTCCACCTTTCTCATTGAGAAACTTTTGCACACTCAAGATATTGTTGAGTGTGGACTTCCCTTCATGACTCTTTTCCAAGGCTTTCTTCAAAGAAGTGAATTGGGCCTTGAGCTCTTTGATTTCGTCTACATGGTTAGTATAAACACAAGTACTAGAGGAAGTATAAGCTTCATCGTTAGAGAAACAAGGCAAGGAAAGTAATTCATAACAAGATGTAGCAACATTATGAGTAGATGAATTAGAAGGACTAGCACGTGGCAATGTAGCATTTTGACAAGAAGAAGTGATAATATCCACATGAGGCTCACTTGATGTTACCTTGGTAGTAATAGCCTCATGAGCTAACTTTAGCACATTATGGGATACAAGAAGATCACCATGAGAGCTCAAGAGCTTTTCATGACTTTCTTCCAATTTCCCATAATTAGTAGATAGTAACTCAAGTTGATCCCTTAGCTCAATATTTTCCTTTAATATGGATGATTCAGAAGAAATAGAGTTAGTAGCACAAGCATCATAATTAACAACAAGAGGAGAAGGCAACTTGGCAAGCACTTTTTAAATATGAAGCTTCAAGCTGAGCATGAGACTCGATAAGCGAACTCTTAATGGCCTTACAGCCATTTTCGAGGTGCTCAAAGTCCTCAAGGAGTCTAGCATGTGCAACTTCAAGCTTATCATTTTTAATTTTAAAATCATTAACCACCACAAGAGTTCTATCATGAGAATTCTTCACTCTAGATGATTATAGAGCAAAAGTCTCCTCAAGAGATTCCTTGGTGATTTGTTCTTCCTCAAGAGCTTGAGAAAGATCTACTATCTCATTTGCATACTGATGCTCATGACCTTCCATTTCTCAATGGTGACCTCATGCTCCTTAAGATGAGCTTCCAACCCCTCAATGTATTTATTGCCCTCAATGGCAATAGACATGATTTCCATGAAGTTGGAACAAGAAATTTTATTCTTATGAAGAGCTTTAAAAATCATTTCACCCATAATTTTTAAGGAATCTATATTGTCACCTTGTTCATCAATAAGACCATCCTCATTATCAACATCATCGTCATGAGAAATATTGGGGTTCAAAATAGGAGATACCTTTGAAGCCTTAGCCATAAGACAAAAGTGAGAAACAATAGATGATGGTGTAGGATCCCTTGAAGCACCATTCAAGACCACATCTTGTTCCATGGAGTGTTGGGTTTCCTCTGAATTGTTAGCACACCAACTCAAGGAAATATATACATTTTTATCAAGGCAAAAAGACATAGCAAGCATATTATCATGAGATTTTGTCAAGCAATTTCTACATGATATGCCAGGACTATCAACACAAGCATGTGAAACATTTAGGGTGCTCGAAGTGTTAAAATTCAAAGAAGAAGCATTGCAATAAGATAGTGATGAAGGATCATCAAAAATAACTCCACTATCATCATTGCAATGATCAACACTACTCACCATATCATTACCTTGTGGAAATCCACATGTAGGATAAGCAGAACAAGTTGGGAAGACAACAGGACCGGAGGTGGAAGGAGAGCAATAATCCCTACAAATCTTGGACGCACCATATTTATCTTGAAGCTTTGTCCACAACGCATGAGGATCGCGGAATGACATGAGTTGAAATATAACTACATTGCTCAAAGCATCAAAAATCACATTAGAAGCTTGAGCATTGAGATAAGAGTTTTTCTCATCCTCTAAAGATATGTTTTGAGAATCCTTTGTAGGAGAAAAACCCATATCTAAGATTCGCTCTAAATTTGGGCCCGTGACCCTAAAGAGATTAAGCATGTGAATTACCCAAACATCAAAATTTGTGCCATCGAAACTAAGAGTGTTAGAGAATCCTAATCCCCTAGTCGACATCCTTACTCTCTAGGTGGTAAAACCCAATAGTGTGAGACCTAGCTCTGATACCAATTGAAAGGACATGGATGTCGCCTAGAGGGGGTGAATATGCACTTTAAAATAATTATGATTTAGGCTTGAACAAATGCGGAATAAAACTAGCATTTAATATGTCAAGCACAAAACCTAAAACAGCTAGGTGCACCACCAACTTATGCTAAGCAAGATAAACAACTAAGTTATACCAAGATATATAACAAGAAACAATATGGCTATCACAAAGTAAAGTGCATAAGTAAGGGGCTCAGGTATAAGAGATAACCGGGGCACACGGAGACGATGATGTATCCCTAAGTTCACACCCTTGCGGATGCTAACCTCCATTTGGAGCGATGTAGAGGCACAATGCTCCCCAAGAAGACACTAGGGCCACCGAATCTCCTCATGCCCTCACACAATGCAAGATGTTGTGATTCCACTAAGGGACCCTTGAGGTCGGTCACCGAACCCGTACAAAAAAGGTTGAGGAAATCTCCACAACTTAATTGGAGGCTCCCAACAACACCATGAAGCTTCACCACAATGGATTCTGGCTCCAAGGTGACCTCAAATGCTTGGGGCAATCTCCACAACCTAATTGGAGACCCCAATGCTTGCCTGGAGCTTTAAACCACAATGATTGAGCTTCGAGGCACCACCAACCGTCTAGGGCGCCAAAGCACCCAAGAGTAAAAATCTCTAGGGTACCAAGCACCCAAGAATAATAAGCTTCTCAACTTTTCAGTTCCATGTATCATTGTGGAGAACTCAAACCGATGCAACTAATGCAATGGCAATAACACACGAAGTGGTTAAGTCCCTCACACTCAAATCCCACCACAACAAGAAAAGCTATGGAGTAATATGAGAGAAAGAATAAGGAGCTCAAAAAGAACACCAAGATCTAGATCCAAGGGGTTTCCTTCACATAGAGGAGAAAGTGATTGGTGGAAATGTGGACCTAGATCTCCTGTCTCTTTTCCCTCAAGAACTAGTGAGAATCATTGGAGGGATTGAGAGTTAGCAAGATCGAAGAAGGTCAATGATGGGGGAAGAACACAAGCTAAAAGGATGGGGACCATTGGGGAAGAAGGCCCCCTTAAATAGGCCCCCCTAAATCCAACTATTATGCCCACAAGTCGTGCTCAAGCGATACTACTGCTTAGCACGGTCAAAACAGCCCAACGAGACAAAAACATGAGTGGTGGTTCTCCGAGAGAGGTAGTACCGGTCGGGGGAGAGGTAGTACCGCTTGAGAGGTACTACCGCTCTACTATCGCTCGCGGCACGGAGAGATGAAACTAAGCGGAAGTGTTGCGGTATAAGGGAGGAGAAGTACTGCATAAGAGGTAGTATTGCTTGAGAGGTACTACCGCTTAAAGCAATACTTCAGCCCAAGTGAAATCGAAACCGCCATAACTTTCGCATATAGACTCCAAAATGAGCAAAGTCAAGCTTGTTGGATAGAAGACAAGAAGTATAAGCAAGCAATGGAGAATAAATGCCAATATTATAAGGAATATGAGCTTGAGATTATCATGATGAAGACCATAAGCTCCAAAACTCCCAGAGAGAAATGCCAAACAAGAACCAAGAAAGATGATGGTGCCAAGAATGCAATGGTTTGAGCTCTCAATGAACGATACGATCAAGCTACTCACTTGAGAGCCCCCCTTGATAGTACGGTGATCGATGCTATAACCAGGTCTCACAACTAACACACGGATACCTGATGACCCACAAGTATAGGGGATCTATCGTAGTCCTTTCGATAAGTAAGAGTGTCGAACCCAATGAGGAGCAGAAGGAAATGACAAGCGATTCTCAGTAAGGTATTCTCTGCAAGCACTGAAATTATCGGTACCAGATAGTTTTGTGATAAGATAATTCGTAACGGGTAGCAAGTAACAATTGTAACAAAGGAGCAGCAAGGTGGCCCAATCCTTTTTATAGCAAAGGACAAGCCTGGACAAACTCTTATATAAAGCAAAGCGCTCCCGAGGACACATGGGAATCTATGTCAAGTTAGTTTTCATCATGCTCACTTGATTCATGTTCGCTAATTTGATAATGTGATATGTGGGTGGACCGGTGCTTGGGTGATGTCCTTACTTGGACAAGCCTCCCACTTATGATTAACCCCTCCCGCAAGCATCCGCAACTATGAACAAAGAATTAAGATAATCTAACCATAGCATGAAACATGTGGATCCAAATCAGCCCCTTATGAAGCAACGCATAAACTAGGGTTTAAGCTTCTGTCACTCTAGCAACCCATCATCTACTTATTACTTCCCAATGCCTTCCTCTAGGCCCAAACAATGGTGAAGTGTTATGTAGTCGACGTTCACATAACACCACTAGAGGAGAGACAACATACATCTCATCAAAATATCAATCGAATACCAAATTCACATGATTACTTATAACAAGACTTATCCCATATCCTCAGGAACAAGCATAACTACTCACAAAACATATTCATGTTCATAATCAAATGAGTAGAAGTGATGATCAAGGATCTGAACATATAATATTCCACCAAGTAAACCAACTAGCATCAACTACAAAGAGTAATCAACACTACTAGCAACCCACACGTACCAATCTGAGGTTTTGAGACAAAGATCGGATATAAGAGATGAACTAGGGTTTGGAGCAGAGATGGTGCTAATGAAGAGGTCGATGGAGATTGACCCCCTATAAATGAGAGGATCGTTGGTGATGACGATGGCTTCGATTTCCCCCTCCCGGAGGGAAGTTTCACCGGCAGGATCGCCCTGCAGGAGCTCTAGATTGGTTCTGCCCAAGTTCCACCTCGAGACGGCGACGCTTCATACCAAAAGGTCTCTTATCATTTTTTCCTCAACGAAACCCTCCATATAGTAGAAGATGGGCACTGGAGGGCTGTCAGGTGGGCCACAAGCTCTCTAGCCGCGGCCAGGGGGGTGGCCGCGGCCAACAGGCTTGTGGCTCCCTGGTGGGCCTCCTGATGTATTTCTTTCGCCCAGTATTTTTTATATATTCCAAAATAATTATCCGTAGATTTTCATGACTTTTGGAGTTGCGCAAAATAGGTGTCTCAGATTTGCTCCTTTTCTAGTCCAGAATTCTAGTTGTCGGCATTCTCCCTCTTCATGTAGACCTTGTAAAATAAGAGACAAAAGACATAAGTATTGTACTAAAATGTGTAATAACAGCCCATAATGCAATAAATATCAATATAAAATCATGATGCAAAATGGACGTATCAACTCCCCCAAGCTTAGACCTCGCTTGTCCTCAAGCGGAAGCCGAAATCAATAAATATGCCCACATGTTTAGAGATAGAGGTGTCGATAAAATAAAATACGGACATGAAGGCATCATGATCATCTTTAGAATAGCAATATATTGACATATAATTTCCTATTCTAAAGTAACAATTCATTCCCAATGGCAAAGTATGAATCAAGAACTCTATTGAGAACTGACAAACTATGATCTCAATCATTGAAGCAATTCCAATTTATCATAACATGGGAAAGAGTCAATATAAGAGCTTGTAAAGCAAACCCACATACTCAATCATCTTTTAGTCTTTCACAATTGCTAACACTCACTACGTACCTATGAGTTCAAAGTTTCAATCAGACACAGAGAAAGATAGGGTCTTATAGCGTTGCCTCCCAACTATTTACCTCAAGGGTAACGTCAACATTAATAACTCATGCTTACCCACTTCTGAGTGGATATATGTGCCTAGATCATTCCCCAACATGTGGCACTTGCCAGAAGATAAAGGGGAAAATAACGAAGGTGATTGAGATCACCACGACTCTTGCATAAAAGTAAGTACTTAGAAAATAAAAGTAACAGATAGGCCCTTCGCAGAGGGAAGCAGAGGTTGTCATGCGCTTTTATAATTGTATGCACAATCTCTTAATGCAAAAGAACGTCACTTTATATTGACCCTTGAGATAGAGAACTTTATTATGCAGTTCGTCGCTTTTATGTCTTCACTATCACAAGTTCGTATAAAGTTTATTTTCCTCACACTAATAGATCACATATATTTAGAGAGCAATTTTTATTGCTTGCACCGATGACAACTTACTTGAAGGATCTTATTCTATCCTTAGGTAGGTATGGTGGACTCTCATGGCAAAACTAGGTTGAGGGTGTTTGGATGCACAAGTAGTATCTCTACTTGGTGCGGGAGTTTTGGCCGATATGAGGTGGAGGCAAGCGACACATGTTGAGGGATCTATAACAATATAACTTCTATTCGGTTATAAGCAAACATAACCCATTATGTTGTCTTCCTTGTCCAACATCAAATTCTTAGCATATAATATTTTAATGAGTGATCACAATCATAAAATATGTCCAAGATAATATATTTATATGTGAACCTCTCTTTCTTTATTACTTCCTTTTAATTGCCCCAATGACCAATAGCTATGTTTGTCAACCCACAACAGGTTTCAATGGACATACTGTTGGGGAACGTTGCATGGGAAACAAAAAAATTCCTACACGCACGCAAGATATACCCATGGTGATGAGCATCTATGAGAGGGAGAGTGGATCTACATACCCTTGTAGATCGCTAAGCGGGAAGCGTTAAGAAACGCGGTTGGTGTAGTCGAACATCTTCGCGATCCAAATCGCCTAGCGTCCCGCGATCTCATCACGATCCATCCCGCAATCTAATCATGATTTGTCACACGAACTCATCACGATCTGTCCCACGGTCTCATCACGATCCATCTCGCGATCTTGATCACGGTCCTTCCGATCTAGCGTCGAACGGACGACACCTCCGCGTTCAACACACGTACAGCTCGATGACGATCTCCGCCTTCTTGATCCAGAAAGAGGGAGCGGAGAGGTAGACGAGTTCTCCGGCAGTATGACGGTGCTGCGGCAATGGTGGTGGAGTAATTCCGGTAGGGCTTCGCCAAAGCACTGCAGAAAACCGATCTAGAGGAGAAACTATGCACTAGAGGAACGGGTAGCACGTGGCTGAAAAACTAGTGCAAAAACCCTAAAACCTCTGGTATATATAAGAGGAAGAGAGGAGGAGGCTTGGCCCAAGTGCCAAGCCATCTAGGCGTTGGCCGAACCAAGAGGAGAGGAGGATTCCTCCTCCAATCCTAGCAGGACTAGGACTCCTCCTTATTTTGGCCTTTTTGCCTTTTCCCACTTTTTTTCTCTTTGGGCTTTTCTTCCCAGCCGCATGGGCCTTGTGTGGGACTTCCACCTGCCCACTAAGGGATGGTATTCACTCTCCCACAGCCCATGTAGCCTCTTGGGTCGAAATACCCCTCCCGATGGTCTCCCGGTACACTACCGGCACTCCTGGTACACTACCGATGAGCTCGAAACTTTTCCGGCGACCAAAATAGGACTTCCTATATATCAATCTATACCTCCAGACCATTACGGAGCTCCTTGTGACGTCTGGGATCTCATCGGGGACTCCAAACAACCTTCGGTCACCACCATGCATAACTCTATACTACCGAAACGTCACCAAACCTTAACTGTGCAGACCCTGCGGGTTCGAGAACTATGTAGACATGACCGAGACACCTCTACAGTCAATAACCAATAGCGGGACCTGGATGCCCATATTGGTTCCTACATATTCTACGAATATCTTTATTTGTCGAACCTCTATGTCAAGGATTCAGTTAATCTTGTATGATGTTTCCTGTGTTCTTCGGTATGTTACTTGCCCGAGATTCGATCGTAGGTATCTCCATACCTAGTTCAACCTCGTTACCGGCAAGTCTCTTTATTCGTTCCATAATACAAGATCCCGTGACTAACAGTTAGTCACATTGCTTGCAAGGCTTTTTGTGATGTTGTATTACCGAGTGGGCCCTAAGATACCTCTCCGACACACGGAGTAACAAATCCCAGTCTTGATCCATGCCAACCCAACAGACACCCTCGGAGATACCTGTAGAGTACCTTTATAGTCACCCAGTTATGTTGCGACATTTGATACACACAAGACACTCCTCCGATGTCAGTGAGTTGCATGATCTCATGGTCATAGGAACAAATACTTGACATGCAGAAAACAGTAGCATTAAACTGATACGATCATATGCTACGTTTGTAGTTTGGGTCTTGTCCATCACACCATTCTCCTAATGATGTGATCCTGTTATCAAATGACATCTCATGTCCATGGCTAGGAAACCTTAACCATCTTTGATCAACGAGCTAGTCTATTAGAGGCATACTAGGGACATGGTTTTGTCTATGTATCCACACATGCATCTAAGTCTCCGATCAATACAATTATAGCATGGATAATAAACGATTATCATGAACAAGGAAATATGATAATAACTAATTTATTATTGCCTCTAGGGCATATTTCCAATAGTCTCCCACTTGCACTAGAGTCAATAATCTAGTTCACATCACCATGTGATTCGCATTGTTATGAATCTAACACCCAATGAGTTCTGTGGCTCGATCATGCTTTGCATGTGAGAGAGGTCTTATAGTCAACGGGTCTGCGACATTCAGATCCGTGTGTACTTTGCAAATCTCTATGTCAAACTGTAAACACTGCTACCACACTCCATTTGGTACTATTCCAAATGGCTGCTCCACTATACGTATCCAGATTGCTACTATGAGTCATCCGGATTGGTGTTAAAGCTTGCATCAACGTAACTCTTTACGATGAACTCTTTATCACCTCCATAATCGAGAAACATCTCCTTAGTCTTTTAGTTACTAAGGATAATCTTGACCGCTGTCCATTGATCCACTCCTGGATCACTTTTGTACCCCTTGACAGACTCATGGCAAGGCACACACCAGGTGCGGTACACAACATGGCATAATATAGAGCCTATGGCTAAGGCATAGGGGATGATGTTCGTCCTTTATCTTTCTTCTGTAGTTGTCGAGCTTTGAGTCTCACTCAACTTCACACCTTACAAATCAGGCGAGATCTCTTTCTCTGACTGATCCATTTTGAACTCTTTCAAAGTCTTGTCAAGGTATGTACTCATTGAAAGTCTCATCAAGCATTTTGATCTATCTCTATAGATCTTGATGCTCAACAATTAGGTAGCTTTATCCAGGTATTCCTTTGAAAAACTCTTTTCAAACAACCGTTTATGCTTTCCAGAAATTCTACATCATTTCCGATCAACAATATGTCAACCACATATGCTTACCAGAAACTCTATAGTGCTCCCACTCACTTTATTGTAAATACAAGTTTCTCATAAACTTTGTATAGACTCATAAAACTTTGATCACCTCATCAAAGTTTATATTCCAACTCCGAGATGCTTGCTTCAGTTTATAGAAGGATCACTGAAACTTGCACACCTTTAGCATCCTTAGGACTGACAAAACCTTTTGGTTGTATCTCATACAACCTTTCCTTAAGAAAGGAAACGATGTTTTGGCATCCATCTGCCAGATTTCATAATTGAAAAATGCAGCAACTGCTAACATATTTCCAATAGACTTTAGCATCGCTACGAGTGAGAAAGTCTCATTGTAGTCAACTCCTTGAACTTGCCGGAAACTTCTTTGCGACAAGTCGAGCTTTATAAATGGTGACATTCACCATCAGTGTCTGTCTTCATTTTAAAGATCCATTTGTACTCAACGACCTGCCGTCCAACGAGCAAGTCCACCAAAGTCTATACTTGGTTTTCATGGATCCTTTCTTAGATTTCATGGCCTCTAACCATTTGTCGGATTCCGGGCCCATCATCGCTTCTCCATAGCTCGTAGGTTCATCGTTGTCCAACAACATGACCTCTAAGACATGGTTGTCATACCACTCAGGAGCAGTACACGTCCTTGTCAACCTACGAGGTTTGATAGTAACTTGATCTGAAGCTTCATGATCATCATCATTAACTTCCTCTTCAACTAACGTAGGCTTCATAGAAACATCTTTCTGCGCTGTGCTACTCTCTGGTTGAAACAAAGGTTCAACAATCTCATCAAGTTCTATCTTCCTCCCACTCAATTCTTTCGAGAGAAACTTTTTCTTGGGAAAGGACCCGTTTTAGCAACAAACACTTTATGCTTGGATCTGAGATAGAAGGTTCACCCAACTATTCTTAGGGTAATCTATGAAGATGCATTTGTCCGCTTTGGGTTCAAGCTCATTAGGTGAAAACATTTTTCCACACAAGTGTCGCAGCCCCAAACATTAAGAAATGACAGCTTAGGTTTATATCAAACAATAATTCACACAGTGTCAACTCAACGGATTTAGATGGTGCCCTCTTTAAAATGAATGTAGTGTCTCTAATGCATAACCCAAAAATTATAGTAGCAAAACAATAAGAGACATCATAGCACGCACCAT
Source organism: Hordeum marinum (assembly GCA_022496015.1). Classification (NCBI taxonomy): domain Eukaryota; kingdom Viridiplantae; phylum Streptophyta; class Magnoliopsida; order Poales; family Poaceae; genus Hordeum; species Hordeum marinum. Next base: position 107,488,094 of record CM039675.1, read on the forward strand.
ATCCAATAGAGCACGACTATGACGTTTGGACACACCATCACACTATGGTGTTCCAGGTGGCGTGAGTTGTGAAACAACTTTCACATTGTCTAAAGTTTGTATGCCAAACTCGTAACTCAGATATTAGCCTCCATGATCATATCATGGACATTTTTATCTTCTTGTCACGATGATCTTAAACTTCACTCTGAATTTGCTTGAACCTTTCAAACGATTCAGATTTGTGTTTCATTAAGTAAATATACACTATATCTACTCAAATCATGAGTGAAGGTAAGAAAATAACAATATCCACCGCATGCTACAAAACTTATTGGATTGCATATATCAACATGTAGCATTTCCAATAAATCACTTGCCCTCTCCATCAATCCAGAAAACGGGGTCCTTAGTCATCTTGCCCAAGAGGCATGGTTCGCATGTCTCAATTGATTCGAAATCGAATGAGTCAAAAGATCCATCAGCATGGAGTTTCTTCAAGCGCTTTATACCAATATGACATTTAGCGATAGTGCCACAAGTATGTGGTACTATCATTATTAACTTTGTATCTTTTGGCATCAATGTTATGAACATGTGTATTACTACGATCAAGATTTAACAAACCATTCTCACTGGGTGTATGACCATTGAAGGTATTATTCATGTAAACAGAATAACCATTATTCTCTGACTTAAATGAATAATCGTATTACAATAAACACGATCTAATCACGTTCATGCTCAACGCAAACACCAAATAACATTTATTTAGGTTCGTCACTAATCCCGAAGGTAGAGAGAGCGTGCGATGTTGATCACATCAACCTTGGAAACATTTCCAACGCACATCATCACCTCACCCTTAGCTAGTCCGTTTATTCCGTAGCTTTTACTTTGAGTTACGAACATTTAGCAACCGAACCGGTATCCAATACACAGGTGATATTAGGAGTACTAGCAAGGTACACATCAATAACACGTATATCAAATATACTTGTGTCGACGTTGCCAGCCTTCTTATCCACCAAGTATCTAGGGTTGTTCCGCTTCAGCGACCGCTCACCTCATAATAGAAGCACTTGTTCTCGGGTTTGGGTTCAACTTTGGGTTGCTTCACTGGAGCAGCAACTGACTTGCCATCCATGAAGTTTCCCTCCTTGCCCTTGCCCTTCTCGAAACTAGTGGTTTTACTAACCATCAACACTTGATGCTCCTTCTTGATTTCTACCTTTGCGGTGTCAAACATCGCGAATAGCTCAGGGATCATTATTTCTATCCCTGGCGTTTTATAGTTCATTACCAAGTTCTAGTAGCTTAGTGACAGTGACTTGGAGAACTATATCAATCACTATCTTATCTGGAAGATCCACTCCCACTCGATCCAAGCGATTGTAGCACCCAGACAATCTGAGCACATGCTCAACGATTGAGCTATTCTGCTTCATCTTGCAGGCAAAGAATCTTGTTGGATATCTCATATCTCGCAACACGGGCACGAGCCTGAGATCCTAATTTTAGCTCTTAGAACATCTCATATGTTCCGTGACGTTCAAAACGTTTCGGAGCCTCAATTCTAAGCTGTAATGCATGATGCACTAAACTATCAAGTAGTCAACAGAACGTGCCTGTCAGATGTTCACAACATCTACAAACGACGCTAGAGGGGTTGGCGCACCGAGCGGTGCATTAAGGACATAAGCCTTCTATGCAGCAATGAGGACAATCCTCAGATGACAGACCCAGTCCGCAATATTGCTACCATCTTCTTTCAACTCTATTTCTCTAGGAACATATAAAAATTCAAGGGAGCTACAACACGAGCAAGTAATCTACAACATAATTTGCAAAGACACTACTGACTATGTTCATGATAATGAGTTCAATTAATCATATTACTGAAGAACTCCCACTCAAATTGACAGCCCTCCGGTCATTCGAGTGACACATGATCCAAATTCACCAACTCAAGTCCGATCATCACGTGAGTTGAGGTGGTTTCAATGGTGAACATCATCATGTTGATCATATCTACTATATGACTCATGTTCGACCTTTCGGTCTCTTGTATTCCGAGGCCATGTCTGTACATGCTAGGCTCGTCAAGTTTAACCCGAGTGTTCTGCATGTGCAACACTGGCTTGCACCCGTTGTATGTGAACGTAGAGTCTATCACACCCGATCATCACATGGTGTCTCGACACGATGAACTTTCGCAACGGTGCACACTCGGGGAGAACACAATTTATCTTGAAATTAAGTGAGGGATCACCTTATAATGCTACCGTCGTCCTAAGCAAAACAAGGTGCATAATAGGATTAACATCACATGCAAATCATAAGTGACATGATATGGCCATGAACTTATGCTTTTGATCTCCATCTTGAAAGCACCGACATGATCTCCATCGTCACCAGCATGACACCATGATCTCCATCATCTTGATCTCCATCAACGTGTCGCCATCGGGGTTGTCGCGCCCAGCATGCTTCTACTACTATTGTTACTGTTTAGCGATAAAGTAAAGCATTACATAGCGCTTAATGATTGACATGCAGGTCATAAAATAATTAAAGACAACCCTATGGCTCCTATCGCTTGCTGTACTCATCGACATGCAAGTATTGATATTCTATACAAAACATGATCATCTCATACATCACATATATCTCATCATGTAATTGGCCATATCACATCACAACATACCCTGCAAAAACAAGTTAGACGTCCTCTAATTGTTGTTGCATGTTTTACATGGCTGCTACGGGTATCTAGGCGTCGGCCGAACCAAGAGGAGAGGAGGATTCCTCCTCCAATCCTAGTAGGACTAGGACTCCTCCTTATTTTGGCCTTTTTGGCTTTTTCCACCTTTTTTTCTCTTTGGGATTTTCTTCCCAACCGCATGGGCCTTGTGTGGGATTTCCACCAGCCCACTAAGGGCTGGTATTCACTCTCCCACAGCCCTTGTAGCCTCTTGGGTCGAAATACCCCTCCCGATGGTCTCCCGGTACACTACCGGCACTCCCGGTACACTACCGATGAGCCCAAAACTTTTCTGGCGACCAAAATAGGACTTCCTATATATCAATCTTTACCTACGGACCATTCTGGAGCTCCTCGTGACGTATGGGATCTCATCCGGGAATCCGAACAACCTTCGGTCACCACCATTCATAACTCTATACCACCAAAACGTCACCAAACCTTAAGTGTACAGACCCTGCGGGTTCGAGAACTATGTAGACATGACCGAGACACCTCTACGGTGAATAACCAATAGCGGGCCCTGGATGCCCATATTGGTTCCTACATGGAGTAACAAATCCCAGTCTTGATCCATGCCAACCCAACAGACACCCTCGGAGATACCTGTAGAGTACCTTTATAGTCACCTAGTTACGTTGCGACGTTTGATACACACAAGGCACTCCTCTAGTGTCAGTGAGTTGCATGATCTCATGGTCATAGGAATAGATACTTGACATGCAGAAAACAATAGCATTAAACTGATATGATCATATGCTATGTTTGTAGTTTGGGTCTTGTCCATCACACCATTCTCCTAATGATGTGATCCCGTTATCAAATGACATCTCATGTCCATGGCTAGGAAACCTTAACCATCTTTGATCAACGAGCTAGTCTATTAGAGGCATACTAGGGACATGGTTTTGTCTATGTATCCGCACTTGCATCTAAGTCTCCGATCAATATAATTATAGCATGGATAATAAACGATTATCTTGAACAAGGAAATATGATAATAACTAATTTATTATTGCCTCTAGGGCATATTTCCAACACATACTTCTTATATGTGAAGTCATCACTCCCCATAAGATTTTGATATGTACTCTTTGCTTTTATTCTATACTTCTTTCTACTTTATCTTTATCAAGATTAAGATCATACCAAGCAAGTCCCTCAACTCAAAAGCACTTTTCATTGTATAACTCACGGACTTGCTTACATAGGAGGAATCATAAAGCAAAGACTCAAAACTAGATCACATGAAAACCTTATTCTACTATGTCAAGATATAAGAAAAAGGATTGAACTAAGAAAAGATGATAAAAATAAAAAGATGTGATGGTGATACGATACCGGGGCATCTCCCCCAAGCTAGGCACAAGCCAAGGGGAGTGCTCATACCCATGTGTTTAGTTGTCTTGCTTCGGAGGTGATGATGTGGGAGTTGTTAATGGGGTTGGAAGCCTTTCTAGTTTCCTCCTAAGCATAAAATTATGTTCCCTCAAATTGTCCACTTCCTACTCGAGCTTCAATATCCTTTGACATAATTCTTCCTTGCTCTCCTGCAGGAAACGAGAAGGGATAAATAGAAGCTTGGGTTTTCGCCTTGTGTTTGGGAGGCTTAATTTCTTGACTCCACGTGCATATCTCCTGGATGAAGTAGGGAGGCCTATTCTTCATCCGATATTTCTTCCTCGTGCTTGCCTTCTTGTTCCTCCTCTAAGAACAATCCATAAGGGTCCAAGTCTCCATAGAGCTTGGGATTGGCAAGATAATGCGATATGAAGCTCTCCCCATCAGAATCTTGGGACGACATATTGCTCTAAACCTGTTGCAGAAACAGTTCAAAAAGAAAACGGGAGGTATTGTCGTGATATGAGAGTCAAAACATTCGGGAGATTATATAATGAATTTTTACCGACCCGAAGGAGTATGCCACAAGAAAACTGAGTCCTGGTGGTGCACGAGGTGGCCACAAGCCCCAGGGGCGCGGTCAGGGGGGTGGCTGCGCCGACCAGGCTTGTCACCTCCTCATGCACTATTCAGACTACTTTAAATTTTCCTAATTTTTTAAATATTCCAAAACGGCTAAAAATTGCCACAAAAAAGGTTTTGGAGTCTTTTTACTTACCGTACCACGTACCTATTCCTTTTCGGAGTCTGAAACGTTCTGGTAAGTCTCCCTAATGTACTCCTCCAGTGTTATGGTATTGATGATATTGGTTTTGACATTTATGGGAGTACCTGAGATATAATGTTTGATTCTTTGACCGTTCACCACCTTCGGGTTCGTGCCTTCGGCGTTGTTAATCTTGATGGCACCAGAACGGTATACCTCTTCGATGATGTAAGGACCTTCCCATTTAGAGAGAAGTTTTCCTGCAAAAAATCTTAAACGAGAATTGTATAGCAAGACATGATCACCTACAATAAATTCACTCTTTTGTATCCTTCTATCATGCCATCTCTTAACCTTTTCTTTAAACAACTTAGCATTCTCGTAGGCTTGGGTTCTCCATTCATCAAGTGAGCCAATGTCGAATAACCTCTTCTGACCAGCAAGTTTGAACTCATAATTGAGCTCTTTGATTGCCCAATAAGACTTATGTTCTAGATCTAGAGGTAAGTGACATGCTTTACCATAAACCATCTTATACGGAGACATACCCATAGGATTTTTGTAAGCAGTTCTATAAGCCCACAATGCATCGTCGAGTTTCTTAGACCAATTCTTCCTAGATCTATTAATAGTATTTTGCAAAATCAATTTAATCTCTCTATTGCTCAATTCTATTTTACCACTAGACTGAGGATGATAAGGAGATGCAACTCTATGATTAACATCATATTTAGCGAGCAATTTACGGAAAGTACCATGAATAAAATGTGAACCACCATCAGTCATCAAATATCTAGGGACTGCAAATCTAGGGAAAATAACTTCTTTAAGCATTTTAATAGAAGTGTTATGATCAGCGCTACTAGTTGGAATAGCTTCTACCCACTTAGTGACATAATCAACAACAACTAGAATATGAGTATACCCATTAGTTGTGGAAAAGGCCCCATATAATCAAATCCCCAAACATCAAATGGTTCGATAACAAGAGAGTATTTCATAGGCATTTCCTGACATCTACTAATATTACCAATTCTTTGACATTCATCATATGATAAGACAAACTTACGAGCATCCTTGAAGAGAGTAGGCAAATAAAACCCAGATTATAGTACCTTATGTGCAGTTCTGTCTCCAGCGTGATGTCCTCCGTAGGCTTCGGAGTGACACTTGCGTAAGATCTATTCTTGTTCATGCTCAGGTACACAAAGTCTAATAATACCATCTACTCCTTCTTTATAAAGATGTGGGTCATCCCAAAAGTAATGCCTTAAATCATAGAAGAACTTTTTCTTTTGTTGGTATGTGAAACTAGAAGGTATAAATTTAGCAACAATGTAATTGGCGTAATCAGCATACCAAGGAGCATTATGTGAAGTATTCACGATAGCTAATTGTTCATCAAGAAAGCTATCATCAATAGGTATGGGTCATCAAGAACATTTTCTAACCTAGACAAGTTATCTGCCACAGGGTTATCAGCATCCTTTCTATCAATGATATGCAAATCAAATTCTTGTAGCAGAAGGACCCACCTAATAAGTCTAGGTTTAGCATCTTTCTTATCCATAAGGTATTTAATAGGAGCATGATTGGTGTGAACAGTTACATTGGAATCAACAATATAAGGTCTAAACTTATCACAAGCAAACACGACTGCTAAAAATTCCTTTTCAGTAGTAGCATAGTTTCTTTGAGCATTGTCTAGAGTTTTACTAGCATAATGGGTGACATTTAATTTCTTATCGACTCTTTATCCTAGAACAACACTAACAGCATAATCACTAGCATCACACATAATTTCAAAAGGTAGGTTCCAGTCGGGTGGTTGAATAACAGGTGCGGTAATCAAGGTATTCTTAAGAATTTCGAATGCTTCTACGCAGTCATCATCAAAAACAAATGGAACATCTTTTTGCAAAGGGTTTGTGAGAGGCCTAGAAATCTTAGAGAAATCTTTGATAAACCTCCTATAGAAACCAGCATGACCAAGGAAACTTCTTATACCTTTGATATCCATAGGGCACGACATTTTTTCAATAGCATCAACTTTAGCTTTATCAACTTCAATACCTCTTTCGGAGATCTTGTGCCCTAAGACAATACCTTCATTAACAATAAAGTGGCACTTTGCCAATTCAAGACAAGATTAGTTTCTTCACATCTCTGCAAAACTCAATCAAGGTTGCTCAAACAATCATCCAATGAAGTTCCATAAACGGAAAAATCATCCATGAAAACCTCAAGAATCTTTTCACAAAAGTCAGAGAATATAGCCATCATACATCTTTAAAAGGTAGCAGGTGCATTGCATAAACCAAAATGCACACTTCTATAATCAAAGGTACCGAAAGGGCAAGTAAAAGTGGTTTTTTCTTGATCCTGGCTTGATACAAGTATTTGAGAGAAACCAGAGTAACCATCTACAAAGCAAAAATGTGTATGTTTGGATAATGTTTCTAGCATTTGATTAATAAAAGGTAAAGGGTAATGATCTTTCTTAGTGGCTTTATTTAATTTCCTAAAATCAATTACCATTCTATGACCTATAACAATTCTTTGTGTGATCAATTCATTTTTATCATTAGGAACAACGATAATACCTCCCTTCTTAGGGACACAATGAACGGGACTAACCCATCTACTATCAGCAAAAAGATAAATTATACCTGCCTCCATAAGCTTTAGTACTTCTTTTCTTACCACTTCTTTCATCTTCGGGTTCAATCTTTGTTGGTGATCAATAACAGGTTTGGCATCAGGCTCCATATTAATTTTATGCTGGCATAGAGTGGGACTAATGCCCTTAAGATCATCAAGAGTATAACCAATAGCAGCACGGTGCTTCCTCAGAGTTTTCAATAATCTCTTTTCTTCATGCTCTGAAAGGTTGGCACTAATAATAACATGATATATCTCCTTTTCATCAAGATAAGCATATTTCAACATATCGGGTAATTGCTTGAGCTTAGACACGGGATCACTCTTAGGTGGAGGAGGATCCCCAAGTATTTCAACAGGTAAGTTATGCTTCAAAATAGGCTGTTGCTCAAAGAATTTTTTTATCTATTTCATTCCTGTCATTCGTATGCATATTATTCTCATGGTCTAGCAAATATTGTTCTAATGGATTAGTAGGAGGCACAACAATAGAAGCGAGACCAATAATTTCATCTTTACTAGGCAATTCCTTGTCGTGGGGCTATTTATGAAATTTAGAGAAGTTAAACTCATGAGACACATCCCCAAAGCTCATAGTAATTATTTCTTTCTCACAATCAATCTTAGCATTAACGGTATTCAAGAAGGGTCTGCCAAATATAATGGGACAACAATTATCTTGTGGGGAACCAAGAACAAGAAAATCAGTAGGATACTTTACTTTCCCGCACAAGACTTCAACATCTCTAATAATCCCCATTGATGCAATAGTGTCTCTATTAGCAAGCTTAATAGTAACATCAATATCCTCTAGTTCAACTTGTGCAATATCATGCATAATTTATTTGTATAAGGAATGGGTAATTGCACTTACGCTAGCACCCACATCACATAAGCCATGATAACAATGATCTCCTATTTTAACAGAAACAATAGGCATGCCAACAACTGGTCTATGTTTATGCTTAGTATCAGGCCTAGCAATTCTAGCAGCTTCATCACAGAAATGAATAACACGCCCATCAATATTATCAACCAAGAGATCTTTAACCATAGCAATACTAGGTTCAAATTTAATTTGTTCAGGGGGTGTAGGTGTTCTAATACAACTCTTACAAAACATAGTTGAAGCTTTAGCATGTTCCTTTATCCTAACAGGGAAAGGTGGTTTCTCAATGTAAGCAGTAGGGATAACAAGATCAACATTGTAAGTAATAATTTTCTCTCCAACTTTAATAGGTTCCATTAGTTTCACTTCAATGGGAGGATGATATTTAAACCACTTCTCCTTAGGGGATCAACATGAGTAGCAAAAGATTCACAGAAATAAGCTACTATCTCAGAGTCAAGTCCATATTTAGTGTTAAATTCACGAAAAGCATCGTTGTCCACGAAGGATTTAACATAATCAAACTTAAGATTTATACCTGACTCCTTACCTTCGTAGAGTTCCCAATATTCAGAGTTGCATTTAATTCTTTCCAATAAATTCCATTTGAATTCAATATCTTTCTTCATAAAAGAACCAACGCAAGAAGTATCGAGCATGGATTAATCATTACGAGAAAGCCGAGCATAAAAATTCTGAATAATAATTTCTCTCGAGAGCTCATGATTGGGGCATGAATATAAGATTGACTTAAGCCTCCCCCAAGCTTGAGAGATTCTTTCTCCTTCACGAGGCCAAAAATTATAAATATAATTCCGATCACGGTGAACTAGATGCATAGGATAGAACTTCCGATGAAATTCCATTTTCAGCCGGTTGTAGCTCCATGATCCAATATCATCACATAGCATATACCATGTCAATGCCTTCTCCTTCAAAGATAACGGAAAGACCTTCTTCTTGACGTGATCCTCGGGCAGACCAGCAAGCTTAAATAATCCACAAACTTCATCCACATAGATTAGATGCAAATCGGGATGTAGTGTTCCATCTCCTGCATAAGGATTAGCTAGCAGTTTCTCTATCATACCTGAAGGGATTTCATAATAAATATTTTCAGTAGGTTCAGTAGGTTGAGGGACAACTCTTTGTGTTTCCGGTTGAGGTGAAGATACCCCGAACAAGCCCCTCAAAGTATTACTTTCCATAGTAACAAGCGACAATAAATTTCAGCACGCTATATAAATTTTTCCTTACCAAGTTCCACTCACCAAAGGCGCTTCACTCCCCGACAACGACGCTAGAAATGGGTCTTGATGACCCACAAGTATAGGGGATCTATCGTAGTCCTTCCGATAAGTAAGGGTGTCGAACCCAACGAGGAGCAGAAGGAAATGACAAGCGGTTCTCAGTAAGGTATTCTCTGCAAGCACTGAAATTATCGGTAACAGATAGTTTTGTGATAAGATAATTCGTAACGAGTAGCAAGTAACAATTGTAACAAAGGTGTAGCAAGGTGTCCCAATCCTGTTTATAGCAAAGGACAAGCCTGGACAAACTCTTATATAAAGCAAAGCGCTCCCGAGGACACATGTGAATTTATGTCAAGTTAGTTTTCATCATGTCACTTGATTCGCGTTCGCTACTTTGATAATTTGATATGTGGGTGGACCGGTGCTTGGGTGCTGTCCTTACTTGGACAAGCCTCCCACTTATGATTAACCCCTCCCGCGAGCATCCGCAACTATGAAAGAAGAATTAAGATAAATCTAACCATAGCATGAAACGTGTGGATCCAAATCAGCCCCTTACGAAGCAACGCATAAACTAGGGTTTAAGCTTCTATCACTCTAGCAACCCATCATCTACTTATTACTTCAAAATGCCTTCCTCTAGGCCCAAACAATGGTGAAGTGTTATGTAGTCAACGTTCGCATAACACCACTAGACGAGAGACAACATACATCTCATCAAAATATCAATCGAATACCAAATTCACATGATTACTTATAACAAGACTTATCCCATGTCCTCATGAACAAACATAACTACTCACAAAACATATTCATGTTCATAATCAGAGGAGTATAAGTGATGGTCAAGGATCTGAACATATAATCTTCCACCAAGTAAACCAACTAGCATCAACTACAAAGAGTAATTAACACTACTTGCAACCCACACGTACCAATCTGAGGTTTTGAGACAAAGATCGAATACAAGAGATGAACTAGGGTTTGGAGAGGAGATGGTGTTGATGAAGATGTTGATGGATATTGACCCCCTCTCGATGAGAGGATCGTTGGTGATGATGATGGCTTCGGTTTCCCCCTCCCGGAGGGAAGTTTCACCCGTAGGATCGCCCTACCGGAGCTCTAGATTGGTTCTACCCAAGTTCCGCCTCGAGACAGCGGCGCTTCATCCTGAAAGGTCTCTTATCATTTTTTCCTCGATGATACCCTCCATATAGCAGAAGATGGGCACCGGAGGGCTGCCACGTGGGCCACAAGCTCGCTAGCCGCGGCCAAGGGGGATGGCCGCGGCCAGCAGGCTTGTGGCTCCCTGGTGGGCCTCGTGATGTATTTATTTCGCCCATTATTTTTTATACATTCCAAAATAATTCTCCGTAGATTTTCAGGACTTTTGGAGTTGCGCAGAATAGATATCTCAGATTTGCTCCTTGTTTAGTCCAGAATTCCAGTTGCCGACATTCTCCCTCTTCATGTAGACCTTGTAAAATGAGAGAGAAAAGGCATAAGTATTGTACCAAAATGTGTAATAGCATCCCATAATGCAATAAATATCAATATAAAATCATGATGCAAAATGGACGTATCAATACCAGTAAAATAGAAAACCTATTAAGGACAAACCTTTGCCTTGCGCATAGTCCACTTGATCTTGATGATGATGATCTTGTCCTCCTTAAGATGGACCATCTTTCTTGATTGCATTGGGTCAATTAAGACTAGTTGATTTCATCCCCATACTTGACTATGGGTGAGCCACTCTTCGGCACATCTTCATTCAAGCATGATCTCTTCGTGATGCTTCACTTGAACTTGCACACCGCAACCTTGATGATGATCACCACTTGATGTCATCCTCTATGTGTTGTATGAGATCTTCCTCTTCACACTAGCCCATGGACACATACCTAACCCCACATACAACTCTCATGTAGACCATGGGTTAGTACACAAAGTGTAATGGACAATTCTTACCATACCATGGGATCACTTGATCCCTCTCGCTACATCATGTACGCTTTGTGTGTTGATCAACTTTATTCACTCTTTGACTTAGTCTTGATCAACCTTGAGGCTAAACTTCTCTGTTCATAAAGATGATGTCTTGAAGGTAAACATTAATGTTCCCACAATCTTCTTCTTCAAGACATGCTTGCAATAATATCAACTCTCACATGACCATTCTTTGGTTAAAACCTTGAATACCACCTTGGTCACCATATAAACTCCTTGAAACGAACAGATGTACTTCAAGAAGTGCCTCTGGACAAATCCTTCGAATATAACTCAAGGCAAACATTAGTCCATAGGGATTGTCATTAATTACCAAACCACATATGGAGAAATATGCTCTAACAGTATGGACATGTGTTTCTTAATATTTGGCCTTAGGCCTTCTAAAAATAGAAAGAATTATCGCTTTTCATACCATTAAGTGTCGATGTGAAGAAGCCGCCCTAATGTCTTTCGTATGCGCCTACTTCAGTTCTATATCGCCATCAAATGGAAGAGTAGTGATGCATGGAATTGTCTTTGAGCGGTAGGAACATACGTTGTGATCGTTACATACTCTTTGGGAGTTTAATCATTCATCTACCCCCTGATATCAATACTACTTGTTACTCGTTTAGTACAACTTTAGTACAAAGTTGTACTAAACCAGCAAAAACAAATATGGATTGGAGGGACTGAATAAATTACCATGAATTCAAATTTAATAAGGCATATATATGTTTCATACCAAATTTAATAGTTACTTTTATTTGGAGAAATGTAACAAAAAATTTAATTGTAACAAGATATGGGTAAAAAAATACAGATATACTATTAGAAGATTCCGAATTTGAAGGAATAGAAAGTCGAAACAGTAGTAAATAAGCACATCCGGTCACTAATATATTTTTTCTTGGCAGAATACAAATAAACATAGAATAAGTTTACAGATATGAATGAAATATATACAAATTTGGATACATAGAAAGAGAAGTTTGTAGGGCTGTTGGCGTAATATAGCTGACAATACAGGGCCTGTGGGTTTTGTCTAGTTAAGTAAAGACGATTATATATATCATGTTGATTTAAGATGAATATTAGTTGGATAAGTGCAGATAGAAATCATGTCCTGCCAACGTCGTTGTTCTAATTGGTAAAGAAAGTTTCATTATAGCATCTTACGCAAGACACATGCGTGGTAAATTAAATGCATGAATAAAAATATGATGCTAAAATCAAACCAGAAAGAGATACTAAGATAAATTAATGGATTCATGATTCCAACATTCTGCATTTTGCTTTCTTTCAGGCATAAAAAATTCTAGCAAAATAAAATCATTACCGATGAAACCATAAGTCTAATCAAATTTAGGTCGGGCTGGTTTATTAACAAACAACTTTAAAAGGGAAGAAACTAAACATCACATACAAATTGATAGGAGACAAATAGTATTTAGTGAAAGAACTTGGATTATATAGAAGAGTAACCTTGTTATAAGCCACACACATCCTCAGGCAACCTTGACAGCAAATGCATCTTCTCAAGCGATAAGCGATCATGGCACTTCTGCACTTATGGAATGTGACACAAACCTTGCAAACGTCGACTCGAGAGCACACCATTTCACTTTTAGTATCCACTTCGGTTTAGGGTTTCCCAAACCAGTGTTATCACCTTAGGCAACGGTGGAAAGACGCCCTTCTAGGATGCTCCATGGTTGGGAGGGAAAAGGCCAAAGAATATTGCCCCTCTCATCTTCACGGCCTGCAGACAAAAAATGGTTTCGTTCGGGAGGCCATGCGAGATAATGCATGGGTGCATAAGATAAACCCCTCAACCATCCTTTCGGCCCAACACATTGTCGAATTCATCGACCTCTGGTGCGGCTTCAAGGCATACAACTACGAATGGATGTTGTCGACATGATCATGTGGAAATTTGAAGCTAATGGAGAGTACTCGACAAGCTTTGCTTATAGGGAACAATTTCTAGGCTCCATGTCCACTATCATGAACAAGACCGTTTGGAAGGTCTAGGCACCTCCCAATTTCAAGTTCTTCTCATGGCTGGCAATTCAAAACAGGATTTGGACTGCGGACAGACTGGAAAAGAGGGGCCGGGAGAACTATGGCCTATGCACCCTATGCAAGAGGCCCAATGAGACATCAAGTCACCTCTTCTTCAAATGTTGGTTCACACAACGCATCTGGCGAATGGTCAAAGCATGGTTTCGCTTGGAGGCACTGGACATGGACAGATGGGGGACAGAAAGGAGCACCAAGTGTTGGTGGACAAACATGTCCAAACCAAATACAACAAACTGGAAGGCAATGGCGTCTCTCACATTGTTGGTATGCTGGGTCATCTGGAATGAGAGAAACGCGAGAGTATTCCATAAGAAGTCGACGTCGTTGTACTACATTCTAAAACTCATCCACGAGGAGGCCAAGACATGGGTGTCTGCGAGGGCTAGACACCTGAGCGCAATCATGTCGCGAGAGTAGTCCTTTATTTTTCTTGTTCCATTGATGGGTGAGGATGTAAGACCGGTTTTCTATACTCTAAACTCTCCTCCTTAATTAATGAATGAGGAAAATCTTTTGCCTCTTTTTCATTTTTTCACTTCCATTGTATAGCTTTGCTTTGATGGTGGTGTCTAAACTTTTTGTTCTAAAATGTGCTCCTCAATTCATTTTATAATCTCTTTGGTGACGAAGTGTCGATTTTTTCATCTGCATTGGATATGTGAAGCAAATAGCACAAAGAACTTAAAACTATTGGATAGTCATGTAGGATTTCGTACCCGCTTGTTTCAAATAAAACCACAATTTGGTTCTGTGGTTATTGATCATGATATAAACTAGAATAGGGTCACCGAGCTAGTCTACGAAAATTTTGGTACATGATATGTACCGGTAAAATAATGAATATTTAATGGATCAGCTAGAGTAAGCTATGGCATACTGTTATGAATAACCAAGTTTATAGCAACCTCGGGTTTCATTGATGTGTACTGCTTTTTCACATTGTATAAAGGCTGGTTTAAGGACTGTCGTTTGTCAACACAATTTGCCCATAGGCCATAGCAGACTTATGTGTATTTCCATACTAAGCTATACCTTGCAGAAAACATTGTGCAACCAAACCTAAACTTACACTATTGTAAAATACATGAACACAATGTAACCAAAATTGGCAGATAGAGTGCAAAATAATGTAACGAAATTGATCATAAGATGAACAATCTTCAAGTAGAACCTCAAAATATGGGAGTACTTGTTTTGAGATTTTGAATTGTTAGTATCTTAAAGTGCGTTATATCAACTAGAGGGGGTGATTGGGCGATTTTTACAAATTCTTCACTCAAGAGTTACTAAGTGAAGAAACACAAAGAGGTGAAATACTACAACGACGGATAAAGTACTCAGGTGTATGCGAAACATGGTAACATCAAAGTCGTCATGATGAAATGAAGCATACATGAGGTACAAGTAGCACGTAATCAGGATAAGCAGGTGGAAGGTAAAGTGACTAGAGAATTTGGATTAAGGAAATTGAGAAAGTCTTCGGTCGAAGTCTTCAAATAACATGGATCAATTTCATCAACATGTAAATGAGGAAATGGAAGGGTTATAGAACGAGTTGCTCGGCAAAGACAAGGGTTTGTTCTACCAGTTCCAATTGTTGTGACAGTTGTATGTCTGGTTGGAGCGGCATGGAATTCAAACCAGAGGAGACATAATCCTCATTGTATCCTCCTTGAGCTAAAGTCACAGTCTCCACCCAATCACTCGTGGTAAGTCTTCAAGGTAGACTTCCAAACCTTCACAGACTTGGTCACCAGACGATCCACAATTACTCTTGGATGCTATAGACTATGGCACCTAACTGTCTAGAAGATACACAGTCTTCAAAGGTAACACATGTCGGTTCCACACGAGGCAATTTTCTTCAGTGATGCTCAATCACTTTAAGGCTCTAGGTGTATGGATTTTCCCTCACTTAGGATTCTCTCAAAATCTTCACAGGAAGGGTTTCTCTAGATGACACTTGTCAATCTCTCTGTCGGAGTATCCAACCAACTAATGGTTGTGGGGAGGCTATTTATAGCTAGGGGCAACCCGACATGATATGGCATAAATGCCCCTATAGATATGATCGTTGTCAGGACAAGGATCCACTCAATAGCTCGCACACAACGCAAGAACGGTCTGAGTTTTGAAGTCACAAATTCCTCAGGGCTGTCAAATTCCTCACGGTAAGCAATTCGCACTGGCGAAATCCGAACTCCTCAGTCAGATCAATTTCCTTAGTGACCAGAAGAACTTCGTCTCTGTCACTGAAGAACTCGATTGTACTGTAATAGATTTTCAAAGTCTTCACTCGAAGAAATAGGCAGGTGTAGGTTTTGAGAAGAGAGTCACTCAATAATTTCCCTATGTATTACCTTGACCCCCTTTAATAGTACGGTGTTTACTATGACTCAATAAGAGGAAAAATAAACTAGGAAAATGAAGTATTTAATATTCAAATTCCTCACGTCAATTTCTTTAAAGGTTACACCAAATTTTGTTGCAAATATGCCCTAGAGACAATAATAAAGTGGTTATTATCATATTTCCGTGTTCATGATAATCGTTTATTATCCATGCTAGAATTCTATTAACCAGAAACTTAAATACATGTGTGGATATATAAGCAACAGTGTGTCCCTAGTGAGCCTCTACAAGACTAGCTCATTGATCAAAGATGGTTAAGGTTTCCTCTGCAGAGACATGATTTGTCGACTGATAACGGGATCACATCATTAGGAGAATAATGTGATGGACAAGACCTGACCGTAAGCATAGCATTTGATCATATCACTTAGTTTATTGCTACTGCTTTTTTCATGTCAAGTATCTGTTACTAAGACCACGAGATCATGCAACTCCCTGATACCGGAGGAATGCCCTATGTGTATCAAATGCCATTTCATAACTAGGTGATCATAGAGATACTCTACAGGTATCTCCGAGGGTGTATGTTGGGTTGGCATGGATCAAGACTGGGATTTGTCACTTCATATGACGAAGAGGTACCTCTGGACCCTCTCGGTAATACAACATCACAAGAAGCTTGCACGCAATGTGACGAAGGAGTTAGTCATGGGATCTTGTATTATGGTTGCGTAAAGAGACTTTCCGGTAACGAGATTAAACTAGGTATGAGATACCAATGATTGAATCTCGGGTAAGTAACATATCCCTATAGAAAGGGAATTGCATACGAGATTGACTGAATCCTTGACATCATGGTTCAACCAATGAAGATCTTCATGGAATATGTAGGAACCGACATGGGCATCCAGGTCCCGTTATTGGTTATTGACCAGATAGGTGTCTCGGTCATGTCTACATGATTCTGAAACCCATGGGGGTCGCACGCTTAATGTTTGGTAGCGCTAGGGTAGCATTGAGATATTCATAGTGGAAATTCCGAAAGTTGTTCGGAGTCTTGGATGGGATCCAAGACATCAGGAGGAGCTTCGGAATGGTCCAGAGGTAAACATTTATATATGGGAAGTCATATTAAGGGTTCCGGAAAAGTTCGGTAATTTTTCGATAGAGTACCGAGAAGGTTCTAAAAGGTTTCAGGGATTCCACCGTGGGGCCCAACAACCCAGGAAGGGCCCAGATGGACCGAGGGGTGGGGATATAACCCACATGGGCTGTGTTGGGGATATAACCCCACGGTGAGACCTGCCCTGGAGGGCTCCGGGTTAAACCGAACGGCTCGTAGCCAGCCCAAGGGTGAGCCGTGAGGACCGGAGGGCCCAGCAAGCGTAGAGGCTCACAAGATGGGCCGGCGGGGTGGCCCAGATGAGAAGACCCGGGCATGTAAAGCCGCCCAGGGACAACTTGGTCAGGATAGGCAAGAGAAGATAGAGGCAGACTCGGACGTGTAATGAGAGTCGGCCACAACTTGTATGACCCGTGGTCTTGACCTCGGTATATAAAGGCAAGACCCGTGGCGACTTAGAGATCAGGTTATCGAGAACTAGGTCAAGCTTTAGCTCCCTTGTAATTGATAAAACAAGCAATACAAACATAGGCAGGACGTAGGCTATTACCTCACCTTGAGGGTCCGAACCTGGGTAAACTCGTGTCCTTCGTCCCTGTTAACCCCTTTGAGTCCATCACGTTAGCGATGGCCTCGAATCCAAGTCCGTTAACCCGGACATCTGCCGTGATAAATCCATGACAGTTGGCGCCCACCATGGGGCTGACGCTTGGTGGTGTTGAGTTCTCAAAGGGCTCTCTCCCGGGCCTCGAAGGATACGTGGTCGGAAGGATCAGCAAGAGTCGCCGTGGCCGGTTCTACATCGACGATGCCAGTTGGGGGCTTGATGCTGAGTCCGTGGAGTATGGATTCCGGGTTCCATTCGGCGGGATCCACGTCTTCATTGGAAGATGTCGTAGTTTTATCACGGCAGATTTCCGGGTGAACGGACTTTGGTTCGAGGCCATCGCCAATGAGGTGGACTCAAAGGGGTTAGTTGGGACGAAAGACACGGGTTTACCCAGGTTCGGCCCCTCAAATCGAGGTAATAGCCTACGTCCTGCTTGTGTTTGTATTGCTTGCGTATCAATTACAAGGGGCCTAAAGCTTGACCTAGTTCTCGATTGCCTCCTCTCTAAGTTGCCCCGGGTCTGCCTTTATATAAGAGGTCAGAACATCCAGGTCGTACAATTGCTAACCGAGTCTCTCTCTATCTTCTTGTCTAAGCCGTCCGTGAGTCGGCTTGCACGCCCTGGTCTTCTCAGTCCGGGCCGTTGTACGGCCCACACCGTGAGCC
This sequence comes from Hordeum marinum, assembly GCA_022496015.1. Taxonomy (NCBI): domain Eukaryota; kingdom Viridiplantae; phylum Streptophyta; class Magnoliopsida; order Poales; family Poaceae; genus Hordeum; species Hordeum marinum. The sequence goes on from CM039675.1 coordinate 107,506,575, forward strand.
GCCTATCCTCTTGGTCCACTTAATATTACGACTCACCTTTGGGCCGGTTCACGAGCCAACAACATGACCCGGAGCCTCTTCGGCAGGTCATATCCCCAACATTAGGCCCCAGGTTGAACTGAGCTTGCTCACTTCATCCTTCTCTTCCACTTTTGGCGAGTCGCCCGGAAATGAACCGGCGTGACGTCATGAGATCTGCTGATGTGTCACCAAATCTTTCACTTAACTATTATCTCGAGAATCGAGGCGTCCGCCTCGGTCGAATGGTGTCACCGCCTGGATTTTCGTGCCTTCCTTAACCCCCTTTTAAATATGACCCGTGCGGGTCGGGGTTTCCATTCTCCCGCCCATGCCTCTGTTTCTTCGTCTTCTTCCTGTCGCCGCCCCAGCGCCTTCGAGCTCTGTGCCGACGCCGTCCATACATCGTCCCCGACCTTGGCCGCTGCATCTCCCTGAACGTACTAGAGATCCGTCCGCCTCCACCGCGCCGTCTCCGGTAAGTTTTCCTGCTCCTTAGATGGTCTCCACCGTAGTAGGGTTTTCACCGGTGCTCCGCCGCCGTCGTTTGGGCTACAACACCGTTATCGCTGGTGCATCTCGACGCCTTTAGGATGCGCTCTTGCTCCGCCACCGCATGCGGGCCGATCGCGCGTAATGCACAGGCCACGATGGCCCCAGTCCGTTTATTTATTCCTCCGTTGTTCATCGCTAGGTCAGAAATAAGATTTATTTTCTCTGCTTTTGTAGATCCGTAGATATAGTAACATCTTGCAGAATCTGTTTTTAGGACTTAGCCGATTTTTCGATCTTCCCTTTCCCTGTTGAGCCCCCAAGTTCCGGATTAGCTTCGAAGGAAATGAACCAGAACTGCATACTTGCAAGATCAAATATACATTAGCCCCCAAGTGTCAAATATATTGCTTGCAATTTGTTTGAGACTTGTATCTGCTTTTAATACTCGTCCTGCATTTTGGCGGCTTATCCTGTATTTTGATGTATTATAGGAAGCTTTGAATGAAGCCGGGTCTTAGCTGACGGATCTGAAGGCCAACTTGGCAGCTCAGCAAGAAGCCCGAAGTATCGCGGATGAAAAATGTCAGCTTCACTCAGAGGAACTGGCCAGTGTCACTGCTGAGCTTACCTCTTTAAAAGAGACGGCTGAATCTGAAAAGCCACCTTAACCAAATGGGCGGACGATGCTGAATAGCAGCTTACAGCCGTGGCGGATGAACTTCAAGGTCTGAAACAGCATATTGCGCAGATGTCAGCCGCCCTATTTGGTAAGCTTTCTTGTTTGCTTTGTCCTTTTTAGCATTTCTAGTAAGAAAACTGACGGCTCATTACTTTTATCCGACTCATCGAGGTCCCAGGAGCCGGCAGTTGGCTTCTGATAGCCTTCTGCCACTGAAGGCCATTTATACTTTTGCAGAGCAGTTATACTGTGGCGCCATCTTCACAATCAAGAGCGTGCAGTACAAGGAGAAGATCCCCACTGCTTTGAAAGGGGGAACTCTTCTCTACAATGCCTAAGCAGATTGAAGAGCTCAAGAAGTCCGCTTCCGTCAAGGAGCCGTTGCCGGTTTGAGCCGGGCTCTTGCCTTTGCTCCCGAGCTAACGCCGGCTGAAATGATGGATGGCTATCCGTCTAAAAGAGATGACGCCTCAGATTTCACCGAGGAAGACTATACCCGGTGCGTCAAAGAGTCGCACTATTTGGCCTCTGTTCTGGCAGATGAAGCTGATTTGAGCACCTATCAAGCGGCTTACGACGCAGAGGAGAAGAGAATCCGCGGGCCTCTCTACGAGTGGAAAGATCTGACACCCGCCCGCAGTAAGGATCTCTTTCCTTGTGAGCTTGACGCGTCTCCGTTCCTTGAGGGGTTATTTGCTGCTCTGGCTGACTGTAACTGGGACTTGGGCAATCTTCAGATAAAACCAGCAGAAGACGCGGAGCAGGATGAGCCGCCAACAACTGAATTGTAATCCCTTAGCCTTTTTGTGTAATGACCCGTTGTGGGCGGCTGACAATGCTTTTGCTCTTTCTGAGAGTATCTTTTGTAATAGAGTAACCATGACTCTGCCACTTGGTGGCCATATATATTTGCACCTCTCTGTGTTTTAATGTGCTGCCGGCTCTTCAGGGATATACCTTTGAATTTTTCTGATGAGGGGCCTATCTTTTAAGACGCCATTCCTTTCTCCAGAATATTAAAGCCGAACAATCTCTTTAAGACCTTAAATTTTGTTGACCAAAGCCACATGGCTCCAGCTTTCATCAGACGGAGTCATTAAAGAGCTGGTTGTCTTTAGGATAATGTAAACTATACCTGATGGTAAGAAGCCTCTATCGACAATTGCGGTTGTTTGATGAGCCGGAACCTTTGAGGAGAGGTCGGCTGTGTAGCCCCCAAGTGCCGGGTAGTTTCACATGCGGCAACCCGGGACTTATAATTGTCCGGCTTTTATAAGCCGACATGATACCATACTCGATGATGATCCTTCCTTCCTCAAAAAATCATATGACGGCTCTTCTGCGTGGATCCGAATGGTTAAACTCATACCAGTTTCAGGGTCTGTGTCGAGATTGGCCGTCAATTATTTGAACCGGCTCAGGGTCTCTAGGCGAGATTGGCCATCAATTTTATTGAACCGGCTCAAGGTCTCTAGGCAAGATTGGCCGTCAATTTCTTAAACCGGCTCAGGGTCTCTGAGCGAGATTGATTGGTAAGAGTACAGTAAACACCGGCTGTCAATGGGAGATGTAAGCTATACCCCAAGGCAAGAAGCCTCCATCGATGACCGTGGCTAATAATTAGCCTGAGGCGGCATAAAGCTGGCTGTTTGAAAGGAGAAGTAAGCTATACCTGAAGGTAAGAAGCCTCTTTCAACAGCTACAGTTGATAAGCAACTGAATTTTGGCATAAACGCCGGTTGTTAGGGTGAGATAAGCGAACCCGTCGGTAAGAAGCCCCCTTCGACAACCGCGGTTAATAAGTAACCGGAAGTGGCATAAAGCCGGCCATTAGGGTGAGATAAGCGATACCCGTCGGTAAGAAGCCCCCTTCGATGGCCGCAGTTGATAAGCAACTGGAATTTGGTATACACGCTGTTGTCTTAGGGCACTGTAAGCTATACCAAAAGGTAAGAAGCCTCCGTTAACAATCAGCGCTTAATGTACCCAAACTAGGCATAAAGCCAACTGTGCAAGGGAGAAGTAAGCTATACCCAAAGGCAAGAAGCCTCCTTGCAACAGTTTAATGACAGCTGACTGTGTAAAGGAGATGTAAGCTATACCCGAAGGCAAGAAGCCTCTTTGCAACAGCGTTTAATAAGGCGTAAAGCCGAAGGGTAGATCAGCCGTTTTGACGGCGAACGACCCTCTTCAACTCAAACATTTTTGAACCGAAAGATTTTATCTTGATTGTACAAAGGTGTACATAAGAGCAGAGGCCCCAGTCTTGTGCGAGGATGCTAGCTTTTACTCATGTGCTCATGATATATACAATGATAGCGGCTTTCAACCCCTGTTAAGTAAAGTATGGTCGCAGATGTGGGATATTCCAGGGCCGCAACGTCTCGTGTCCCGCAGTTTCCGACTCATCTCTGACATCCATGAGGTAATATGACCCGTTGTTAAGGTTCCTGCTGACCACAAAAGGCCCCTCCCATGGTGGAGATAACTTATGCCTTCCAGATTGGTCTTGAATCAACCGAAGCACCAGGTCACCTTCCTGGAACGTCCGGGTCTTTATCCTGCGGCTATGATAGCGTCGCAGGTCTTGTTGATAAATTGCCGACCTGGCTGCTGCTAACTCTCGTGCTTCATCCAAGGCATCCAACGCATCTTGGCGGGCTACCTCATTGTCCGTCTCAACATAAGCCGCCACCCTTGGTGAGCGTGCCGGATGTCACTGGGTAGAACCGCCTCAGCATCGTACACCATGAAGAAAGGTGTAAAACCTGTAGATCTATTAGGTGTAGTTCTGATGCTCCATAAGACGGAAGGCAACTCCTCAACCCAACATCCGGGTGTCCGTTTCAAAGGAACCATGAGCCGTGGCTTGACACCTCTCAAAATTTCCTGATTGGCTCACTCTACCTGACCATTAGACTGTGGATGTGCCACGGCTGAAACATCAAGCCGGATATGCTCTTTCTCACAGAACGTTTTCATAGCTCCTTTGGATAAATTTGTCCCATTGTCTGTAATAATACTGTGTGGGTAACCAAAGTGATAAATCAGCTTCTTAATAAACTGAACCGCCATAGCTGCATCACAATTACTGACCGGCTCTGCCTCTACCCACTTAGTAAATTTATCAACCGCCACCAGAAGGTGCGTTTTCTTATCCTTAGATCGCTTAAAAGGCCCTACCATATCAAGCCCCCAGACTGCAAACGGTCAAGTGATTGGTATCATCCTCAACTCTTGAGCCAGAACGTGAGCACGCCGGCCAAATTTCTGACAGCCGTCACACTTGCGAACTAAGTCCTCTGCATCCTTGTGAGCCGTCAACCAGAAAACCCATATCGAAAAGCTTTAGCCACCAAAGATTTTGACCCGACGTGATGCCCATAGTCGCCAGCATGAATTTCACTTAATATTTGCCGGCCCTCCTCTGGTGAGATGCAGTGTTGAAAGATACCCGTCACACTACACTTATATAACTCACCATTGACAATCGTCATAGACATAGAATGCCGAGTGTTCTTCCTGGCTAGATCCTCCTCTTGAGGTAACTTGCCGCATGTCAGATACGCCAAATAAGGAATAGTCTAGTCTAGGGTAGCATGCAGAGCCGCCACCAGCTCTGCCTCCGGGTCAGGAATAGCCAGATCCTCCTCAAAAGGTATCTTGACAGTCGGATGATGCAATACGTCCAGAAAAAATATTAGGTGGTACCGACTTTTGTTGAGAACCTAACCGTGACGAGGCATCGGCCGCCTCATTCCTGCGACGATCAATGTGATCCACCTGGTACCCCTTGAAGTGACCGGCTATGATATCAACCGCCTGTTGATAAGCTGCCATCCGCGGATCCTTGGAATCCCAAGTGCCTGAAACTTGCTGAGCCACCAGATCTGAGTCACCTAAACACCTGACCCGGCTTAAATTCATCTCTTTAGCGACTCTGAGACCATGGAGCAGTGCTTCATACTCAGCTGCATTATTAGTACAAGGGAACATTAACCGGAGCACATAACAAAACTTGTCACCCTTGGGGGAAGTGAGAACAACTCCTGCCCCGGACCCTTCTAGCTGCTTGGATCCATCAAAGTGTATAGTCCAATACGTGTTATCCGGCTTCTCTTCAGGGGCTTGACATTCAGTCCAATCATTTATGAAATCCACCAAAGCCTGAGACTTAATTGCTGTGCGAGGAACATACTTGATGCCAAAAGGACTCAGCTCTAAGGCCCACTTGGCAATCCTCCCTGTAGCCTCTCTATTTTGAATGATATCCCCCAACGGGGCAGAACTGACCACTGTTATTTGGTGCCCCAAAAAGTAATGTTTTAACTTGCGATTGGCCATGAAAACTCCGTATACTAACTTCTGCCAATGCGGATACCTCTATTTAGACTCTGCCAAAACTTCACTGATGTAATAAGCCGGCCTTTGCACAGGATACTCTTTCCCTGCCTCCTTGCGCTCGACCACAATTGCTACACTGACCGCTCTGTTGTTAGCCGCCACATAAAGGAGCAAAGGCTCTTTCTCAACCGGAGCGGCTAACACTGGTGGCTCAGTCAACTGCTTTTTAAGAGCTTCAAGTGCTTCGGCCACTGCTGCACTCCATTTAAACTTGTCTGTCTTCTTCATCATCTGGTATAAAGGAATAGCTTTCTCCCCAAGCCGGCTTATGAAGCGGCTCAACGCAGCAATCTGCCCTGCAAGGCGCTGAACGTCATTAATACACGTCGGCTCACCCAAAGAAGTGATGGCCTTGATCTTATCCGGGTTAGCCTCAATGCCCCGCTCAGAGACCAAGAAACCCAAAAGCTTTCCTGCTGGAACACCAAAGACACACTTCGTCGGGTTAAGCATCATCTTGTAGACCCGGAGATTGTCAAAGGTTTCTTTCAAATCCTCTAAAAGAGTTTCCTTCTTTCTAGACTTAACCACGATGTCGTCTACGTAAGCATGGACATTTCGGCCAATCTGACTGTGGAGGCAATTCTGCACACAACGTTGGTAAGTCGCCTGGGCACTCTTGAGCCCAAAAGGCATGGAGACATAGTAGAACGCCCCAAAAGGTGTAATAAACGTCGTCTTCTCCTGATCCTTCATTGCCATTTTGATCTGATGATACCCTGAATAAGCGTCCAGGAAGCATAAACTTTCGCATCCGGCTGTTGCATCAATAATTTGATCGATACGAGGGAGCGCAAAAGGGTCCGCCGGGCAAGCCTTGTTAAGGTCCGTGTAATCTATGCACATACGCCACGTGTCGTTCTTTTTTAGTACTAGCACCGGATTAGCCAACCACTCCGGGTGAAAAACTTCCACTATAAAGCCTGCGGCCAAGAGCCGAGCAACTTCCTCCCCAATAGCTTTACGTCTCTCTTCATTGAACCGCCGTAGAAACTGTTTGACCGGCTTAAACTTTGGATCCACATTGAGATTGTGCTCAGCGAAATCTCTTCGTACACCCAGCATGTCGGAAGGCTTCCATGCGAAGATGTCCCGATTCTCACGGATGAATTTGATGAGCGTGCCTTCCTATTTGGGATCCATGTGAGACCCAATGATGAACTGCTTGGATGAATCACCCGGATTGAAATCTACTGCCTTGGTATCATCCGCTGGAAACTTGAGTGGCGGCTCAACTTCTGTTGTAGGCTTCTTGAGCGGGGTCATATCCTCCGGATCAACGTTCTCCTTGTAAAATTTCAGCTCCTCCTAAGCACAACTAGACTCTGCATAAGCCGCATCTCCTTCTTCACACTCAAGAGCCGTTTTCCTGTTACCATGAACGGTAATTGTGCCATTTAAGCCAGGCATTTTGAGTTGCAGATAAACATAACAAGGCCTAGACATAAATTTAGCATGAGCCGGCCTCCCAAATAATGCATTATAGGGACTTTTGATTTCGACCACTTCGAACCACAAAGACTCCACTCTGTAATTATGCTCATCACCAAAAGCCACTTCCAATGATATCCGTCCCATCGGGTATGCTGATTTACCCGGGACCACACCATGAAAGACCGTGGAGGAAGGTTTAAGATCCTTGTAAAGCAACTTCATCCGCCGGAAAGTGTCATAGTAAAGGATGTTGATGTTGCTACCTCCGTCCATGAGCACTTTATTCACCATATAGCCATTCAGCTGAGGGGCCACAACCAGAGCCAGCCAGCCCGGGTCATCCACCCGCGGCGGGTCATCCTCCCGGCTCCACATTATATCATATTCAGACCACGGCAAATATCGCGGGAGAGCCGGAGCAACCGTATTAACCGCTCGCCTCCGCAACTTCTCATCTCGCTTACTGTGACCGGTCGTAAATACGTGATACTGCCCAGAACTGAGCTGCTTCGGGTTACTCTGAAACCCGGACTGATTACGCTGCTGCTGATTGTTGTTATTGCCGTTGTTGCCGGGATGCTGCTGGTGCCCCCCTTGGTTATTCTGACCCGGATGCCCGTTTCCTGAACCGCCAGCGCCGAATCCAGCTCCTGACCCGCCGTGCCTTGAGCCGCTGGGCGGGCCACCGCCCTGGTTATTACGCGGTTGGGAATGCTGGTTTTTGAACCTCCGCATGATAAAGCAATCACCCCACGCATGCAACGCCGGCTTGTCAGGCATGCTGTGCTCCGGACAGGGCTTCCTAAGCGCCTCCTCTAAATTAAAGGGGCCCCTGTTCCTTGGCCTGAATCTTCCACCCCCTTGGGATGATTCTGTCCTGTGTTGGTATTCGCCACCAGCTCGGATCCACCATCAGCGTTCTTCCGCTTATTCTGATTCCCATTGTTTGCAAAACCTTTTCCTTGATTGTTTTTCTTCCCTTGATTGGCTTTCTCATCATCCGAACTTGGATCCTTGGTGTTATCTGAGTCGGCATACTTCGTCAAGGCCGTCATGAGCTCTCCCATATCCTGACACGTGCGCTTGAGTCGGCCGAGCTTCTGCTTCAATGGAACAAAATGACAATTCTTCTCTAAGATAAGCACCACTTGAGCCGCTGTGATATGCTCTGAAGAGTGAATAATGGTCGACACCCGCCGGACCCAATGATGGGCCGACTTATTCTCCTGTTGAACACAGTGGTCCAGATCGACAATAGTCATAGGTTGCTTACAGGTCCCCTGGAAATTCTTTATAAACTTTGATCTCAGCTCCGCCCATGAGCTTATCGTGTTAGGCGACAGACCTTTCATCCATGTACGGGCCGGACCCTCAAGCATCATGATGAAGTATTTTGCGCATACCACTTCATTGACATCCAACATCTCCATGGCCAGTTCATAACTTTCAACCCATGCCTCCAGGGGTAGATCAGTTGTGTAATTCGGAACCTTTCGAGGCCCTTTAAAGTCTTTGGGCAGCCGTTCACCCCTCAGAGCCGGAGTTAAACATGGCACCCCTACGGCTCTGGTACTAACTACTCCCATTGACACAAAAAGCGCCGGCTCTGGACGGGCTGCAGCTATCTCCGCCTCTCGCTTGTCTCCCGCCTGGTCCATCATGGCTTGTGCGTCTAGCCGCCCTATTGTCCTCCGGTGACCCGCGGCGCGGGTGACTGCTGGAACCCGCCGGCGACTCATAACGCCGACTGAAACTTTGACTGGGGAGGGGGGTAGAGTGAACTCGGCTCCGGCTGTGCGTATACTTTTCTTGCTGGGCCATGGCCGTCTGTAAATATCCAATGGCGTACCGGACTTCCTCGCAAAGGGTGCCTCATCTGGGATGGGGATTGTTTCAAGCCGGGCGGCCGCTGCCACCATGTTCTTGGCCGGGTTAGAATAATGACCCGCCGGTGTTGGAAAAGCCCTAGGTGAGATTTGGTTATGCTGGGGTGGATGAGTCGTTGGGCGCTCCATCGGACGGCTCTCCGGCGCACCCATGACCCGCCCTGCTCCAGGGGTGTTAAAAAGGTTCCTCGCTTCGTAACGTTCTGGCAAACAAGATTGATGCCTCCTCCGGTGCACCGCAGCTGCTGACCTCTGCTCTAGCTCCAGTCAGAAAGCGTCTGCCTTGATACGCGCCGCTTCTTCCTCCATCTGGGATTTCAGCTCGGCCATCCTTTGTCGTTCCTCTTCCATCCGGCCCTTGATCCATGCCACCTCTAGATTCCTAGCTGCTTGATTATCCGGAGTTACCTCTGTGGCCATGAGAGATGTGAGTTCGTCCATCAATTCCACTAGAACCTGAGCCGACGGCGATGGGTTGTCACTTGCTACGGCGACTCCCGCAGCCGTGTCACCGGCGGCTGAAGCCGATCCTGCCATGAACACTGCCACGTGAACCGGAGGGCTCAGAGCATCCGTCTCAACGCCCTCTACGACAGCTATCCTCTTGGGCCGCCTATCCTCTTGGGCCACTTAATATTACGACTCACCTTTGGGTCGGTTCACAAGCCAACAACATGACCCGGAGCCTCTTCGGCGGGTCATATCCCCAACAGAAGGGTTGATGGATCTACACTCGGGCCGGACGTCTGCACCGACATCATCGAGCTGGCTCGGTGTCTGCGACCTGCGTGTAACATGCATCCTGCCCATGCTAATTCGGGTCAGAAGCATGTCTTCGTAGGCTTCACTCAAGGTACGTATTTGGAAGCTTTCGGATCACAGGAAACTCTCATCTATTCGGAGGACAAATCTTCAAGTGGAGAAACGGAGTCGGTGCACCAGCTCCGCAACGGCGACCTTGGGGGCTACGGCGACGTCTGCCTTGAGTCAGATCGCTCAGAGTAGGATAATGTTGAGTTTCCGGTTCATGCTGCCATGTTCATGACGGGGTCAGCCCTAGGCACGAGTAGTACAGCCACAGGAGCCGCCACCTCGGGTGATAACCCGCCGCCGCCAGCTCAAGTTCTTGTGGAGCTGATGGACGAGCTCGCGGCTTTAATGGCCACTGAGGTCACACCAGATAATCAAGCAGCTCGGAATTTAGAGATCGCAAGGATCAAGGGACGGATGACAGAGGAACGACAAAGGATGGATGAGCTAAAGATCTCCAGATGGAGGAAGAGGCAGAACGTATCAAGGCAGACGCTTTCCGTCTAGGGCTGGAGTAGATATCAGCAGCAGAGGTACATCGAAGGAGGCATCAGTCCCGTCTACCAGAGCGCTATGAAGCAAGGAACCTCTACAATACTCCTGGCGCAAGGCGAGTAACAGACGCGCCCAAAAGCCGCCCGACGGAGCGACCAACGATTCATCTGGCCCGGCGTAACCAAGCTTCACCCGGTGGTTTTCCAACGCCGGCGGGTCATTATTCTAACCCAGCCGAGAATATGGTGGCAGCGGTCACCCGGCTTGAGATAATTCCTATCCCGGATGAGGCACCCTTTACAGAGGATGTGCAGAATGCCATCGGGTACCTGCAGACGGCCGTGGCCCAGCAGGAGAAATATACTCACAGCCGGAGCCATGTTCATTCAACCCCTCTTCCTAGACGCAGCTTTAGCCGGCGCTACGAGTCACCAGCAGGTTCCAGCAGCAACCAGTACAGAGAGATTCCGATGGGTCACCGGTCGGGCAGAGATACATCAACATTTGTAAACCATGCGGGAAGCCCGCAAGAGGCGCCAGCTAGGCTGGCTCACCAGGAGCCTGTACCTTCCGTTTCGGTGGGGGCAGGAGTAAACTCTAGGACGGGAGGGCTGTCGTGTTTGTCGCCGGCTCTGTGGAGTGAACGGCTGCCAAGAGACTTCAAAGGGCCCCTCAAGGTCCCAAATTAGACCGTTGATTTACCCTCGGAGGCCTGGGTGGAGAGTTATGAACTGGCCATGGAGATGCTGGAGGTCAATGAGGCGGTTTATGGCAAGTATTTCGTCATAATGCTTGAAGGCCCGACTCGCATGTGGCTAAAGGGGTTGCTGCCTAATACCATCAATTCATGGGTAGAGCTCCGGGCCAGGTTCATTCAAAACTTTCAAGGGACATGCAAGCAACCGATGACCATTGTGGATCTTTATCACTATGTGCAACAGGAGAACGAGTCGGCCCATCATTGGGTACGGCGGGTCTCGACAATCATCCACTCCTCGCAGCAGATCACGGCGGCCCAGGCGGTACTGATGTTGGAGAAGAACTGCCATTTTGTTCCTCTGAAACAGAAACTCGGCCAGCTCAAACGTACGTGCCAAGACATGGGAGAGCTCATGACGGCTCTCATGAAATATGCCGACTCTAACAGTACGAAAGATCCGGGTTCTGATGATGAGAAAGCTGGCCAAGGTAAGAAAGGCAATCAAGGCAAGGGTGTGGCAAACAATGGTAGCCAGAGCAAACGTAAGAATCCAGAGGCCGGGTCAGAGCTGGTGGCTAATACAAACACCCAGCAGAATTACCCTAAAGGCAATAGGAGTTTTAGACCGCCCTTTGGCAGGGATAGCTCTCCCTCAAACATGAAGGAGCTACTTAAGCGGCCTTGTCCAAATCACAGTCTGCCTGATAAGCCGACAAACCACACATGGGGGAATTGCAATTTCATGCAGAAGTACAAGCGGTATTTCACACAACCTAACAATCGAGATGGTGGTCCGCCAGGCGGCTCAGGACATGACGGGTCAGGAGCTGGTTTTGGTTTTGGCGGCTCAGGGTGCGGTCATCCGGTCCACCGTCATCCGGGTCAAGATGGTCAAGGGGGACACCAGCCGCATTCTGGTAACAATAATCAGCAACAACAGCGTAATCAGTCTGGTTTTCAGAGTAATCCGAAGCAGCTCAGCTCTAGGCAGTACCACATTTTCACGACCGGTCTCAACAAATGGGACCAGAAGTTGCGAAAGCGGGCAGTTAATGCGGTTACACCGACTCTTCCGTAGTACTTAAAGTGGTCTGAATATGACATAACATGGAGCCGAAAAGATCACCCGCCGCGTGTCGATGACCCGGGGCAGCTGGCTATGGTTGTAGCCCCCCAGGTGGGCGGATATATGGTGAACAAGGTGCTTATGGATGGCGGCAGAAGCATCAACATCCTTTACTATGACACTTTCCGGCGGATGAAGTTGCTTGACAAGGATTTAAAACCATCATCCACCATCTTCCATGGTGTGGTTCCGGGTAAGTCGGCACGTCCGGTGGGCAGGATTTCGTTGGAAGTGGCTTTTGGCGATGAGTACAATTACAAGGTGGAATCCTTGTGGTTCGAAGTGGTCAAGATCAAGAGTCCTTATCATGCAATATTTGGATGGCCGGCTTATGCTAAGTTCATGGCTAGGTCCTGCTATGTTTACTTGCAGCTCAAGATGCCTGGCTTAAACGGTACCATTACCATTCATGGTAACCCAAATACGGCTATTGAGTGTGAAGAAGGAGAAGCGGCTTACGCAGAGTCCAGTTGTGCCCAGGAGGAACTTAAGTTCTATAAGGAGAATGTCGATCCGGAGGATATGACCACACTGAAAAAGCCCACCACGGAGGTTGAGCCACCCCTCAAGTTTTCAGCGGATGATACCAAGACAGTAGATTTTACTCCGGGCGACTCATCTAAGCAGTTCATCATTGGATCTCAGATGGATCCCAAATAGGAAAGCACGCTCATCGAATTCATCCGTGAGAATTGGGACATCTTCACATGGAAACCTTCTGACATGTCGGGTGTACCGAGAGAGTTCGCTGAGCACAACCTTAATGTGGATCCAAAGTTTAAGCCGATTAAACAGTTTTTGCGGCGGTTCAATGAGGAGAGGCGCAAGGCTATTGGGGAAGAAGTTGCCCGGCTTTTGGCAGCGGGTTTTATCATTGAATTTTTTCATCCGGAATGGTTGGCTAATCCAGTGCTCGTACTAAAAAAGAATGGCACATGGCATATGTGTGTGGACTACGCGGACCTTAACAAGGCTTGTCCGGCTGATCCATTTGCTCTCCCGTGTATTGATTAGATCATTGATGCTATGGCGGGGTGTGAAAGTTTGTGCTTCTTGGATGCGTACTCAGGTTATCATCAAATCAAGATGGCGGTTAAAGACCAGGAGAAAATGGCTTTTATTACACCCTTTGGGGCGTTCTGCTATGTCTCTATGCCTTTCGGGCTCAAAAGTGCCCAGGCAACTTACCAGCGATGCGTGCAGAACTGCCTTCACAGTCAGATTGGCCGTAATGTTCATGCTTATGTAGATGACATCGTGATCAAATCTAGAAAGAAGGAGACTCTCTTGGAGGATTTAAAAGAAACTTTTGACAATCTTCGGATCTACAAGATGATGCTTAACCCAACCAAGTGTGTCTTTGGTGCTCCGGCGGGCAAGCTTTTGGGTTTCCTGGTCTCTGAGCATGGTATCGAGGCTAACCCGGACAAAATCAAGGCTATTACCTCTCTAGGAGAGCCGGATTGCATTAATGATGTTCAGCGCTTGGCAGGGCGGATTGCTGCGTTGAGACGGTTCATAAGCCGTCTTGGAGAGAAGGCTATTCCTTTATATCAAATGATGAAGAACACAGACAAATTTGTCTGGAGTAAAGCGGCGGGTGAAGCACTTGAGGCGCTTAAAGAACAGCTCACTGAGCCGCCAGTGCTGGCTTCTCCTGCTAAAAAAGAACCGTTACTCCTTTATGTGGCAGCTAATAACCGGGCAGTGAGTGCTGCAATCGTGATCGAGCGCAAGGAGGCTGGAAAGGAGTATCCAGTGCAAAGGCCAGTTTATTATATCAGTGAGGTCCCGACAGAGTCTAAGCAAAGGTATCCACATTGGCAGAAGCTGGTATATGGGGTCTTCATGGCCAACCGCAAGTTAAAACACTATTTCTTAGGGCACCAGATAACTGTGGTCAGTTCTGCTCCGCTGGGGGATATTATCGAGAATAGAGAAGCCACAAGAAGGATTGCTAAGTGGGCATTGGAGCTGGGACCTCTCAATGTAAAATATGTGCCTCGCACAACTATCAAGTCTCAAGCCCTTGTGGACTTCATAAATGATTGGACGGAGTGTCAAGCTCCCGAGGAAAAGCCGGATAACACATACTGGACTATACACTTCGATGGATCCAAGCAATTAGAGGGGTCAAGGGCAGGAGTTGTTCTGACATCACCCAAGGGTGATAAATTTTGTTATGTGCTCTAGCTGATGTTCCCCTGCACTAACAATGCGGCCGAATATGAAGCTTTGCTTCATGGTCTTCGGTTAGCCAAGGAGATGAATTTGAGCCGAGTCAGGTGTTTGGGCGACTCAGATCTAGTGGCTCAGCAAGTTTCTGGCACTTAGGATTCCAAGGACCCACGGATGGCGGCTTACCGTCAGGCGGTTGATGTTATTGCAGGGCACTTCAAAGGATATCAGGTAGATCACATTGATCATTGCAGAAATGAGGCGGCTGATGCCTTATCACAATTAGGCTCTCAACGAAAGCCGGTGCCACCCAATGTCTTTCTGGACGTCTTACACCATCCGACTATCAAGATATCTTCAGAAGAAGATTTGGTTGTTCCTGACCCAGAGGCAGAATTAGTGGCGGCTCTACATGCTATCCCAGATTGGACTATTCCCTATTTGGCCTATTTGACCCGGGGTGAGTTACCTAAGGATGAAGACCTAGCCAGAAAGATCACCGACGTTCTAAGTCCATGACAATAGTCAATGGTGAGTTGCATAAATGCAGTTTGATGGGAGTTTTTCAACGTTGTGTTTCACTAGAGGAGGGCCGGCAGATCTTGAATGAAATCCATACTGGCGATTATGGACACCACGCTGGCTCGAATATTTGGTGGCCAAGGCTTTCCGGCACGGGTTTTTCTGGTTGACGGCTCATAAAGATGCGGAGGACCTAGTCCGTAAGTGCGACGGTTGTGAGAAGTTTGGCCGGCGTGCTCATATCCCGGCTCAGGAGTTAAGGATGATACCAATTACTTGGTCGTTTGCGGTCTGGGGGCTTGACATGGTGGGACCTTTCAAGAGATCCAAGGATAAGAAAACACACCTCCTGGTGGCGGTGGACAAGTTTACCAAGTGGGTAGAGGCAAAGCCGGTCAGCAAATGTGACGCGGCTACGGCGGTTTTATTTATCAAAAAGTTGATCTACCGTTTTGGTTACCCACATAGCATCATCACTGATAATGGTACAAATCTGTCCAAGGGGGCTATGAAAAAATTCTGCGACGAAGAGCATATCCGGCTTGATGTTTCAGCAGTGGCGCATCCACAATCCAACGGTCGGGCGAAGCTTGCCAATCAGGAAATTTTAAGAGGGATTAAACCACGGCTTATGGTTCCTTTGCAGTGAACACCCGGGTGTTGGGTAGAAGAATTCCTCCTTGTTATGGAGCATCAGGACCACCCCTAACAGATCTATGGGTTTCACGCCTTTCTTTATGGTGTATGGGGACGAGGCAGTTTTGCCCAGTGACATCCGGCATGACTCGCCAAGGGTGGCGGCTTACGTCGAGGCGAACAATGAGACGGCACGTCAAGACACATTGGATGCTCTGGAAGAGGCATGAGAGTTAGCAGCGGCCCGGTTGGCAATTTATCAACAAGACTTGCGTCGCTATCACAGCCGCAGGGTCAAGACCCGGACGTTCTAGGAGGGCAACTTAGTGCTCCGGTTGATTCAGGACCAGACAAATATGCATAAGCTCTCTCCTCCATGGGAAGGACCTTTTGTAGTCAGCAGAAATCTCAACAATGGGTCATATTACCTCATCGATATCCGAGATGACTCAGATACGGCGGGTCAAGAGACCTACCGGCCGTGGAACATCGCGCATCTCCGGCCTTATTTCACTTAAGGGTGTAGAGACCCCTCATCGTACACTATCATTGTACATGTCACAGTTATATCAAATAGTATCACTGCCAAAGTAAAATCCCGGCTCAGGAAAATGAGTCGCGGCACCAGGCGTTATGCCACAAAATCCCGGCTCAGGAAAATGAGTCGCGGCACCAGGCGTTATGCCACAAAATCCCGGCTCAAGGTTTACCACTGAGTCGGACGATTGCGGCGGGTCAAACCATCCTTCTTCTGGGGCGGTCTTCTTGGACTTCTTAGCCAGAACTTTCTTCTTGGGCTTCTTCAAAGGAGGAACATACTCCTTCTTCCAGAAATCAGAGCTGGCCTGGAAAGGTTAAACCGGTTAAACGGTAATGCGTCAGAAAGGTATAAGTGACAAGGATAAAAGTGCTGAAGATTCACCTTACATCTGGAGCTAGATTTTTGGCGTTAAAAGGCGCCAGGCCAATGGCGCTGCATGATCCGGATGCTTCATGGACAAGGCTCCGGATGACGGTGGTGATGTCATCCTCCGTCAGGGTTGATTGGCTGAAGCATAGTGAACTATCATACTTGCCTTCGTATTCACACGTGAGTCGGCTTCTATGACTTAAGGGCATAATCCGCCAAGAAATCCAGCAGCGGATCAAATCTAGCCCGGTTAAACCA
The DNA here is from genome assembly GCA_022496015.1 of Hordeum marinum. Classification (NCBI taxonomy): domain Eukaryota; kingdom Viridiplantae; phylum Streptophyta; class Magnoliopsida; order Poales; family Poaceae; genus Hordeum; species Hordeum marinum. The sequence goes on from CM039675.1 coordinate 107,523,126, forward strand.
TTGGCCATGAGGGCCTTGATCTTGGCATGAGTCGGCTCGTACCTTGCACGTTCTGAAGCTGACAGTCGGCCTGGAAGCTCTGAAGTTGTCTTGAGCCGGGAGGGACGATAACCCGGCAGTGGACGCTCATTCTCAGGAGAGGTATCCTTGCAGTAGAACCAAGTCTTGTTCCAGTCCTTTAGATGACTCGGCATCTGCATGGCTGGAAAAGTAATATCCCTACATCGTTGAATGGAGATCCCGCCAAGCTCTAGACTCGGACCGGCCTTCACCTCAGTCTGCTGGTTGGCGTAGATAAACTCTCAAAATAACCCCACAAACGGCTTGGCTTGTAGATAGACTTCATAGAGCACTTGAAAATTGCATATATTGGAGACGGAGTTGGGGGCCAAATCTTGGGGGTGAAGCTTGTAAAAGTGAAGGACGTCACGAAAGAACTTTGAGTCGGGGGCATGAATCCTCGCTCGATATGATCGGAGAAGACCACTACTTCGCCTTCTTGAGGAGTGGGCCGCGTTTCATCACCCGGGGCCTGCCAACTAAGGACCTCCTTGGAAGGAAGGGTACCTGCGTGAACAAAATCCAATAAGTATTCCTCTATGATGCCAAACCCGACCCAGTTGCATGAGTTGGAGGCGCGAGACATGCTAGCGGCTTAGGGATTGTGCAAATTAAAAAGTATGGCGAGTCAAGAGCAAAACAAATATCTACGACGGCTTACAATTTTAAGGGTTCTACAAATAATATGCCGGCTGATGAGAGCCAGAGGGGCCTGGTGAGTCAACAAAGAAAAGAGGAGGAGCGAAAAACGGCTAAGTCCCAGGAAACAGATTTCGTGAAGTTCAGCTAACATAGCAGATCTACAAAAGCAGGAAAAATGCCTCTATTTTTAGACCTAAGGACGAACGGGCGAGGCGGACGAAAACCTAAAATGGTAGGCTGGGTAGGGACTGATTTATGTATTATTACTCACTGCCTATTACGCAGCGGCGCCGCGAAGTCGGGCGACTGGCCGGAGTTCATACGCTGAGCATGACCGGTGGTAATGGAGTTCGAGTTCTAAGCGACGAAGGCGTCGGAGCTTATAGAAACCCTACCGGAGACGGTTATGGGTTTAAGGGAAGAAGATTCACCGGCGACAGGAGCGCGAGATGAACTCTGGTTCGCAACAGGTTGATGCAGCGGCCAGTTGACGACGAGACGGAGACGGCGCCGGAGCAGGAGCGGAGGTATCAGAGAAGAGGGAGATGACAGCGCGAGCGGGAGAAAGGAAATGCCGCCCACAGTAGTCCTATTTAAAAGGAAAACAGGGCAGGCACGAAAATCCAGGCGACACAAATCGTCCGACTGAGGTGGACGCCTCAATTTTTGGGCTAACCATTTAATGGAAGGATTTGGCGGTGCGTCAGCGAATCTTTTTTGTAGAGTCCACGTGACGTCACGGCGGGTCATTACCGGGCGACTCACCGAGGAACAGAATAGAAGGATGAAATGAGCAAGCTCAAATCAACCTGGGGCCTAATGTTGGGGATATAACCCCACGGTGAGACCCACCCTGGAGGGCTCCGGGTTAAACCAAACGGCTCGTAACCAGCCCAAGGGTGAGTCGTGAGGACCGGAGGGCCCAGCAAGCGTAGCGGCTCACAAGATGGGCCGGCGGGGTGGCCCGGATGAGAAGACCCGGGCATGTAAAGCCGCCCGGGGACAACTTGGTCAGGATAGGCAAGAGAAGATAGAGGCAGACTCGGACGTGTAAAGAGAGTCGGCCACAACTTGTATGACCCGTGGTCTTGACCTCGGTATATAAAGGCAAGACCTGGGGCGACTTAGAGATCAGGTTATCGAGAACTAGGTCAAGCTTTAGCTCCCTTGTAATCGATGCACAAGCAATACAAACATAAGCAAGACGTAGGCTATTACCTCACCTTGAGGGGCCGAACCTGGGTAAACTCGTGTCCTTCGTCCCTGTTAACCCCTTTGAGTCCATCACGTTAGCGATGGCCTCGAATCCCAGCCCATTAACCCGGACATCTGTCGTGATAAATCCATGACAGGCTCACTGCATCATCCCCAAAGAGTTTAAATCTAGAAAAATGATCTTATCTCTAAATTTAAAGGGTTCAATCTAGAGCTAAGATGTTATATTCATGTTTAAAGGGTTTTCTCCCTTGTGGCCAGCCCTAGGAGGGTTTTGGACACCCTCCCCTTCCCTCTAGCCTATATATATGGGGGAGGTGCATGGGGGCAGCCAACCCTTCACCCTTGGCCATTAGCTCTCCCAACTCCTCAGACGTTTCTCCGGTACGCGCTTGGTGAAGCCCTGCCTGAATTCCGCTGCCACCACCACCATGCTGTCATGTTGGTTCAGATCTTATCTACTATTCTCCCTCTGTTGATGGATCAAGAAGGGTGATACGTCACCGAGTCAGATGAGTGCTAAACTCGGAGGTGCCGCACGTGTGGTGCTTGGATCACGACACGAGTACGACTACGCCAACCACGATCTCTAGATCGTTAACCCTTTCGGTCTACAAGGGTATGTAGACACCTCTCCCTCTCATTGTTATCATCTCCATAGAATATATCTTGGGTGTTTTGTAGGAACTTTTTTGGTTCCCATGCAACATTTCCCAATAGTGGCATCATGAGCTAGGTCTATGCATAGATGTTATGCATGAGTAGAACACAAAGTGTTTGTGGGTGTTAATGTTCAGATTTCTTACCACCTTAGTCTTATTTTGATTCAGCGGTATTGTGGGATGAAGTGGCTCGGACCAACCTTACTTTTCCTTGCACAAGAGACCGGTTCTACCGACTCACATGCAACTTGTTTGCATAAAGGTGGCTGGCGGGTGTTTGTTTCTCCCACTTTAGTTGAATCCAACTCGACAGAGGCGGTCCTTCTCAAAGGTTAAAAGACAACTTGAATATCACCGGTGTGGCTTTGTGTAGGTAAGAATGGTTCTTGCTAGTTTTCCATAGCAGCCATGTAAAACTTGCAACAACAAAGTAGAGGACGTCTAACTTGTTTTTGCAGGGCATGTTGTGATGTGATATGTCCAAGACGTGATTTTATATATGTGATGTATGAGATGATCATGTTTTGTAATAGTTACCATGACTTGCATGTCGATGAGTACGGCAACTAGCAGAAGCGACAAGGTTGTCTTTATTTTATTTTATGCCATTTGCTTTACTTTATCGCTATAATTTAGCAATAGTTGGCGCGACAACCACATGATGACACGATGATGGAGATCATGGTGTCATGCCAGTGACGATGGAGATCAAGCCGGTGCTTTGGAGATGGAGATCAAAATCACAAGTTAATGATGGCCATATCATGTCACTTACATGCTTTGCATGTGATGTTTATCCTTTTATGCATCTTATTTTGCTTAGGACGACAGTAGCATTATAAGATGATCCCTCACTAAATTTCAAGATAAAATTGTGTTTCCCCAAGTATGAACCTTTGCGAAAGTTTGTTGTTTCGAAGCACCTCGTGATGATCGAGTGTGATATACTCTTCGTTCGCATACAATGGGTGTAAGCCAGTTTTACACATGTGGAATACTTGGGTTAAGCTTGACAATCCTAGCATGTATAGACATGGCCTCGGAACATAGGAGACCGAAAGTTGAACGTGATTCATATAGTAGATATGATCAACATGGAGATGGTCACCATTGAAACCACCTCATCTCATGTGATGATCGGACTTGGGTTGGTGGATTTGGATCATGTCGCACTTAGACAACCTGGGGGGTGTTGATTTGAGTGGGAGTTCATTAGTAATTTGATCAATTGAACTAATTATCATGAACAGAGTCTAAAGTTATCTTTGCAAATTATGTTGTAGATAAATGGCTCGCGCAGTAGCTCCCTAAATTTTAATGCGTTCCTAGAGAAAGCTAAGTTGAAAGATGATGGATAACTATGCGGACGGTCAGTAATCTAAGGATTATCCTAATGGCTTCGCAAAAGGCTTATGTTCTTGATGCACCGCTCGGTACGCCACCCCCTCTAGTGTTGTCTGCATATGCTGTGAACGTCTGGCAGGTGTGTTCTGATTACCACTCAATAGTTCAGTGCCCCATGTTGTACGACTTAGAATCAGGATTTCAAAAGCGTTTTGAATGCCATGGAGCATATGAGATGTTCCAGGAGTTGAAATTAGTATTCCAAGATAATGCCCGGATTGAGAGGTATGAGACCTTCGATAAGTGCTTCGCCTGCAAGATGGACGAGAATAGTTCTGTCGGTGAGCACATACTCTACAACCGCTTGAATCAGTTGGGAGTTGAGCTTCTGCCTGAGACGATCACTAATAGAGTTCTCCAGTCACTACCACCTAGCTACAAGGGCTTCGTGATGAACTATAATATGCAAGGGATGAACAAGTCAATATCCAAGCTATCCGCGATGCTAAAAGTCGTAGAAGTAGAAATAAAAATGGAGCATCAGGTGCTGATGGTGAATAAAACCACTAGTTTCAAGAAAAGAAAGGGAAAGAAGGGAAACTTCAAGAATAATGGCAAGCAAGTTTTCGCTCCCATGAAGAAACCCAAGGTTGGACCCAAGCGTGAGACCGAGTGCTTCTACTATAAGGGGACTGGCCACTGGAAGCAGAATTCCCCAAATACCTGGCCGATAAGAAGGCTGGCAATGTCAACAAAGGTATATTTGCTATACATGTTATTGATGTGTACCTAGGGGCGAAATTAGGCCTGGGGCAACTCACGTTGTAGCCCCAGGCATGGCCCAACTAACACATATGCACATAGTAGCAAACATTTGATATTTTATGATACATACACGCCCAGCCCGAGGCTTCACATTGGGATTCACACACACGTCAAGGCTTCAGCCCATAGCACAACTCCAAATCGATCAGATCTATCTATCCGTGTAGTACAGGTTGAGCCTTCTCAAGTCGCTCGTTCAATCCAGTCGCTCAGTCCTCATCAAGAGAAAAAACTCTCTCGATCTGCAGCAGGAAACCCTTGCCTTGATAGCTCATACGGAGCGCCCTTGCCGCCGCCCTCGTTAGTCGTCGAATCGTTGTCTTTGTCAGTCACTAGCTCATCGGCCGCCGGGTCCGGCGTTCTGACCACCCGCCTCTACTTCTTCTGATCTTCTCTGACTACTGAAATTACAGCGCACATGCACTATGCCACACACGTAAGTAAGTAATATCTACACTATATTTGTGTATCATCCAATTATTTCCCTGGTTCCTTTATATTAGGCAAACTCAGTGAATTGGTGATGTTAAATTATATTACTTGGTCAATTTTATTTGATTGTCATCAGGATATGTACAATTGAATATTTTTTTGATCAACATTCAACCAGCATCCATGCGACAATACCAATGCCTTTGAGAAATCCTAATCAAAGTTGTGCAAATTTATATTTAGTCAGTTAAGCCCTGTTCGGATCCTCTCCTGTGCGTAGCTTCTTTGCTCAATGCGTGGAGCCGTCCTGAGTGCGTCAGCTCCTAGAAGCCAGCTTCACGGTGCAAACTGCCCTCGTAGTGAAAAAACGAGAAGCAGGTTGAACCCAGCTTCAAAAATCGGAGGAGGTGGAGTTGGACAGAATTACCCGATATGCCACCGCCAAGTGACATCTGGAAAGAGTATCGGCTCGCTCGATAGGTTTCTCCCCCTGATATGTTCTCTCTCATATGAGAAATCACCCAAGTGGGCTTGATGCTTGGTTACTAGGCTGCCAACCTATGCAGACGGGAGCTGGAGCAGCTGCTGCTCCCGAACACAGCGTTGGCTCATATATTAGTCCAGCAATTATGCAATGAAGTCACATAATATGAGCATTGTGATTAAAACATTTTTTTAGAAACAATGCAGAAGTACAACATTACCGAACTGAAGCTCTTATGGTTCACAACACAATGTTTAGATACAAAATGACACATGTTAGGCTCGCAAGCCAAGCACAACATAACTCAACGTGATACAAAACCCACAAGGGTCCTTGGGTCAATAGCCAAGACACGCACATCAATGGCCCGAAATCCACATACATCAACTCCATGTTATCCAAATTGCACGAAGAAGCTGGCTAGCACTGGCTCCTCGAGAAACTTGACACGTTGGAAAGCCAGCGAACTTCCGAATGGGGCCTTAGTTTTATCCCTAGGCTTTGAGAAATCTTGGTTCCGCCTCTGTGTGTACCTTACTAGCTCTCGTAGTAGTGCCTGGGTATTTGATACCGGTTCGGTTGCTCATATTTGTAACTCGAAGCAGGAACTACGGAATAAACGGAGGCTGGCAAAGGACGAGGTGACGATGAGCGTCAAAAATTATTACAAGGTTGATGTGATAGCCATCGGCACACTCGCTCTTCGATTACCATCGGGATTAGTTTTAAACCTAAATAATTTTTATTTGATGCGTGTGTTGAGCATGAACATTATATATGGATCTTGTTTATTGTGAGACGGTTATTCATTTAAATCAGAGAATAACGGTTGTTCTATTTATATGAGTAATATCTTTTATGGTCATGCACCCAATCTGAATGGCTTATTCTTGTTGAATCTCGATCGTAGTGATACACATGTTCATAACATTAATGCCAAAAGATGCAAAGTTAATAATGATTATCACTTTGTTTTGGCACTGCCCTTAGGTCATATTGGTGTAAAGCGCATGAAGAAACTCCATGCCGATGGACTTTTGGAATCACTCAATTTTGAATCGCTTGATACATGTGAACCGTGCCTCATGGGCAAGATGACGAAAACCCCGTTCTCCGGAACAATGGAATGGGAAAGTGACTTGCTGGAAATCATACATACCGATTTGTGTGGTCCAATGAGTGTTGAAGCGCATGGTGGATATCATTATTTCTTAACTTCACTGATGATTTGTGTAGATATGGGTATATTTGCTTGATGAAACACAAGTATGAAATGTTTGAAAAGTTCAAGCAATTTCAGAGTGAAGTTGAGAATCATTATAACAAGAAGTTAAAGTTTTTATCATCTGGTCATGGTGGAGAATATCTGAGTTATGAGTTTGGTATGCATTTAAGACAGTGTGGAATTATTTCACAGCTCACGCCACCTAGAACACCACAGCGTAATGATGTGTCTAAGCATCGTAATGGTACTCTATTGGATATGGTGCAATCTATGATGACTCTTACTGATCTGCCACTATCGTTTTGTGGATATGCATTAGAGACACCTGCATTCACTTTAAATTGGGCACCATCTAAATGTTGGAAATATGCCCTAGAGGCAATAATAAAATGGTTATTATTATATTTCCTTGTTCATGATAATTGTCTATTATTCATGCTATAATTGTATTAACCGAAAACCATAATACATGTGTGAATACATAGACCACACCATGTCCCTAGTAAGCCTCTAGTTGATTAGCTCGTTGATCAATAGATGGTTATGGTTTCCTGGCCATGGACATTGTATGTCATTGATGATAGGATCACATCATTAGGAGAATGATGTGATGGACAAGACCCAATCCTAAGCATGGCACAAGATCGTGTAGTTCGTATGCTAGAGCTTTTCTAATGTCAAGTATCGTTTCCTTAGACCATGAGATTGTGCAACTCCTGGATACCATAGGAATGCTTTGGGTGTATCAAATGTCACAACGTAACTGGGTGACTATAAAGGTTCACTACAGGTATCTCCGAAAGTGTCTGTTGGGTTGGCACGAATCGAGACTGGGATTTGTCACTCCATGTGATGGAGAGGTATCTCTGGGCCCACTCGGTAATACATCATCAAAATGATCTCAATGTTGTTAGTGCATCTACTGCCCCTTAGTGATTTTGGTGTACTGAAGACTTACAGGTTAAGGTACTAATGTGTTTGTGAGTGTACGCAGGCTCTATAAGTCGATGAGGAGTTTGATATAATTGGAGATTATCGACCTCTAAAAATGTATGTCTTCAAGTGAAGACTTTGCTGAAGACTTTCTGAAGACTTTGGTGAAGACTTTGTGAAGACTTTGAAAATGAAGAAGTTGGTGTGACCTTGAAGATATGAACGAGGAATATGAAGCGTGAAGACTTTTGTTTTCGTAGTTTCGTTTCCTTTATTTGAGTCATAGGAAACACTGTACTGTTAAAGGGGGCCGAGGTAATACTAAGGAAAATTTCCAACTGATGCTCAACTCCAAAATCCTCAACCCATACAATCCTTCGAGGGAAGCCTTTGGAAATCTCTTATGGTTCAGACAAGTTCTTCAGTGACAGAGACAAAGTTCTTCTGGTCTCTGAGGAAATTGATCTGACTGAAGAGTTAGGATTTCGCCAGTGCGAATTGCCTACAAGTGAGGAACATGATAAGCTGAGGACTTTCATAGTTCGAAATTCCGACCGTTGCTGTGCTTAGCACCAGCTGTCCCCAATCATTCTTATCCACATAACGGTCATATCATTGGGGGCATTTATGTCTTATCATGTCAGGTTGCATCCTGGCTATAAATAGCCACCCCCCCACACACAACCACTAGCTAGTTGGCTGCTACGAGAGAGAGAACTGGCACTTGTCATTTGAGAGCAACCCATCCTTCGAGGCCTTTTGAGAGAAAATCATCAGTGAGGAAAAACCTACAATCAAACCACAAAACCCAAAGTGATTGAGCATCACTGAAGAAATTCCTGTGTGGAACCGATGCTTGTTACCTTTGAGGACTGTGCATCCTCCAGACGGTTAGGCGTCATGGTCTAGTGCTCCTACAGTCAATTGGGGACCACGAAGTGGCCTTGGTCTAGAGCATCCAGCAGTAAATTATGGATCGTCAGGTGACCAGTTTGTGAGGGTTTTAGAAGTCTACCCTGAAGACTTACCACGAGTGTTGGGCAAGGACTGTGTGACCTTAGCTCAAGGAGAATACGATAAGGACTGTGTGTCCTGGGACTGCGTGTCCTCTAGTTTAAATACCAGGACGCTCCAAACCAGATGTACGACTATCACAGCAGTTCGAACTGGGTCATCAAACCATTGTCTTCATCGAGCTATCTGGTTCTATTTCCTCAACCCCTCTATTCCACATATACCAGTTCATGAAATTGACTGTTACTGATTAAAGAATTTGAGTGAAGACTTTCACAAATTCCTCACCTCAAATTCTTCAAGTTACCTTGTTCATCACTACTTATCTTGTATCATGCTACTCTCTATTTGTGCATGTTTCATTTCATCATGAAGACTATGTTGTTACTATGTTCCTCATGCACTTGGGTACTTATTCCGCTGCTAGTTATTCATCACATTTCAAATTCCTCAAAGTTGAAATTCCTCAAGTGATGAATTTGTAAAAATCGCCTATTCACCCCCCCTCTAGTCGATATAATGCACTTTCAATTGGTATCAGAGCAGGCACTCCCTCGCTCTGTGTGATTTTGGTTTAACCACCTGGAGTCTAGTTATGTCGACTGTAGGTATGATCAAGGTTTCCGCGGGGTGTCCTACCTTCGATGGGACAGACTACCCCTACTGGAAGAACAAGATGCGTATGCACCTTGAAGCTATTGACAACGATCTCTGGTATGTTGTGGAAAATGGTGTGCCCTCTGTCACTCCCACTGTTACTACTGCTGATATGAAGAGATTCAAGCAACTTGATTCCCAAGCGAAGAATATCATCTGTGGCCATCTGAGCAAAGGTCAGTATGGCAGAGTGAGTGCTTTGGAGTCTGCTAAGCTTATCTGGGATAGGCTGTCCAAAGTCAACGAAGGTGTTTCCACTCAACGTGACTTTCGTGTTGATGTTCTTCGCAATCTCTTCAACCGCTTCAAGAGACTTGACAATGAAAATGTCCAAAAAACATTTGATAGCCTCACTAATATATCCAATGAACTTCAAGCACTGGGTGCCACTGATATCACTGACCATGAAGTGGTGAAGAAACTGCTACAATCTCTCGATTCCTCATTTGATACTCTGGGTTTGATGATCCAAGAACGTGGAGATTATAAAGCTCTTGATCCTACTGATATTCTTGAGAGACTCAATACTCATGAATTCCAACAAGCTAAAAAGAGAGACCTCTACGGGCCAAGCTATGGAAGAACTCGTGCACTGAAGGCAAAAGCAATTTCCTCATCTAAAGAAGAAGATTCTGACAGCAGCCTTGGTGATCCTGAAGAACTAAGTCAGGAACTAGCAATGCTTGTGAGGAAATTCCAGAAGTTCTCAAGGAGAGGTGGATTTGGAAAGTCATCAAAAAGTGGCTTGAGGAAATCAGATTCCTCGGAAGATTACAAGAAAAGAACCTGTCATCGTTGCAAGAAGCCTGGTCACTTTATCTCTGACTGTCCTCTCTGGGAAAAAGACTCAAAGAAGAAGAATAAATACAAGGATGATAGTTCTAATGACTCGAAGAAAAAGAAGAAATCTTCAAAGTCCTCATCTGCAAAGTCCTCATCTTCAAAGTCCTCAAAGCACAAGAAGAATGGTTCCAGAAAGGCTCGAGCATTCATCGGCAAGGAAATGGATTCTGAGGAAGAATCTAAAGAATATGAAGAAGAGGAAGAATCTGAGGAGGAATCAGAATCTGGTGTCACTAGCCTTGCTCTTGCTACTTCTTTCGTCAGCAAGTCCATCTTCAACGATGAAGAATTTGACTACTCCAACGACTCTGACGTCAGCAATGATGATCATGATCCCACCTATTGCTTCATGGCAAAAGGCTCAAAGGTACACAAACATCATTCCTCATCTGAATCAAGTGAAGGTGAATCTGATGATTATGTGAAACCTAGCTATGCTAAACTTGTTAAAATTTCCACTAAGCAACAAAGTGCACTTGAAAATCTTCAGAAAATGCTAGACAAAAGCGATGATCTATTGAACCATGAAGTGGATCGGACTCAAACTCTGTCTGTCGATCTCAAAAGTCTTCAGACGAAGTATGATAACCTATAGAGTCGTCATAATGACCTCTTAGCAGATCATGAGAAGCTTTCTTATGAATTTCTTCAAGGAAAGCAAGATCTTGAGAAACTGAGGGTGTCACATGAGGATCTCCAAAGGGAAAATGATTCCTTACTGGCTCAATAGATCAGTACCGCTCAGGAAAATTTCATTCCACCTTGTTTGAAATGCATCGAACGTGAAACTGCTAATTCTTCACCTGAATGTTCAAATGCTTCTAGTGCTGCAATTTCTTCAACTATTCCCATGGTCTTAAGTTCCTCATCTGAGGATACCACTAGTATCACTGATGACAATGCAGGGTTGAAGGAATTGTATGTGACAGGCATGTACAAAAGTCTCAAAGGGCATCAAACCCTTTGCGATGTTCTCAAAAAGCAGATTCTGAACAGGAACCCTAGGAAAGAGGGTATAGCCTTTGTGAGGAGACTCAACACTGATGGATCCTACTAGACACCTGAGCAGTACCCCAAAACCTCATAGGTTGCTGCAAAAGGATCTCCTGTAGATCCAGCCACTTTATCTGGCTTTACTTGTGAAACTTCATATTCCTCTGATGAGTCACTTGACTCCAATTACAGATTCTTCAAAAATCAGAAAAGTGAAGTATTTGCTAGATATGTTGGAACTAACTACAGGAACGGTTCTCCTATGAAGAAAATCTGGGTTCCCAAGAGCTACCTACAAAATCTTCAAGTGAATGTCCTCACGACACCACTCATGAAGAATAGGAACCCCAGATCAAATTCCTCATATGGACCAAAGTCCTCACTTGGACAAAATTCCTCAAATGGTCAAAATCATCATTCTCGTGCTAATGCCTCTGTTTTGCAGGGAAAATCTAAGAGTTATGAATATGTGCATTATTCTTCAGACCATTATGTTCATAAGTCCTCGAAGAATTTCTCTGCTTATTCATTTGAATACTCTAACCATCGCCCTGTGAAACGAAACGCACTTGCTTCTATGCCTCCCTTATCATATGGTACTCGCAGAATGATGAATTCTTTGCCACCCCTCCAGATGTGGGTGGTGAAGAAATCAAACTGACATCTTATGCAAGGTCAGGTCTCCAGATGAATTTGAACATCTGATGAATTTGCTGGAGACCTGAGGAAATGCTTGAAAGGACGCAAGCTAACCATGATGAAATGAATTCTTCATTTCTCACGTCCTCACTCTACTTGCTTACTATCTTGTGTGATGAAATTCTGTCTGATGAAATTGATGTCATGTTCTTCACTTTGAAGCATATGAGTTCGTAAGTTGTACTAATTCATCTGCAGGATGATACTCTAAAAGCTACTGAGTGGGTTCTCGACAGTGGATGCACAAACCACATGATGGGTGACAAGAATCTACTGATGAATTTTCCACTCACGCCATCTCCTCTGAAGCATATCACCTACGTAGACAAAGGAAAAAGCAAGGTATTGGGACTTGGTAAGGTTGCTATCTCAAAGGACCGAACCATGGATAAGGTGATGCTTGTTGAATCCCTCGGGTTCAACCTTATGTCTGTCTCAATGCTTTGTGATCTTGATATGGTTGTCGTATTTGGAAAATATCGTTGTGTTGTCATCATGGAATCTGACAATTCCAAAGTCTTCGAAGGATTTAGGAGAGGAGACTTGTACATTGTTGATTTCTCTACAGGTCCTCAGCCTGCCACATGCTTACTTGCTAAGTCCTCAGAAGGCTGGTTGTGGCATCGATGACTTGGACATGCGGGCATGAGGAACTTGCACACGCTCGTGAAGAAAAAGCATGTCATTGGCATCAAGGGTGTCAAATTCCTCAAGGACCACCTTTGCGGTGCATGTGAATCTGGGAAGATGACCAGATCCAAGCATCCCTCGAAGACAATCATGACCATGACTCGACCCTTTGAATTGCTTCATATGGATCTATTTAGCCCCACTCATTACTCCGTAATAACAAATGCATCAAGTTTGTATGTCTTTGTCATTGTTGATGATTACTCTCGTTACACATGGGTGCATATTATTCTGTACAAAAATGAAGTGCAGGATGTCTTCAGACGATTTGCTTCAAGGGCCTCCACCAACTTCGACGTCAAGATCAAGCATATCAGGAGTGATAATGGGACTGAGTTCAAGAACACTAATCTTGATGAATATCTTGATGAACTTGGTATTACTCATGAGCTATCTGCCCCTTATACTCCTCAGCAGAATTGCATCATGGAGCGCAAAAATAGGACACTTGTTGAGATAGCTCGCACCATGCTTGACGAATACAAAACCCCTCGTCACTTCTTGCCTGAAGCAATTGATACTGCATGCCACATCATCAACAGGGTATATCTTCACAAATTCTTCAAGAAGACTTCTTATTAGCTCATGACAGGCAAGAAACCCAATGTAAGTTATCTCAAAGTCTTCGGTGCAAAATGTTGGATCAGAGATCCTCACCACAGTTCTAAGTTTGCACCGAAAGCACGTGAAGGTTTTATGCTTGGTTATGGAAAGGACTCGCACACCTACAAAGTCTTCAACACCTACCATCACAAGGTGGTTGAAACTGTAGACGTGCGGTTTGATGAAACTAATGGCTCGCAAAGAGAGCTCCTGCCTTCTGTGTTAGATGAACAGTCTCCTGAAGAATCCATCAAGCTGAAGGCAACTGAAGATGTTATACCCACTGAGGAAATCTCCAACAAATGAAGACTCTCATACTGATATACCTGAAGAAACTGGTGCTGATGAAAATCCTCAGCCACGTCAACCTGCTCATCCAAGAGTAGCAAATGAAGTGCAGATTGACAAAATCATAGATGACATCGACGCACCAGGTCCTCTCACACGCTCAAAAGCTTCACATCTAACTAACTTTTGTGGGCACTTTGCCTTTGTCTCTATAATAGAACCCACCAAAGTTGATGAAGCATTCAAGGAGCCCGAGTGGATTCAAGCTATGCAAGAGGAATTGCATCAGTTCAAGCTCAACAACGTGTGGGAACTTGTCAAGCGACCAGATCCTTGCAAACATAACATCATAGGTACCAAGTGGATCTATTGCAACAAGCAAGATGAAAATGGCCTCGTGGTGAGGAATAAGGCTCGCCTTGTAGCCCAAGGCTATACAGAGGTTGAAGGAATTGACTTTGATGAAACGTTTGCACCTATTGCTAGACTTGAGGCTACTCGCATATTACTTGCTTATGCTAACCATCATAATATCATATTATATCAAATGGATGTGAAAAGTGCATTCCTCAATGGTAAGCTTGAGGAAGAAGTATATGTTGCTCAACCCCCAGGTTTTGAAGACCCTAAGCATCCTGACAAAGTCTTCAGACTAAACAAGGCCCTCTATGGCCTCAAGCAGGCCCCTCGGGCGTGGTACGACACTCTGAAGGAATTCCTCATGAAGAAAGGCTTCAAACCCGGTTCACTCGACCCAACCCTTTTCACAAAATCTTATGACAATGAACTGTTCATATGCCAGATATATGTAGACGATATTATCTTTGGCTGTACTGACAAACGTTACAGTGATGAATTTGCCTATATGATGAGTGAAGAATAGCAAATGCCTATGATGGGAGAGAGTTAAAATTCTTCCTAGGTCTTCAAATTCGTCAGCAAGACAATGGCATCTTCATCTCACAAGAGAAATACCTCAAAGATGTTCTGAGGAAATTCGACATGCAAGATTGCAAAGGCGTCAAAACTCCAATGCCTTCAAAAGGACACCTCTGCACTGATGAAAATGGTAAAGATTTTGATTAGAAGGTATACCGCTCCATGATTGGCTCCTTATTGTACCATTGTGCATCTAGGCCTGATATAATGCTAAGTGTTTGCATGTGTGCTTGATTCCAAGCAACACCGAAGGAATCACACCATAAGGCTGTGAAACATATTCTTCGATACTTAGCTCACACACCAACACTTGGATTGTGGTATCCCAAGGGCTCAAATCTTCACCTCGTCAGATACTCTGATGCTGACTATGCTGGAGATCATGTGGATCGCAAGTCAACCTCAGGCACATGTCATTTCCTCGGACGATCCTTAGTCTGTTGGTCCTCGAAGAAGCAGAACTGCGTTTCACTCTCTACTGCAGAAGCTGAGTACATTGTTGTTGGCTCGTGTTGTGCTCAGTTACTATGGATGAAGCAAACCCTCAAGGACTACGGCATCAAGTTGAAGAATGTGCCTCTCTACTGTGACAACGAGAGTGCCATCAAGATTGTGTACAACCCAGTTCAGCACTCCAAGACCAAGCACATCCAGATTCGTCATCACTTTCTTCAAGATCATGTACTCAAGGGCGACATCCCCATTGACCACATTCCCACTGAAGAACAACTGCCGATATATTCACAAAGCCCTTGGATGAAAAGAGATTTTGCAAGTTGCGGTGTGAGCTAAATATCTTAGAATCTTCAAATGTTCTTTGATGAAGAACACACATCCTAACACTTATGCAAAATTGATGACTTAGATGTGCAACACATGAAGTAACCTTTTTCTTCAATCAATGAAGAATAACTCTCTAAGTGTGAAGAAATTAACGAAGAATTTGATTCTCAGAACCCTATGACAATTGTACGCGGTGTCTGAAATCATCATTCTTATATGGTGGGTTACGCCACCAACCAAAAGTTGAAATTCTTCAAAATTGAGCATTTCGTCGTTTTTGCAAATTCTTCAAACTATCAAATTCCTCATATTTGCAAATTCCTCAAGTCTTTCAAATTCCTCAACTTTTCAAATTCTTCAAACTTTGAAACTCATGTTCTTCATTGACTATACATATATATTTATATTTGAGTTTTCAATGTCCTCAACAGCATTCACTTATTGCTAATTCTTCAAGTTGATTTTCATCTAAGTGAATGTGATTGGACCCCTTTTCCCCTCTATGCTAAACTCAACCAAGTCTGTTCACAAATTCTTCATATGCGTTCTACTTTGAAACTCGTTCAAAGTCTTCACTGTGTCCTTGACAGCTGAAGAATTTGCGAACGAAAACTTTGAAATCTTCACTACCAAAAATTTTGGTGGTTCCCGCTCAAACTATTCCTATTCCCGCGCCTGGATAACCCACAACCCCCACTATCGCCACCGCTGAGTTCGTGGGTGACACCTGTCGCGTGGAGAGCAAGGGTCAGGGGCAATCCTGTCCAAAATCCTCGGGCGGATCCGTTTTCACTTCCTCTATAAATACCCCCTTCCCATCAACAGTGCTCGGTTACTCCGCATCTCATCCCTCTCCCGAGCTCCAACCTAGCGCCGCCGCTAAAGTCATCATCGTCGTACTCGCACCGGCCGCAGAAATCCTCATCCCGCCGCCGTTGTAGCTATCTCCCTCTGCCAAGCTAGGGCGTGGGAGATCTGAACGCACGAACTTCCAATCTCATCTCAGAGTTCGTTGTGTTCTTCACCAGGGTAAATAAAATTTATTTTTACTGCCCTTGTTTGATCCTCAAATGCTCTTCATATTCCTCAAAAGGTGTTTGTTCTTCATGAACCTTATTTTAAAGCACCTTGCATCTCCTCATACTTGATGATTTTCTCTAAGTAATGATTTTCTTCAAGATTCCTCAATTGTGCAAATCCTCAAAATTTGTACAACTCAGAAACCTGAGACAAAGAACACTTAGTAAAATTCCTCAAGACATCCATGGTCAAATTCCTCACACCTAATTTTTCTTCAAAATTTCTGAGAACGCATATGACCTCTTCAAATTCCTCGCACCTATACTTTGTTCACAGGTACAACATGTCCGCTGATGAATCACTAGGTTCTCATCAACTTAACTCATTTGCAGCGCTTCTTGAAGAAAAATTGTGTACCTCTTCAGAATCTTCAAGAGTTCATATTCCTCAAGTGAAGAAAATGGTTGACGGAAAGAAACCTCAGAAAGGAGGAAAGAAGCCAGATGTGCACACTACCTTTGAGATTCCAGAGGATATGTATGTTGAATATTGCACACCAGATGAAGAAACACATGGAAAAGAGACGACCAAGCAGAGAAAGATCCGTCTGCAAAAGATTGAGAGGAGATGGGCAAGAGAATGGAAAGAATATCGTCATGTAACCCCAAAGTACATGATGAAATTTGTAGTGAAACCACCTTGCAGCAGGCCTCCTCTAGCTCAGAACCAAATCGCTGATCCCACAAGCCTAAAGACTAGTGAGGACTTTCCTCGTCTATGGGAGAAGCAGCAAACCAAGCTGGCTAGGAAAGCCAAAGAAGCAGTGAAGAAATTCAATGAAGATTCTGCTGTTGCTGCCTCTGCCGGAGCTTCTGCAAGTGCTCTGAAGAAAATCATGAAGAAATATGCTTTGAAGATAGGTTCTTCAACATCAAGACATTCACAGCAGATTCCTCAAGGTCAAAGGCCTCTGCCTTCAAAGTCCTCAGCACCTGGAACTGTCGCTGCTCAGTCTTCTGCAGCAGTTACAAAATCCTCAACACCAGTGCATCTAGCTACATGCAAGAGGATTGAGGGTTTCACCACAGTCCCAAAGATCACTGCTAGCTCCTCCAACACAGCAAAGTCTTCAACCAGCCCCTCTGCGTTGAAGCTGAAGAAAACTGCTGGACGACATCAAAGACCAAGTCCTCACACAAGCAGGGCTGTGATGATCATACTCTCACGTTCTGAGGATAATGATAGTGATGATGATGAAGCTGATGATGAGGAATTGGTAGAAATCATCAGACAAAGTCAGCACAGGGCTGCTAGAGCAAAGGGTAGCTCTGTTCCACTCATGCTGGATCCCAAGATGATCCTCAACTTCATCGATATATGGCATGAAGACCCAAGCACCCCACTTTCTTCACTAAATCTGCCTCCTGAATTGGATCATGTCCTCACCCACTTCATCTCTGAAGAACAATGGAAGAGAGAGCAAGCTCTGAGAGCTAAGAGGAACAGGACTCGCAAAGAAAAGTTTCTGTGCGAAAATGTGATGAATTTGACCCCAAATCAACTCATCACAGTTCAGTCCGAAATTCGCACACTCTCTTTGGATCAACAGAGATATGATGTTGAATGGAAGGGCACCAAGGTCAGACTCGTCAGGGCTGCTCAAGCAGCTATAAAGGATCACAACACCAGGGTTGTAGCTCGATCGCAACCACAAAAGCCTCAGTCTGAAGAAATTGCTCAGACTGCAGATGAAACTCCTCAGGCAGCTGATGAAAATGCTCAGCCTGATGAAACTGCTGAAGGAAATGCTTCTGCACCAGAAGCAACTGCTAGTGCTGCCGAGGAAACTCAGACCACTAATGAACATGCCAGGGCAACCTCCAATGTTGTGCCTGAGGAAACTGCTATGCCAACAGGTACTTCTGTTGTACCTGAAGAATCTGATAGGCCAGCTGAAGAATCTGCAGTGCATGAAGAAACTGAACCACCCAGGGCGGCTGCATCAGTCGTTCCTAAAGAAACTTCTTCTGCTGAGGAAAATCCACTCAAGAGAAAAGCGTCAACTTCTGATGCCCCTGTGTTGAAGAAGTTGAAAACTTCATCAAGTTCCTCAGCTACTCCAATTGATGCAACTCCAATTTCCTCAGCACCAGCCTATGCTATTGTGCCATTCGGGGAGGAGTATGCCATCCCTGAAGAAGAAGAAAATCATTCGGCTACTTCCACGGAGCCTCTTGATGAGGAAATTGTCATTGATGACACTGCATCAACCCTCAAGGTATCATCGCCCCAGCTTCTGGAAACTACTGAGGAAGTTGGCGTAGAAGAAATTGATGAAGAAGTTGACATTCGTGACACTACTCCAGTTGTCAATGATGAATAGTGGGAATCTGCACATCCCAATTCACCAATGGAAACTCCTCTGATGTTGATTCCTCAGTCACCTGCACGGACTGAAGAAATCCCAGAAGACTCTGAACATCTGTACCTTCCATACAGTGAAGAAATTCTAGCTGCAACAGCTGAGGAAAATGATGCTCCAGCCACTGAAGAGGAACCAGTTCTTCAAATCACTCAGTCTGTTGTTCCTCCAATGCCAACGGAGATCAAGGGGCGCACACGAACAAATCTTCAACCCAAGCCAAGACTGTCCTTCAAAGGCACTGTTCGTCCCAAATTCCTTAAGAATAATTTCCTTGATGAACGCTCATTCTTCTCTGGACCAAACCCCTATGACTCTGCCAGGGCTGGTCGCAATAGATTTTGGACTGCCTCTCAACTCGACTACTATGCGTCAGTCCTATATGAGAAGAAGAAAGTCTTCGAGCACCATCAGATTCCTCATGCTGATATGCAAAGTCTTCCATCATTCACTCCAGTGCTTCAAGTTCTCTATGATGCAGGCCTTCTTCCATTCTGTGTCGACATCTATGACTGGAATGAAGAAATCATCATTCAATTCTATGCCATGTTGCATATTAGCGGAAATTCCTTAGATATCAACTCATGGATATTGGACTAGATGACTGGCACGACCCATTTCACTGCTCAAGCCTCTGAATTGCTTCAGTGTGTCCCTGTTCCAATTCCCTCAGATGAAGCCCGCAAACTGTTTAATGAGCCTGCACTTCCAAATCAGCTGATGCAAGTGTTGATGAAGCCTTTGCCTCCTGGAACGCCTCAACCAAACACCTTCCTTGTGAAGAATCTGCTATATGTGCCCAGGACTGTTTACCATATCCTCACAAATACATTATGTCCTCAGAAAGGCCACGATTTTGAAGAAGAAGAAGTGGAAGGAGTCATGAAGAATATGCTCTTCAACATCATTCATGGGATTCCCATCGACTTGCATGATTTCTTCATGAGGACATTGGCCAGTGCTGCCTTAGCTCCATTTGAACAGAAGCCCTATGCGCCATGGATCATGAAATTCATTAGGGCAAAGTCCTCAGTTCCCTTCAAGGCTGATTTTCAGAATCACTTTGGCTTTCTGCCTCCAATAGAAGTCATCAAGAGCTCAATTGCCTCATTTGAAGGAAAAGGCAAATCTGTCATTGATGAAGGCACTCGTCCTTTGGATGGACAGTTCCGCAAAGCCGCTTCCTTCTCTACCAATGATGACACTGCCACTCAAGACTCTGGTGCAAAAGCCTCAGCTCAACAACCTCAAGCGACTGCCCCTCGTGTGATGACTGGTCGCAAGCTTCTAATAAGTCTTCATTAGAAGGTCGATCGCAATCACAAGTGGGTGAAGCGTCAAATTGGTTACATTGTGCAGAACATGACTATGACGCAGAACATAGTGAAGATAAATCAATACTATGTGCATGAAACCCTCAACCGCACTTGGGTTGTACTGTCTCACATCATGCCTTCTGAAGAACTGGATGGGCTGGATATTGAGGAACATCCCGACTGGGCTCGGCGACCTAAGAAGAAATTCAAGAAAGTTCAAGTTCCTCTGATGGTAGCAAGTTCATATTCTTCATCTCACGAGCGTGATGACGACGAAGACATTGACGACACTGCTATAGGCCCTCCATCGACAAACAACCTCGACAACGTTGGCGCTCCTTGCTCACCAATACGATGAAATTCTTCAAAGGGGCGTTAGTCATCACTTTTTATTCCCTTTTGGTCTTCGATGACAAAGGGGGAGAAAATTTGAGTTACTCTTCAAGCGAGTCTCTATAAATGGGCTATTTTTGTTTAAGTTACAACTCTCGCTCTTCCAAAACTTTTGTTGATTGAGTTGTACACTTAAGTCCGATGGTGGTCTGACACTTTTGAACTATTTCCTAATATGTTTATTTCCTCAAATACCTTAATGCATGCATGCTGAATTTCGTCAGACGCCATTTTCCTCACACATTTCAAATTCTTCATATCATACATTCAAATGCGTGTATGAATTACAAGATATAGGGGGAGTTCTCCATGTTTGAACCTGCCATGTGCATTTGCAGTCCAAAGCAAATTCCTCAAATATGCACATCTTTAGGGGGGGTTCTTCTATATCTTGCAATCAAATTCCTCAAAATCTGTACTTTCACTTCATATGTTTATCCCCATTGAAAACTTAACCTATTTGTCATCAATCACCAAAAAGGGGGCGATTGTTAGTGCATCTAGTGCCCCTTAGTGATTTTGGTGTATTGAAGACTTACAGGTTAAGGTACTAATGCGTTTGTGAGTGTACACAGGCTCTATAAGTCGATGAGGAGTTTGATATAATTGGAGATTATCGACCCCTAAAAATGTATGTCTTCAAGTGAAGACTTTGCTGAAGACTTTGGTGAAGACTTTGGTGAAGACTTTGTGAAGACTTTGAAAATGAAGAAGTTGGTGTGACCTTGAAGATATGAATGAGGAATATGAAGCATGAAGACTTTTGTTTTTGTAGTTTTGTTTCCTTTATTTGGGTCATAGGAAACACCGTACTGTTAAAGGGGGCCGAGGTAATACTAAGGAAAATTTCCAACTGATGCTCAACTCCAAAATCCTCAACCCATACAATCCTTTGAGGGAAGCCTTTGGAAATATCTTATGGTTCAGACAAGTTCTTCAGTGACAGAGACGAAGTTCTTCTGGTCTCTGAGGAAATTGATCTGACTGAGGAGTTAGGATTTCGCCAGTGCGAATTGCCTACAAGTGAGGAACATGATAAGCTGAGGGCTTTCATAGTTCGAAATTCCGATTGTTGCTGTGCTTAGCGCCAGCTGTCCCCAATCATTCTTATCCACATAACGGTCATATCATTGGGGGCATTTATGTCTTATCATGTCAGGTTGCATCCTGGCTATAAATAGCCACCCCCCCCCCCACAACCACTAGTTGGTTGGCTGCTCCGAGAGAGAGAACTGACACTTGTCATTTGAGAGCAACCCATCCTCCAAGGTCTTTTGAGAGAAAATCATCAGTGAGGAAAAACCTACAATCAAACCACAAAACCCAAAGTGATTGAGCATCACTAAAGAAATTCCTGTGTGGAACCGATGCTTGTTACCTTTGAGGACTGTGCATCCTCCAGACGGTTAGGCATCATGGTCTAGTGCTCCTGCAATCAATTGGGGACCACGAAGTGACCTTGGTCTAGAGCATCCAGCAGTAAATTGTGGATCGCCGGGTGACCAGTTTGTGAGGGTTTTAGAAGTCTACCCTGAAGACTTACCACGACTATTGGGCGAGGACTGTGTGTCCTTAGCTCAAGGAGAATACGGTAAGGACTGTGTGTCCTAGGACTGTGTGTCCTCTGGTTTAAATACCAGGCCGCTCCAAACCAGACGTACGACTGTCACAGCAGTTGGAACTGGGTCATCAAACCATTGTCTCCATCGAGCTATCTGGTTTTATTTCCTCAACCCCTCTATTCCTCGTATACCAGTTGATGAAATTGACTGTTACTGATTGAAGAATTTGAGTGAAGACTTTCACAAATTCCTCACCTCAAATTCTTCAAGTTACCTTGTTCATCACTACTTATCTTGTATCATGCTACTCTCTATTTGTGCATGTTTCATTTCATCATGAAGACTATGTTGTTACTATGTTCCTCATGCACTTGAGTACTTATTCCGCTCCTAGTTATTCGTCACATTTCAAATTCCTCAAAGTTGAAATTCCTCAAGTGATGAATTTGTAAAAATCGCCTATTCACCCCCCCCCCTCTAGTCAATATAACACACTTTCAAATGTGACTAAGGAGTTAGTCACGGGATCATGTGTTACGGAACGAGTAAAGAGACTTGCCGGTGAAGAGATTGAACAAGGTATAGGGATACCGATGATCGAATCTCGGGCAAGTAACATACCGATGGACAAAGGGAATTGTATACGGAATTAATTGAATCCCCGACATTGTGGTTCATCCGATGAGATCATCATGGAACATGTGGGAGCCAATATGGGTATCCAGATCCCGCTATTGGTTATTGGCCGGAGAGGTGTCTCGGTCATGTCTACATGCCTCCTGAACCCGTAGGATCTACACACTTAAGGTTCGATGACGCTAGGGTTATAGGGGAATTGTGTCTGTGCTTACCGAACGTTGTTCGGAGTCCCAAATGAGATCCCGGACGTCATGAGGAGTTCTGGAATGCCTGGAGGTAAAGATTCATATATAGGAAGTGAGGATTTCGTCGCTGAAAGTGTTTCGGGCGTCACCGGTAACGTACGGGGACCACCGGAAGGGTTCTGGGGGTCCACCGTGAGGGGCCACCGGCACCAGAGGCCTGCACCAGGACCAAGGCGCAGAAAAGGAGCAAGGGGGGCAAACCCTAGCGTAGATGGGACCTAGCCCACCCTAGGGCGCCTCCCCCATCTCCCCTCTCTTGGCCGTCGGCCCCAAGGGCCATCTAGGGCTGGCCACCGCCCTAGGGTGGGAACCCTAGTGGGTGCGTCCCCCTTCTCCTCCTCCTATAAATAGTGGAGCCCTTGGGGCTGTTGGGATACACCAATCTCCCTCGGTGCAGCCCTACCCCTCCTCCTCCCGGTCCTCCATAGCGCTTGGTGAAGCCCTACCGGAGTACCATGCAGCTCCACCGTCACCACGCCGTCGTGCTGCCGGAGCTCTCCCTCAACCTCTCCTTCCTCCTTGCTGGATCAAGGCATAGGAGACGTCATCGGGCTGCACGTGCGTTGAACACGGAGGCACCGTTGTTCGGTGCTTAGATCGGAATCCACCACGATCTAAATCGCTACGAGTACGACTCCACCAACCGCGTTCATAGTAATGCTTCCGCTTAGCGATCTTCAAAGGTATGAAGATGCTCAAACCCCTTACTCGTTGCTGGCTTCACATAGATTGATCTTGGTGATACGTAGGAAAATTTTGAATTACTACTACGTTACCCAACAGTGGTATCAGAGCCAGATCTATGCGTAGATTCTATGCACGAGTAGAACACAAGTAGTTGGGCGATGATTTGGTCAATTTTCTTGCCGTTACTAGTCTTATCCTTATTCGGCGGCATTGTGGGATGAAGCAGCCCGGACCGACTTTACACGTACGCTTACGTGAGACCGGTTCCACCGCCTGACATGCACTTGTTGCATAAGGTGGCTAGCGGGTGTCTGCCTCTCCCACTTTAGTCAGATCGGATTCGATGAAGAGGGTCCTTATGAAGGGTAAATAGCAATTGGCATATCACCGTTGTGGCTCTTACGTAGGTAAGAAACGTTCTTGCTAGAAACCCATAGCAGCCACGTGAAACTTGCAACAACAATTAGAGGACGTCTAACTTGTTTTTGCAGGGTATGCTATGTGATGTGGTATGGCCAAAAGGATGTGATGAAATATATATGATGTATGAGATTGATCATGTTCTTGTAACAGGAATCACCACTTGCATGTCGATGAGTATGACAACCGGCAGGAGCCATAGGAGTTGTCTTAATTTATTGTATGACCTGCGTGTCAATCAAAAACGCCATGTAATTGCTTTAATTTATTGCTAACCATTATCCATAGTAGTAGAAGTAATAGTTGGCGAGACAACTTCATGAAGACACGATGATGGAGATCATGGTGTCGTGCCGGTGACGATGGTGATCATGTCGCGCCCCGAAGATGGAGATCAAAGGCACAAGATGATATTGGCCATATCATGTCACTTTATGATTTGCATGTGATGTTTATCATGTTCTTACATATTATTTGCTTAGAACGATGGTAGCATAAATAAGATGATCGCTCACTAAAATTTGAAGAAATGTGTTCCCCCTAAGTGTGCACCGTTGCGAAGGACTGTTGTTTCGAAGCACCACGTGATGATCGGGTGTGATAGATTCTAACGTTCGCATATAACGGGTGTAAGCCAGATTTACACACGCGGAACACTTAGGTTGGCTTGATGAGCCTAGCATGTACAGACATGGCTTCGGAACATGAGAGACCGAAAGGTCAAACATGAGTCGTATAGTAGATGCAATCAACATGGAGATTTTCACCATTGATGACTAGTCCGTCTCTCGTGATGATCGGACATGGCCTAGTCGATGTGGATCATGTATCACTTAGATGACTAGAGGGATGTATATCTGAGTGGGAGTTCGTTAAATAATTTGATTAGATGAACTTAATTATCATGAACTTAGTCTAAAATTGTCTTTTATCTTGTAGATCCAATGGCCCACGCTAATGTTGCCCTCAACTTCAACGCGTTCCTAGAGAAAACCAAGCTGAAAGACAATGGAAGCAACTATACGGACTGGGTCCTTAACTTGAGGATCATCCTCATAGCTTCCAAGAAATTATATTTCCTTGATGCACCGCTAGGTGACGCACCTGTTTTCCCAGCAACTCAAGACGTTATAAACGCCTGGCAGTCGTGTAGTGATGATTACTCCCTGGCTCAGTGCGGCATGCTTTACAGCTTAGAACCGGGGCTCCAAAAGCGTTTTGAGCAACACGGAGCATATGAGATGTTCTAAGAGCTGAGAATGGTTTTCCAAGCTCATGCCCGGGCCGAGAGATATGAAGTCTCCGACAAGTTCTTAAGTTGTAAGATGGAGGAAAATAGTTCTATCAGCGAGCACATACTCAAAATGTCTGGGTTGCACAACCGCTTGTCTCAGCTAGTATTTAATCTTCCGGATGACTCGGTTATTGACAGAATCCTCCAATCGCTTCCCCCTAGCTACAAGAGCTTTGTGATGAACTACAATATGCAAGGGATGGAGAAGTCCATTCCTGAGTTATACTCGATGCTGAAATCAGTGGAGGTCGAGATCAAAAAGGAGCATCAAGTGTTGATGGTCAATAAGACCACTAGTTTCAAGAAAGGCAAGGGTAAGAAGAACTTCAAGAAGGACGGCAAAGCAGTTGTCGCACCCGGTAAGCAAGTTGTCGGGAAGAAGAACAAGAATGGACCCAAGCCTGAGACTGAGTGCTTTTATTGCAAGGGTACCGGTCACTGGAAGCGGAACTGCCCCAAGTACTTAGCGGATAAGAAGGCCGGCAACGTTAAAGGTATATGTGATATACTTGTTACTGATGTGTACCTTACCAGCGCTCATAGTAGCTCCTGGGTATTTGATACCGGTGCAGTTGCTCACATTTGTAACTCCAAGCAGGAGCTACGGAATAAGCGGAGTCTGGCGAAGGACGAGGTGATGATGCGCGTCGGGAATGGTTCCAAGGTCGATGTGATCGTCATCGTCACGCTGCCTCTACATCTACCTTTGGGATTAGTTTTAAACCTTAATAATTGTTATTTAGTACCAGCTTTGAGCATGAACATTGTATCTGGATCTCGCTTGATGCGAGATGGCTACTCATTTAAATCTGAGAATAATGGTTGTTCTAGTTATATGAGAGAAATGTTTTATGGTCATGCCCCGCTGGTCAATGGTTTATTTTCTATGAATATCGAACGTGATGTTACACATGTTCATAGTGTGAGTACCAAAAGATGTAAGGTTGATAACGATAGTCTCACTTACATGTGGCACTGCCGTCTTGGTCATATTGGTGTCAAACGCATGAAGAAACTCCATGCTAATGGACTTTGGGAGTCTCTTGATTTTGAATCATTTGACACGTGCGAACCATGCCTCATAGGCAAGATGACCAAGACTCCGTTCTCCGGAACAACGGAGCGAGCAACTAACTTGTTGGAGATAATACATACCGATGTATGCGGTCCAATGAGCGTTGAGGCTCGCAGTGGCTACCGTTATGTTCTCACCCTCACTGATGACTTAAGCAGATATGGGTATGTCTACTTAATGAACACAAGTTTGAAACCTTTGAAAAGTTCAAGGAATTTTAGAGTGAGGTAGAGAATCAACGTGATAGGAAAATAAAGTGCCTACGATCTGATCGTGGCAGAGAATATTTGAGTCACGAGTTTGGCACGCACCTAAGGAAATATGGAATTTTTCACAACTCATGCCGCCTGGCACAACTCAACGAAATGGTGTGTCTGAACATCGTAATCGCACTCTATTGGATATGGTGTGATCTATGATGTCTCTTACTGACTTATCGCTATCATTTTGGGGATATGCATTAGAGACTGCCGCATTCACTTTAAATAGGGCATTGTCTAAGTCCGTTGAGACGACAGTGTATGAATTATGGTTTGGAAAGAAACCTAAGTTGTCATTTCTAAAAGTTTGGGGATGCGATGCTTATGTGAAGAAACTTCAACCTAAGAAGCTCGAACCCAAAGCGGAAAAGTGCGTCTTCATAGGATACCCCAAAGAAACTGTTGGGTATACCTTCTACCTCAGATACGAAGGCAAAGTCTTTGTTGCCAAGAATGGATCCTTTCTAGAGAAAGAGTTTCGCTCGAAAGAAGTAAGTGGGAGGAAAATAGAACTTGATGGGGTAAGTGTACCTCCACTCGAACCGGAGAGTAACGCCGCACAGGAAGTTGTTTCTATGGAGCCTGCATCGGCTGGAGAGGAAGTTAATGATGATGATCATGAAACTTCAGATCAAGTTGCTATTGAACCTCGAAGGTCCACGAGGACACGTTCCGCACCAGAGTGGTACGGCAACCCTGTCCTGGAGATCATGTTGTTGGACAACGGTGAACCTTCGAACTATGAAGAAGCGATGGCAGGCCCGGATTCCAACAAATGGCTTCAAGCCATGAAATCCAAGATAGGATCCATGTATGAGAACAAAGTATGGACTTTGGTGGACTTGCCGATGATCGGCGAGCCATAAAAATAAATGGATCTTTAAGAAGAAGACTGACGCGGATGGTAATGTGACCGTCTATAAGGCTCGGCTTGTCGCTGAGGGTTATCGACAAGTTCAAGGAGTTGACTATGATGAGACTTTCTCACCCGTAGCGATGCTGAAGTCTGTCCGAATCATGTTAGCAATTGCCGCATTTTATGATTATGAGATCTGGCAAATGGACGTCAAAACAGCATTCCTTAATGGTTTCCTTAAGGAAGAACTATATATGATGCAGCCGGAAGGTTTTGTCGATCCTAAAGATGCTAACAAAGTATGCAAGCTTCAGCGCTCCATCTATGGGGTGGTGC
Organism: Hordeum marinum; assembly: GCA_022496015.1. Taxonomy (NCBI): domain Eukaryota; kingdom Viridiplantae; phylum Streptophyta; class Magnoliopsida; order Poales; family Poaceae; genus Hordeum; species Hordeum marinum. The sequence goes on from CM039675.1 coordinate 107,550,982, forward strand.
AAGCATCTCGGAGTTGGAACATTCGCTTTAATGAGGTGATTAAAGCGTTTAGATTTATACAGGTTTATGGAGAACCCTGTATTTACAAGAAAGTGGGTGGGAGATCAGTAGCATTTCTCATATTATATGTGGATGACATATTGTTGATGGGAAATGATATAGAACTTTTAGAAAGCATAAAGGCCTACTTGAATCAGTGTTTTTCAATGAAGGACCTTGGAGAAGCTGCTTACATATTAGGCATCAAGATCTATAGAGATAGATCGATACGCCTCATAGGTCTTTCACAAAGCACATACCTTGACAAGATATTGAAGAAGTTCAATATGGATCAGTCCAAGAAGGGGTTCTTGCCTGTGTTACAGGGTGTGAGATTGAGTACGACACCATGCCCGACAACAGCACAGGATAGAGAAAAGATGAGTGTCATCCCCTATGCTTCAGTCATAGGCTCTATTATGTATGCCATCCTGTGTACCAGACCTGATGTGAATCTTGCCATAAGTTTGGTAGGGAGGTACCAAAGTGATCCCGGAGCGGAACACTGGACAGCGGTCAAGAATATCCTGAAGTACCTGAAAAGGACCAAGGACATGTTTCTCGTATATGAAGGTGTCGAAGAGCTTGTCGTAGAGGGTTACGTCGATGCTAGCTTCGACACAGATCCGGATGACTCCAAGTCACAAACCGAATACATGTATATTTTGAATGGAGGGGCAGTCAGCTGGTGCAGCAGCAAGCAAAGGGTCATGGCGGCATCTACATGTGAAGCAAAGTACATAGCTGCTTCGGAAGCAGCACAAGAAGGAGTCTAGATGAAGGAGTTCATCAGCGACCTAGGAGTGATTCCCAATGCGTCGGGCCCGATGACTCTATTCTGTGACAACACTAGAGCTATTGCCCTTGCCAAGGAGCCCAGGTTTCACAAGAAGACAAGACATCAAGCGCCGCTTCAACTCCATTCGTGGATATGTCCAGGATGGAGATATAGACATTTGTAAAGTACATACGGATTTGAATGTAGCAGATCCGTTGACTAAACCCCTCTCATGAGCAAAACATGATCAACACCAGAACTCTATGGTTGTTCGATTCATCACAATGTAACTAGATTATTGACTCTAGTGCAAGTGGGAGACTGTTGGAAATATGCCCTAGAGGCGATAATAAAATGGTTATTATTATATTTCCTTGTTCATGATAATTGTCTATTGTTCATGCTATAATTGTATTAATCGGAAACTGTAATACATGTGTGAATACATAGACCACACCATGTCCCTAGTAAGCCTCTAGTTTACTAGCTCGTTGATCAATAGATGGTCATGGTTTCCTAGCCATGGACATTAGATGTCGTTGATAATGGGGTCACATCATTAGGAGAATGATGTGATGGACAAGGCCCAATCCTAAGCATGGCACAAGATCGTGTAGTTCGTATGCTAGAGCTTTTCTAATGTCAAGTATCGTTTCCTTAGACCATGAGATTGTGTGACTCCCGAATACCGTAGGAGTGCTTTGGGTGTATCAAACATCACAATGTAACTGTGTGACTATAAAGGTGCACTACAGGTATCTCCGAAAGTGTCTGTTGGGTTGGCACGAATCGAGACCGGGATTTGTCACTCCGTGTGACAGAGAGGTATCTCTGGACCCACTCGGTAATACATCATCATAATGAGCTCAATGTCACTAAGGAGTTAGTCATGGGATCATGTGTTAGGGAATGAGTAAAGAGACTTGCCGATAACGATATTGAACAAGGTATAGGGATACTGATGATCGAATCTCAGGCAAGTAAAATACCGATGGACAAAGGGAATTGTATATAGGATTAATTGAATCCCCGACATCGTGGTTCATCCGATGAGATCATCATGGAACATGTGGGAGCCAATATGGGTATCCAGATCCCTCTATTGGTTATTGGCCGGAGAGGTGTCTCGGTCATGTCTGCATGCTTCCCTAACCCGTAGGGTCTACACACTTAAGGTTTGATGATGCTAGGGTTATATGGGTATAGTGTAAGTGGTTACTGAAGGTTGTTCGGAGTCCCGGATGAGATCCCAGACATCACGAGGAGCTCCGGAATGGTCCATAGGTAAAGATTCATATATAGGAAGTGAGGATTTGGTCGCCGAAAGTGTTTCAGGCGTCACCGATAATGTACCGGGACCAACGGAAGGGTTCCGGGGGTCCACCGTGAGGGGCCACCGGCACCAGAGGCCTGCATGGGCCGAAAGTGGGAGGGAACCAGCCCCTGGGTGGGTTGGTGCGCCTCCCACCAGGCCCAAGGCACGGAAAAGGAGCAAGGGGGGCAAACCCTAGCACAGACGGGCCCTAGGCCCACCTTAGGGCACCTCCCCCTCTCCCCTCCCTTGGCCATCGACCCCAAGGGCCATCTAGGGTTGGTCGCCGCCCTAGGGTGGGAACCCTAGGGGGTGCACCCCCCTCCTCCTCCTCCTATAAATAGTGGAGCCCTTGGGGCTGTTGGGACACACCAATCTCCCTCGGCGCAGCCCTACCCCTCCTCCTCCCCGTCCTTTATAGCGCTTGGCGAAACCCAGCCGGAGTACCACGCAGCTCCACCGTCACCATGTCATCGTGCTGCCGGAGCTCTCCCTCAACCTCTCCTTCCTCCTTGCTGGATCAAGGCGCAGGAGACGGCACCGGGTTGCACGTGTGTTGAACGCGGAGGCACCGTTGTTCAGTGCTTAGATCTGAATCCACCGCGATCTGAATCCACCGCGATCTGAATCGCCACGAGTACGACTCCACCAACCGCGTTCATAGTAATGCTTCCACTTAGCGAACTTCAAAGGTATGAAGATGCTCAAACCCCTTACTCGTTGTTGGCTTCACATAGATTGATCTTTGTGATACGTAGGAAAATTTTGAATTACTACTACGTTACCCAACACTAAATCCGTTGAGATGACCATTTGAATTATGGTTTGGAAATAAACCTAAGATGTGTTTTCTTAAGGTTTGGGGCTATGAAGAAGCGATGGTGGGCCCGAATTCCAACAAATGGCTAGAGTCCATGAACTCCAAGATAGGATCCATGCATGAGAGCAAAGTATGGACTTTGGAGGATGTACCTGATGGTCGTAAGGCCATTCAGAACAAATGGATCTTTAAGAAAAAGACAGACGCGGACAGTAATGTCACCATCTATAAAGCACGACTTGTTGCAAAAGGGTTTTCACAAGTTCAAGGAGTTGACTAAGATGAGACTTTCTATCCCGTAGCGATGCTTAAGTCTGTCGGGATTATGTTAGCAATAGCTGTATTTTTCAATTATGAAATTTGGCAGATGGATGTCAAGACAACGGTCCTTAATGGTTTCCTTAAGGAAGAGTTGTATTTGATGCAACCAAAAGGTTTTGCCGATCCTAAAAATGTTGACAAAGTATGCAAGCTCCAGCGATCCATTCATGGACTGGTGCAAGTATCTCGGAGTTGGAATCTTCACTTTGATGAGGTGATCAAGACATTTTGGGTTCATACAAGTTTATGGTGAAGCTTGTATTTACAAGAAAGTGAGTGGGAGGTCTATAGCGTTTCTAATATTATATGTGGATGACATATTGCTGACTGGAACATTATAGAACTTTTGGAAAGCGTGAAGATATATTTGAACAAGAGTTCTTAAATGAAAGACCTCGGAGAAGCTGCTTACGTATTACGCATCAAGAACTATAGAGATAGATCGAGACACTTAATAAGACTTTCACAAAGCACATACCTTGATAAGGTTTTGAAGAAGTTCAAAATGGATCAGTTCAAGAAAGGGTTCTTGCCTGTCTTACAAGGTGTGAAGTTGAGTAAGGCTCAATGGCCAACAAGTGGAGAAGATAGAGAAAATATGAGTGTTGTCCCCTATGCCTCATCCATAGGCTCTATCATGTATGCAATGACGTGCACAAGACCGGATGTGAGCCTTGCCATAAGTATGGCCGGAAGGTTTCAAAGTGATCCAGGAGTGGAACACTAGAAAACGATAAAAATATCCTGAAGTACCCGAAGAGGACTAAGGAGATGTTTCTCGTTTATAGAGGTGATCAAGAGCTCGTCGTAAGGGTTTATGTCAATGTTAGCTTTGACACAAATCTGGATGAGTCTAAGTCTCAAACCAGATACGTATTTATTCTAAATGGTGGAGTAGTCAGCTGGTGTACTTCCAAGTAAAGCGTGGTAGCATATTCTACATGTGAGGCGAAATACATAGCTGCTTCGGAAGCAGCAAAGGAGGGTGTCTGGATGAAGCAGTTCATGACAGATCTTGGAGTTGTGCCCAGTGCACTAGATCTGATGACTCTCTTTTGTGACAACATTGGTGCCATTGCTCTAGCCAAGCAACCCAGGTTTCACAAGAGGACTAGACACATAAAGCGTCGCTTCAATTCCATCCGCGATTATATCAACGAGGAAGACATAAACATTTGCAAAATGCATACAGATCTGAACATTGTAGACCCATTGACTAAACTTCTTCCACGGGCAAAACATGATCAACTCCATAACTCTATGGGTGTTATATTCATTACAATGTAAAGCTAGATTATTGACTCTAGTGCAAGTGGGAGACTGTTCGAAATATGCCCTAGAGGCAATAATAAAGTGGTTATTATCATATTTCCTTGTTCACCATAATTGTTTATTATCCATGCTAGAATTGTATTAACCGGAAACTTAAATACATGTGCGCATATATAAGCAACATCATGTACCTAGTGAGCCTCTACTAGACTAGCTCATTGATCAAAGATGGTTAAGGTTTCCTAACCATAGACATAAGTTGTCATTTGATAACGGCATCACATCATTAGGAGAATGATGTGATGGACAAGACCTGACTGTAAGCATAGCATTTGATCGTATCACTTAGTTATTGCTACTACTTTTGTCATGCAAGTATCTGCTCCTAGGACCATGAGATCATGCAACTCCCTGACACCGGAGGAATGCCTTATGTGTATCAAACGTTACTTCATAACTCCGTTATCACAAAGATACTCTACAGGTACCTACGAGGGTGTATGTTAGGTTGGCATGGATCAAAAACTGGGATTTGTCACTCTGTATGACGGAGAGGTATCTTAGGGCCCTCTCGATAATAGAACATCACAAGAAGCTTGCAAGCAATGTGACTAAGGATTTAGTCATGGGATCTTGTATTACAGAATGAGTAAAGAGACTTGCCAGTAACAAGATTGACCTAGTTATGAGATATCGATTACCAAATCTCGAGCATGTAACATACCGCTAGACAAAGGGAATTGCATACGAGATTAACTGAATCCTTGACATTGTGGTTCAAGTGATGAAGATCTTCGTGGAATATGTAGGAACCAATATGGGCATCTAATTCCTACTATCGGTTATTGACCGGAGATGTGTCTTGATCATGTCTACATGATTCTCGAACCCGAAGGGTCACACGCTTAACGTTCGGTGGCGCTAGGATAATGTTGACATATTAATAGTGGAAATTCTGAAAGTTGTTCGGAGTCCCGGATGGGATCCGGGACATCACGAGGAGCTCTGGAATTGTCTGGAGGTAAAGATTTATATATGGGAAGTCATTTAGGGTTCCGTAAAAGTTTGAGGATTTTTCGATATAGTACCTGGAAGGTTCTAGAAGGTTCTGGGGGTTCCACCATGGGGCCCAACGACCCGGGAAGGTCGCACATGGACTGAGGGGTGGGGATACATCCCACATGGGTTGTGTGCATCATTCCCCGAGGCACATGTCATTTAAATCTAGAGATAAGATCTTATATGTAATTTAAAGGGTTGAATCTAGAGATAAGATGTTATATTCATGTTTAAAGGGTTTCCTCCCTTGTGGCTAGCACTAGAAGGGATTTGTATGCCCTCCCGTGCCCTCTAGCCTATATATAGATGGAGGAGGTGCATGGGGTCAGCCAACCCTTCACCCTTGGCCATTGGCTCTCCCAACTCCTCCCACGTTTCCACGGTACAGGCTTGGCGAAGCCGTGTCGGAATTCTGCTACCACCACCACCACACTGTCGTGTTGGTTCAGATCTCATCTACCTCTTTCCCCTCTCTTGTTGTATTAAGAAGGACGATACGTCACCGAGCCGAACGTGTGCTAAACTCAAAGGTGACGCACGTGTGGTGCTTGGATTGGATTGGATCGCGACGCGAGTACGACTACACCCACCACAATCTATAGATCATTAACGCTTTCGGTCTACAAGGGTATGTAGACACCTCTCCCTCTTGTTGCTAGCATCTCCATAGAATAGATCTTGGGTGTTTTGTAGGAATTTTTTTGTTTCCCGTGCAATGTTCTGCAACAAATTCTTCACGTCAATTTCTTCAAGAAGAGCACCAAAGTATTCACTTGAAGAAATACGTTTCTAGGGGTCGTCTTTTGTCGGTTAAACGAAACTTTTCGGGGACTATAATACATGTGTACACTCACAAAACACATTAGTCCCTTAACCCATTTGTCTTCAATACTCCAAAACCACTAAGGGGGCACTAGATGCACTTACAGTCTCCCCCCTTTTTGGTGATTGGTGACAAATAGGTTAAGTTTTCAATGAGGATAAACATATGAATTTTAAGTATAGAGTATGAAGAATTTGACTGCAATACATAGAGGAACTACCCCTGAAGATGTGCATATTGAATAATTTTCTTTGGATTAGAAATGCACATGACAGGATGAAATTATGGAGATCTCCCACTATATCTTGGAATCCATTCACAAATTGAACATATAGCATGAAGAATTTGAAATGCATGATGTTAAATGGTGTCTAATAAAGTTCAACATGCGTGCATAGATAAACTTGAGGAATAAGCATGCAGAAAATAGTTCAAAAGAGTCAGACCACCATCAAACTTACGTTTACAACTTGTTATAATAAAAACACAACAAAAGAACGAGAGTTATAACTTAATCAAAAGTATCAGCCAATATAAAGACCCACTTGAAGACTAACTCAAATTTCTCCACCTTTGTCATCAAATTACCAAAAGGAGACAAAATTGAGGACTGGCGCCCCTGAAGAATTTCATCTTGAAGGAGGTGGAGGAGCGCTAGTGTTGTTGTTGGGTTGATTGTTGATGAAGGACCAACAGAAGTGTCATCAAGGTTTTCAACACCAGTGGTGGGCGATGACGAATATGAGCTGGTCTCAAGTTGACGAACTTGAACTTTCTTGAACTTCTTCTTGGGAGGGTATGACCAATCGAAGTTTTCCTGGAAGTCCATTTCTGTAAGTTCTTCAGCTGACTTGAGATGTGATGGAATGGCCCAGGAACGATCAAAAGTCTCATGTGCATAGTAGTGATTTTTTCTCACTAAGTTATGTGTCATTGTTATGTTATCAAAAATAGCACCAAACTGACGCTTTATCCATTTATGATTGTGATCCAACTTTTAATGAGGACTAATGAGGAGCCCATTGTCTATCATGACACGAGGGGCGGTACCTTGAGGAATTTAATCTAAGGTTGTTTCTGCAGTGTTGCATGAGGCAACGTCATCACCAGTGGAGCGTGAAGTAGTCTGACAAAATTGCTCATCCAGAGGAAATGTGCCTTCTTCAATCACAACTTCTCCTTTGCCAGGTACTGAGGAAATCGTACTTTGAGGAATTTCAACTGGCATCATATAGCTGAGGTGATTCTAAAAATCTGCTTGGTAGTTGATTGAACACCTTGATCTAATGAATCTCATAATCCAAGGTGCGTAAGGCTTCAAGTCAAACGGGGATTGAGCAAATATGGACAAAGTACTCATGAAGTAATCATGGATGTCAATGGGAATAGCATGAATGATGTTGAATAGCAGATTCTTCATGATTCCTACAACTTCTTCATCTTCAGAGTTGTGGCCTTTGATAGGACTAAGGATTTTGGCCAAAATGCGATACACTGTCTTTGGCACATAAAACAATTCCTTCACCAAGAAGGTGGTACGAGGAGACATTCCTTCATCTTGAGGCTCCATCAACACTTGCATCAGATGATTTGGAAGTTCAGGTTCTTCATAGACATGCTTTGCACCATCTTGAGGGGGATCAACTGGAAGGGCTCGAAGCAAATCCCTGATTAGGGCTTTATAGTGAGTATTTTCTGTCATCCAATCTAGAGCCCGAGAGTGAATGTCTTCAGCTTCACAAGATAGATGCACTATTACATAGAACTGAAGAATTAGCTCTTCATTCCAGTCACAAATTTCACAACATAGTCCAAGCAACCCGGCATCATGAAGAACAGCTAACGCCAAAGTGAAGCATGTGATAGCTTCCATATCCACATGATTAATATGGCGATGCGGGAAGACTTTGTTCTTCTCAAACAAGACAGCGGAGTAAAAATTGATCTAAGTAGAGGTCCAGAATCGTTGACGCCTAATTTTAACTGTGTCGTATGGGTCGATGATACGTCCATTTTGCATCATGATTTCCTATTGATATTTATGTTATTCTTGGTCATTATTCCACTTTATGATACAATTTTTATGACTTTTCTCTCTGAATTTACAAGGTACATCACAAAGAGGGAAATTGTCGGGAACTGGAATTCTGGACCTGAAAACCAAGAAAAGGGTGAAAATGCACTGGACTCCAAATGACCTGAAATTTCACAGATTTTTTTATGGAATATGTAAGAATTATTGGGCCCAAAATACACGAGAGGGGGGCTACTTGCTGGACACCAGCCAACAGGGCGCGTCCACCCCCTAGGCGTGCCTTATTAGCTTATGGCGCCCACTCCCCTCTTCTCTTATAAGGTGTGTTTTGACCTAGAAAAAATCAATGGGATACTTTCGGGACGAAGTGTCGCAGTCTCGAGGCGGAAACCTGGGCAGATGCCCTTTTGCTCTTCGGCAGAGCGATTCTGCAGGATAACTTCCCTTCAGGAGGGGGAGATCGAAGCCATCGTCATCACCAACGCTTCCTCCTTCATGGGAGGACCAATCTTCATCAACATCTTCACCAACACCATCTCATCTCAAACCCCAGTTCATCTGTTGTACTCAACCTTTGTCCCAAAACCTCAGATTGGTACCTGTGGGTTACGAGTAGTGTTGATTACATCTCGTAGTTCATGCTAGTTTGTTTAATTGGTGGAAGACCTTATGTTCAGATCCTTAATCATCATTATTACACATCTCATCTTGAACATGTTGATGATGTATGAGTAGTTACTTTTTTTCCTGAGGACATGGGAGAAGTCTTGTTGTAAGTAGTCATGTGAAGTTGGTATTCGTTCGATATTTTGAAGATATGTATGTTGTTGCTTCCTTTAGTGGTGTCATGTGAACGTCGACTACATGACACTTCACCATACTATGGGCCTAAGGGAAGACATTGTGGAGTAATAAGTAGATGATGGGTTGCTAGAGTGACAGAAGCTTAAACCTTAGTTTATGCGTTATTTCATAAGGGGCTGATTTGGATCCACGCGTTTCATGCTAAGACTGGCTTTATCTTAATTTTTCTTTCATAGTCGCTGATGCTTGAGAGAGGGGTTAATCATAAGTGGGTTGCTTGTTCAAGTAAGAACAACACCTTTGCACTGGTACATCAACATTTCAAATTATCAAAGTAAAAAATGTGAATCAACTCAACATGATGAACATGACTAGATAGAAATTCCCATGTGTCATCGGGAGTGCTTGCTTCACATAAGAGTACTTTCAGGCCAGTCCTTTGCCATTTGCTGCACATTTGCTACTATTGTTTCTTGTCGCTTGTTATGAATTATCTTGCCATAAAACTATCCATCATTTTTACTCACAACACTTGCATAGAATACCTTGGTGAAACTGCTTATCGTTTCCTTATTCTCCTCATTGGGTTCGACACTCTTACTTATCAAAAGGACTACGATTGATCCCCTATACTTGTGGGTCATCAGTCGGCTCCAATAAATAAATTCTTCTCCGCGGGGAGTTCAACTTTGTTGAACTTGGGTCTCCTGGTGTTCTTTCCTCTGACTGGCAATGAGGGCTTTGGTTGAAGATTCACCTTGGTAGGCTTCACATCAAAGATTGGACTAGGAGAGTGCTACTTGTAAGTTGCATTGGGGTTTTCCCCGAAGAGGAGGGGAGATGTAGTATAGTAGAGATAAGTATTTCCCTCGGTGAGAACCGAGGTTATCGAACCAATAGGAGAACCAAGCAAACTCTCATTGTCAGCACCTACACACACAAAACCAAAAACTTGCACCCAACGCGGGCAAGAGGGTTGTCAAGCCTCTTGAACTCATTACTTGCAAGGATTATTTCTGATAGATAGATGATATAAATAAATAAAGTAAATAAAATGTAGCAGGGTAAAATGAGTTTTTAACAATAGTATTAAATAGACCCAGGCCATAGTTTTTGCTAGAGGCTTCTCTCTCAAACATAGCACGTGGTGGATAAACAAATTATTGTCGGACAATTGACAGAATAGCACATAGTCATGACATGCTATTCACGGTAATGATTATGTTTATATAGGCATCACATCCATAAACAAGTAGACCGACTCCTACCTGCATCTACTAGTATTACTCCACTTCGAGAGCGCTTCTATGCTTGGCCCTCTAGGTATTAAGTTCATGACAAACAAAGTAATACTTGGAGCAAGATGACATGATGTAGACAAAGTAAGACGAGCAATATTTTCAGACCCCGTCGTTTTATCCTTAGTAGCAATAATACAAATATGTGTATTTTCCCCTTCTCTCACTAGGATATACAACATCGCAAGATTGAACCCACTACAACGCACCACTCCCACTAAAGATAAATCAATCTAGCTAGCCAAGCCAAACAGATAGATCGGAGAGAAATATGAAGCTATAATACTCATGCATAATAGAATTTAGAAAAGGCTCAATTACTTTCAATGAATAATCTATTCATAAACCCACAATTCACTGGATTCCAACAAACACACAACAAAAGAGGATTACATCGAATAGACCACTGTGAAATCGAGGCAAACATTGCATTGAAGATCATAGAGAGAGAAGAAGCCATCTAGGTACTAGCCATGGACCCGTATGTATATGGTTGACTACTCACACATCATCATGGAGGCATCAAGGTTGATGTAGATTCCCCCTCCGACAGGGCAACGAAAAAGGTCTCTAGATGGGATCACGGCGGAACAAAGACTTGCAGCGGCCGAAAAAGTGTTTCTCGTGGCTCTCTGTTGGTTGCCCAAATTTAGATAATTTATGGAGGTGGAATTAGGTCATACGGAGCCACATTGGTCCCATAAGGCATTAGGGCGTGCCTACCCCCCCTGGGCACGCCCTGTTGCCTTACCGTCTATTCGTTTGTTGTCTGGTCTCCTCCTGAAAATAGCATATAAGTGCATATATAGCATCCAAGATTGATAATATAATAGCATGGAACAACCTAAAATTATTGATACGTTGGAGACGTATCAGCATCCCCAAGCTTAATTCCTGCTCGTCCTCGAGTAGGTAAATGATAAAAACAGAATTTTTGATGCGACATGCTACCTAACATGTAATCTCTTTTAGATATGATCTTTGAGAAATGATGAACTAATTGCTATCAACATAATAATATCCACAAACATAAGAAACATAATCGTTCATATTCAAAATATGATCATTAAAGAATGTTATTCCCTACTTATTTTGTCATATTATCATGGCATGACTCCATCTTCATCGCATAAGTATAAATCATGAGCACCTCAGTGTCAAGTCACGCAATTGGATCTTAGTTCTAACGCGCTTCGGCATTTTCAACTCCACGCAATACATGAGCGTGAACCATGGATATAGCATACAGGTGGAATAAAGTATGGTGGTAGAGATCAAAAGGAGTCAAAGTGGAAAGAAATACTCGCATCAACTAGGCAGACGAACGGGCTATGGAGATGCCCATCAATCGTTATCAGTGTGAGGAGTAGGGATTGCCATGAAACAGATGCACTAGAGCTATAAGTGTATGAAAGCTCAAATGAAGCTAAGTGGGTGTGCATCCAACTTGCTTGCTCATTAGTACCTTAGGCATTTGAGGAAGCTCGTCATCAGAATATATAAGTCAAGTTCTATAACGAAAAATTTCCACTAGCATATGAAAATGACAACTCGGGAGACTCTGTGTATGAAGAACATGGTGCTCCCTCTAAGCCAAGTTCTATAACAAAAAAAATCCACTAGTAACACCGCCCCTTCTCTCTTTTCTCTCATTTTCATTTTTTATTTTTATTTTTTTCTCATGGTGGGCCTCTCCTTTTTTTGCCTGCCCCGTTTCTAAATTTTTTCGTCCGGAGTCTCATCTCGACTTGTGGGGAAGTCATAGTCGCCATTGTCGTTTCCTTATTGGGGCATTACTCTAATAATGACGATCATCACACTTTTATTTACTTACAACTCGATAAAAAAACTATATAAAATGACTCTATATGAATTCCTATGGCAGTGTACCAGGATGTGCAATGATCTAGCATAACATGTAAGTAATGATGAACGGTGGTTGTGCCACAAATACTATGTCAGCTACATGATCATGCAAAGCAATATGATGATGCACACACAAGTCATGTCATAGAACGGTGGAAGTTGCAAGACAATATATCTCGAAATGGCTATGGAATGCCATGATAGGTAGGTATGGTGGGTGTTTGAGGAAGATATATGGTGGCCTATGTGTGATAGAGTGTATCATATCACGGGGTTTGGATGCACCGGCGAAGGTTGCACCGACTCTCGAGGTGAGAATGGGCAATGCACGGTATCGAAGAGGCTAGCAAATTATGGAAAGGTGAGAGTGCGTACATCCATGGATTCACATTAGTCATAAAGAACTCACATACTTATTGTAAACCCTTATTATCTCTCTCGAAGTAAATTAGTACCGCATGCCCCTAGGGAGGACATTGGTAGGAGTAAACCATCGCGCCCCCCGACCAGAACAACATGATAGTATTTCAATCCCACATAAAAACACTCACACCTCGTCACCATGCCATAACCAATATTTAGATGAATAACAAATAACAAGGTTTAATACCGATATTTCTACTAACTAATGATCATGTACTCATGCCCTTTCATATTGCGACATCAATATAATTAACCCACATTTCTTTTTTATGATGATCTACATGAATTTTTTAATCCTCCTTGAATATCTATCCTTTTTGGACTAGTCTTATAACACATGCACATTATCGTTCCTATTTCTTACACTCTCAAAAAGTTTTAAGTGAATCATTAGAGTATACTATTTCTCTAAAATTTTGACACCACTGTGCTCTAACAAGATATAAGTGAAGCACTAGAGGAACTGCCTAGCTCAAAAGATATTAGTGAAGCACATAGAGTATTCTAACAAATTATGATGAACATGTGTCTCTCTCAAGTATGTGTGTCCGACAAACAATGATTTTTCAAACTAAAAGAAAAGCAAACTATAATAGACGATGCTCCAAACAAAACTCATATTATGTGATGAATAAAAATATAGCTCCAAGTGGCATACCAATAGAATGGAAACGAAAGAGGGGATGCCATCCGAGCATCCCCAACCTTAGAATCTTGGGTATTCCTTGGATATTACCTTGGGGTTCCTTGGACATCCCCAAGCTTAGGGTCTTGCCTCTCCTTATTCCTTCATCCATCGTTGACTCACCCAAAACTTCAAAACTTCACCACACAAAACTTAACAGAAACCTCGTGAGATCCGTTAGTATAATAGGTAAATGATAACCATTAGGTACTGTTGTAAATCGATTCATGTTTAATTCTTTCATAATTTACTGTATTATAACTTCTCCATGACTTATACCCCATGATATAATCCATAACATCATCAAAACAAGCAAACTATGCAAGGAAAAACAGAATATGTCTAAAACTGAACAATCTGTAATGATCAGAATAAAAATCATACTTATTTAACTTCAAAAATTCTGAAACATTAGGACCACCTGGGAAATTAGTATACTAATATTTTTTTAAATATCATATCAAACAGATGTTCCAGTAAAATCACAGAAATTTTGCACTGGACGTAAAAGTTTATGTTTTTACACAGGATCAATTCTACTATCTTCCAAATCATCCCAAAGGATTTACTTGGCACAAACACTAATTAAAACATAAAAACACAATTATTATAGTAGCAATAACCATGTAAATACATGAAAACGGAAAGTATAACAAAAAATAAGATAACTGTTGGTTGGATGTCCCAATTACTATCAAGAACCGTGTTGCTAAATATCCAAGGCACTCTCTCTAGAGAGGAACAGACTTGGAAGATCATAGACCTACCATGGTTATGTGGACAACTATTTGTAGACCCAAAAGCCAGTGAGGACTAGGGGTCATGGATATCCAAGTTCAAAACAAAACACTCTTGATGAAGAATCTTCACAAGTTTTATAACAGGCAGAACATCCCTTGGGTAAACCTTCTTTGGGAGTCTTATTATAATAATGGACACCTTCCCGAGATACAGGCCGAGGTATATTTTTGGTGGAGATCTATCCTTGGTTTGGTGGATTGGTTCAAAACTATGGCAAGATGTCATTTAGGAGATGGAAGGAGTGTTTTTTTTGGACAGATGTTTGGCCAATGAATGTCTCCACCAGATTTTCCCACACTTGTTCTCTTTCACCAGAAACCAACATATTTTTGTTGCAAATGCACTACAACTTGAGTACATGGAGAACATGTTCCATATCCCACTCTCAGTTCAGGCATTTCAAGAATTTAATCAAATGGAGGACATATCTGATACTTTGAGAGCATCTCATGACAGAGATTGCATAGATACCTAGTCCTATATCTAGGGAAATACCTCTTTCTCTTCTGCTAAAGCATACAAGGTACTATTGGGTAATCAAGTTGTTCCACCACATTTTTAGTGGATTTGGAATAGTTCCTGCCAACCCAAGCACAAGGTTTTTTCTAGATGTTGTGGCATGACACACTAAATACCAGAAACCTGCTGAGAAGGAAAACTTTCTACGTGCAATCCTATCTTTGTGATACATTAAATTGTCAGTTGGTAGAAACTCTTCATCACTTGTTTTGGAGTTGTCCTTTTGCTGCTACTTGTTGGGATTATGTTTGCCCCACCAGAAATCCCAACCTCTGAGTGCTTGAGGCTTTTGCTGACATCCAAGAGAAACTTAATGTGCCTTTCTTTATGGAAATAATTATTCTAGCTTCTTGGGGTATTTGGATCACCGGGTATAACTTCATATTCCAACACATTCCTCCATCATTCCATAGATGGAAAAACACTTATTTCGCAAAATTGGAATGGACGAGATTCAGAGTTAAGAGGAAATATGTTGGCTTGTTCAGTACTTGGCTAGATGCACTCATCTTGTTTTTTTTTCTTTTCTTCTTTCTCTTTGTTCTTAGTTTGTTTCTTTCTTCTGCTTTTTCTTTGTAGAGTTGTAGTTTTATTTTTGGGCTTATCTCAAGCCACCTTTTAGCTACTTGGTTCATGTTATTTATTATTAATAAAAAATACGGTGGGGTGTTACCCTACTGTTTGTAGTCAAAAAACAAGCGATATTGTTTTATGCCCCTAGCTAGGCATAATGCATAGTATCATGTGTTGTCACCCTTCACGTTCAGTCTATAGGTGGCCCTCATGATGGATTCATAAGGTGGTTTAGTTATCTTTCTAGGGAAGTGTTCCACCCGTTTTTGTAATGGCAATTGGAATCTTATGTTTCCTTCCTTGATATCAATAATAACATCTATAGTTCGTAAGAAAGATCTATCATGTGTTATTGGACAAGACGGATTACATTCGATATCAATCACAATAAAATCCATGGGCACATAATTTCTATTAGAGAGTATAAGCACATAATTTATTCTACCCAATGGTTTCTTAATAGTGGAATCCGCAAGATGCAAGTTCAGGGAGCATTCATTTATATCAGTGAGACCTAGCAGGTCACATAGATATTTAGTTATAGTAGAAACACTGCACCAAGATCACACAAAGCATTACGTTCATAGTCTTTAAGCTTTATTTTAATAGTAGGTTCCCATTCATCATGTAATTTTCTAGGTATTTAAACTTCTAGTTCAAGTTTCTCCTCGTGAGTTTTTACCATAGCCTCTACGATATGTTTAGTAAAAGCTTTATTTCGTTCATAAGCATTAGGTGAGCTAATCATGGATTTCAACAAGGAAATACATTCAACTAAAGAACAACTTTCACATTAAAGTCCTAGTAATCCAAAGTAGTGGGTACATCACTATGTAAAGTCTTGACCTCTCCAAACCCACTTTTTTTCATTTTCATCATTAGGATCGTCACCCTCCGAACAACCGGGACGCTGAAAGCAAAACTTCTCCCTAGGTGGTTTTGGTAATTAACAACAACATATAGTTCACTGAACTAATGGACCTACCAAGTATATTTCAGGAAAAGCTCAATGAATGGATTGTCTAGGATTGCAAGGAGGGTTCCCTAGATGCAAGGAGCGTAATTTGGCAAGAGCTTCAAGACTCTACATTTTATCTTATGTGAGAAATCACAATTGAGTCCATAGGAAAGCCAATACAATTAAAAGGGGATGAGGTGTCGACAATGATATGGTTGCTCAAAGTGCTTAGAGATTAGCCACCAAAAACCTGAGTCAAACTCTCACAAAAGTTTCTGTCCAAAACACATATGTCAAATTTGGTGCCACCAACAAATCTCTATCGGCCCCACCAAGTTTCACCCTAGATAGAACCCAAGCCAAACCATAGCAACTCGGTACAACCAAGACTTGCTTCGGTACAGCCGAAAAACAATGACCAACTTGCTGGTGTCCAACTGTTAAAATTTGGAATTTCCTAGTTTTACTTTTTGCTGCCACAAAGATACTAGGAATGCCTAGGCCAATCGAATCGGTCTCACTGAGATGTTATCTTTTGGTCTCACCAAAATGCCAAAAGTTAGAACATTTTGCACTAGTTGGTGTAACCGAGTTTATACTTGCTTCCACCAAGTTGGGCAATAATGTTGTAATGGTTGGATTTTTGGAGAAAGCTATATTTACTCGTTCACCTCCCTCTCAGTCGTAGAGAGAGCACTCAGAACAAACAAACACTTGCACCATTCATTTTCTAAGAGAGAACCACATAATCATATGTTGAGATCAAGATCTTCCACCCTAACCATATGAAACTAGATTTCTAGCCTCCCCAAGTTGCTTTCCACCTAATCAATCTCTTCTACCAAGCCAAATTCCGAGAGAGAATGATTGAGTGTTGAGGAGACTATCTTTTGAAGCACCAGAGCAAGGAATTCATCATCCATACCACATCTATTACCTCTTGGAGAGTGGTGTCTCCTAGATTGGTTATGTGTCGCTTGGGAGCCTCCAAATCATGTGGAATTGAACCAAGAAGTTTGTAAGGGCAAGGACATCACCTACTTCGTGAAGATCTACCCGAGTGAGGTTAGTCCTTCGTGGACGTAAGCCATGGTGGAATAGACAAGGTTGCTTCTTCGTGGACCCCTTGTGGGTGGAGCCTCCGTGGACTCGCACAGCCGTTACCTTCCATGGGTTGAAGTCTCCATCAATGTGGACGTACGATAGCACCACTATCGGAAACACGCCAAAAATCGCAGTGTTTTCATTGCGTTTGATCTTCCTATCCCTACCCTCTACTTACACTTGCATGTCTTTACTTTCTGCCGCTATACCCGTAGACTTGCATGTGTAGAGTGTGTTAGACTTGGCAAAATTGCTAAAACTTGTCAACCGATAAAATTGGGAGAAGGTTAAGTTTTTATTTCGTCAAGTGATCTAATCACCCTCCCCCCCCCCCCTCTAGACATACTTTCGATCCTACAAGTGGTATAAGAGCTTTGATCTCCATTGCATTGGTTTCACAACCTAGGAGAGTATGGCGTCTAGTGAGGGAAATTACCACCGTAGGAGGTCCATATTTTGATGGTACAAACTTTCCTGGTTGAAAGCATAAAATGAAAATGCATATTCTTGGTCATAACCCCATCGCTTGGGTTGTTGTTCGTGTTGGCTTGCAAGGTGAGTTCTTTGGTGATGGAAAGGAACTGGATTGCGAAGCGACAATGAACGAATTGAAGATGTTGCAATACAATGCTCAAGCATGTGACATTCTATTCAACTGCATATGACCCCAAAGAATTCAACAAGATAAGTCATCTTGACCATGTAAAGAAAATTTGGGATACTTTGGTTGATATGCACGAGGAACCGAATAGGTCGAAGAATCTAAGTTGGATGTGCTTCAAAATCAACTTGACAAGTTCAAGATAAATGATGGTGAAGGAGTCGCGGAAATGCATTAGTATGTTGCAAGATAATCATCCAAACATGTATTCAGTTACAAGAGTGACAAGTATGAATTCATGTAGATTTGTTGATCAACATACATTTTCATGATTACGTGATTGTGTATTTTTTTTGTAGAAGAAATGTAAAAGCTGAAAGCTATAGGCCTAGATAGGACCTTACACTGGTCATCCAATAAAAGCCACAACAGTTAAGCCCGCGTGAAAAAACTTGATTGAAATGTGGGTTTGAAGTGGGATCTTGTGTAACTGTGTTGATCATCCACTAAAAGCCACAAAAGTTAAACCAGGATGAAAAAGAAAAACATAACACGTTGGTTAAAATGCACCCATTGCATATATATCAAACCGGCATAGGCCATTTTAACTTAAATTGTATAAAGAGAATTTATGGTCGCATTTTGAAAACTCTATTGCATAGGTTGAGTGTTCAATATTCATTACTAAAAAGACCATTTGGTATTGCCAAATTTTTAAGCATTTATTTTCAATTACTCTTGGTTTGAAACGGGACGCTATGCCATTTGGCACCATTCGATGTGCAACCGCTTCATATTCTGCTCCAAGCAGCCAGCTGAAGAAAACACTTCGTGGGCCGAACCGAATAACATACGATTACTTTCGAATAGACATGCGTCTAAGTGGCATAGAAATAGTTTCTTTTTTCAAACACACATATTCTTTTATAAAAACACTACTTTTAAAAAGAAGAGGCTTCTTATATGGTTTATTAAGCAAAAAAAATATGTATTGCTTTTACATAGCAATCTAAATTCTTACTGTCCGTACTTGCTCAATAAAAAAATTACCTGAAAAATACACATATTTTCAACGAGACATGGTTTTGAATGAGAGTCTGTACCAAACTGAAATGTGTATGTACATCTCACTGTAGACAACAAGACACCATTCTTTTTTATTAAAAGGGATTAAATTTGTTACCATATATGCTTACCCACAACGAAATCAACTAAACCATGTTTTTTGTCAAGGCGCAAATGAATTCAGCGGGTCACAGCTAAACCGACTAAACACAGGTCTAGTTTCAGATATAACTTTCTACTACCAAACTACAATGAGTATATACATCACCTGTCCTTACTAAAGGAAACTATTTTGATCGGGAATATGGGTTTAGCGGATCTCTGCGTCATTTGGCGCATCAGGTCAAATAGTATGCAAACAATCAAAAATTTACTACTACTACCGAAATGTAGGGTGCCAAGCTCATCTGCACCCGCGTTGAAGAAAGAATTCAAAAAAAGAGTCAAAAAAGTTTAAAAAAATTGTTTTTTTACATGATAGATAATTTGGTGCGTGAGATGCATCCGAAATTTCAGATCATTAAACATCTAAGTAGCTCTTGGCAAAATAAATGAATTTAGAGTCTACAAAAAAGTTTATGTTCATGTCCTGTTCTAATCCAATTTATCTTTTTTTTTGCTGAAAGCTACTCATGTGTCCATGATCTAAATTTTAGAGCGAACCTCATGCATCAAATTACCTACCATGGAAAAAAATGATTTTTTTATTTGCTTTGTATATTTTATGAATTGTTTCTTGACCTGGTGCAGATGAGCATGGGCTTAGAAATGGATATTCACTACTTCCATCCCAAAATACAAAATCATCTTTGACCCTCTCATTGCCACAAAGATATTTTATATTTTGTGATGGAGGAAGTAATTTTTTCAATTTCGCTACATGAAGGTCGCACCCACGATATCTCCCTATCTGCAATCCGCCAAGCCAACCACAATTCATTGTCAGTCTGCTATCCGCTATTAAAATATTGGCTATAACAAATTTGCCCTCATTTATTGAGTAGGGCATTTTGGAGTTCGGCTTTCATGGAGCCTTTTATTTTTGAAAAATTCAAAATCTGAACTTTTTGGTTTCAAAAAAATCTGAAAAAAAAAATGCAACTACACAAGGATGAACTGTATATGTGTGCAAAAAATCAAGATGAAATAGCATGAGATGCGATCTGTGCAAAAACAATAAATTCGTGTACTTTTGAATGAATAATATCATGTGTTAAAAAGGTGTAAATTTGTCTTTTTTACACAGACCTCGTTTCAATGTATTTCGTCCTAAAAATTTACACACAACACTCCACGTATATCCATATATTTTTCAGATTTTTTAAGATGTAAAAAATATGAATTTTCATGAATTTTGGGGGTAGGCCGAGCTTCAAAAGGCATTTTCGTCATCTATTGAGATATAAACCGGATGTCGTTTCAAAGCAATTACTGCCGGTTTCTTCTTTCATGCTGCCGTGAAGGACACGGAACCTTGCTAATAAATCGGACAGTGTATATCCAGCCCAAGCAGCGCAGAATACCTTTCGATACTATGTTTCTTTTCCCTGCTTCTAGGATGATCTGACGTCAATTAACAAATGGATAACTTACAGAAAGATCTGATGTCAGAAACATCTAGCCTAATTATATTTTACAACTTAGCAACTGTTATACAGTGAACCATTGGCGTTTTATATTATTGTTCAGCTTGAACAGCTGGTTTGTATCACTACTCATTTTTGGCTTGGAATTCATGATTTGACGCTTGCCAACTTGTCCCTGTCTATAGGTTCTCAAAAAAGGTAAGAACTAATCCTTGTACTGTAATTCTTCTACAGAGCTGCCACATCTTCCTTGCACTGGGCACAAAGACGCTGGCAAACCATGCAAGTGTCGTAGGTACGGAAAGCAACAGAATACACGAACGTTATGCCGATGGTCATTCTTAGATAAACTGAGACATGCAGTATATAGCAAAAATGGCTCAATGCCGAGGGATATGCTGATAAAGATGGATGAAAAAAATCAAGGGTATACTTTTATCCTTGAAGGAAGTTCAATAGTCGGAATCTGGGTCGCCGTCTTGTATCTCTGGCATCGAGTCTCCTGACTCTGTATCAGACAAGTCTGCCTTGATGGGCTGAATGAAGTGGGTTAAAGAGACATCTTTATAGCTGCTCGGAGCAGCAACACCTGGGTCAGATGGTTTTTCACCTGAGGTTGCCAGATTGCGGAATGGTAGGTTAACCACAGCTGAGCTTTTATTCTGAAGAAGCTTTTCCTCTCGAAAGGGGGTAGCTGCGGCTTTCTGTGTTTCAGGTGGCCTTGAGTAGATTGGATTTGAAACAGCATTGGAGCTAGAAGGATTATCCACTGTCATTGGCTCTGAGGTTTCTTCTGTGGTCGCAACCACCATAATGACATCACTCTTGTTGCATGCAGGAACATCTTCTGCTATCTCAGCAATTGTATGTGAATCAATTTGCGGAACTTCTTTTACAGGAGTGGACTTTTCTGTCGGTTCATTATCCTTGATGGATGGCAACCAATCATCATAAGTATCTTCATCCGCAATAACCTGGCGCTGCCCTTCGGATGGTGAAAAGTTAAATGTGCCAGCACCAAAAATTGCCTTTTCTGGTTCACTGCGGTTGAGTCCAGGAACTAAAGGACCTGCCTTTTCTAGAGAAAGGGCTCGAGGGTGCGTAAGAACATCCAAAGCCAGCAAAGCATGTGAACAAAACTCTGCGAGCGTAGTGCCTATCTCTAGCTTCCCTGTAATAAACAAGACACGATAGTTGTTACTTTAAAGGATATCTGGACCCCTCCCCCCCCCCCCAGCCAACACTATCACTTTCATGAAAATATGGAGCCACCCTAGCCAACTGCTAACTCCTTCCATATACCAAATCCACAGGCCAAAAAGGCAAATCGAGCTCATGTGCTCACGTGGGCAGGCATGAATCATAGTATGAATGTACCAAGTATATTTTATCTTTTGTTCTTGCTGCAGATTGCACCATGTCAGAGCTAATAGTACACGGCCTGCTTTTATTGTATATATCCACAGATAGTTCAGGCAAAAACTCTCCCTTTTTTCCTTTCAATTAACCATCTATTAATTACGAGACACAAAATTAATTATTCCATCTGTGGACAAGTAAATGATAGACATGAGATTTTACCTTTTCTGAAGAGTTCAGTTCCTTGGGCTAAATAAAGTGGCCGGGCATGAGGAGACGAAAGAAAAGATGCCAGCAACGCCTTCAATGAAGCAAGTCGAAAGTCTGATATGCTTGTCTCCCCGACTTTGGATGTTGATGGCTCATACCCTGCTCCTGAGTCGCAAGCACTTGTAGCTACGTTAATTAGGAGCAAGTCCACTTTTGCCCTCCAGTGATCTGTCCTCAATGAACCCCCCTGATAAAGGCAATAAATATTACACCTTATTGTTGCAATTATACATCAGACATTGTAACCACAGAGAATTGAGACCCAAGCACCCTTCTGACAATTAGATAACATTGCAAATGGCTCTAAATGATATTGCAGTGCATGGTGTCATTAATTCATGATAAAAGCTATCCCCATTCCAAAGGGACTCTACATCTTTAGCATGGCAATCAAGAAAATTATTTCTAAACCTATATTTTATTGTCATGTGAATCAAATTATATAAATTTCAAGTTATTACCCAGCTCTATATATATGATTAAAGAAAAGGAATTGCTTCAGCAACCAGTCTACGTGATAACGATGAGCGGGTGGGAGCAATCAAGAAAAATACTTCTGAACCCTATATTTTATTGTTATATGAATAACATTATATAAATTTCAATTTATTCCACAACTCTATATATATGATGGAAAAAAGGAATTGCTTCAGCAACCAAACTCTATGTGACAATGATAAGCGGGTCAAAGGATGGTATCTCGATACCGGTGCCACCAATCATATGACAGGCCACGGTGACGCTTTTGCCAAGCTCGACCATACGATCATCGACACCTTCTAGTTCGGTGATGGCTCCATCGTCAAAATCTGTGGCATGGGCACAATAATCTTCACTAGAAAGAACAGCGAACACAAGGCCCTCAGCGGCGTCCACTACATCCCACGGTTGAAGAACTCGATCATCAGCATTTATCAGCTAGATGAGAATGCATGCGGGCTGATCAGAAGATGTGTGCTTCGAATCTGGGATCAGCAAGGTCGACTCCTTACTCGGGTTAGACGTGGCCGGAATCACCTTTACGTCCTATATCTTACAAGTGACCCGGCCAATATGTCTATCTGCCCGCCACAACAACATGGCTTGGCATGAGAAGTATGTGCATCTCAATTACAACGCATCGGTGAAGACGTTACGCCTCGCCATGACACGCCGGCTGCCATTGCTGGATCACGTGTGTGACACGTGTCATCACCAAGCATCGTCAGGTGGCGCAACTCCTCAGCAAGCAAGGTACCACACGCAGCAGCTACTTGAGCTTGTCCAGGGAAACCTCTGTGGTCCTGTTTCACCGGCAACACCTGGGGGATGACGCTACTTCTTGCTGCTGATGGACGACGCCACTCGCTACATCTGGGTGATGCTCCTGGCTGGCTAGAGCAGTGCACCTAATGTCATCAAAAGAATTCAGGCAGCAGCAGAAGTTCAATGCGGACGCAAACTAGGCGTGTTCCACATGGACAACGGCGGCGAGTTTATCTCGGCCGAGTTCGCCACTTACTGTGCTGATGGCATCATCGAGCGGCGAAACTAAACTGTGGTGGCAATGGCGCGTGCTCTGCTGAAACAGAGGAGCACGCCAGCTGAATATTCGGGGGGAGGCTGTGAGCACTGTTGTCTTCCACTAAATCCCTTGCTGGAAAGACACGTTGTGAGGCATGGCAAGACCACAAGCCGGCTGCCCACTACCTTCGCACCTTTGGGTGCTTGGCGTATGTTAAGGAACAGGGGAACCTGCGTAAGCTCAACGATCGCAACTCTCCCTCTGTGTTCATCGGCTACGAGGAAAGTGTAAGGCATACCGGCTGCTGGACCCTGTGACAAGGCACATCCGCATTGCCCAAGATGTCATCTTCGATGTAGAACATGGCTGGGATTGGGCAGCGAACGACAGCGCGCACTCGGGAAGCAACTTCAACATCCAGTACATCTGCCGTCACGCAGCAAAGGCACCCATCTATGCATCCAGCTCAGGGCGAGCTGAGCCTGTGTCAACAGGACATGTGACTCGGGGTACTTCACCTACCGCACCACCATCACCTGCATCAGCTTCAGCTACTCCAGAATTTGTCACAACACCAGCACATGATGATGATCGACTCAGATGCTGCTCACAGCGACACACGAATTCGCTATCGCATGGTCCAGAATCTGATTAGAGAACCACTATCTGGACTTGCGCCGGGCAACCTCGATGCCAAGCTACACTCGTCGAGCATGGGGGAGCCGTGCTAATTTGCAGAAGTTGAGAAAGACCAGGCATGACAAGCAGCCGTACGCAAGGAAATGGACGCGGTGGAGCAAAACAGGACATGGGAGCTCGTCAATCTACCACATGGGCATCGACCAGTCAGCCTCAAACGGGTCTACAAATTGAAGAAAAATGTAACTGGTAAGGTGATCAAGCACAAAGCACAGCTGGTCGCACATAACTTCGTGCAGCAAGCCGGCATTGACTTTGATGAAGTCTTTGCGCCCGTGACTTGCATGGAATCCATCCGTCTGCTGCTTCCTTTGGCTGCCCAGGAGGGGTGGCCCGTCCACCGCATGGACGTAAAATCAGCCTTAATGGAGAACTGAAGGAGGTCTATGTGAAGCAGCCGATCAGTTCATCATCCCCGGAGAAGAAGGAAACGCAAAGCTTCACGGCACGCTCAAAGAAATTAGCTTCAAAAATAGTGGGCACAAGCACGCGATCCACCGGCATATCACCGGTGACAAAATCGTGCTCACTGGACTCTGTAGATGATTTGATCATCACTCGTTCATCCAAGGGAGCAGTGTAGAGCTTCAAGGACGAGATGGAAGCAAAATTCCAGATGAGTAACCTTGGACTGTTGTCATTCTATCTCAGAATCGAAGTCCAGCAAGATAGTGATGGCATCAGACTATGTTAGGCACCTCGCGCATCCTTCAGCTTGGAGGAATGGAAGGCTGCAACCCAGCTCACATTCCAATGGAGAGGCAACTCAAACTGAGCCGTGAGAGCACGGCAAAA
Source organism: Hordeum marinum (assembly GCA_022496015.1). NCBI lineage: Eukaryota > Viridiplantae > Streptophyta > Magnoliopsida > Poales > Poaceae > Hordeum > Hordeum marinum. Next base: position 107,576,351 of record CM039675.1, read on the forward strand.
AAGGTGGATGCCACAGAGTAGCAAAGGATCGTTGGCAGCCCACGAGAGCACAAGGCTGGATCTGGCATTCGCCATCGACTTTGTGAGTCGCTTCATGGAGCAACCTACAAGAGCACATGATGGCAGTGAAGCGCATCCTTCGCTATGTCGCTGGCACCAGCTACTATGGTCTACGCTACAGGTGGAAGACTGGAAAGACATGGCTGATAGGCTATATTGACAGTGACCTCGCCGGTGACATTGACACCAGGAAGAGCACGAGTGGCACGATGTTCTTCCTCGGTAGCAGCTTGGTGAGCTTGCAGTCTCTCAAGCAGCAAGTGGTGGCTCTGTCCTCCTGTGGGGCAGAGTATGTGGCTGCCACATCTGCTGCAACACAAGGACTTTGGCTGGCTCGGCTGCTTGGTAAAATCCATGGGAGAGAAACTGAGGCAGTCGAGCTAATGGTGGACAGCAAGTTCGCCTTGGCGCTGGCCAAACCGGATCTCCACAAATGCAGCAAACATACCGATCTACGGTACCATTTCATCAGGGGACTGCTTGGAGGGTGGGAGTGTCAGCCCCAACTACATCAACACCACAGACCAACTCGCTGACATTCTAACAAGGACTAGGGCGGGCGAAATCCCATGAGCTGCGTGCTACATTTGGGATGGTCCAAATCGATTTAAGTCTGATCTGCAAGGAATAAGGGGGGGACGGGGGGGTCAGTCAATGAGTCAAGTCTTTTCTTTAGGTAGTAAGCTAGTGAGTCAAGTCTGTCTTAGGCAAAAAGTCAGTGGGTCAAGTCAAGAAGTCTTAGGCTGTAAGAACTAAGAAAGCCACTGAGGTGATTCTGTAGTAGTTCCCTACAGCTACAAATAAGGGGTAAAGCCTAGCCAGCTACATTCATCACAGCCCAGAAATTGAGTACCAAATCAGAGTTACCTATGCTCTTTCTACTAACAAGTATAACAAGAGAAGTAATAATAAGAAAAATCGAAATAATAGGCACATGAGAAAAGGAAGATAAATTTTAGGCATACCACATTCAGAAGAATTTCCAAGGTTTCTAGTGCAGCTACTTTAACACAGAGTGGTGTGAACATTCTAACATCTCCTGGAGTTTCAGGGGTCATTCCCTTCGATGAAGTTGGCATGGAAGAGGTTTTCATTTTCTTTGGGCTGATTGCTGCTTTCTCCAAACCGGAGACATGTGAATTTTGTATTTGTGGTTCTTGCTTCCTCTTCTTGGAGTAACTTTTTGACAAAGATTCACTACTCCCTTTTGATGGATTTGTGCTTAATAGAGTCGTTTCTTTTACACAATTATCATCCAGATCACTAACTGCATTGCTGACTATTGCCTCTAACAAATGGAGAGACATTCCTGGTCACAAAAGACATAATTTATTCAGCCATGGGTGTGACTCGCAATCGACTAGAAGACGACCAAGGCTATCTACCAAACATGTGTATGGATGCAACTCGAAGTATGACAGTCAAACAACAAAGAAAAACACAAGATAGACCAGTGCAGGGAATGTGAATGTTAAGTTATGGATTCCATGTTTTGAAGACACGGAGGAACGGTTAGACCATAGGCCCCTGGATGCAGCATGGTCATACCTCAAAGATCTAGCCTGTTGTCAAATTTGAGTTCTGAAAGGGCATCATTGCCAAAGGTTTGTATAAACAGAAAAACTATATCCCTCAAACCAATGATAGTATTTGAAGGATGACGCACTTCAAATTATTTCTATGCAGTGGCAACAGGAAAAAGAAAAGGCAAGAATTAGCGTTCTATCTCCACTCTGAAATAAGCGGAATCATTGTTAAATTGTACCGACTCTGGAAACATGCAGTCCCCATATTCATTTCAAGCCTGAGGTATGATTAAACATAATTATGACAAAACAACTCGCTGTTAAAACTTAAGTTAATATATAAAATCATGCAACTGTGAGCATGCAAACAAACAAACAAAGAGAAGGAATCACCTACCAACACCCATGGAGGTTAGCAACAGCTGAACAATGCTGTACACTTTTGTCCTCATAATAGGCAACTTTGCAATTTTGAAGTAATCAGTTACAAGCCGTACAATATTAGCACCATGCGGTAAAAGTTGGCTGCAATATGACAATAGATAATTTAGAAATTCCTTTTCCAGTACAGACTCAGATCCAGACCAATATTAAATAAAACTTATAATAAATCCAGTTTCCAAAGTTACTTCAAATTCAAGTACTATCAAACGCTTGTGTCTATGTCGCTGTATTTGATGCAAGCTTAAAACTTGTGGAAAATAAACATTAAGATGTGTCTTAGATAATAGTGATAAGAGGCAATACACATGGTACCTTCGCATTCCTCTAATAGTTGCATGAAGCAAATCCAAGAAAGATGAATGCAATGTTGGAAGCTCAAAACAAATAAGCTCTTGGTGCAAGGAAGTAGTTGAAGGGAACGACTTGTTGCGCAATGATCCATCGACTAAGAGCACTCTCCGTGACAGAGCTATCAAAGCACGGACAGGAACGGTGACCTTTTTTGACAATGACAAGTAAAGCAATATAGTTTAGAGCAATGTAATGCTTAATGGTAGCTTATTAGCGCCATTAGGTATCAAATAATGATAATGTACCAAGAGATGAGGCTTTGCACAAACCTGCACTGGGTAATAACTAGTCAGCATCATGCAGCAGCAATGGGCAAGGGCTGAAATGGTAGGAACCGTGAAGACACGAAATTTCTTTGTCACATGCAAATTGCCTCCCAATTTTACTTGATCTCCCAACACTGGTGGAGGATCATTACCAGGTGGAATTAGAAGCATCATAATCTCACGCCCTTTCTTTTCTGCAAAGATAATTTGTTCAAAGCCAACCTAAAATGGTACAACCGAAAATAAAAATAGCTCATGACAAACATTACCTTCTTCCAGCCCAACAAAAGCATCATTCAGAAGATTGTTTATACCCATCAGTACTTTCTGAATCATCAATGACCAAGTGCCTTCAGATACTCGGACAGAAGGTAGCATTGCTAAGACTATCGCAAATTTCTGAAGGATTGGAAGATGAGAAGAACAGAGGTTCGTCAACACAATGAGAAATTTCATGGCAATGAGCAACAGAAGAAAGAACATCAAAATGGAGAATGAAACACACAAATGTTACTTTGCACAGCCTCCCGAAAAGATTAATTCGAAGATAAAGCATGAAGCATACAGTGCTCACCTTCGATAATTTTACATTGACTTCTGTACTCATAATCTTTGCTGCAATGGTGGATTCAACCTGAATTTTGTAAATTAAGCACAATATGACATAATATAACAGGCAGTAAAATGATAGGAAGCTGGAAGTTTGCTGTAGCTTCAGAGGTATGTACTAGAAACTAATTAGAAAAACGATAAATAATTGACACATGACAATTAAATCTAAAAGTAACATGTTACATAAAGAACTCTTGCGTCCCACGCACCTACATTTAAATCACAATTAGACATTGATAGTAGCTCATGTATATCATCAGTAAAGATGTTCCGATTCAGTAACAAAAGATAGATACTCCAAACGTTCAACTCTATGATCCTACATCCACCCAGAAACCAACTTTTACAAAAAATTATTTATTAAAACACCTGACCAAACCTTTTCCTTCAAAGCTATTCTGAAGGATTAATGTTTCCCCCTTCTAGACTCAGAGAACTACTCCCTCCAGTTCACAATAAGCTTTTGGATATGGACATGGACATGGTCTCCAAAACATAGCTTTGACCACAAATTTCTATTAAAATATATTTCTAAACCCCAGTAAAATTTAGATGTTATAAAAGTACTTCTCAAGACAAAGGTACACGTAGAAATATTTCAGGTAGCTAACTGCTAACATAAATATTTTAAAGAGATATAAGAGTCAAAGTTTTATAAGTTTTGGCTAGACGTGTATACAAAAGGTCAAGTTTTTTGTAAACTGGAGTAAGAATATATGTAATCACGATAAGAAATGAATTAGAACATAAAAATGTAAACATACTTTATTGTAGTGTCGATTAACAGATGAGGGATACAATTTAATAACTGTCCTTAGCAAATCAATCGCTTCATCCTGCAAATACAGACAGAAGTAGATTAAATATCTACTCTTGCATGCTTGGAATCAAACAGAGTAAGCCTGTGGATGAAAACAACGTACCGCCACTGGACCATTTTCATTTAAAAGCAGCAGCAATGGTTCAACAACTCTTCCAGCAAAGGATGATGCCTCTTTCTTTAAGTTCAAAAATTTCGCCAATCTAATCAAAGAACAAGTTATGTTGCTTCCAACTGAACAAAATAGAGTAGCACACAAAAGAAAGGGCAATGGATATGGATATTTTGTCGATCTTTAGTTTCAAATAATCACATTCACAATACTACAAAGTACCGACAATCCAACTATGTGCTTGACAGCTTGAGCAAGTAAAAGGACATAGCTTTCATGACATACCTCACAAATAGATCAGACATGGAAGTACAAGAGACCACGGTAACAAGTTGCAAGCTAGACGGTCCCTGCTAGGTGGGAAAAAAGATATATCAGATAAATAATAATGTATGAGACTGTTTCATTAAGAGAAAGGATAATTCTCTTTGGGGATGTGAAGACTATGGATTATATGAACCCCTGGGGAGCATTATTTAACATCTTCGATAAAAACTTCCACTAGGGTGGGGGTTTTATGTGATGATGTGGTTTGTTGAAATAGGCTATGCTCAATCTCAATCAGTCAAACTTGCTAGTGTATAAAACCACGCCAATGAGCTCAGTGAAGCCATAAAGATAACTAGTACTACTACACACCTAGCAAAAGTAAAATATACAGAATAGGTCAAATGATAGAAAAAATGCCATCATCTGCAAGCTCAATTTATGATATACCTTTCCAAATGTAAAGGTTCATATTTAGATCAATATGGAATCATATGGATGGTGTTACATAATATAATTTCCAATTGATTGGCTGTGGTGGTAGCTTAGCATGCATCAGATATATAACAAATTCAGAGAAAAGTGATCTAGCGAACAAATGCAGTTTTATAATAGACTGAACACCTACAATTTAAATATAAGGAAAATGCTGACTGGCATTTCATTCTTCGGTTTAGATGTGACCTCAAAACAATCACAATATAACCAAAAATGAAGAAAAATAGCAATATTCACAAAGAAAGTTATGAAAAAACACAAACACAGGCAGTCAGAAGGTGCCAAGCCAAACAGACTTCAGTTAACCCAAGGGACACTAAATTTACACGGATATCACTCCGACAGAGAGCAATGCCGAGGACAGACTTCTTCATCTGCTTTCTCCTAGGTGTAGTATAAATCTCAACACCACATTTAATTTCATGGAAGTTGTCTTATCAATGAAGCAGGTCAATCAACTAGTATGACGTCAAATGTAATTCCAGCAAAGGTTGATCACATCTGGAATATCTAAATATTTCATTTTCATGGAAGTTGTCTTATCCATGAAGGAGGTCAATCAAATAGTATGACGTCAAGTGTAATTCCAGCAAAAAGGTTGATCACATTTGGAATATCTCTACTTCCAGATATTCACTAGCTTCATGTCTATAATCTGCTTGGAATTTAATTAGCTCAACCAATTCAAACAAACTTAAACACATATTATATTAAGTTAATAATGGGTTTCTCGAGACATTAGAACAGTGATGAAACAAGGGGTCGGGGTCAGGGGGTGGAGGCACACAATTGCTCAGAACAAAAACAAAACGAGAACATAAAATTCCACGTAAAACTGAAGCAAGCAATGTGCAATACCTGCAAGTTCCTCAGAATCTTCTCAAACCAATCAGAGTATGATTCAGCAAAACGCTCACTGCTGCACTCTTGGAAAGTCACGCCAAGAAAACAAGTTCCCAACCAACAACTATATGGCTAAAGATTTATAAACAGAGGACGCCAATATTAGTAAAGCATGTCTGATATATTTTCTTTTACATCACAGATTTAACAACTGTTAAAGCTATGAGAAAAACAGTTACAGATGTTCAGATTTTATTCTTACAATACTCCCTCCGTATCAGAATATAAGACTTTTTTTACACTATGGAAGTGTCAAAAAACATCTCGTGTTTTGATACAGCGGGAGTATGTTTATATTGTTCGGGCATGCATGTTTCTGCAGCACGGAACAACAAAAATATAACACTTGCCAAAATAAAACTATCTCACCAGATGACATAATTCATACTGTAGTTGTTAAATAACTTTAAAAGAGTGTAGTGACAAATAACACTGAGGAAACATAGGAGAACTAATGTTTCAGTGGTGTATAGCAACAACTAGCTCAAATCCGCACACCTTGCCACGTCGGGTTTAGTATACAAGTGTAACACAAGTTCAGCATTATGGTAGAGAGATTCTTTTTACAGTACCAAATTAGGCCAAAATAGCAAAGTGCGGGGGGGGGGGGGGGGGGGGCACACGGCAACATACCGAGTCGCTCTCCACGAGCTCGCCGGCGCGCTCGACCCAGGCGTCGACCGTGGCGCGCCACGCCTCGGCGAGCTTTTGGTCCGACGGGTCCTGGAGGACCTCGGAGAGGAGGCCGTGCGTGCGCACCGCCTCGAGGATGGAGGCAAGCTCCTCCGGCGGGACGGTGCTCCCCGGCTGCGGCATCCGCTCGCCAACCACCACTCGGAGCAGACGTGGCTTAAGCCAGTTGTCGTTCACGTCCGCGAGGAAGCCGACGGCGCCGGCCATCGCTGGTTAGTGAGGAGTCGGTGACTGGAGGCGGGTGCCGGACTTGGGGTGGACGATAATAAGGAGGGGGTGCTGGCGGAGCGCGCGGGTGGAAGGAGAGATCGAAGAAGGCGGCGGCTCCGGGATGGAGGGATGGGACGCCGTAAAACCCTAGCGGCTCTCGAGCAGCAGAGTTTGAGTAGTTTAAAAAGGAAACTAACTAACTTTATCGAAATTGCATTTAAAGAATACAGTGTTTTTTTCCAACAAAAAACATGGCTAGGCTTGATCAAGTTTATTATAAAAAATCAATGTCTAAATACTATAACAAATAGACAAACTAGAAAAGGTATTAGGTTTTCCTTCCCTATCCTTTGATGACTAACACAAACTCGTCCCTCCAAGCTTCACTAGCCAGCACGTGGATTCGTTTTCCCTCTGCTTGTCGTTCTCCCGGTGCTTGTGCTCTTATTACTAGTTTATAGGTTAAGGTTTTTTAGTCCTCGCACGTGGGGCGCTCGCACAAACGGCGACGCTTCTTTTTTTGAGTTTGTCTTTCGTGCTTCGATCCTCCTCGAATTTGTACATCTGGACGTACTCCATGAAGCTTCGACGTAGATTTCTGTTGTCTTCTTGGGATGGTGAGATTAGGTTTTCTCGTACTGTGACGAGATTTGGTGGCAGGTGCTTCAGGTCTGTTTAAGGGTTCGACAACGACGACTGCAGCTCCATGGCGATGATCCTTATGGACACGTACACGAAGACTTCTCGGTTGTCATCACAAGGTCAAGGCGGCTTCGATAGGGGAGCGGCAATAGCGGCATTTCGGCGACCGGTAGTGGTCGTTCGATGGTCTCAAAATCTCGGTGCAGTTTCATTATGTTTAAGATTTTTTTTGTACTTTCATTGAGCTTTGATAATAAATCTGGATCTTTTTTCGCAAAAATAAAACGGACAAGAATAATTTTCTAACTTTTTGGGCTCTAACTAGCAGTAATAAGTCAAATCACTTAACGACAATGCCTTTCTGTGATGTCAAGATAGATCCAAAAAGCATAGGGCACCCCACCGACACTTGAAGAATTGTCACGGCCTTAGAAGGAGGCTTACCACCGCACGCCGCAAAGGAATCATAAAATGCTCTACGGATAAAAAAAAGGCATAAACATGTTTTAAACCGACAAGGGGTCCTACTCCTATCCCTGCATGCGCCCACATGCCAATGAGTTCAAAATTGGCAGTAGAGTTCTCCATTACTCCCCATTGTCGTGATAGGGGAAGGATGGAGATAGGTATTGTCACTACAAACCTTCAAGAATTCTCCCTTACACAATAGTAATTCTCTTAAGGTCGGAAGGGGCTAATACTGAGTGTGTGCTCTTTACAACACCATGAGACAATCAATGCAACACATAAAATAAGATGGTCTTATCGCTCAATGGCATTAAGTTCCAATCTTGCAAGGGTTCATCCTCCTCAAGCACTGGTACAACTACTCAAGCATGAATGGGTAAACGTAGGAGACACAGATGATATAAGAGATGATATAAGACGACACCAAGTCACAGAAGAACAGGCATGTTAGCGCCAGTGGAGATGGTGGCGGTTGAGATGGCGGAGATGGCACCGGTCGGGTCGATGTGGCGTGGTAGCGAAGCCTCATCTCCCTTCTTCTTGATCTTGGACCTTTTTTATGTGGAGGTGGTTTATGGATCTATATTTAATGCATTTTTGGAGCTCATTTGTTGCATGTTCTCTTCATATATCATGTACCATTGAACCAAATAGTTGTCCATTATGCATGATTATCGTTTTTTTACACATTCCACATTAGTGTTTTTATTTGGTTTTTGTTAGCTTTCTCTATTTTATTGTGTCTATGGGTGTTTTGGAGCAACCTAGGACCAAGCACGATGAAAGGACCAATGACGGATTTAATACGGAGGACTTCCAGTACCAGCTTAGGCGTCTCAGAGGGTGGAGAAGTGATTTTTTTCAAAGTGCTCCAAATCAAGATATAATACCAGTGGTACCTGGTGTCGCTCTCTCCAACCCAATGAGCCCCAAAATGTCAAAATCAGAGTTTGTATGAAGCACGACCGTTTTACCGGAGGAGACACGAGAGAAAACGACCTCTAGTACGACTGCGTGAGGGCATACCGGTGGTTATACTAGGATTTCAACACCAAAAGTTTCCCTTCCAAACGGTATTCTTCACCGACTTCGTCTGTTTTTGATCCTGCGCGATCCTTGGTTGATAAGTAAGGGTTTGGGAGAGGATTTGGCTCGTCTTGATCCCTTTGATCAAAGGAGGCAACCATCATCCATCGAAGAGGTATTTATATGCCTCTCCATAACTTAACCGCCGACATCATCTTCCACAAGTCGTCATCATCCAAGATCAACTCCATTGTTTCTCCACCACCATAGAGGAAGGGGCATGTCCAAGAGAGGAGGAGGGGGCTCCATCATGAGCACTAGCCTTCGGGTCAGTGCGTCTCCACCATGCGGGCGCCACCTCATCTCCTCCAACGTTGGCATTGTCACCACCATCATTGACGACATCACCACCGGCACCATCACTTGGGCAACCGTTTCCATCACCGCCATGCACCGCCATGCCTTTTCCCTCCACCGGCTCAACGCCGGCTTGTAACTTGACCCTAACTTTCATGCTTCCCATTTTACATATTTGAGTAGTTGTACTAATTCTCGGGGACATGGATGAACTCTATAGGATACTTGATGTGATCCAATATATTTTGTTCATGATTCAAGTTAGTAGCCTTCGCTAATGTTAAGAGGAGCGCTCACTCACATTATTGCCTTGTTGTGGAGTATATTACTGTCGTTGTAAGGGTTAGAATTCAAGGTAATTAGAGGTGATAGTAAAAGTCCCAATTCCCCGCATTTGCAATTGCTAGGGGATTAATGGAGAACCGTTGTGTGGCTGCGTCCATGGGGAAACCCTTAATTATCATGGTGAGAACCGACATGGGGAACCTACCACTACAAAAAAGACACTTTCGTGACATTATGGCCCGAACAAAAACTGTTTCTGTCATGGATATGACACTTCCATGATGATAATTGTGAAAAAACACATATCATCATAGATGTTGTGGGCTCCCACTTCTATGACAAAAAAATGACAGAAGCATTTTTGTCCTGGGTGGGCCGAAGACGCACTTGCATGACATTCTTTGAGTTGTCCATGACTTAAAACATCATGGTAAAAGTGATGGCGAGGATTTTTTTTGGGGATTTCGCGGTTACGGTGGTCGGGGCCAAGCGATGTAGTGTGGTTTGCGCGTTTCCCTCATACACGCATGTGTGCGAGGCGTTCGCTAACTCAACCTGATCAATCGAGGCGTTCGCTTATTGTACCCGAGCGATCGATCGACCCCTTGCACTATGTACTGAACACAAGCAATCTCTGACCCCTCCAACTACGTACTATTGAACCCGATCGATGCCCTTCGTTGCTAACTGAACATGACCAAAAGAATAACAACAACAACAACAAGAAGAAGAAGAAGCGTTCGGGTGTGACTAGTGGCCCTGTCGTCGGTGAGGTGTCGACGACGATGGCGGGTGTTGCACTTGTTAGGGGATCGTTGCAGGAGGTGTCGATGCTTCCCTCGATAAGGGGTGGTCGCACCCGGACCCGCGAGAAAACGATTTTCATAAACTACGGTTGTGTCAGTCACTTCCGGTCAGAGTGCCTGGCTCCACCCCGTGCCCCGCCATTCTTGCCTATTTGGGGTACGGGGTGGCCGGCGGTAGCTTCTATTACGTGGATGCGACCCTGGAGGACCAGCTCGTTGCTACTTGTAAACTGCGTTGGGATTTTCCCGGAAGAGGAGAGGAGATACATCACAATAGAGATAAGTATTTCCCTCAGCGAGAAATAAGGTTATCGAACCAATAGGAGAATCACACAAACTCCCGTCGTCAGCACCTACACACACAAGAGCAAACACTTGCACCCAACGCGGGCAAGAGGGTTGTCAAGCCACTTGAACTCATTACTTGCAATGATTAAATGGTGATAGAAAGATAATATAAATATAAAATAAAATAACAAAAGATAATAGGAAGAAATATTTTTGGGGTTTAAATAATATGGTTTATGTAGACTTGGGGGCCATATTTTCACTAGTGGCATCTCTCTCGAAGATAGCATACAGTGGGTATACAAATTACTGTTGAGCAATTGATAGAATAGCGCATAGTTTTGAAATATTTTTTCACGGCAATGATCATGTATGTAGGCATCACGTCCATAAGCAAGTAGACTGACTTCTGCCTGCATCTACTAGCTATCCATCATGCATCTAGAGTATTAAGTATGAAACCGAGTAATGCTTGGAGCAAGGTAACATGATGTAGTCGAGGTAAACTCGACTAGTATGAATTAACACCATCGTTTTATCCTTAATGGCAGCAATACAAATACGTGTCATGTCACTTTCTGTCACTGGGATTGAGCACCGCAAGATTGAACCCATCACAATGCACCCCTCACATTGAAGAGCAACTAATCTAGTTAGCCAAACTAAAGTGGTAGATCGGAGAGAAATACGAAGTTATAACAATCATGCATACAAGAGACCAACAAAGACTCAATATATTTTTCATGAATAATTTGATCATAAACCCACAATTCGTCGTATCCCAGCAAACACACCGAAAAGAAGATTACATCGAATAGATTGTGGGATCAATAGAAGATACGTCTAGAGGGGGGGTGAATAGACTACTTGACAAATTAAAAACCTAACCTTTTCCCAAGTTAATCGGTTGGCATATTTTAGCAATTCTAACAAGTCTAATGCACCCTACACATGCTAGTCAACAAGTATGGCAGCGAAAAGTAAAGACAAGCATGTGTAAGAGAGTAGACGTAGGAAGATCAAACACAATTGTAGACACGGAGATTTTTCCCGCAGTTCCGATAGGTGGCGCTATCGTACATCCATGTTTATGGAGACTTCAACCCACGGAGAGTAATAGTCGCGAGAGTCCACGGAGGGCTCCACCCACAAGGGGTCCACAAAGTAGCAACCTTGTCTATTCCATGATGGACTACGTCCACGGAGGACTAGCCTTACTCGGGGTAGATCTTCACGAAGTAGGCGATCTTCTTTCCATTACAAACTTCTTGGTTCAACTCCACAACACTAAGTAGGAGGCTACCAAGAGACACCTAACCAATCTAGGAGGCACCACCCTCCAAAAGGCACTAGATGTGGTAGTATGATGAACTCCTTGCTCGTGTGCTTCAAAAGATAGTCTCCTTAACACTCAATCACTCTCTCACGGATTTGGCATGGATAGAAGAGATTGATTGGATGGAAAGCAACCTGGGGAGGCTAGAAATCAAAATCCATATGGTTGGAGTGGATGATCTTGACCTCAACACAAGGGTAGGTGGTTCTCTCTTAGAAAATTGGATATAGCAAGTGGGTATGTGTTCTGAGTGCCTTCTTGCGAGTGAGATGTGGTGGAGGGGTATATATAGGCATCTCCAAAAATCCAACCGTTACACATTATTTCCCAACTTTGTGAAACCGAAGTGAAAACTCGGTTGCACTGATTATTGCAAAATGTGGCAACTTTGGCTTTTTGGTGAGACCAGTATATAAATCTCGGTGGTAATGATATGGGTCACCTAGGCAGTTACCAAAACCCGGAGAGACCGATTCTCAAAACTCGTGTAACATCCCAAAATTCCATTTTGGAATGTTATGAATATAGCTATGCATCTATCATCACCATTGCTTGATTGTATGTGTTAGTTGAAATGCCATTTCTGATTTTTTTGAAAGTCCTTTCTACTTTTCCCTATGTTGCTTCCCCTATTTGAAATTTTGGTTAAATGTTCAAAATAAGAGAGGAGTAACATGACACTCCACACCAGGGTCTAATTGGTGAATTATTTGAACAAAATAACCAGGGGTTATTTTGAAAATATTTGCAAAAAAGGATCTAAAAACAATTAGGCAATTTCTGAAAATAATATTTTTTTTTCAAAGTGTTCAAATGACAGAATAGAAATGTTCATTAAATAGCATTTATTATTCTGTTAATTTTGATGTATAATACCCCTATATTTAGAGACGATTTGAATGCTTTAAAAGCTTTTGAATGTCTCTGGAAATTATTAAAAAGAAACGGTAACCGTTTCCGGTATTAAACGGGCCGGCCCACCGGCTTTAAAAGCCGAAACCGTTACCGGTCGGCCGACCGAGCGCATTCACTCCCCTCTCTCTCACTGACACCGGGCCCCACCCCCGACCGACCGTTGCCCGAAACGGTCATCGTCTTCCCTCCCCCGCGCTCACCGGATCCGACGCCGGCAGTTTCCCCCTCGCCGGATCTCTCTCTCCCCTCTTAACTCCCGCACCCCCCCGAGCCTCTATAAGAACCGGACCACTCCCCGCATCCATTCACCCCAAGCCCCCCCTCTCCCCCTCGCCGGAACGCTGCCAATTGCTCGCCGGAGCTACCCCAAGCCGAAGCTCGCCGTCGACCGTAGCCACCACCTCCGACCATCATTCGCCTCGCCGTCGCCACCAATCGCCTCCGGAGGACCGCCCCCGTCGCCCGGACCACTTCCCCTTCTTCCCCGACCACCGGAATACCTCGCCGACGCCGTCGCCGCTACCGGACTCGCCGGAGTACCCCGACGTCGGCAACCTCCTCCCTGTAAGCCCCCTCGACCGTCGGATCCCGAATCAACGTCCCAGATTAGAACAAACTTAAACCGAACCGGTATCTTCTATCGATCGGTCGTCCGCTCTAATTCACCTACCGCACGCCCCCCCTTAGCCAATCGGATCATGCCGCGTAGCCCCCTGACCGACGCAATTTTTTTTATTTTCTGTTTTGTTTTAATTAACAGAATGTTTTCCAATTTTTGTTTTGCTTATATCTTTTAATCTATTTAGTGTTTTGAGTTGATTCTTTTTGCAATAGCTCACATTTTTCATGTAGTTTCACCCTGTACTTTTAAATTTCAAATTTGAACTATAAAATTTGAATGTAATCAAATTTGCTCAAAATCTTCAAATCTGAATAACTAGAGTTTGAAAATAGATTTTGACATGATTCTTTTTGCTACTGTTTGGTATTAGTTATGACTATCTTCATGTATAGTTTGAGGATTTTCATGATCTATTTAATTACTGTTTTTACCAAAAACAGAATCTGCTTATTATTATAATATAGTTTAATTCTGTTTTCTAAGACAGATTTAATAGTAAATTCTTTTCTGTTAAGAACATGTTTTGCTAATAAATAACAAGTTTAGTTTTCATTCTTTTGTTAGTACAACTATAGTTGATTCATATAGTGTTTATCAAAACTTTTATAAACTTTACTAAAGTTTTTCCCAACAAACTTAAATTGATTTTCTTTGTTTAATAATAAAATATTCTATTGTTTCCCTTGCTGTCAACAATTGTTTTGCTATTTCAAAATAGTTTTATTATGTAGTAGTGTTTTCATCATCCCCTTTGGAAAAACAAAACTTTGTGTGTTTTACTTGCTAGAGACTTTTGTGCATTGTTTGCATTGTTTGTTTAGTACTTCTTTGCTGAATGTTATGAGTACTTATTATGGTTGTATGCTTATTTGAGTGCATTGTTTGTTTCGTTAGATTATTCGGAGTGCGAAGGTTGTTACTTAGAGTCACTCACGTACGAAGATCATCAATCAGGCAAGTCACTTTGATCATGTTTTACCCATGTTTTATATGCATTAGTTCTACCATCTCCCCAGTTGCATGCAAGATAGGTTAGTTGGAAACTTGGTACATTGTAGTAGTATCATGTGGTAGATACCTCTCTCAACCCCCCTTTGACAACATTGGCCCCGGGAAACGTTGTTTTACCTTTTGCTATGCTATTAGTAGACGGGGTTGGTTGTGTGATTCATGAGAGTTGAGAGAGTTAATAATTTCAAGACCTACATAATGATCAAGATTTCAAGACTCCAAGTTTTCAACATACCTCTGGGTGGATGATGGTTGAACGGCACCCTGGAGAAACCAGTGGTTAGCCTAGGTGATGCTGGAGATGGCCAGTATTCACGCGGAAAGGTCCACCCAGGCACAAAGGGATGGATGGGTGCTTCAAGACCCAAGGCTTACCTGCACAGCCACAAGTCATTATGGGCTCTGGCTTGGTTGGATATCGTGGTAACTCTGGACAGGCGGTGCTACGAGAGGTAGAAGAACGGTAGGAAAGGATGGGCACCGTCAGAGTCGCAGGGAAACCCTTTGGAAGACCATGTTTTGGTCATCCGTTTCTCAAACACCCTGAAGTGCGAGAAATCAGACGGAGGCGACCAAATCTTGTGGGGAACGTGTGCAAAACTCTGCAGAGTACTTAACCTAATCGATTAGCCGTGTCCACGGTCATGGACATCTTGAGCCAAAGGAATTGGAATTTCCGGAAACCTCAACACAAATTAATATGATGTTGTGGGTATTGACAATTTGGGTATGAGAATTGGTTGGTGGAACCATCTCATTAATCAACCAACTTAGTAATATTTTTGCTTAGCCCCTCTCTTGATGTAGGAAAAACTTGGCTTTACGCAAAAACTTACACCACCACCTGCCATATAAGCATATAGACTAGCTGATTATTTTCACACCTCTACTGTGACTTTGCCGGCATATTCCATATGCTGACCTACACGGCTGCAACGTATCATGTTGCAGAGTATTTTTCCGACCAGGAGTGAGGACGCGTTCTATGCTCAGTGAGATGCCCTTGGAGTCGGATGGACTCATCTACCGTCGACGCTTCCGCAAGATTTAGATATTCTCATGAGTTGGCCTTTGGCCACTTTATTGTAATATTATTGTAATAAAGGACTCGATATGAGATTTCGATTAATATAATGCTGTGTGATTTCCCTTTGATATATACATTGATGTACCGTGTGTGTACCAGCATGATCCTGGGATGGTACGGAAACACCGGAGACTTGACCTTTCAGGTCGGGTCGCTACAGAAATGGTATCAGAGCACACGCTGACCGTAGGACGTAACCTCTAGGATTGGAAAGCCTTAGGATTGTTTTTCTTTGTCTTTAAAAATTCTTATACTCTCATCTATTCGTTTCTGACTCCTCTCCGATTATTTCAAAAATTTATAGATGGCCACCTTCATCCCAGTGTTGATCACGGAGTTTTGCCAGCCTGGTTTATCGCAGAGATGACTCAGCATGGTTTGTCGCAGAGATGCCCATGGCAACATCATCACCAATCCCACTGCAGACACCACTATCTCCTATATCCAGACCTTGGAGACTCACATCAGGACTCTGGAGCTTCGAGTTCGTGCTGACACGAAGACTATCAAGAATCTGATGAATCGCGAGCTGGACCTTGAAGCTGATCTGCGAGAGGCCAACTATGAACACGAGCATGAAGTGAAGGACTTCCTAGAGAGGATTGATGAGCAGAATGCACGCATCGCAACTCTGGAGGAGCAGCTAGACATGGGGGAAAACCTTCACCCCGAAGGAGACATGGCACCCTTCATCAGCGACGATGAAGACTATGAGGAAAGCACCACCGGAGGACCTACGACTATGCACTTTTGAGGAGAACATTAGTTATGTCCTCCATGTATCTTTTATTCGTTAAAGCGTAGGTCGATGCTTAGTTGTCTAAGATTTGTATTTCCATTGTTTGACATTGATTGAATAAATGAATGAGTGTTTGGTGTGATATGTTTGTTGCATTGCATATGGGTAGTGAATTTCTTCTAGACCCTTGTTCTATTCTAATTCTCATCCCTCTGAAAACAGCAAGATGCCTCCACGACGTGAGACCGATTTCACTTTTCCGCCGGAACTCACTCAACTCCTTCAGCAGCAGAATGCACTGATGCAACTATTGATTCAGAATCAGACCAACAACCAGAACAACAACAACAACCACCATCCACCCCAGACTGACAATCTCACCCGTTTTCTGAGGTTGAACCCTCCAACTTTCTCCAGCAGCACTGAGCCCATTGTGGCAGATGACTGGCTCCGCAAGATGGAGAGAGAACTTGTCACCGCTGGATGCACTGACGCTGAGAAAGTGCGATTTGCAGCACATCAACTGGAAGGACCAGCAACGTCATGGTGGGAGAATTACATCATCACCTATCCTATTGCAGATGTGACTTGGGAGCAGTTCAAGCTTGCTTTCCGCACCGCTCATGTTTCAGCTGGAGCCATGAGTCTGAAGAAGCGTGAGTTTCGCAACTTGCGCCAGGGTAATCGCTCTGTGGCCCAATATGTGGACGACTTCAACACATTGTCACGTTATGCCCTAGGAGATGTGGCCGATGATGCGGCCAAGCAAGAAAAGTTTCTGGAAGGACTCAATGATGAGTTGAGCATACAGCTGGTAGTGGCTAATTTCAACAACTACCAAGAGCTGGTGGATAAGGCACTTATTCTGGAAGGTAAACAGCAGCAGATTGAGAACCGCAAGCGGAAGTACACTCAGGGGAAGTTCAACTCTGGAACTCATCAGAAGCCTCGTTACTCCCCGTACTCCGGGAATACCGGATCAGGAAACGGTAAGTTTGGAAAGCACACTCATGCTGTGCACAACCATGGAGGCCACCATCATGGAGGAAATGGAAACAACCGTCCCAACCATGGTAACTTCAAGACTGACAATGGGAATGGGAACAACAACCAGCACCGTCAAGTTCCTACTCAGAAGGATCTGAGTCACATTACCTGTTTCAAGTGCCAGAAGACAGGGCACTATGCTACTGAGTGTCCCCAGAGCAAGCAAGGCAATGGAAACGGCACTAACAACGGCAACTCCGCAGCCAAGAAGCCCAATCCGTTTCCCCGTGCTCAAGTGAATCACATCGATGTGGAAGAAGTCTATGATCAGCCCGAGACTGTGGTTGGTAAGTTTTTATTGCATTCACGTCCTGTTACAGTACTTTTTGATTCGGGTGCAACTCATTCATTCATATCAAGGGTAGTTGTGGATAAGTATGGTTTGCCCACCAAAACCCTTAGTCAGTCCATTAAGGTTAGTTCTCCAGGAGGTATGATGATGGCAGGGATAGGATGCCATGCCTTGAAACTCAATATAGGGAACCATGTTTTTCCCACCGACCTCATCGTCTTAGAGTCACAAGGATTGGATGTAATCCTAGGCATGGATTGGATGACCAAGTATGAAGGAAATCTTGATTGCCCTAGCAAGTCTGTTTCACTCACCACCCCGGAGAACAAGAGGATTAAGTATGTATCCCGACGCACACGTATGAGTGCTCGGTTAAATTCTCTCACAGGAGTTGTTCAGGAGGAAGTACCTGTGGTAAAAGAATTTCCAGATGTATTTCCGGAAGAATTACCAGGAATGCCACCAGATAGGGAAATTGAGTTCCTAATAGAGCTACAGCCAGGGACAGCTCCAATTTCCAAGAGACCCTATCGGATGCCCGCAAATGATCTGTCGGAAATCAAGAAGCAAATCAAGGAGTTATTGGACAAAGGTTATATACGCCCAAGTTCTTCACCTTGGGGAGCCCCAGTACTTTTGGTGGAGAAGAAGGATAAATCCTTGAGAATGGTAGTGGACTATCGTGCCTTGAACGAGGTGACTATCAAGAACAAGTACCCTCTACCGATGATTAATGATTTGTTTGATCAGCTCGTAGGAGCCAAAGTATTCTCCAAGATCGATCTTCGATCAGGGTATCACCAGTTAAAGATTCGTGAACAGGATATACCCAAAACAGCTTTCACCACGAGGTATGGCTTGTATGAGTATACGGTCATGTCTTTTGGATTGACTAATGCTCCTGCCTACTTCATGAATTTGATGAACAAAGTATTCATGGAATACCTAGACAAGTTTGTTGTGGTGTTCATCGATGACATTCTGATATTCTCCAAGAACGAGGAAGAGCATAAGGAACATTTGCGTTTAGTTCTAGAGAAGCTAAGAGAGCATCAGTTATATGCCAAGTTCAGCAAATGTGAATTTTGGTTGACGGAAGTCGGATTCCTTGGACATGTTATTTCCGGAGAAGGAATAGCCGTAGACCCCGCTAAGGTTGAAGCCGTCACAGAGTGGAAGTCACCCACCTCAGTTAAGGAGATCCGTAGTTTCCTCGGACTTGCCGGATATTACCGAAGATTCATTGAGAATTTCTCAAAGGTTGCCAAGCCCATGACAGAGTTGTTGAAGAAAGAATCCAAGTATGTTTGGACCGTGGAATGTGAAGCCAGTTTCCAGGAGTTAAAGGAACGTTTGGTCACAGCCCCAGTGTTGATCTTGCCCGATATTCGGAAGGATTTCCAGGTTTATTGTGATGCTTCACGTCAAGGACTTGGAGGAGTACTTATGCAGGATGGAAAAGTTGTAGCCTATGCTTCCAGACAGCTACGACCTCATGAGTTGAATTATGCCACTCATGATTTGGAACTAGCAGCCGTAGTGCACACACTCAAGACCTGGAGACATTTCCTTATCGGAAATAGTTGTGATGTTTACACCGACCATAAGAGCCTGAAGTATATCTTCACGCAGAAAGAGTTGAACCTCAGACAGAGGAGATGGTTAGAGTTAATCAAGGACTATGACATGAGATTACACTACCATCCAGGTAAGGCTAATGTTGTAGCCGATGCCTTGAGTCGGAAAACTTATGTGAACACACTCACAGCTGGAGGATTACCTCAAGAGTTAGTCGATGATCTCAGAGAGCTCAAGCTAGAGATAGTTCCAAGAGGATATGTTGCTACACTGGAAATTCAGTCCACCTTGACCAAAAGAATTCGAGAAGCCCAGAAATCGGACAAGGAGATAGCTGAGATTAAACAGAGAATGAAAGATGGTAAAGCTAAAGGTTTTCGTAAGGATGAACACGGAACTTTGTGGTTTGAGAACCGAATCTATGTGCCCAATGACCCAGAGCTCAGGAAGTTGATACTTCAGGAAGCCCACGATTCACCTTACTCGATACACCCAGGCAACACCAAGATGTATCTGGATTTAAAGGAAAGTTATTGGTGGACAGGTATGAAGAAAGATATTGCAGAGCATGTTGCGATATGTGATGTTTGTCAGCGAGTAAAGGCAGAACATCAGAAACCAGCAGGGTTACTCCAACCTTTGCCGATACCCGAGTGGAAATGGGAAAAACTTGGTATGGATTTCATCACAGGATTGCCCAGGACCCGTTCAGGTTATGATTCCATCTGGGTAGTGGTTGATCGCTTGACCAAGGTAGCTCATTTCATTCCAGTGAAAACCACCTATACCAGTGCTAAGCTAGCCAAGATATATATGACCAGGATCGTATGTCTGCATGGAGTTCCGAGGAGTATCGTGTCAGATAGAGGAACACAGTTTACCTCAAAGTTTTGGCATCAGTTACATGAAACTTTGGGTACAAGGCTAGAGTTTAGTACAGCTTTTCATCCGCAGACAGATGGACAGACTGAGAGAGTCAACCAGATTCTGGAAGACATGTTGAGAGCTTGTGCGCTAGATTATGGATCTAGTTGGGACGACAACTTACCTTACGCAGAATTCTCATACAACAATAGTTATCAAACCAGTCTAAAGATGGCCCCTTTCGAAGCTTTATACGGAAGGAGGTGCAGAACACCACTGACGTGGGATGGTGTTGGAGACCGACAACTTTTTGGTCCCGACCTTATTCAAGATTCGGAAGAGAAAGTCAGGTTGATTCGTGACAGACTCAAGATAGCTCAATCTCGACAGAAGAGTTATGCTGACAGCAAGCGCAAAGAAGTGACATATGAAGTGGGAGACAGAGCATATCTTCGTGTATCCCCGCTTCGAGGAACCAAGAGATTTGGTGTTAAAGGAAAATTAGCACCCAGATTCATAGGCCCCTACAAAATTCTTGAACGTAGAGGTGAAGTTGCATACAAACTGGAATTGCCAGAAGGATTATCCGAAGTTCATAATGTGTTCCATGTGTCCCAGCTGAAGAAATGTCATGCTGAGATGGCCGACATCCCTTTGAGAGATACAGTGCCCCTAGAGGCCATACAGCTTGAAAGTGATCTGACTTATGAGGAGAAGCCTGTCAGAATCCTCGAGACATCCAACAGAGTTACCCGCAGCAAGATTATCAAGTTCTGCAAAGTTTTGTGGAGTCACCATACTGAGGAAGAAGCCACCTGGGAACGCGAAGAAGATCTTCGTAGAGACCATCCGCACCTATTTTCTAGCCAACCCGAATCTCGAGGGCGAGATTCATCTTAAGGTGGGTAGGTTTGTAACATCCCAAAATTCCATTTTGGAATGTTATGAATATAGCTATGCATCTATCATCACCATTGCTTGATTGTATGTGTTAGTTGAAATGCCATTTCTGATTTTTCTGAAAGTCCTTTCTACTTTTCCCTATGTTGCTTCCCCTATTTGAAATTTTGGTTAAATGTTCAAAATAAGAGAGGAGTAACATGACACTCCACACCAGGGTCTAATTGGTGAATTATTTGAACAAAATAACCAGGGGTTATTTTGAAAATATTTGCAAAAAAGGATCTAAAAACAATTAGGCAATTTCTGAAAATAATATTTTTTTTTCAAAGTGTTCAAATGACAGAATAGAAATGTTCATTAAATAGCATTTATTATTCTGTTAATTTTGATGTATAATACCCCTATATTTAGAGACGATTTGAATGCTTTAAAAGCTTTTGAATGTCTCTGGAAATTATTAAAAAGAAACGGTAACCGTTTCCGGTATTAAACGGGCCGGCCCACCGGCTTTAAAAGCCGAAACCGTTACCGGTCGGCCGACCGAGCGCATTCACTCCCCTCTCTCTCACTGACACCGGGCCCCACCCCCGACCGACCGTTGCCCGAAACGGTCATCGTCTTCCCTCCCCCGCGCTCACCGGATCCGACGCCGGCAGTTTCCCCCTCGCCGGATCTCTCTCTCCCCTCTTAACTCCCGCACCCCCCCGAGCCTCTATAAGAACCGGACCACTCCCCGCATCCATTCACCCCGAGCCCCCCCTCTCCCCCTCGCCGGAACGCTGCCAATTGCTCGCCGGAGCTACCCCAAGCCGAAGCTCGCCGTCGACCGTAGCCACCACCTCCGACCATCATTCGCCTCGCCGTCGCCACCAATCGCCTCCGGAGGACCGCCCCCGTCGCCCGGACCACTTCCCCTTCTTCCCCGACCACCGGAATACCTCGCCGACGCCGTCGCCGCTACCGGACTCGCCGGAGTACCCCGACGCCGGCAACCTCCTCCCTGTAAGCCCCCTCGACCGTCGGATCCCGAATCAACGTCCCAGATTAGAACAAACTTAAACCGAACCGGTATCTTCTATCGATCGGTCGTCCGCTCTAATTCACCTACCGCACGCCCCCCCTTAGCCAATCGGATCATGCCGCGTAGCCCCCTGACCGACGCAATTTTTTTTATTTTCTGTTTTGTTTTAATTAACAGAATGTTTTCCAATTTTTGTTTTGCTTATATCTTTTAATCTATTTAGTGTTTTGAGTTGATTCTTTTTGCAATAGCTCACATTTTTCATGTAGTTTCACCCTGTACTTTTAAATTTCAAATTTGAACTATAAAATTTGAATGTAATCAAATTTGCTCAAAATCTTCAAATCTGAATAACTAGAGTTTGAAAATAGATTTTGACATGATTCTTTTTGCTACTGTTTGGTATTAGTTATGACTATCTGCATGTATAGTTTGAGGATTTTCATGATCTATTTAATTACTGTTTTTACCAAAAACAGAATCTGCTTATTATTATAATATAGTTTAATTCTGTTTTCTAAGACAGATTTAATAGTAAATTCTTTTCTGTTAAGAACATGTTTTGCTAATAAATAACAAGTTTAGTTTTCATTCTTTTGTTAGTACAACTATAGTTGATTCATATAGTGTTTATCAAAACTTTTATAAACTTTACTAAAGTTTTTCCCAACAAACTTAAATTGATTTTCTTTGTTTAATAATAAAATATTCTATTGTTTCCCTTGCTGTCAACAATTGTTTTGCTATTTCAAAATAGTTTTATTATGTAGTAGTGTTTTCATCATCCCCTTTGGAAAAACAAAACTTTGTGTGTTTTACTTGCTAGAGACTTTTGTGCATTGTTTGCATTGTTTGTTTAGTACTTCTTTGCTGAATGTTATGAGTACTTATTATGGTTGTATGCTTATTTGAGTGCATTGTTTGTTTCGTTAGATTATCCGGAGTGCGAAGGTTGTTACTTAGAGTCACTCATGTACGAAGATCATCAATCAGGCAAGTCACTTTGATCATGTTTTACCCATGTTTTATATGCATTAGTTCTACCATCTCCCCAGTTGCATGCAAGATAGGTTAGTTGGAAACTTGGTACATTGTAGTAGTATCATGTGGTAGATACCTCTCTCAACCCCCCTTTGACAACATTGGCCCCAGGAAACGTTGTTTTACCTTTTGCTATGCTATTAGTAGACGGGGTTGGTTGTGTGATTCATGAGAGTTGAGAGAGTTAATAATTTCAAGACCTACATAATGATCAAGATTTCAAGACTCCAAGTTTTCAACATACCTCTGGGTGGATGATGGTTGAACGGCACCCTGGAGAAACCAGTGGTTAGCCTAGGTGATGCTGGAGATGGCCAGTATTCACGCGGAAAGGTCCACCCAGGCACAAAGGGATGGATGGGTGCTTCAAGACCCAAGGCTTACCTGCACAGCCACAAGTCATTATGGGCTCTGGCTTGGTTGGATATCGTGGTAACTCTGGACAGGCGGTGCTACGAGAGGTAGAAGAACGGTAGGAAAGGATGGGCACCGTCAGAGTCGCAGGGAAACCCTTTGGAAGACCATGTTTTGGTCATCCGTTTCTCAAACACCCTGAAGTGCGAGAAATCAGACGGAGGCGACCAAATCTTGTGGGGAACGTGTGCAAAACTCTGCAGAGTACTTAACCTAATCGATTAGCCGTGTCCACGGTCATGGACATCTTGAGCCAAAGGAATTGGAATTTCCGGAAACCTCAACACAAATTAATATGATGTTGTGGGTATTAACAATTTGGGTATGAGAATTGGTTGGTGGAACCATCTCATTAATCAACCAACTTAGTAATATTTTTGCTTAGCCCCTCTCTTGATGTAGGAAAAACTTGGCTTTACGCAAAAACTTACACCACCACCTGCCATATAAGCATATAGACTAGCTGATTATTTTCACACCTCTACTGTGACTTTGCCGGCATATTCCATATGCTGACCTACACGGCTGCAACGTATCATGTTGCAGAGTATTTTTCCGACTAGGAGTGAGGACGCGTTCTATGCTCAGTGAGATGCCCTTGGAGTCGGATGGACTCATCTACCGTCGACGCTTCCGCAAGATTTAGATATTCTCATGAGTTGGCCTTTGGCCACTTTATTGTAATATTATTGTAATAAAGGACTCGATATGAGATTTCGATTAATATAATGCTGTGTGATTTCCCTTTGATATATACATTGATGTACCGTGTGTGTACCAGCATGATCCTGGGATGGTACGGAAACACCGGAGACTTGACCTTTCAGGTCGGGTCGCTACAACTCGATGGTACCAATTCTTGAAAACGGCTAACCAAAAAGTTGGTCCAAAACTCGGTGAGACCAATTCACAAAACTACGTGGTATCGATTCCTGAGAATGGCTAACCAGGAAGTTGGTCCAAAACTCGGTGAGACCGATTCGCAAAACACCGTGGTACCAATTCTTGAAAATGGCTAACCAGAAAGTTGGTCCAAAACTCAATGAGACCGACTCACAAAACTTGTTGGTACCGATTCTTGAAAATGGCTAACCAGAAAGTTGGTCATGGTTTTCGATGGCACCAAATGGAAACTTGGTAGTACCGAGATGCTAGGTCTTGGCTCGGTGTCCGTCTAGGGTAAAACTCAGTGGATTCAAATAAGAATTGTTGGTGTCACCAAATTTTAACTTTTGGATTTAGATAGAGTTTTTTGTGGGTAAGTGGGTGAGTATTTTTGGTGGCTAATCTCTAAGCACTTGAGCAACCACATCATCATAAATACCTCATCCCCTCTTAATAGTATTAGCTTTCCTATGGACTGAAAAGTGATTTCTCACGAAATGTAAAATGCAGAGTCCTCATTCTTGAAGCATAGCCAATCCTATTCCTTCCATTCCTCTTATCCTTCATGGGAATGCTCCTCACACTCCTTAGCGAACCCAATATGTGGACTAAACCTGAAATAAACTAGGTAGAGATATTAGTCCAAGAGACAATGTATGTTGTCATGAATTATCAAAACCACCAAGGGAGCATATGTGCTTACAATCTCCCTTTTTTGGTAATTGATGATAACATACAATCAAAGCTTCAAATTAAGATATGCAAAGACATAATGAAGACTTTAAGAAACACGTGACTAGGATATGCTCCCCCTAAATGTGTGCAATCCTTTTTAAAGGATAGATGCTTTGGAATGCATGGGCACACACATAGTAGAAGGGATATGACGAGTCATGTGTATCTTGGCTATATGCATCAAATATATGTGAATGAGATGTATCCTTGTTCAAGACTTCACTCTTGCAAACAATATGTGCAAGAAGCAAGAGGTCATCTTGATCAAAGATATGATGCATATACTTACCTTGAGTTCTTGAGCATTCTAATAGTAGAAACACACTTGAGAAAACAATGTTAGGAAACACAAGAGCATTTTACTCATCCAAATGCAAAAGAGCTCAGAAGTACCAAGATATGGAGGACACGTAGAAAATAATGTTTCTTAAGATTGATATGTCTCAAAGATCATTTAGAGCTTTCTCCTGTGGATATGAAATTGTAAATCCTTCTCTCCCCCTGAATCTCAGCATGTGGATATTGGGAGCAGGTAGTGTGACACAAGTTTAACATGAGTAGGCAAATAGAATAAAACATATTTTCTTTCCTTAAATGATAGAATAATATTTGATACCCTCTCTCTCTCTCCCTTAAGTAGTGTTTCTCCACTTTGGGTAATCATGATATTTCCCCCCCTATGGATAGGCACATACTTTAGTATTATCCCCTTGTATACAAGCATAAGCTTTGGTATTCTCCACCTTAATTTTATACCCCCCTTTGGTGTATCTCCCCCTTTGCATTGAAGATTTGGTATTTCTCCACCTTTGTCATTAATTTCCAAAAAGGTTCATACACAGGGTCAGATAAAGGGATCATTGAGTGAGAAGGGATCCTAGAGAACAGGGGTCATTGACTGTAGGGATCATAGAAGATAAGGATCATAGAGAGCATTTGAGACTAAGGGATCCTTGAGTATAAGTTCTCCCCCTTTTTGTTATCTGAAAGCTTTTAATATTTCTCCCCCTATGACATAGGTATCCTTGAAGAAATTGAGATTTTTCAAATTTTGACATAGTTCACAGAAGATGGCAAAATCAGTGGCTTTGAGGCAAATCGGGTCGGTGGAACCGATAAGTGGTTGTGCAACCTATCTGTTGAATCGGTTACACCGATTTATTTGAATCGGAGGGTCCAAGGGCTAAATAGAAGCTTGGCAATGTTTGTTAAAGGCAACTCTCAGAAAGTCTCAATCAATTTCGAGAAATTTTGCACTGATTTTTCAGAAAGATTTGCAAGGAATTTTCAAAAAGATTTGCAAAGAATTTTCATCAAGATGTTGATTGAGTGATTCCAAGACAGCATACAAATATAAGATGAACCAAACAAGATACTTCATCTAGACGATGGTCGGTGACTAGGTCACCTGTATTATAGTACATTGACTTAGGAGCAAGCAAGAATACTTGATCATATGCCATACTCATCGTTAAGCTCAGAATGGGGTTACCATTTTTCGTTTAAGCATTTTAATGTTTTCTTATCACTTGAGTTGCTTTATCTCATGACTTGGAGTAAAGCTTTTCAAGGATATGAGCACATATCTTTGAGTGATGTTGGTGACGTAGCATGTAGGAGAAATTGTTGTGGATGCTCGATATTGATGAAGATCATCTTGAGTTGCGAGCAATCCTTGATTGTATTGGTTCTCCTTTCACCTACATGGGTTAGTCATGCAAGGAAGAACATGATATATCCAAATGTCATGATACCAATTGTGATTTAGCAATTGTAATATTATCAAATATATGTCAAGGATATGTTTTGTTGTCTTCTTCCATCCATCATCAAATAAGGGTTGTGGATACTTGGATATGATACGATTGCTTATGATTTGAGTTGTTGGCAATATTGTGGAGTGTAGTACTTCCAAGTACCTACAAAAGGTTAGTTGCAATACAAGGGAGCATAGATTTACAAGGTGTAAGATAGTATGTCAAAGATATCAAGGAATAATCATGTAAGCTCATGCCCTTGCATGCAACCAAGTGAGTCTAGCTCAAATTTCAAGCATAAATGATGTTCAACTCACTCCTCAAGTGACAAGACACTTTTCTCATCAAGTGGCTTAGTAAAGATATCGGCCAATTGTTTGTTAGTACGAACATGCCTAAGATTGATATGTCCTTTGGCAACATGATCACAAATGAAATGATGTCAAACTTGAATATGCTTAATTCGAGAGTGTTGCAAAGGATTATGAGCAATTTTGATTGCACTCTTGTTGTCACATAACAACGGTATATGTTTCACATGTATGCCATAATCCTTAAGAGTTTGAGTCATCCATAGCAATTGAGCACAACATGATCCCGCAACAATGTATTCCGCTTTGGCGGTAGATAGATATACCGAGTTTTGTTTCTTGGATGACCAAGACATGAGATCTACCAAGAATTTGACATGTACCCTAGGTGGATTTTCTATCGACCTTATATTTGGCATACTCTGAATCGAAATAGCCAACAAGGTTAAAAAGAAGATCCCTTGGGATACCAAATGCCAAAGTTTGGTGTATGTATCAAGTATCTCGCAATTCTTTTCACGACCTTAAGATGACACTCTTTAGGAGCATCTTGATATCTAGCACACATGCACACACTAAGCATGATATCAGGATAGGAGGCACATAGATATAGCAATGAACCGATCATTGATCGATAAACCTTTTGATCAACCGGTCTGTCCTCCTTAGTAAGATCAACATGTCCACTAGTAGGCATAGGAGTTTTCATACCTTTACACTCTTGCATGTTGAACTTCTTGTTAAGTCCTTGGTGTACTTGGTTTGAGTGATGAAAGTTCCTTCTATTGTTTGTTTGATTTACAAACCAAGGAAAAAAATTCATCTCACACATCATGGACATCTCATACTTCTCGGACATCAACCTTTCAAATTTCTCACTAAATTGTGGGTTAGTAGATCCAAAGATAATATCATCCACATAAATTGGTCACACAAATAATTCACCATTAACTCTCTTAGTGAATAAGGTTGCATCAATTTTACCAATCTCAAAACCCTTTTCAAGTAAAAACTTCGTTAGACATTTATACCAAGCACGAGGGGCTTGCTTAAGTCCATAAAGAGCTTTACGAAGCTTGTAAACATGGTTGTGTTTATTAGAATTCACAAAACTGGGGGGTGCTTAACATAGAATTCTTCCTCATTCTCCCCCATTTAGAAATGCACTTTTAATGTCCATTTGGTAAAGCGTGATGTCATGGTGATTGACATAAGCAAGTAATATACGAATAGCTTCAAGTCTACCAACAGGGGCATATGTCTCACCGTAGTCCATACCTTCAACTTGCGTGTAGCCTTGCACCACGAGACATACCTTGTTGCGAACCACTTGACCATCTCCGTCTTGCTTGTTCCGAAACATCCATTTTGTACCAATGATTCTTGTCTTTGGGCTTCTCCACAAGTGTCCACACTTCGTTCCTCTTGAAGTTGTGTAGCTCTTCATGCATACCGTTCACCCAATCGGGGTCTTTGAGCGCTTCTTCCACCTTCATAGGCTCAATACTAGAGATGAATGAGTGGTGCTCACAAAAATTAGCTAAGCGGGTTTTAGAGCGAGTGATTCTCCTGGTTTGAATATCACCAAACACTTTCTCTAAGGGATGATTCTTGTTCACTCTTGCTTGAACTAGAGGTAGATTTTGCTTGTTGGATGGTGGAGCTTCTGTTGGGAGACGTAGTAGTAAATCAAAATTTTCCTACGTGTCACCAAGATCTATCTATGGAGAAACCAGCAACGAGTGGGGAGAGATTGCATCTTCATACCTTTGAAGATCGCTAAGCGGAAGCGTTACAAGAACACGGTTGGTGGAGTCGTACTCGCAGCGATTCAGATCGCGGTGGATTCCGATCTAAGTGTCGAACAACGGCGCCTCCGTGTTCAACACACGTGCAGCCCGGTGACATCTCCTACACCTTGATCCAGCAAGGAGGAAGGAGAGGTTAGGGAAGGGCTCCAACAGCAGCACGACGGCGTGGTGGTGGTGGAGTAGCAAGGTATTCCGGCAGGGCTTCGCCTAAGCGCCGCGGAGAAGGAAGAAGAGAGGTAGGGCTTTGCCATGAGAGAGAGAGTTCAGAACTTTTCTCAAAAGGCCAAAACCTCAAGTATATATAGGAGGAGGGAGAGGGAGGGCTGCCTTGGCCCCTCCTCCAAAGAGGAGGGCTTCGGCCGAAGTGGGGATAGAGTCCACCTCCCACAAGGGAGGTGGATCTCCTCTTTTAAAACCCTTTTCCCTTTATCTCCAGATCTCCAGCCGCATGGGCCTTTATAGAAGGTCTTGGCTAGCCCAATAAGGGCTGGCATACCTCCTCTAAGGGCCCACAAAGTCCTATGGTCGTCACAGCCCTCCCGGGGGTCCTCCGGCACCCTCCCGGCACCCTCCCGGCACTCTCGGTACAATACCGATGAGCCCGAAAACTTTCCGGTGACCAAAACTGCACTTCATATATATCAATATTTACCTCCGGACCATTCCAGAGCTCCTCGTGACGTCTGGGATCTCATCGGGACTCCGAACAACTTTCGGTAATCACGTATACCATTTCCCTATAACCCTAGCGTCATCGAACCTTAAGTGTGTATACCCTATGGGTTTGGGAGACACGTGGACATGACCGAGACACTTCTCCGGCCAATAACCAACAGCAGGATCTGGATACCCATGTTGGCTCCCACATGCTCCACGATGATCTCATCGGATGAACCATGATGCCGGGGATTCAATCAATTCCGTATACAATTCCCTTTGTCTATCGGTATGATACTTGCCCGAGATTCGATCGTCGGTATCTCTATACCTTGTTCAATCTCGTTACCGGCAAGTCTCTTTACTCGTTCCATAATACATCATCCCGTGACTAACTCCTTGGTCACATTGAGCTCATTATGATGATGTCGTACCGAGTGGGCCCAGAGATACCTCTCCGTCACACGGAGTGACAAATCCCAGTCTCGATTAGTGCCAACCCAACAGACACTTTCGGAGATACCCGTAGTGCACCTTTATAGCCACCCAGTTACGTTGTGACGTTTGGCACACCCAAAGCATTCCTACATTATCCGGGAGTTGCACAATCTCATGGTCTAAGGAAACGATACTTCACACTGAAAAGCTTTAGCAAACGAACTACACGATCTAGTGCTATGCTTAGGATTGGGTCTTGTCCATCACATCATTCTCCTAATGATGTGATCCCGTCATCATGACATCCAATGTCCATGGTCATGAAACCGTGACCATCTATTGATTAACGAGCTAGTCAACTAGAGGCTCACTAGGGACATGTTGTGGTCTATGTATTCACACATGTATTATGGTTTCCGGTTAACACAATTATAGCATGAACAATAGACAATTATCATGAACAAGGAAATACAATAATAACCATTTTATTATTGCCTCTAGGGCATATTTCCAACAGTCTCCCACTTGCACTAGAGTCAATAATCTAGTTACATTGTGATGAATCGTACACCCATAGCATTCTGGTGTTGATCATGTTTTGCTCGTGAGAGGTTTAGTCAACGGATCTGCGACATTTAGATCCGTATGCACTTTACAAATATCTATATCTCCCTCCTGAATGTAATCACGGATGGAGTTGAAGCGGCACTTGATGTGTCTTGTCTTCTTGTGAAACCTGGGCTCCTTCGCAAGGGCAATAGCTCCAGAGTTGTCACAAAATAGAGTCATCGGGCCCGACGCACTTGGAATTACTCCTAGGCCGGTGATGAACTCCTTCATCCAGACTCCTTCCTTTGCTTCTTCCGAAGCAGCTATGTACTCCGCTTCACATGTAGATGACGCCACGACGCTTTGCTTGCTGCTGCACCAGCTGATTGCCCCTCTGTTCAAAACATACACGTATCCGGTTTGCGACTTGGAGTCGTCCGGATCTGTGTCGAAGCTAGCATCAACGTAACCCTTTACGACGAGCTCTTCGGCACCTCCATATACGAGAAACATGTCCTTTGTCCTTTTCAGGTACTTCAGGATAATCTTGACCGTTGTCCAGTGTTCCGCTCCGGGATCACTTTGGTACCTCCCTACCAAACTTATGGCAAGGTTCACATCAGGTCTGGTACACAGCATGGCATACATAATAGAGCCTATGGCTGAATCATAGGGGATGACACTCATCTCTTCTCTATCCTTTGTCGTGGTCGGGCATTGAGTCATACTCAATCTCACACCTTGTAACACGGGCAAGAACCCCTTCTTGGACTGATCCATATTGAACTTCTTCAATATCTTTTCAAGGTATGTGCTTTGTGAAAGACCTATGAGGCGTCTCGATCTATCTCTGTAGATCTTAATACCTAATATGTAAGCAGCTTCTCCAAGGTCCATCATTGAAAAACACTTATTCAAGTAGGCCTTTACACTTTCCAAGAGTTCTATATCATTTCCCATTATCAATATGTCATCCACATATAATACGAGAAATGCTATAGAGATCCCACTCACTTTCTTGTAAATACAGGGTTCTCCATAAACCTGTACAAATCCAAACGCTTTAGTTACTTCATTAAAGCGAATGTTCCAACTCCGAGATGCTTGCATACCTTGTTAGCATTTTTAGGATCGACAAAACCTTCCGGCTGCATCATATACAGTTCTTCCTTGAGGAAGCCATTAAGGAATGTCGTTTTGACGTCCATTTGCCAGATCTCATAATCATAAAATGCGACAATTGCTAACATGATTCGGACAGACTTCAGCATCGCTACGGGTGAGAAAGTCTCATCGTAGTCAACTCCTTGAACTTGTCGATAACCCTTAGCGACAAGCCGAGCCTTATAGACGGTCACATTACCATCCGCGTCAGTCTTCTTCTTAAAGATCCATTTATTTTCAATTGCTCGCTTATCATCAGGCAAGTCCACCAAAGTCCATACTTTGTTCTCATGCATGGACCCTATCTCGGATTTGATGGCTTCAAGCCATTTGTTGGAATCCGAGCCCGCCATCGCTTCTTCATAGGTTGAAGGTTCACCGTTGTCCAACAACATGATCTCCAGGACAGGGTTGCCGTACCACTCTGATGCGGAACGTGTCCTAGTGGACCTTCGACGTTCAATAGTAACTTGATCTGAAGTTTCATGATCATCATCATTAACTTCCTCTCCAGCCGGTGTAGGCTCCACAGAAACAAGTTCCTGTGCTGCGCTACTCTCCGGTTCGAGTGGAGGTACAGTTACCTCATCAAGTTCTATTTTCCTCCCAGTTACTTCTTTCGAGAGAAACTCTTTCTCAAGAAAGGATCCATTCTTGGCAACAAAAACTTTGCCCTCGGATCGTAGGTAGAAGGTATACCCAATAGTCTCTTTGGGATATCCTATGAAGACGCACTTTTCCGCTTTGGGTTCGAGCTTCTCAGGTTGAAGTTTCTTCACATAAGCATCACATCGCCAAACTTTTAGAAACGACAGCTTAGGTTTGTTTCCAAACCATAATTCATACGGTGTCGTCTCAACGGATTTTGACGGTGCCCTATTTAAAGTGAATGCGGCAGTCTCTAATGCATATCCCCAAAATGATAGCGGTAAGTCGGTAAGAGACATCATAGATCGTACCATATCTAATAGAGTGCGATTACGACGTTCAGACACACCATTTTGCTGAGGTGTGCCAGGCGGCGTGAGTTGTGAAACAATTCCACATTTCCTTAGGTGCGTGCCAAACTTGTGACTTAAATATTCTCCGCCACGATCAGATCATACGCACTTTATTTTCCTGTCACGTTGATTCTCTACCTCACTCTGAAATTCCTTGAACCTTTCAAAAGTTTCAGACTTATGTTTCATTAAGTAGACATACCCATATCTACTCAAGTCATTAGTGAGGGTGAGAACATAACGGTAGCCACCACGAGCCTCGACGCTCATTGGATCGCATACATCGGTATGTATTATTTCCAACAAGTCAGTTGCTCACTCCATTGTTTCGGAGAATGGAGTCTTAGTCATCTTGCCCACGAGGCATGGTTCACACGTGTCAAATGATTCGAAATCAAGAGACTCCAAAAGTCCATCAATATGGAGCTTCTTCATACGTTTGACACCAATATGACCAAGGCGGCAGTGCCACATGTAAGTGGGACTATCGTTATAAACCTTACACTTTTTGGTACTCACACTATGGACATGTGTAACATCACGTTCGAGATTCATCAAAAATAAACCATTGACCAGCAGGGCATGACCATAAAACATTTCTCTCATATAAATAGAACAACCATTATTCTCAGATTTAAATGAGTAGCCATCTCGCATCAAGCGAGATCCAGATACAATGTTCATGCTCAAAGCTGGTACTAAATAACAATTATTAAGGTTTAACACTAATCCCGAAGGTAGATGTAGAGGTAGCGTGCCGACGGCGATCACATCGACCTTGGAACCATTCCCGACGCGCGTCGTCACCTCGTCCTTTGCGAGCCTCCGCTTATTCTGCAGCTCCTTCTTGGAGTTACAAATGTGAGCAACTGCACCGGTATCAAATACCCAGGAGCTACTACGAGCCCTGGTTAGGTACACATCAATAACAAGTATATCACATATACCTTTAATGTTGCCGTCCTTCTTATCCGCTAAGTACTTGGGGCAGTTCCGCTTTCAGTGACCGGTACCCTTGCAGTAAAAGCACTCAGTCTGAGGCTTGGGTCCATGCTTGTTCTTCTTCTTCCCGGCAACTTGCTTACCGGGCGCGGCAACAACTTTGTCGTCCTTCTTGAAGTTCTTCTTACCCTTGCCTTTCTTGAAACTAGTGGTCTTATTTACCATCAACACTTGATGCTCCTTTTTGATCTCGACCTCTGCTGATTTCAGCATTGAGTACAACTCAGGAATGGACTTCTCCATCCCTTGCATGTTGTAGTTCATCACAAAGCTCTTGTAGCTAGGTGGAAGCGACTGGAGGATTCTGTCAATGACTGAGTCACCCGGGAGATTAACTCCTAGCTGAGTCAAGCGGTTGTGTAGCCCAGACATCTTGAGGATGTGCTCACTGACAGAACTATTCTCCTCCATGTTACAGCTGAAGAACTTGTCGGAGACGTCATATCTCTCGACCCGGGCATGAGCTTGGAAAACCAGTTTCAGCTCTTGGAACATCTCATATGCTCTGTGTTGCTCAAAACGCTTTTGGAGCCCCGGTTCTAAACTGTAAAGCATGCCGCACTGAACAAGGGAGTAATCATCGCAGCAAGGATGCCAAGCGTTCGTAACGTCTTGCTCTGCTGGGAGAAGGGGTGGGTCACCTAGTGGTGCATCAAGGACATACAATTTCTTGGAAGCTATGAGGATGATCCTCAAGCCACAGACCCAGTCCGCATAGTTGCTTCCATCATCTTTCAGCTTGGTTTTCTCTAGGAATGCGTTGAAATTGAGGGTGACATTCGCGTTGGCCATTGGATCTACAACATAGATTGTAAAGATAATTTTAGACTAAGTTCACATAATCAAATTATTTAATGAACTCCCACTTAGATAGACATCTCTCTAGTCATCCAAGTGACACATGATCCATGTCAACGCCCGTGTCCGATCATCACGTGAGACAGACTAGTCATCCATGGTGAACATCTCCATGTTGATCGTATCTTCCATACGACTCATGTTCGACCTTTCGTTCTTCCGTGTTCTGAGGCTATGTCTGTACATGCTAGGCTCGTCAAGTCAACCTAAGTGTTTCGCGGGTGTAAATCTGGCTTACACCCGTCGTATGCGAACGTTAGAACCTATCACACCGGATCATCACGTGGTGCTTCGGAACAACGATCCTTTGCAACGGTGCATAGTTAGGGTGAACACTTTTCTTGAAATTTTAGTGAGAGATCATCTTATTTACTACCGTCGTTCTAGGAAAATAAGATGTAAACATGATAAACATCACATGCAATCAATATAGTGACATGATATGGCCATTATCATCTTGCTCCTTTGATCTCCATCTTCGGGGCACCATGATCATCATTGTCACCGGCACGACACCATGATATCCATCACTGTGTCTTCATGAAGTTGTCTCGCCAACTATTACTTCTACTACTAAAGCTAACGTTTAGCAATAAAGTAAAGTAATTACATGGCGTTTATGATTGACACGCAGGTCATACAATAAAATAAGACAACTCCTATGGCTCCTGCCGGTTGTCATACTCATCGACATGCAAGTCGTGAATCCTATTACAAGAACATGATCAATCTCATACATCACAATGCATCACATCACATCCTTTGGCCATATCACATCACAAGGCATATGCTGCAAAAACAAGTTAGACGTCCTCTAATTTGTAGTTGCAAGTTTTTACGTGGCTGCTATAGGTTACTAGCAAAAACGTTTCTTACCTACATCAAAACCACAATGTGATATGCCAATTGCTATTTACCCTTCATAAGGACCCTTTTCATTGAATCCAATCCGACTAAGGTGGGAGAGACAAACACCCGCTAGCCACCTTATGCAACAAGTGCATGTCAGGCGGTGGAACCAGTCTCACGTAAGCGTACGTGTAAAGTCGGTCCGGGCCGCTTCATCCCACAATACCGTCGAATCAAGATAATACTAGTAGTGGTAAGAAAATTAACAAAATCGACGCCCACAACTGCTTTGTGTTCTACTCGTGCATAGATTCTACGCATAGACCTAGCTCATGATGCCACTGTAGGGAGACACAGTAGTAAATCAAAATTTTCCTACATGTCACCAAGATCTATCTATGGAGAAACAAGAAACGAGTGGGGAGAGGTTGCATCTTCATACCTTTGAAGATCGCTAAGCGAAAGCGTTACAAGAACGCGGTTGGTGGAGTCGTACTCGCAGCGATTCAGATCGCGGTGGATTCCGATCTAAGCGCCGAACAATGGTGCCTCCGCGTTCAACACACGTGCAGCCCTATGATGTCTCCTATGCCTTGATCTAGCAAGGAGGAAGGAGAGGTTAGGGAAGGGCTCCAACAGAAGCACGACGGCATGGTGGTGGTGGAGTAGCAAGGTATTCCGGCAGGGCTTCGCCTAAGCGCTGCGGAGAAGGAAGAAGAAAGGTAGGGCTTTGCCGTGAGAGAGAGAGTTCAAAACTTTTCTCAAAAGGCCAAAACCTCAAGTATATATAGGAGGAGGGAGAGGGAGGGCTTCCTTGGCCCCTCCTCCAAAGAGGAGGGCTTCGGCCGAAGTGGGGATAGAGTCCACCTCCCACAAGGGAGGTGGATCTCCTCTTTTAAAACCCTTTGCCCTTTATCTCCAGATCTCCAGCCGCATGGGCCTTTCTAGAAGGTCTTGGACAGCCCAATAAGGGCTGGCACACCTCCTCTAAGGGCCCACAAAGTCCTATGGTCGTCACACCCCTCCCGGGGTTCCTCCGACACCTTCCCGACACTCCCGATACAATACCAATGAGCCCGAAAACTTTCTGGTGACCAAAACTGGACTTCCTATATATCAATCTTTACCTCCAGACCATTCTGGAGCTCCTCGTGACGTCCGAGATCTCATCGGGACTCCGAACAACTTTCAGTAATCACGTATACCATTTCCCTATAACCCTAGCGTCATCGAACCTTAAGTGTGTAGACCCTATGGGTTCGGGAGACACGTGGACATGACCGAGACACTTCTCCAGCCAATAACCAACAACGAGATCTGGATACCCATGTTGGCTCCCACATGCTCCACGATGATCTCATCGGATGAACCACAATGTCGGGGATTCAATCAATCCCATATACAATACCCTTTGTCTATCGGTATGATACTTGCCCGAGATTCGATTGTCGGTATCTCTATACCTTGTTCAATCTTGTTACCGGCAAGTCTCTTTACTCGTTTCGTAATACATCATCCCGTGACTAACTCCTTGGTCACATTGAGCTCATTATGATGATGCCTTACCGAGTGGGCCAGAGATACCTCTCCGTCACACGAAGTGACAAATCCTAGTCTCGATTCGTGCCAACCCAACAGACACTTTCGGAGATACCCGTAGTGCACCTTTATAGCCACCCAATTACGTTGTGACGTTTGGCACACCCAAAGCATTCCTATGGTATCCGGGAGTTGCACAATCTCATGGTCTAAGGAAACGATACTTGACATTGAAAAGCTTTAGCAAACGAACTACACGATCTAGTGCTATCCTTAGGATTGGGTCTTGTCCATCACATCATTCTCCTAATGATGTGATCCCGTCATCAACGACATCCAATGTCCATGGTCATGAAACTGTGACCATCTATTGATCAACGAGCTAGTCAACTAGAGGCTCACTAGGGACATGTTGTGGTCTATGTATTCACACATGTATTATGGTTTTCGGTTAACACAATTATAGCATGAACAATAGACAATTATCATGAACAAGGAAATACAATAATAACCATTTTATTATTGCCTCTAGGGCATATTTCCAATAGCTTCCTCCTCCTCCTCATCTTCTTCATTGTTGTTGAAGGTGTCATCTCCTTGATGCGGTGGTGAAGGTGATTGAGGAGGATCATCATGATGTACTTATTCTTCCTCTTCATCTTGTCGTGTACCGCTTATGGATGCTTTCATGTTGTGTTGATGTTTGCCTTGACGCGGAGTAGGAGCTTCCACTTGGGTTGACGAATTACTTTCATTCACCTCCATGGGACGAATCTTGCCGATGGACAAGTCTTGGATAGCTTTCGAAGATTCCTTATCTCCTACATCATTTGGCAATTATTCGACTTGTGAACCATTAGATTCATCAAACTTCACATATGCCGCCTCTTCAAGTTTTTGAGTGAAATTGTTGTAGACACGGTAAGTGTGAGAGTTTGATCCGTAACCGAGTAGGAAACCTTCATGAGATTTAGGAGCAAATTTAGAACGACGATGCTTATCAAGAATGTAACACCTGGAGCCAAATACCCAAAAGTATCCAACTTGGGGCTTGTTACCGGTGAGTAGATCATATGCCGTTTTGCTGAGAAGCTTGTGATGATAGAGTCGGTTCATAGCATGAAAAGCTGTCTCAATGACTTCTGCCCAAAAGTGTCTTGGCATCTTGTATTCATCGAGCATCGTTCTTGCCATCTCTATAAGAGTTTGGTTATTCCTCTGAACAACTCCATTTTGTTGAGGCGCGTATGTAGACGAGAACTCATGTAGAATCCCTTCTTCGTCAAGAATGGTGTCCACATCTGTGTTTTTGAACTCCGATCCGTTGTCACTCTGAACTTTCTTGATATTCACCTCAAACTGAGTTTGAGCTTTCCGAGTGAAGTTTTTGAAGATCTTTGCACCCGCGACTTATCATTAAGAAATAATACGCACATAAATTTGGAAAAATCATCAACTATAACTAGACCAAAGGAATTTCCACCGAGGCTCTTGTAAGCATTGGGACAAAAAAGATCCATATGAAGCAATTCAAGTGGTCTCCTAGTAGTCATGATATTCTTTACGCGATGACTCCGCCTACTTTATTTCCGGCTTGAAAAGCACTACAAAGTCTATCTTTGTCAAAGATAACATCCTTAACACCAAGTATACGATCACCTTTGATGATCTTGTCTAGATTACGCATACCAACATGTCCTATCCTTATATGCCAAAGCCAACCTTTAGAAGATTTTGCAATAAGACAAGTGCGAGGTTTGGATCTCTTAGTTAAATCAACAATGTATAAATCACCTCTACGGAAACCGGTAAAGACCATGCTATGATTGTCTTGATGAAACACTTGGCTATCTACTTTGGTAAATAGCACATTAAAACCGAAGCTGGCAAGTCTAGACACGGAAAGAAGATTGTAGACAAGGGATTCAACAAGAATGAAATTTTGAGTAGATCTATCATGAGATATGGCCACCTTACCAAGACCAATTACCTTACCATTGGAGTTATTTCCAAAAGTTACATACCTTCGCGGTCCATGGTTTGGTGTGATCTCTTGAAACATATCTCTATCTCCGGTCATGTGATCGGTGTATCCACTATCAAGAATCCATTCCTTTCCTCCGGACATGTAGTCTTTGAAGTTTGCCATGAGACTTAGTCTCTTCATAGTATTCTCACACTCGATGTGGAACAACTCATCTTCATCATAGTAGTCATGTTCCACAATGTCATCATCAAGTGGGATATCCTCGTCATAAGAGACAAGAGATTCGTTAGGATTATGATAATGACAATGTTCAACTTTATGCATGCGAATGGATTCACAAACAATTTTATTGATGGTAGTGACATATACTTTAGCACGCATGAGGCCACGAACCTCAAACAAGCATTTATCAATACTTGGATCACTAGGCTTCATCTTATGAAAGGCAATAGCTTTATGAAGAATTTCATCAAGATTACTCGATGAATAATTTGGATATCGTTTCTTCAAATCATTCCACAAAGTATAAGCACATTCAAAATTCTTCATTTGATCAAACACTATTCTAGGCAATCCTTTGATAATGAGATTAACAGTTCTAATTCCGAAGCATGTTAATTTCCTCTTCGTATGTGGGATGTAAGGGATCAATGGGAGGTACATAGGGGCTCTTAACATACTTGCTCAAATGGAATTTATTGAATAGCTCAAGCATCCCGTATTTCCATTGACAAAAGCACTCCCCGTCGAGAACGGGCACTCCACAACTAATACTCCCCAAACTAGACACATCCATCTTCCTCTAACGGCTATGAAACCAAAGCTATGGAGACCAAAGCTCTGATACCAATTGTGGGATCGATAGAAGAGACATCTAGAGGGGGGGGGGTGGTGAATAGACTACTTGAAAAATTAAAAACCTAACATTTTCCCAAGTTAATTCGTTGGTAGATTTTAGCAATTCTAACAAGTCTAATGCACCCTACACATGCTAGTCAACAAGTATGGTAACGAAAAGTAAAGACAAGCATGTGTAAGAGAGTAGAGGTAGGAAGATCAAACTCAATTGTAGACACAAAGATTTTTCCCATGGTTTCGATAGGTGGCGCTACTGTACATCCACGTTTATGGAGACTTCAACCCACGGAGGGTAACGGTCGCGAGAGTCCACGGAGGGCTCCACCCACAAGGGGTCCACGAAGTAGCAACCTTGTCTATTCCATGATGTCCTATGTCCATGGAGGACTAGCCTTACTCGGGGTAGATCTTCATGAAGTAGGCGATCTCCTTGCCCTTACAAACTTCTTGGTTCAACTCCACAATACAAAGTAGGAGGCTCCCAAGCGACACCTAACCAATCTAGGAGGCACTACCCTCCAAAAGGTAATGGATGCGGTAGTATGATGAACTCCTTGCTCTTAAGCTTCAAAAGATAGTCTCTTCAACACTCAATCACCCTCACACAGATTTGTCATGGATAAAAGAGATTGATTGGATGGAAAGCAACTTGGGGAGGCTAGAAATAAAGATCCATATTGTTGGAGTGGATGATCTTGACCTCAACACAAGGGTAGGTGGTTCTCTCTCAAAAAATTGGATATAGCAAGTAGTTATGTGTTGAGTGCTTCTCTTGCTAGTGGGATGTGGTGGAGGGGTATATATATATATGGATCTCTAAAAAGCCAACCGTTATAACAGTATTTCCCAACTGGGTGAAACCGAAGTGAAAACTCGCTTGCACCGACTAGTGCAAAATGTGGCAACTTTGGGTTTTCGGTGAGACCGATATATAAATCTTGGTGGTACTGATATGGGTAACCTAGGCAGTTACCAAAACTCCGTGAGACCGATTCTCAAAACTCGATGGTACCAATTCTTGAAAACAGATAACCAGAAAGTTGGTCCAAACTCGGTGACACCAATTCACAAAACTCTTGGTACTGATTCTTGAGAATGACTAACCAGGAAGTTGGTCCAAAACTCGGTGAGACCAATTCGCAAAACTTGGTGGTACCGATTCTTGAAAATGGCTAACCAGAAAGTTGGTCTTAGTTTTTGGTGACACCGAATGGAAATTTGGTAGTACCGAGATGCCAGGGTTTGGCTGCGTGTCTGTCTAGGGTAAAACTCGGTGGATCCGAATAGGAATTGTTGGTGCCACAGAATTTTGACTTTTGTCTTTGGACAGAGGGTCTGTGTGGGAAAGTGGGTGAGTATTTTTGGTGGCTAATCTCTAAGCACTTGAGCAACCAGATCATCATAAATACTTCATCACCTTTTAATAGTATTGGCTTCCCTATGGACTCAAAAGTGTTTTCTCACAAAATGTAAAATGTAGAGTCCTCAATCTTGAAGCATAGCCAATCCCATTCCTTCCTTTCCTATTATCCTTCATGGGAATGCTCCTCGCACTCCTTAAACAACCCAATATGTGGAGTAAACCTGAAATAAAGTAGGTAGAGATATTAGTCCAAGAGACAGTGTATGCTGTCATGAATTATGAAAACCGCCAAGGGAGCACATGTGCTTTCATAGATCACCATGAGAATCACGGTGAACCTTGTATTGAACAACATAGATATAGATAGTCATCTAGGTACTAGCTATAGACCCGTAGGTCTATGATAGGCTACTCACACAACATCATGGGAGCAACAAGGTTGATGTAGAGGCCCTCCGTGATTGATCCCCCCTTTGGCGGGGCACTAAAACAGGGCTCCAGATGGGATCACGACAGAACAGAGACTTACGGCAGCGAAAAAAGTGTTACAGGTGGCTCTCTCATGTTTTCAGGATTTATGAGAATTTATAGTGGCAGGGTTAGGTCAGGAGGAGCCAGGGGGAGCCCCCAAGGAATTAGGGCGCGCCTTGTTGCCTCGGCACCACCTCGTCTGGTGTCTAGCCTCCCTCTAAAGCTTCCAGGTCTTATTTTTGTCCAGGAAAAATCATCAAAAAGTTTTGTGGCATTTGGACCGTGTTTGGTACTGGTTTTCTCAAAAGCCAAACACGCAGAAAACAACAACTGGTACTAGGCACTGGGTTAATAGGCTAGTTCCCAAAAAATGATATAAAACGACATCTAAATGCATATAAATCATCCAAGATTGATAATATAATAGCATGGAATAATCAAAAATTATAGATACGCTGGGCATGTATTACCCGTCAGACTATACCTAGCGACGATCTCCATCGTTCCGGGTCAAGTTCCCCTACCGACGGTCAAGGTTATCGTTGAGGTCATCCGACGGAGCTGTCAGCTTTCATTGGCGACTACATGAACAATGCCTTGTCTTGGGAGGTCACAGAGACGACCCCGGTGGTATTTTTGGTGCCCTTCCCTTTTGCCTGATGCTCAACGTGTGCACCCGAGACACCATCAAGTGCTCGATTCACAAGTTCCTGATCTCCATCTAGAAGGCCGAGGTGGAGTCTGTTGCGATACCGTCACTGGCTCAGGTGTGGCTGTCCATCTATGGTCCCCCAAAGGGTGGTGATTGTGAGCACATTCCGAAGGCCGTCTTTGAGCCGATGGGCAAGCTTCTGACGGTCAACCTGGACTCCGTGGAGGGGGATGGTCCGGCGCGAATTGATGTCCTCTACCAGACACCTAACGTCATCAACGACCTTTTCCTGGCTTTTTTTACTTCAGTAAGACTAGGGGGTATGTATCACCTATGAGCTCAACCTTGAGGACCCGAAGGGGAGGGCGGGTGACGCCCCACTACCCCCGTCATCGATTTCGTCTGCTTCTGGTCAGGATTGGAGCAATGACCCATATAAGGATAGTTCCACGGACATGGGTGGTAGGTGCTCCTCTATGGCATTGTCGTGCGCGCCCTGGACCTTCTGTTTTTGGGGAGGCGTCGGCTCCCGCCGATGCATCGATGATGACCCACAAGTATAGGGGATCAATCGTAGTTGTAAGTGAGAGCATCGAACCCAACGAGGAGTAGAAGGAATTGATAAGCGGTTTCAGCAAGATATTGTCTACAAGTGTTGAAAAGTGTGATAACAGTTAGTTTGATAGTAGGATAATTTGTAGTAAGTAACTAGTAACCAAAGTAACAAGTTGCAACAAGGTAGCCCAATCCTTATATTACTAAGTACATGCCAAGAGTAAATCTTATAATAAGCAAAGCGTTCTCGAGGACACATGGGAATTTTGTCAAGTCACGATCATCATGTTTTAGTTGATTACTGTTTACTAGTTTGATAAATTGTAATGTGGGTGGACCGGTGCTAAGGTGTTGTTCTTACCTG
Source organism: Hordeum marinum (assembly GCA_022496015.1). Classification (NCBI taxonomy): domain Eukaryota; kingdom Viridiplantae; phylum Streptophyta; class Magnoliopsida; order Poales; family Poaceae; genus Hordeum; species Hordeum marinum. The sequence goes on from CM039675.1 coordinate 107,619,661, forward strand.
ACCAAACAACCTACTTATGATTACCCCCTCTCGCAGGCATCCACAACTACGAAAGAAGAATTAAGATAAATCTAACCATAGCATGAAACATATGGATCCAAATCAACCCCTTACATAATAGTGCATAAACTAGGGTTTAAGATTTTGTAACTCTCTCAACCCATCATGTACTTACTACTCCACAATACTTTCTCTTATGCCCAAAGATGACGAAGTGTCATGTAGTCGACGTCCACATGACACCACTAGAGGAAACACAACATACATGTCACCAAAATATTGAACGAATACCAACTTCACATGATAATTTATAACAAGACTTCTCCCATGTCCTCAAGAACAAATAGAACTACTTAGAACTCATATTCATGTTCATGATCAGAGGTGATAAATATATGATTAACAATCTGAACATATGTTCTTCCACCAAGTAAACCAACTAGCATCAACCACAAGATTTAATCAACACTAATGGCAACCCACGTGTGCCAATTTGAGTTTTTGGGACAAAGATTGAATACAAGAGATGAACTAGGGTTTGAGATGACGGTGCTAGTGAAGATGTTGATGGAGATGAGTCCACCCACGATGAGAGGAATGTTGGCGATGATGAAGGCTTCGATTTCCCCCTCTCGGAGGGAAGTATCCTCAACGGTGTTGCGAACGAAGCATGGAAAACAAAAAAAATCTACGAACACCAAAGATCTATCTATGGAGATGCATAGCAACGAGAGAGTGTGTGTGTCTATGTACCCTTGCAGACCGTTAAGTGGAAGCGTATATAACGTGGTTGTTGTAGTCGTACTCTTCACGATCCAATCGTGATCAAATCCGATCTAGCGCCGAACGGACATCACCTCAACGTTCAACACACGTGTGACTCACTGACGCCTCTACCTCCTTGATCTAGCAAGCGGGGGCGGAGTAGTAGATGGGACCATCGGTAGCACAACAACATGACAACGATGGTGGTGATGCTATCCTAACAAGGCTTCACCGAGCATTGCGGAGATCGCAAACGGAGGAGAAAACAGAGTAGGCAATTAGGGTGGTATGTGCGTGCACTTGTGGTGTGGATGTCACTCTCCCCCACTATATAGGGGCAACGAGGGAGGGGTGGCGGCCTAGGGGGTTCTGTGGCACCCAAGGCTAGGGGCACCCCCTTTAGGCTTTCCCCTCCCACCCTTGGTGTGTGGGCCTTGGGGAGGGAGTGGTGCCGAGCCCACCAAGGGCTGATGCGCCCCTCCTTAGCCCATGTGACCCCTAGGGCAGGTGGGACCCTCCCGATGGACCCTCGATGACCCCTCGGCACTCCCTATTCATTATTGGAAAATCCCGAAACTCTCTTGGAACCCGAATATCACTTTCCCATATATAAATCTTTACCTCCGGACCATTCTGGAGCTCCTAGTCCCATCTGGGATCTCATCCGAGACTCTGAACGACATTAGGTCACCAACGTGTACATCCTAATACTACTCTAGCATCACCGAACGCTAAGCATGCAGACCCTACGGGTTCAAGAATCATGTAGACATGACCGGGACACCTCTATGGTCAATAATAAATAGTAGTACATGGATGCCCATATTAGTTCCTACATATTCTGCCGGTCTAGTGGAAACTAGGGTACCATGGACCATCCACTAACATCCCAGCCAGCAACACGCGGAGGGCCCGATTCAAGAAGGAGCCCACTTTAGGGCTCGTAGGCTCAAGTCATCTTGCGAGGCGCTGGCCCCGTGAGTCTCCCCTCTCTCCAAGAAAAAGGCTGTCGTGGGAACGAGCCTAACAATAGATGGTAGGGGTATGAATGGAGAGGGCAGAGTCCTAGCTACGGCAAGGGTGTACACACAGATGTATGAGTTCAGTCGTGGAGGTAACAGCCCTACATCTCAGTGCTCGGGAGCTTTATGTCGAGTGGAATGTAGAGATTACAATAGTTTTCTTAACCCTTGTGCAGGAGGGGAGGGGCGGCTTATGTAGAGTTCGCTACCCCTCATAATGGCCCCGCATCAAAGGGTCTGGTTGTGGGGTGTAAAGTTTGCCGTTACAGGTAACGTACGTAGTTAAAGCTATTAAGAGCCATTAAGCCAGCGTCTGCCCGTTGGGCTCTTGATGATGGCTCCTGGTCTTCTGGCGTCGAGTGAAGCGAGGTCTATCAAGTGACACGTGACTGCCAAGTGAGAGCGGGGGTCTCCGAGTGGATTACTGTCGAGTGACTTTGAATGTCTCTAGAGATCCACTCGGAAGTTCATGCTTGATCTTCAAGTCCTCCCATGTGGTGTCCTTAGGTAGGGTATGTGGGCCTTGCCTAGGACCCTACCCTAGGTACATATCCTCGTCATTAGCCCCCGAATGGATTGGGGTTTGAGTGGTGGAAGGAGATATCATCGTAGACCTTGAGTTAGTGCATCAAATCCTCTGAATGATATTTGGGATTTCCATGGAACTTGCGTCGATTGAACTTTGAGCATTAGCGTTCATTTAGGATCGACACGCAAAATCTTCCGAATGATATTCAGGTCTTCAACGAAATTTACGTCGATTGAATCCTTCTCCGCTCGCCTGGATCCATTCATACTTAGAAGTGTCCGAGTGAATCGAGCGCATCTTGGGGAGGTGACGGGTCGGTCTGACGGGCCCGGATTCTCTGGGATACGAAAATTTGGGAAGCGCGCGCACGTGCGGAGATGACTCCACGATCAGGGCAAGTGGAGGCATGATGCCTCGATTCTCATGCCGGTCATCTCGCCACGCACTGGGCGCCGTTAGCGGTTGGCGTGTGCGGTTATGTTGTAGGCCCACCGGTCAGTGAGGCACTCGGCAGCATATAAAGCATCCTGAGCTGCGGATCGCACAGTACCTTCCACTGATTCTCCCTTTCTTCCTCCACCTCCTCTGCTCCCTAACACAGCACACCGCTTTCCTCCGATCGGAGCCACCGCTCCGATGACGAAGAACACGACGGAGAAGCTGGAGCGTGCAAAGAAGGGGACGTCGAAGCTCAAGGGCAAGAAGCCCTCGACCGCTCAGTTCACCGGGCCCGCGGGGTGGATGCAGGGGGATTTTCTCCCCTCTGTTGTCACCCACGCTGACCTTGAGGGCCTCGTCTCCGACGAGCTGGTGGCGGACGGCGCCTGGAGGCTGCCGGGGGAGGAGCGCAAGCCGGAGCTGCACGACGGAGAGCGGGTTCTTCTCCTCTCCCATGTAGAAAGAGGTTTCTCCATGCCACCCCACCCATTCTTCCGGGGATTTCTGAATTTCTTTGGTGCGCGGCTGCATCACTTTCCGCCGAACACCATGGCGTACTTGTCTGCATTCATCACCTTGTGCGAGTGTTTCCTGGGGTGCTCTCCCCATTGGGGGTTGTTTAAGCATCTCTTCACGGTCAGACCATAGACCGTGAAGAAAATCCTTGCCGCCGATGGGAAGACTCACGTGCTCCAATTGTGCGGAGGTTTAGGGGTCCAGAAAAGGCAACATAGTTCCTTTCCTGCCATTACTCTCCCCGAGTCTGTCCGAGGCTGGTAGTCGACCTGGTTCTACTGCAAAGATGTAGCGCCACCTAACATGTCGACTGGTCTTCCCCCGTTTTCACCTGACCGACCCGCTGCCCCCAAGTCCCTGAAGGTGATGGACGAGGAACATGTCCAAGTAGGTATCTTAGTCGAGGCAGTGGTTCAGCTGATCCGGGGCGGGGTGACAGGCATGGATCTACTTGAAATGTTCCTAGGTCGACGTATACAGCCACTCCAGGCTAGAGACCACACCATGTGGCACTACGCAGGTCCGGGGGACTCGACCAGGACGCATCCGGAAGAAGTTACACAAGAGTCTGTCGAGCAGTGGCTTTGGAGCATCACTAGGGCTTGTGACAACCCCTCGGGAGCCAAGAGGATCCGGTCTTACTCGGCTGAAAACCCATCGAAGAACCTGGTGAGACGTGTGATGTTGACTGATACATTTATATCGTCGAGTGATGTATTGACTTGTAGTCTGACTCTCTTGTTTGAATTATGCAGGAATGGACGAACATGCACTCGCCCGTTCCCAACGGGAACCATGTGCATGACGACATGATGAGCGAGGGCGGCAGCATGGATGGCGACGGACTTTCCGACTCTGAGGATGAATATGAAGATTCCGGCGAAGAGGAAGGAGTCGAGTCGCCTCCTCGTCGTGAAGGCCGCACTAAGGCCCTCCATGACCCGGCAGCTGCTGAGGACAAGGCCCCGGGCCCAAGCGAGAAGAACCCAAAGCGGAGCCGCCCCTCAACTGTCGAGTCGAATGAAAGACTGGCCAAGCAGCCCAAGAAAGCCACCTCCAAGTCCCGCAAAGCACTACCCCATATGAGGGTGGCCGTACCTGTCATTTCCACGTAAGTGTTCATTTCCGAATTGTTCTGTCGACTGAAGTCTTGAGTTATATCTGAGTGAAAGCTGTCTAATCCACCAGAGCTGTGACATCTGTGACCTCGCCTCGTCGAGATGAAGAGGACGCGATGGACGTTGATATCGCCAACACCGCCACTTCTCATAGAGGTAAGAAAGTTGTTAGTTTGTCCGAATAGGACTCGACACATGCAGATGTTGATGCTGTTGGTTGTTGCAGAGGTCATTCAAGTGGAGGACGATGAGGGGCCGCTGGACACTTCGCGCGCTCGCACCCGAAGGGCGTCATCGTCGCAAGCACCTCAACACTCAACTATGGAGTCTTCCAGAGGAGAGGTGACTCGACGCGACCCAGGGTTGAGCCTGCAATGCCTCTGTCGCATGCTCCTCCGACCGTCTCGACCGTCGTGACGTCGGCTCCGACTGGACCTCTTCGGGCTGCCTCAGCTGCTCCAGCGACTATGCCGACCCCACCTGTGATGGCCTTCCCTCTGCATCGCACCCCGGAAGACCAAACCGGAGCTGCAAAGGAAGCCATGATCCAGGCGGAGCAGCTCATGCTGAGGACCAAGGAGGCGTACGAGGCTAGCAAGCTGGCTTTTGACATCAGCGCAGCCCTCCGCACCAATGTCCGAGTAAGTTCGATTGTAAGTCCATTGTCGATTGAATTATTGTCTTTTCTTGGCTGCCATACACCCACTGGGTGATTGCCGTAGAATGTTTGAACTTTCTCCAGTCGAATAGATCGGATCGTAGTCGAGTAGGACTAGGATTGGTAGTACACGCGGTACTATTGTCACTCGACATGTCGAGTGTGTTTTCTGATGAGTTACTCAACGGATCGAGATTTAACCGTCTCAGTGGGGGCCCTCTTAGCGCACCCACTGGGTGTAGTCCCCGAGACCGCTGTCGATTGCTTGCATCGGCAGGGGTCTTAGAGTCTATTGTATACAGGATACACTTTGTCTTCGAATCACACCACTCCATAGATACCTTGCAGGTTTCATGGATATTATTATGAAACCATTATATGACGCTACATAGGGATCGACTGCACTTCATAGAGTGGGGTAGGTGTGTCGCTCAACGGGTTGAGTGTCACGACAGGGCCGACCTTGTCGAGTGTTTTTTTTGACGAGTTACTCGACGGATCGAGAGTTAACCGTCTCAGTGGGGGCGCTCTTAGCACACCCACTAGGTGTAGTCCTCGAGACCGTTGTCGATTGCTTTCATCGGCAGGGGTCTTAGAGTCTATTGTATACAGGATACACTTCGCCTTGAATCACACCATTCTGCATCTACCTTGCAGGTTTCATGGATATTATTTACAAACCATGATATGACGCTGCATAAGGATGGGCTGCACTCTATAGAGTAGGGTGGGTGCGTCACTTGACGGGTTGAGTGTCACGACATGGCTGACCTTGTCGAGTGTGTTTTCTGATGAGTTACTTGACGGATCGAGAGTTAACCGTCTCAATGGGGGCGCTCTTAGCGCACCCACTGGGTGTAGTCCCTGAGACCTCTGTCGAGTGCTTGTGTCGGCAGGGGTCTTAATAGAGATAGCTTTTTGTTTGAATTTGTTTACGGCGTGCAGAGCGCCAGAGCCACTCGATGTGTCGAGTGGACTTTCTGTTTGAATTCTTCCGACATGGGCATTCACCGGTCTTAATAACTCAGTCGACTGTCCAAGAACTCCTTGCTGATTGAACTCCTGTCTTTTGTTGGTTCCAGACGGCTTGCAAACTTGGGACGTAGTACAAGGAGATGGAGGAGGAGAAGAACCAATTGCAGGTGGACTTGGCGGTTTCCAACAACGCCTTGGAACGAGCACGTGCTGAGCTGAAGTCTCTGGGAGGTAATAAGTGCCGACTGTCAGCATTCCCATCTTCCCCTTTTCATTTTTTGAACCGAGTGCTCTCGCTCGAACAGACGTGCGCAATGAAAACCGTCGACTCCAAGCGCGACTCAACAATGTTGTTTCTTTAGGTTCCATGAAGAGGGCACTGGAGGAGAAGGACAAAGCACTTGCTGACGCCCAACAAGTCGCCAAGGACAAAACTGAAGCTGCAGAGCAGAAGTTGGCGTCCGTCCAGAAACTGGAAGAGGAGAACGCCAAGCTGAAGCAGGAGCATGCGGATCTTGTCAAGAAGGCCGAGCAACTAACCAAGAGGAGCAATGGCCTAGAGAGGCATCTAGGCGAATTCTCGAGGAAGATGTATTTTCTGTTCGACGGTGAGTATTTCTTGTCGACTGACATTCGCAATTTTTTTTGAGGGTTGCAGTTTACCGATTCTCCTTCTTCAACAGAATTCTGCCAGGACTTTGAAAAGGAAACAGAGGAGATTGAGCCATGCTTGACCCCACCAAGTCGCCAGTTGCTGATGCGGTGGCGATGAACATGTTGGGGCTCAACTTTCGGCTCCAGGGTGCCCAAGCCTATATCGCTCGACTGAAATCTGTTATGGAAAGAATCGACAAGGAGCTATGGCCTGAGGACACTCTTCAGCTCGACCTCAACTCCATGATGGCTCGCCTGAACGAACTTCCGAGTTGAGTGCAAGCTTGGAAAAAATCTGCTGCTCGTTGCGGGGCCGACGCGGCGTTGTCTCTAGTCAGGGTCCATTGTAGGGACGTGAGGGAGGAGAAGCTGAAGGAGCTCCAAGTGGTAAACACGAAGAAACTCCAGTTCGAGGACTTCATGGAAACCTTCATCGAGGCGGCCACCAGAATCGCCGACGGTATCGACCTGGACACTTTTGTCGAGCCCGCCAGTCCGTCGCCTGCCTAGAAACTTGAGTCTTTGGAAAAAATAATTAAATTTGCCTCGGTATGCCGATTGGAACTGTATCCCTTAAAACTTTATTTAGGCCTTAGGCCTGAGCACATTTGCTTCTGCACAAGATGTTTATCCGCAGTTTTATCCTTTGGATTTTGCTCGCGCTTTGGCTTTCAATCGTCTGTTCGACTGCTTTTGTTTTTAACTTAGGCGAAGTGCTTTCACAGCCAAGCTCCCGAGCGTGAGGATCGCTCATCACTCGGAGTATTTCGAACTTAGGCGAATGTCGATTCACAGCTAAGCTGTCGAGTGGATGGATTACTATCCACTCGACGAGGTTTTTAACTTAGGCGAGATGTATTCACAGCTAAGTCCCCCGAGCGTGAGGATCGCTCATCACTCGGAGTATTTTGAACTTAGGTGAATGTCGATTTGCATCTAAGCTGTCGAGTGAATGGATTACCATTGTCTCGACGAGTTTTCTAACTTAGGGGAATTGTATTCGCAGCTAAGCCCCCGAGAATGAGGATCGCTCATCACTCGGAGTATTTTGAACTTAGGCGAATGTCGATTCGCATCTAAGCTGTCGAGTGAATGGATTACCATCACCTCGATGAGGTTTTTAACTTAGGCGAATTGTATTCGCAGCTAAGCCCCCGAGCGTGAGGATCGCTCATCACTCGGAGTATTTTGAACTTAGGCGAATGTCGATTCGCATCTAAGTTGTCGAGTGAATGGATTACCATCACCTCGACGAGGTTTTTAACTTAGGCGAATTGTATTCACAGCTAAGCCCCCGAGCATGAGGATCGCTCATCACTCAGAGTATTTTGAACTTAGGCGAATGTCGATTCGCATCTAAGCTGTCAAGTGAATGGATTACCATCGCCTCGACGAGGTTTTTAACTTAGGCGAAATGTATTCGCAGCTAAGCCCTCGAGCATGAGGATCGCTCATCACTCGAAGTATTTTGAACTTAGGCGAATGTCGATTCACATCTAAGCTATCGAGTGAATGGATTACCATCCACTCGACAAGGTTTTTAACTTAGGCGAATTGTATTCGCAGCTAAGCCCCCGAGCGTGAGGATCGCTCATTACTCGGAGTATTTTGAACTTAGGCGAATGTCGATTTGCATCTAAGCTGTCGAGTGAATGGATTACCATCCACTCGAATAGGTTTTTAACTTAGGCGAATTGTATTCGCAGCTAAGCCCCCGAGCGTGAGGAATTGCTCATCACTCGGAGTATTTTGAACTTAGGCGAATGTCGATTCGCATCTAAGCTGTCGAGTGAATGGACTACCATCGCCTCGACGAGTTTTTTAACTTAGGCGAATTGTATTCGCAGCTAAGCCCCCGAGCGTGAGGATCGCTCATCACTCGGAGTATTTTGAACTTAGGCGAATGTCGATTCGCATCTAAGCTATCGAGTGAATGGATTACCATCGTCTCGACGAGTTATTTTTTTTTGAACCTAAGCGAAGACGGATTTGCGAATAGGCCGTCGAGCGAATGGACTGCTATCCACCCGACAGAGTTTTTAACTTAGGCGAAACATGTTTCGCAGCTAATCCCCCGAGTGCGAGGATTGCTTGTTGCTCGGAGTATCCGCAAGTAAATAACTGCACGGTTGGAACCGACGAGGTATTAATTGCAGAGACACAAATTGCATTGATGAAGAACTCTTATTACATCAGAAGACTAATGTCTCAAGTGTAAAAACGTCGAAGCAGGTCTGCATTCCAAGCTCGTGGCTCATCCATCTGCTTCATGAGATTATATAAGTGATAGGCTCCATTTTTTAGCACCTTGGTGACTACAAAAGGGCCTTCCCATGCAGGAGCTAGCTTGTGAGGTCGGTGCTGATTTACTCAGAGCACCAAATCTCCTTCATGGAACGCTCGGCTTCTGACATTCCTTGCATGGAAGAGCCGCAAGTCTTGCTGATAGGCTGTGGTCCGGATCAGAGCCATCTCACGCTCTTCTTCTAGAAGATCTACCCCATCTTGACTGGCCTGCTCGGCTTCAGCTTTAGAATACAGCTCCACTCGAGGAGAATTGTGGGCCAAGTCACTCGTCAATATAGCTTCAACACCATAGACAAGGAAGAAAGGAGTTCATCCAATCGACCGATTAGGCGTTATCCTCAACCCCCACAAAACAGACGGCAGCTCAGTTACCCATGCACCAGTGGCATGATCCAAATCGCGCATGAGACGAGGCTTCAGACCTTGCAGAATGAGACCATTAGCCCACTCAACTTGCTCATTGGTTTGAGGATGTGCAACGGAAGCGTAATCCACTCGGGTACCTTGGGAGTTACAGAATCTCCTGAATTCTTCCGAGTCAAAATTAGTGCCATTGTCCGTGATGATGCTATGGGGAATGCCGAACCGGATAATGATCTCCCTCATGAACGTGACCGTCGTGCGGGAATTCAGCTTCTTGATGGGCTTGGCTTCAATCCACTTGGTAAACTTGTCGACTGCTACCAACAGGTGGGTGAATCCTCCTTTTCCGGGTCGGAAAGGACCAACCATGTCGAGCCCCCAAACCGCAAATGGCCAGGCGAGTGGAATTGTCTTCAGAGCAGATGCTGGCTTGTGTGACAGGTTTGCATAGAACTGACAGCCTTCGCAATGATCAACAATGTCTTTAGCCATTTCATTAGCCCGTGGCCAATAAAAACCCGCTCGGTATGCTTTAGCGACGATCGCCCTTGAAGACACATGGTGTCCGCAAGTTCCCGAGTGGATTTCATCTAGAATCATTCGACCTTCCTCGGGCGAAATGCAGCGCTGGGTGACACCAGACACACTTTCTCTGAAAAGCTGATCACCCATCACAGTGAAAGCTTTGGACCTGCGCACAATCTGTCGAGCCTCCGCTTCATCTTCTGGAAGCTCCTGTCTGAGGATATAGGCTATGTACGGTCCAGTCCAGTCGGGAATGATAACTAGCACCTCCATGACCAGGTCAATCACAGCAGGAACATCGACTTCAGTCGAGTCAAAGGAGCTTAAGGTTTGCGGGGGGCTCTTCATTGAAGGGATCCTATTGAATCGAAGGAGTGTGCAAATGATCCAGGAACACTCCGCTGGGGATAGGCCGTCGAGTGGAACCAATCTTGGATAGCTCATCAGCTACTTGATTTTTCAGTCGAGGAACATGGTGAAGTTCCAGACCTTCAAATTTCTTCTCCAGCTTCCGGACTGCATTGCAGTATCCAGTCATAGCAAGGTTTCTAACATCCCACTCTTTCATCACTTGATTCACCACCAAATCTGAGTCGCCATAAACCATCAAGCGCTTGACGCCGGGCGAGATAGCCATGCGTAACCCGTACAAGAGTGCTTCATACTCTGCCTCATTGTTGGAGGAATCAAAGTGAATTTGTAAGACATAGCTGAGCTTGTCGCCTTTGGGGGATATCAGAACAACGCCAGCACCGGACCCATTCAATATTTTGGAGCCGTCGAAGAACATTGTCCAATGCGCCGAGTGAACTTGGATAGGCTGTTGTTGTTCGATCCACTCGGCCATGAAATTTGCCAATGCTTGGGACTTGATTGCCTTCTTGGCCTCGAATCTGATGTCAAAGTGTCCTAGCTCAATTGCCCATTTAGCCACTCGACCTGATGCGTCGCGATTATTGAAAATCTCTGATAAAGGTGCATCACTGACGACTGAGATCGAATGGTCTTGGAAATAATGTGCGACCTTCTTCGCTGATAAGTAAATACCATACACCAGCTTCTGATAATGAGGATATCTCTGCTTTGAGGGGGACAAAACTTCCGAGACATAATAAACTGGCCACTGAACCTTATAGGCTTTGCCTTCCTCTTCTTTTTCGACAGTCAACATTGTACTGACGACCTGATTTGTGGCCACAATGTACAGGAGCAAGGGCTCTTTGCTAGCAGGAGCAGCAAGCACCGGTTGGGTGGACAGCAGGGCTTTGAGCTCAACAAACACTGCTTCGGCTTCGGGAGTCTAGTCGAATGTGTCTGATTTCTTCATCAACTGATACAAGGGCAGAGCCTTCTCACCAAGACGAGAAATGAATCGACTCAATGCCGCCAAGCAACCTATGAGCTTCTGAACATCGTGCACTCACATGGGAGTCTTCACACAGGTAATGGCGCTGATCTTCTCGGGATTGACATCAATTCCTCGTTCGGAAACAGGAAAACTGAGTAATTTGCCGCCAGGGATACCGAAGGTACATTTGGCCAGATTCAACTTTATGTCGAATCGCCTCAGATTGGCGAATGTCTCGGCCAAGTTAGCCAGCAGGTCGGAACCTTTGCAGGACTTGACCACTATATCTTCCATGTACGCCTCGACATTCTGAGGGATCTGGTCGAGTAAACATTTCTGAATCATGCGCATAAAAGTAGCGCCGGCATTCTTGAGACCAAAAGGCATGGTGATGTATCAGAAACACCCAAACGGGGTGATGAAGGCTGTTTTTATTTCATTTGGGCCAAACAGACAGATCTGATGGTACCAGAATAGGCATCCAAAAACGATAAACGCTCGCACCCCGCTGTCGAGTCAACAATCTGATCTATGCGAGGGAGCGGAAAATGGTCTTTCGGACACACCTTATTAAGATGTTTGAAGTCAATGCACATGCGCAATGACTTATCTTTCTTGGGCACCATCACAACATTCGAGAGCCACTCAGAGTGGTAAATCTCCCGAATGAACTTGGCTTGCAAGAGACGGGCCACTTCTTCTTCGATTGCCTTGTGCTTCTCAGTCGTGGATTGACGCAAATGCTCCCTGATGGGCTTGGCCTTCGGATCCACTCGCAGATGGTGCTCAGCCAGCTCCCTGGGAATCCCCGGCAAGTCAGCAGGCTTCCATGCAAAGATATCCCAGTTCTCATGGAGGAACTGGATGAGCTCGGCTTCCTATTTGCTGTCGAGTGTTGTCGAGATATTCATCGGGGCAGCGGTTGGATCCGTCGGGTGGATGTGCACTTTCTTCACCTCTCTTGCCGACTGAAATGCCGACTCGGAAGCCGGCTTTTTTGCATGGAGCAAATCAGCAGGGTCAGTGGTTTTCTTGTACTCCTCCAGCTCGACCATGGCCATCTGTTGAACGGCGATCTTGGACCCTTTCTAGAGACACTCTTCGGCCGCTGTCGATTGCCAGTGACCGTGATCACGCCCTTAGGGCCCAACATTTTCAGCTTGAGATACATGTAACATGGTCGGGCCATGAAACGTACATAAGCGGGTCGACCCAAAATGGCGTGGTAAGCACTCTTGAAATCCACGACTTCAAACGTCAGCTTTTCTTTTTGGAAATTTTTGTTATCTCCGAATGCCACATCCAATGCTATTTGGACAAGTGACTTGGCCTTCTTTCTTGGGATGACCCCATGGAAATGCATGCTGCTTTCGCTGATACGGGACATAGGAATGCCCATTCCCTTCAGGGTATCCGCATACAGAATGTTTAGGCCGCTGCCGCCGTCCATGAGGACCTTTCTGAGTCGAGTCCCCTGCACCACCGGATCAACTACCAGAGCTTGTCGACCGGGTGTGGCCACACGGGCAGGATGGTCAGTCTGGTCGAATGTGACAGCATACTGAGACCATTTGAGGTAGGTGGGGGTGTCCGGCACAACCATGTTGATCTTTCTATTTATGACTTTCAGACGGCTCTTGCTCTCGACGTCAACAAAGATCACCAGTGTAGCAGTGACATTTGGGAATGTTTCCTTTTCTTCATCTTCATCTTCTTTTTCAGGAGATTTCCCACTCGACTGGTCTCCCTTGAACTGCTGGATGAGGGTCCGACACTATCGAGTGGTGTGCTTGGGCAAAATCAGGTTGCCTTCTGCATCTTTCTTCGTGTGAATCACACACAGCTGATCCAAGATATCAGTTCCTGGCTGACCCTTCCCCTTCTTGGGGGCATACTGAGCTTTGGCCTTACCCTTGTTCTTCGACTGAGTCGCCATTGTTGCCGCCTCTGCCAGAGCTAGGTCTTCAACCTTCCACTTTTGTTTCCTATTGTTGCCGCTGCCAGACTCGTTGGCGATCGCTTTTCCTTTGCCGCTACGGAGGCGGTCTTCTTCCTTGCCATTGGCATAGCGAGTGGCAATTTCCATCATCTTGCCGAGTGAAATGTCACCAGTGCGCCCAAACTTCAAGTACAACTCTTTGTATCTCACACCGGCCTTGAAGGCACAAACAGCCTGGTGTTCCAACACATTTTCCACCGTATGATGCAGGATGGACCATCGCTGAATATAGTCCCTTAAGGTTTCACTGGGCTTCTAGATGTAGTGTTGTAAGTCGACCAGACCTGCGGGGCGCTTGCAAGTGCCCTCGAAGGTCCGGACAAACACTCGGGCAAGGTCTTCCCAACAATGAATGCTGGAAGGAGCCAAACGATTCAACCAAGCTTGAGCTGGACCATCCAACATAAGAGGCAGGTGCTTCATTGCGACGTTGTCATTCCCGCTGCCAATTTGCATAGCCACTCGGTAATCATCTAGCCAAGTCTCTAGTTTTGTTTCACCAGAAAACTTTCCGATCCCCGCCGCCATTCTGAAGTTGGGGGGAATCTCCATAGAACGTATAGCTGTGCTAAAACACTCTGGACCAGACACTGCAGCTGAGCTTCCACTCGGGACATCTCTGTCGTGTCCTTCTCTGTAGGCTCTGCTCTTGTCGATCCGCTTCTGAAGAAGGTATGTGTGGGCATCAAAGTCCGCGTCCCGCTCGTCACCGAAGGAGTGCCTATCATCCTGGCGCCAGGGTGCGTACGGACCACTCCACGGAGGAGTGGGCACTCGACGGTGGTCTTTGCGGTGGTGTTGATATCTGTCTTGCCCTTCATGATAACCGCTGCCTTGACGACGCAAGGGCGACCCAGGACTATGTGCCGACTAAACGGTCTCTGCCTTGGGTGAATTGCTGTGTATCTTGTGACGAGACTGAGAAACTGCTAAATTCTGGTGCTATGCTGCATCTAACAGTGCTCTGATCTACAATAGCCCTCTACCAGCCTCTGACCGGGACGGCTGAATGGAATCTGCTATCCTAGCAGCAGCAACATTAAGCACGGGAGTTCGGTATACCTCTACGCCATCGTGAGATCCAGTCGGGAATAGCCGTCGTTGACGTCGACTAGGGCGCGATGGGCGTGGACGGCCGTGCTCGTCGATCTCTGCCTGGAGCTCTTCTAGACGAACGCGCACGGCCTCCAATGCCCGGGCCTCGGCGGTCGCACCGACGATGAGGGTATGAAGGACCTTCTCATCATGACGCAACTGCACATTGGACGGGACACCAGCCTCGTGCTTGCCACGACCAAAGCCAGGTGGTGAGCTCTGATGAGAGCCTGCCATCAAGACCTTCGCTGCGGGATCGTAGCTCTCGCACTCGGAAGGCACGTCGGATGGATCGGAACCCGACCCGAACACGCCATGAAGGGACTCGGTAGGTTCGAGTGCTGCAACCTGCGAAGAAGCTTGACGCGTCGCTGCGTGTTCAACCCACCACTGGAGTCGTGAGCGGCCAGACCGCTTGCGATCGCGAATGGCGAGAGGAGCCGATGCGTAAGGGGTCAACGGCTCACGCAGCAACACGCCGCACGGACTCATGCGGAAATGCGCGGCTCCGCGTACCGGGAGCGCCTCGACATCAAGAGGTGCCTCCTGAAGCCATGCCAAATCGTGGGCGATGAAAGTGAGCGCTCCGAAATGGATCTCGTGGCCTAGAGCAAAAACACCGCCGGAAGACATGTTGAAGGATGAAACACGCAACCTCGCCGGAAGTCGCTTAGACGCCTGCCCCATGGTGGGCGCCAACTGTCGTGGGAACGAGCCTGACAGTAGATGGTAGGGGTACGAATGGAGAGGGCAGAGTCCTAGCTATGGCGAGGGTGTACACACAGATGTATGAGTTCAGGCCCCTCTCGTGGAGGTAACAGCCCTACGTCTCAGTGCTCGGGAGCTTTATGTCGAGTGGAATGTAGAGATTACAATAGTTTTCTTAACCCTTGTGCAGGAGGGGAGGGGCGGGTTATATAGAGTTTGCTGCCCCTCATAATGGCCCCGCATCAAAGGGTCTGGTCGTGGGGTGTAAAGTTTGCCGTTACAGGTAACGTACGTAGTTAAAGCTATTAAGAGCCATTAAGCCAGCGTCTGCCCGTTGGGCTCTTGATGATGGCTCCTGGTCTTCTGGCGTCGAGTGAAGCGAGGTTATCGAGTGACATGCGACTGCCGAGTGAGAGCGGGGGTCTCCGAGTGGATTACTGTCGAGTGACTTTGAATGTCTCCAGAGATCCACTCGGAAGTTCATGCTTGATCTTCAAGTCCTCCCATGTGGTGTCCTTAGGTAGGGTATGTGGGCCTTGCCTAGGACCCTACCATAGGTACATATCATCGTCAAAGGCGCTCCAAGACCCTTACCGCCAGGATGCGGGTGACCTCAGTAGGTCTGATACGTCTCCAACGTATCGATAATTTATGAAGTATTCATGCCATATTTGCCTATGTTTATAATACTTTTATATGGTTTTGATGCACTTTATATGATTTATTTAGAACTAACCCGGACTGATGCTATTTTCAACAGAATTACCATGATGTTGTTTTTGTGCAGAAAATGGAAGTTCTCGGAATCACCCGGAACTTTTTTGTGAGTTTTTTCTAGAGGAAATAAGAAACATTGGAGCGAAGAACCACCAGATGGGATCCACCTATGGGCTACAAGCCAACAGGGCGCGCCCCAGGCTCCATTGCGCGTGATTCCAATGCTGAAAAATCCTATCAATCCTAGAAACCCCAGAAATAAAGGGAGACTCCTTGTTCCACCATGCAACTCTCTGTATTGATGAAAAAACAATATACAGGCATTCCAGTACCCTATAGGAGAGGGTAAATAATATCTGGTGGTCATCTTCATCATCTCGGAGAAGTCCATGACAAGGAGGGAGTAGTTCACCCTCGGGGCTGATGGTTTGTACCAGTAGCTATGTGTTCAATCTCTCTCTGTCTCTCTCCCTCTCTCTCTCTCTCATGTTCTTGAGATGGCACAATCTCGATGTATCACGGGCTTTGCTAATATAGTTGGATCATATGGTGTTCTTCCTTTGTCATCTTGTTGTGATGAATTGGATCTTTCCCTTTGAGATCTCGTTATGTTGGATTGAATATTTTGGTTTGAGAACACTGGATGTACGTCTTGCGTGGGATACCCGTAGTGACATTGGGGTATTCTATTGATTCACTTGATATATGTTAAGGCATCAACTTGCGGATTCCGGTGACCTTGGGGATCTATGCATAGGGGTTTATTGCACGTTTTCATACCACGTTCACCGATAGAAATCTTAGGGTGCTCCTTGAAGTTCTTTGTGTTGGATTGAATAGGATAGATCTGAAATTGTTTGATGCATGTCACATAATTTACCCACAGATACTTGAGGTGACATTGGAGTATCTAGGTGACATTAGGGTTGATTGATATGTATCATTGGTGTTATGTTACTACGAACTCTAGGGATGTTGGTGACACTTATAGGGATAGCTCAAAAGATTGATCGAAATGAATAACTTTGAGGTGGTTCTACTACCTACACCAATTTCATCTATTTGTTCTCCTCTAGATAGGAACTTTGGAGTGATTCTTTGTTGCACGTCGAGGGATGATCATATGATTCAACTATGTTAGCATTGTTGGGAGATCGCACTAGTGAAAGTATGAACCCTAGGCCTTGGTTCCAAGCATTAATATATTGTGTTGCTCATTGTTTTACACTTGTTACCTTGATGTTTTTATATTTTCATATTACAAAAACCTATATCTATCATCCATATTTCACTTGTATCACCATCTCTTCACCGAACTAGCGCACCTATACAATTTTCCACTCTATTGGGTGTGTTGGGGACACAAGAGATTTACTGTATTTGATTGCAAGGTTATTTGAGAGAGACCATCTTCATCGTACACCTCCCATGGATTGATAAACCTTTGGTCATCCACTTGAGGGAAAATTGCTACTGTCCTACAAAATTCTGCGCTTGGAGGCCCGACATAGTCTACAAGAATAAAGTTGCATAATAGACATCAAACTCTTTTCTGGCGTCATTCCGGGGAGGTGAGTGCTTTAAGGTATATCTTTAGATCTTGTAAATAAATCTTTTATAGTTCCTTGTTTTTCACTAGTTTGGTTTTGTTAAATAAAACTACACAAAAATGGAGTTTACGTTTCCTCATTTGTTTCGTCTTTATAATGTCTTTCGTGAAAATGATGGTTCGGAAAATTGTGCTTAGTTGTTAGAGGAAGAGTTTATGAAAATGCTTAATGTGAATTACTTGAATGATGAGCATTATTAAAAATTTGCAATGTTGCTAGTATGAATTCTCTGAATATCCATGAGGTTAATGATATGCAAAGCCACAAGCTTGGGGGTGCTATGGTTGATAAAGATGATAATTTTAGTCCCCAAAGTTTGATGAGAAAATCTATTATGATGATGGCATACCTCCTATCTATGATGATTATTATGATGACATGGATGCTATAAAGAGTAATGACAACCATGAATCTTTTTATCATGATTTTAATATTCAAAGTGGTTATGTCAATCAAGTACCTAATGATAGTTATTTCGTTGAGTTTGCTCCCACTATTATGAATGAGAAGAAGTTTGCTTATGTGGAGAGTGATAAAATTTTTATGCTTGTAGATCATGAAAAGAATGTTTCATGTGATAGTTATATTGTTGAATTCCTTCACGATTCTACTGAAAATTATTATGGGGGAGGAACATATGCTTGTAGGAATTGCAATAATACCAAGTTTCCTCCATATGTGCTCAAAATTTTGAGGATATGCTTGTTTTGCCTTCCTATGTTAGCTAATTCTTGCTCCCATACATTGTTTTCTCACAAAATCCCTATTCATGGGAAGTGGGTTAGACTTAAATGTGCTTGCTATGTGATTCATGATGCTCTCTTGCATATTTCAATTACTATTCTTACATGAGCATCATTGAAATCATCATGCCTAGCTAAAAGGCATTAAAGAAAATAGCTTGTTGGGAGATAACCCAACACTTTTCATTTATGTTTTTATGTTTTCACATGATTAAGAATCATGTTTTGTGTCTTTTATTTCAATTAAGTTCCAAGTAAAGCCTTTGGGATAGTGTGGAAACTTGTTAGTTCGATTCTGTGCAAAAATAGTAACTTTTACATCGAGTGCAGAATTTCTATGATTTTACTGCAGCATCAGAAAATTCTGAAACTTGTACACATTCTTTCTGTGAAAATTATATGCATTTTCCTATTATTTTTTCAGAATTGTTAGAGTCAGGGAGGTATGGTGTCCATTCAGATCTTCACATACTGTTCTGTTTTTGACAGATTCTGCTTTGCATGGATAGTTTGCTTGTTTTAGTGTTTCCATAGCTTATATTTGGTGACATAAATTATGGGAATGATGGAATACAATAGTTATTATGTGACAACAATTATGAATCTTTTCTTGACAGTACCTAAGTGAATGATCTATCTTTATTATACTAACTCATCTCACGAAGTTCCGTTAAGTTTTGTGTGATTGAAGTTTTCAAGTTTTGGGTGAGATACCGATATGAGGTCAATAAGGAGAAGAAAGGACATAATATTAGGGATGACCAAGTCATCGCGAAGGTAATATCCAAGGAAGACTCAAGCATCTAAGCTTGGGGATGCCCCGAAAGGCATCCTCTCTTTCGTCTCCAACATTATCGGTACATCTTACTTGGAGCTATATTTTTTATTCGTCACAGGATATGTGTTTTGGTTGAAGCATCATGTAATTTTGTTTTTCTATGTTCTATGTTACTTATAATCTTGTTTTTCAATAAAAAGTTTCAAGAATTGCCTTAAGATGCCTCCATTGCATGTTTTGATGTGTGTCGTGTAAAAACAGAAACTTTTGCTATAGTGTTAAAATTTTCATATTTTACAGGAACATGGAAAGTTTCCAAAATATTTCCAAAATATTTTCATATAAATTCTTTATCATGTCCTAAATTTGCAGAATTTTTTGCGATACCGAAGTACACTGTTAAATTTACTGCTACAGACTGTTCTGTTTGGACAGATTGCTGTCATAGTTTTGTTATCTACTTATACTATAGTTTCTATGGCCTATATTGGTAGATATAAATTGTGGAAACTATATTAAACAGTAGATTATGTTTGAAAATTAGTGTGCAACTTGTCTTGGCAGTACATGAAGTGCTGATTTGTTCTTATGTGTACTAACCTATCTCACGAGTTCTTTTTGAGTTTTGTGTGGATGAAGTTGTTGAGAATAGGTGAAACCGTGATATGAGAGGATTGAACGAGATACATAATTTCAATATTGGTGATTCCCAAGGCACCCTAAGTAAATATTTCAAGAAGTCTCAATCATCTAAGTTGGGGATGCTATGCATCCCACCTCTCTCCATCAAACAAATATCGGTTAGCCTATGTTGAGCCTAATTTTTATTTGTCCACATGATACGTGGTATTCTTGGAATGCATTTTTATTTAGTTTGTTGTTTGAATAAAATACTCAAATCTCAAAATCTTTATTTAGGGAGAGTCCTCACATGGCTACTTTAGTGTTTGACTACCCATTGATCTTCACTTATATATTTTGAGAGTAGTTTGATGTTTACTCTTGTACTTCACTCATATCCTAAGAGTAAATTGTGAATGAAATATCATAAATATGAAATTATAAATGTTCTTTATGCTTATTAGTAGCTTCACATTTGGTTTTATAAAGTAAAATCTATTGAAGTTTGACAATCACCAAATTGGTCATACAAGCAATTCATGAATGATTAGTATAAGAAAGAGAACTTTCACATACAAATATATTATCTTGGACATCTTTTATGATTGTGAATATCCATTAATTATTTTCATACTTGATTAGATAGTTGAAGTTGTACAAGGAAGACAACGTAATGGTTATATTTAGGTATATTTGCATAGAATTTATATTGTTATGGATCCTCCAACATGTGGTGCTTGTTTAGAACCTTTTGCTAGCCAAAAGTTCATACCAAGTAGAAATAATACTTGTGCATGCAAATCCTTGAGCAAAGTTTCTTTCATGAGAGTCCACCATACCTACCTATATATGGTATTTCACTACCATTCCAAGTAAATTTGCATGTGCCACCTCTAAACATTCAAATAAACATCCTTTTTGTGTGCTCGTACCGCTCATGGAGCGATGGGGCGGTCATTATCTTCCATGCTAAGCGAGCTATTCTCAAGATGAGTGCTTATTCACTTGTCATTGGACAAGAGAGGCTAGTAAAAAGGATGCCCGGTCCTGCATAATACAAAAATTAATAAACACCCCCCTAGAAAGTTGATTGTTTGGAGGGCAACCGCGGATTCGACCAGGCATGGAATGTGTTTGAATGGTGGAGGGGGAGTAAAATTTCAATTCTGTTTGGGAATCACCAATAATGTGATTAGCATGGAAGATATTGAAAACTCCGTTGTGATGTTGACAGGAAAAGTATACCACTCAAAATTACAGATTCGTCTATGTTTTAAACAATGAGCTTTGGCACCTCTGCAAATCCCTGCTTCCCTCAGCAAAGGGATAACCCATTTACTTTCATGTTATTTACTTTTCATGTTGAGTAAACTTCCTATTCCAACCTCAATCTGTTAGTTGGCAAGCACCATGTGGCGGGGAAAGATCCAAACATATATATGCACTCAAATATATTTGACCATGATTTATTATTGTTGAAAATTATCTTTATGATAAGTATGTTGGGAGGCGAAACATTAAGCCCCTATCTTTCTATGTGTTTGATGGATGTTGTTTGTTCTATAGATATGCCTTGTGTATTACCAATCATAGAAGACTATATCATAATTCGTATGTGGAGCTGTTACTTAGACTTGATGCTGGATTGAAATTGTTTGGTGACCGAGAACATAGATTGTTAAGCTTCAAGCGAATGAATTGTTTGAACCATGACATGTGAATTGTTTGCTACTCTATCATGATGATTTTTATGAGAAAAAGTTGCTAGTTATGACGCTAGGAAAGTGACTGAAATTATCAATGATCAAAATTATTCAGTATGCTAGCATTCACACTTCATAAATTATTTCTTTTATCATTTACCTACTCGAGGACGAGCAGAAATTAAGCTTGGGGATGCTGATATGTCTCCAATGTATCGATAATTTATGAAGTATTCATGCCATATTTGCCCATGTTTATAATACTTTTATATGGTTTTGATGCACTTTATTGATTTATTTAGAACTAACCTAGACTAATGTTGCTTTCGGTAGAATTACCGTAGTGTTGTTTTTGTGTGTAGAAAATGAAAGTTCTCGGAAACTTTTTTGTGATTTTTTTGGAGGAAACAAGCAACATTGGAGCGAAGAACCATCGAAGGGGAGCCAGCTGTGGGCCATCGGGGGGGGGGCGCCCTAATGGCTTGTGGGGCCCACGTGGCTCCGTTGCGTGTGATTCCAACGCTCAAAAATCCGATAAATCCCAGAAAACCCAGAAATAAAGGGAGTCTCCTTGTTCCACCACCGTAACTCTCTGCATCGATGAAAAACCAATCTGGAGGCGTTCCAGTACCCTGTCGGAGAGGGTAAGTCATCTTCGGTGGCCATCTTCATCATCCCGGCGAATGCCATAACGAGGAGGGAGTAGTTCACCCTCGGGGCTAACAGTTTGTACCAGTAGCTATGTGTTCAATCTCTCTTTCTCTCGTGTTCTTGAAATGGCACGATCTTGATGTATCACGGGCTTTGTTAATATAGTTGGATCATATGGTGTTATTCCCTTGTCATCTTGTTGTGATGAATTAAATCTTTCCCTTTGATATCTCGTTATGTTGTATTGAATATTTTGGTTTGAGAACACTTGATGTACGTCTTGCGTGGGATACCCGTAGTGACATTGGGGTATTCTATTGATTCACTTGATATATGTTAAGGCATCAACTTGCGGAATCCATTGACCTTGGGGATCTATGCATAGGGGTTGATTGCATGTTTTCATACCACGTTCTTCGATAGAAATATTGGGGTGCTCCTTGAAGTTCTTTGTGTTGGATTGAATATGATAGATCTGAAATTGTTTGATGCATGCCACATAATTTACCGACAGATGGTTGAGGTGACATTGGAGAATCTAGGTGACATTAGGGTTGATTGATATGTATCATTGGTGTTATTTAACTACGAACTCTAGGGCTGTTTGTGACACTTATAGGAATATCTCAAAAGATTGATTGGAAAGAATAAATTTGAGGTGGTTCTACTACCTACACCAATTTCATCTATTTGTTCTTCGCTAGATAGGAACTTTGGAGTGATTATTTGTTGCACATTGAGGGATGATCATATGATTCAACTATGTTAGCATTGTTGGGAGATTGCACTAATGGAAGTATGAACCCTAGGCCTTGTTTTCAAGCATTAATATATCATTTTGCTCATTGTTTTACACTTGTTACCTTGCTGTTTTTATATTCCAGATTACAAAAACCTATATCTATCATCCATATTGCACTTGTATCACCATCTCTTTGCCAAACTTTTGCACCTATACAATTTTCCATTGTATTGGGTGTGTTGGGGACACAAGAGATTTCTTGTATTTGATTGTAGGGTTGTTTGAGAGAGACCATCTTCACCCTACACCTCCCACGGTTTGATAAACCTTAGGTCATCCACTTGAGGGAAAATTACTACTGCCCTACAAAACTCTGCGCTTGGAGGCCCAACATAGTCTACAAGAATAAAGTTGCATAGTAGACGTCAAGGTCCTCCTTGCGAGGCTAACTCCTACGAAGCCCTCTACCTAGAGGGGTCGTGCGGTGCTGGTCGTGTGGTCACATGATTGCCACGTGGATGCCGTGCTGCGCTGGTAGAGATGGCAATGACCGTGCCAGCAGGCGCAGACAGAGAACCTTTCCTCTTTCGTGATAAAAGGGCAGCAAGCCGTTGTCCTTATCCAGGCGAGCCCCGATGCTTGCTATTTCAATGCAAGGGGACCAAAGTGACGCTATACATCAGGAAGGGTGTCATCGGCGAGCACATGAGCCCGTCATGGGTGGCGTTTTTGATGATGAAGACCGCATTTTGTCAGGATAGACTGGGCACTTGTCCTCCTTTGAATTGCTGCCATGTGGCCACCGTTTCCCCGTAGATATTTTGGGGAAAGCGGACCAAGATAAGGATAAGAGGGACATAGCTACCACCATAGAGACAGATCGATCCATCAACCCATCAATCATTGAGCCCTTTCTCTACCTAAGAGCCTTTCTTCCACCTCAAGCCTTGTAAGACTTGTGCAATCTTGAAAGTAAATCCAGCAAGCAAGAGTAGGGTTTTACACTGCACGGTAGCCCGAACCTGGGTAAATCTGCGTGTCCTTCTTGTGCTTTGCGTGTGTTGCTTCACCATGGTGTTGGTCAGGATTTTTCAGCGTTGGAATCACGCGAGCCGAAGCCACGTGAGCCCCACCACACAATAGGGCGCGACTAGGGGGGTGGTCGCGCCCTGTTGCCTAGTGGCCCACAAGTGGCTCCCCTCCAGTGGTTCTTCACTTCGGTATTTCTTATTTCTCCCCAAAAAATCATAAAAAAGTTTCGGGCAGTTCCGATAACTTTTACTTTCTGCTCAAAAACAACACCACTGTAATTCTGCTGCAAACAATGTCAGTGCATGTTAGTTCTAAATAAATCATATAAAGTGTGTCAAAACCCTATAAAAGTATTGTAAACATAGGAAAATATGGCATGAATACTTCATAAATTATCGATACGTTGGAGACGTATTAGCATGCCCAAGCTTAATTCCTCCTCGTCCTCAAGTAGGTAAAGGATAAAAGAAGTAATTTATGGAGTGTGAATGCTAGCATAGTGAATAGTTTTGATCATTAATAATTTCAGTCACTTTTCTAGCATCATAACCATGAACTTTTTTCTCATAGAACTTATCATGATAAAGTAGCAATCAATTCACATGTCATGGTTCAAACAATGCATTCTCTTGAAACTTAACAACCCATGTTAGTCACCAAACAGTTCTAATGCATCATCAATTCTAAGCAAGAGCTCCACATACTCATTTATCATATAGTCTTGTATGATTGCTGGTACTCAAAGCATATTTTTATAACAAACAACATCCATCGATCATAGAGAAAGATAGGGGTTTAATGTTTCACCTCCCAATGTACTTATCATGAAGATAATTGTCAACAATAATGAATCACGATCAAATATATTTGACTCTATATATGTGTTTGGATCTTTCCCCACCACATGGTGCTTGCCAACTAATAGATTGGAGTTGGAATAAGAAGTTGGCTCAACATGGAAAGTAAATACATGAAATTAAATAGATTGTCCCTTCGTAGAGGGAAGCAAGGATTTGCATAGGTGCTAGAGATCATTGTTTAAAATAGAGCTAAATGTATTTTGGGTGGTGTGCCTTTCTTGTCAACGTTACAACAAAGTTCTCAATATCTTCCATGCTATTCATATTATTGTCAGTTTCCAAATAGAATTCAATTTTTCTACTCCCCTACTTCCTCTTGAGTTTGCGTTGGTTTTCCCTTGAAGAGGAAAGGGTGATGCAGCAAAGTAGATAAGTATTTCCCTCGGTTGTTGAGAACCAAGGTATCAATCCTGTAGGAGGAACAAACAAGTCACCAATGGATGCACCTCCACAAACAATCAAACTCTTGGTGTTGGGGAACGTAGTAATAATTCAAAAAAAATCCCACTGTCACTAAGATCAGTCTAGGAGATGCTAGCAATGAGAGAGAGGGAGTGCATATTAATACCCTTGAAGATCGCTAAGAGGAAGCGTTGCAAAGAACACGGTTTATGGAGTCGTACTCGTGACAATTCAAATCACGAAAGATCCGATCCAAGCGCCGAACGGACGGCGCCTCCGCGTTCAACACACGTACAACCCGGGGACGTCTCCTCCTTCTTGATCCAGCAAGGGGGAAGGAGGAGTTGAGGGAGGGATCCGGTAGCACGGTGGCATGGTGGCGGTGGATCTCCTGGTTCTCTGGCAGAACTTCGCTAAGCACTACGAAGGAGGAGGAGGTGTAGGAGGGGGAAAGGCTGCACCAAGGGAAGGGGTGCAGCTCCCATGTGCCTCCCCACTATATATAGGGGCGGAGGGGGATGGTTTCTTGCCCTCCAAGTCCATTGGGGCGTTGGCAAAGGTGGGAGGAAAGAAATCCCATCCTTTCCCTTCCCCACCGATTGTTATCCCCCTTTTTAGGGATCTTGATCTTATTCCTTCGGGATATGATCTTATTCCTTCTAAGGGGAGATCTTGGTGCGCCTTGACCAAGGGTGTGGGGCATTTCCCCACTACCCACGTTCATGTGGGTCCCCCATGCAGGTGGGCCCCACTCCAGAACCTTCTAGAACCTTTCCGGTACAATACCGAAAAATCCCGAACATTTTCTGGTGGCCAAAATAGGACTTCTCATATATAAATCTTTACCTCCGGACCATTCCGGAACTCCTCGTGACGTTTGGGATCTCATCCGGGACTACAAACAAATTTCGGTAACCACATACAATTCCCATTACAACTCTAATGTCACTGAACCTTAAGTGTGTACACCCTACGGGTTCGGGAACCATGCAGACATGACCGAGACACCTCTTCGGCCAATAACCAATAGCGGGATTTGGATACCCATATTGGCTCCCACATGTTCCACGATGATCTCATCGGATGAACCCCGATGTCGGGGATTCAATTAATCCCGTATACAACTCCCTTTGTCCATCGGTATGTTACTTGCCTGAGATTCGATCGTCGGTATCCCTATACCTTGTTCAATCTCGTTACTGGCAAGTCTCTTTACTCGTTTCATAACACATGATCTCGTGACTAACTCCTTAGTAACATTGAGCTCATTGTGATGATGTATTACCGAGTGGGCCCAGAGATACCTCTCCGTCACATGGAGTGACAAATCCGAGTCTCGATTCGTGCCAACCCAACAGACACTTTCGGAGATACCTGTAGTGCACCTTTATAGTCACCCAGTTACGTTGTGACATTTTATAGACCCAAAGCATTCCTACGGTATCCGGGAGTTGCACTCTCATGGTCTAAGGAAATGATAATTGACATTATAAAAGCTCTAGCAGACGAACTACACGATCTTGTGCTATGCTTAGGATTGGGTCTTGTCCATCACATCATTCTCCTAATGATGTGATCCCATTATCAACGACATCCAATGTCCATGGTCAGGAAACCATGACCATCTATTGATCAACGAGCTAGTCAACTAGAGGCTCACTAGGGACATGGTGTGGTCTATGTATTCACACATGTATTACAGTTTCCGGTTAATACAATTATAGCATGAACAATAGACAATTATCATGAACAAGGAAATATAATAATAACCATTTTATTATTGCCTCTAGGGCATATTTCTAACACTTGCACCCAACCTGTAAAGGGGTTGTCAATCCCTTCACGATAATTTGCAAGGATTAGATCCGAAAGAGATAGATGTAAGCGAGTTCGGAAAGGAAAAGGTAAATAAATTGTAGCAAAGTATTTTTGCTTTATAGATCTGAAAGTATATTATGGAAAGTAGACCGAGGGGCCATAGGTTTCACTAGAGGCTTCTCTCTCGAAGGAAAATATCATGGTGGGTAAACAAATTACTGTCAAGTAATTGATAGAAAAGCGAATATTCATGTAGTTATCCAAGGCAATGATCGTGCATATAGGCATCACTTCCGTATCAAGTAGACCGAAACGCTTCTGCATCTACTACTATTACTCCACACATCGACCGACTCCTGCCTGCATCTAGAGTATTAAGTTCATGAAGAACAAAATAACGCATTAAGAAAGATGACATGATGTAGAGGGATAAACCCAAGCAATATGATGAAAACCCCATCTTGTTACCCTTGATGGAAACAATACAATATGTGCCTTGCTACCCCTACTATGTCACTGGGTGAGGACACCGCAAGATTGAACCCAAAACCAAGCACTTCTCCCATTGCAAGAATTACCAATCTAGTTGGCCAAACCAAACCAATAACTCGAAGAGACTTACAAGGATATGAAATCATGCATATAATAATTCAGAGGAGATTCAAATAAGATTCATGGATAATCTGAACATAAACTCACAATTCATCAGATCTTGACAAACACACCACAAAAGAAGATTACATTGGATAGATCCCCATGAAGATCATGGAGAACATGGTATTAAAGATCAAAGAGAGAGAAGAAGCCATCTAGCTACTAGCTATGGACCCGTAGGTCTGCGGTGGACTACTCACGCATCGTCGGAGGGGCAATGGAGTTGATGTAGATGCCCTCCGTGATCGAAACCCCCTCCGGCAGATTACCGGAAAAGGCTCCAAGATTGGATCTCTCGGGAACGAAGGCTTCTGGCGGCGGAGAAGTATTTGCGTGGCTCTTTTTAATGTTGGGGGAATATTTGGGAATTTATAGGACGAAGAATAGGGTTAGGAGACCTGTCGGGAGACGGCAAGCCTGCTAGGCGCTGCCAGGGGGGCATGCCTACCTTGCTTGTGACTCCCTGGTAGGTGCCCTGACATGCACTCCAAGCCTGGTTGATTTGTTTCCTTCCAAAAAAATTACTTTCGAAGATTTTATTCCGTTTGGACTCCGTTTAATATTTCATATCTGCAATACTCAAAAACAAGGAAAAAACAGAAACTGGAACTAGGCTCTAGATTAATAGGTTAGTCCAAAAAATAATATAAAATAGCATATTAATGAATATAAAACATCCAAAACATATAATATAATAGCATGTCATCATAAAAAATTATAGATACCTTGGAGACGTATCAGCATTCCCAAGCTTAATTCCTGCTCGTCCTCGAGTAGGTAAATGATAAAAACAATTTTTTTGATGTGGAGTATTACCTGAAATATTTATCCATGCTATTTTCACTATTTTGGCATGAATATTCAGATCCGTAAGACTCAAAACAAAAGCTTAATATTGATATAAAAACAATACCATTTCAAGCATACTAGCAAAGCAATTGTATCTCTTCAAAATATAATGGCAAAAGAAAGTTATCCCTACAATATCATATGGTTTGGCCATGCTCCATCTTTCCCACACAAAGTATTTATATCATGCACAACCCCGATGACAAGTCAAGTAATTTTTTTCACACCTTTATTTTCTCAAACCTTTTCAACTCTCACGCAATACATGAGCGTGAGCCATGGATACATCACTATAGGTGGAATAGAATATGGTGGAGGTTATCAAGGAAAGGGAGAAGATAGTCTCACATCAACTAGGCGTACCAACGGGCTATGGAGATGCCCATAAATAGATATCAATGCGGGTGAGTAGGGATTGCCATGCAACGGATGCACTAGAGCTATAAGTGTATGAAATCTCAAGAGGAAACTAAGTGGGGATGCATCCAACTTGCTTTCTCATGAAAACCTAGGGCAATTTGAGGAAGCCCATCATTGGAATATACAAGCCAAGTTACATGAAGAAAAATTCCCACTACTATATGAAAGTGACAAAATAGGAGACTCTCTATCATGAAGATCATGGTGCTACTTTGAAGCACAAGTGTGGAAAAGGATAGTAGCAATGTCCCTTCTCTCTTTTCTCTCATTTTTTGGTGGGCATCTAAGGCCTCTTTTTTTATTTGGGCTTCGCTAGCCTCTTTTATTTTTTTCATAAAGTCCGGACTCTCATCCCCACTTGTGAGGAAATCATATCTTCCATCATCCTTTCCTCACATGGGACATGCTCTAGTAATGATAATCATCACACTTCTATTCACCTACAACTCAAAAGAAAATTACAACTCGATAACTATGACAAAATATTACTATATGCAATATGGAAGTGATGGTGCATGTCATAAAATGAAATGGTGGAAGTTGCATGGCAATATATCTCGGAATGGCTATGGAAATGCCATAATAGGTAGGTATGGTGGCTGTTTTGAGGAAAGATATATGGTTGCTGTTTTGAGGAAGGTATATGGTGGCTGTTTTGAGGAAGTTGTTTGTTGTACCGGCAAAAGTTGCGCGGTACTAGAGAGGCTAGCAAAAGTGGAAGGGTGAGAGTGCGTATAATCCATGGACTCAACATTAGTCATAAAGAACGCACATACTTATTGCAAAAGTCTATTAGTCATTGAAGCAAAGTATTAAACGCATGCTCCTAGGGGAGAGGTTGGTAGGAGTTAACCATCACGCACTCTTGACCCTCACGCAAAGGTTGACAATCTATAAACAAATCATGCTTCGACTTCCTTACATAAAGGTTCACCATATATGCATGCTACGACAATCACAAACCTTTACACAAGTATTTTTACCAAATCAAAATTACTTCCTAACATGACTCTTAACATTACCATCTTTATATCTCAAAACTTTATGCAAGGAATCAAACTTCTCATAAATACTCAATGCACTTAATATGGAAGTTTTTATTATATCCCTCTTGGATGCCTATCATATTAGGACTAAATTCATAACCTAGACCAGTTACCATGTTGTTTAGAGACTATAAAAATAATATAAGTGAGGTACGAGAGTTCTATTATTTCTATAAAATGCGAACACCACCGTGCTCTAAAAAATATAAGTGAAGCACATAGAGCAAAATTGCCTAACTCAAAAGATATAAGTGAAGCATATAGAGTATTCTAACAAATTCATGATTCAGCGTGTCTCTCTCAAAATATGTGTGCATCAAGGATGATTGTGGAAAACTAACAAGCAAAGACTCATATCATACAAGATGCTCCAAGCAAAACACATATTATGTGGTGAATAAAAATATAGCCTCAAGTAAATTTACCGATGGATTGAAGACGAAAGAGGGGATTCCTTCCAGGGCATCCCCAAGCTTAGGCTCTTTGGCATCCTTGAATATGACTTGGGTTGCCTTGGGCATCCCCAAGCTTAGGCTCTTGCCACTCCTTATTCCATAGTTCATCAAATCTTTACCCAAAACTTGAAAACTTCACAACACAAAACTCGTGAGATCCGTTAGTATAAGAAAATAAATCACCACTTTAGGTACTGTTGTGAACTCATTATTTATTTATATTGGTGTAATACCTACTGTTTTCTAACTTCTCCATGGTTCATACCCCATGATACAACCCACAAATTCATCAAAATAGGCAAACAACTCAAAGAAAACAGAATCTGTCAAAAACAGAAAAATATGTATCAATCTGAAAACTTCATATACTTATGTAACTCAAAAAATTCTGAAAAGTTAGGAAAACCTGGGAAATTTATATATAAATCTTGTTTAAAAATTTCAAACTCATTCTACACTCTGAAAAATTTATAAAATTCCTGGACTGAGCGCAAAAGTTTCTCTTTTTCAGCAAGATCAAATCAACAACTACCATAGATCACCCCAAAGGTTTTACTTGTCTCAAACACTAATTAAAACACCAAAACAAAATTACTACATAAGTAATAATATGGGGAACACTCAAAAACAGAAGCAAAAACATAACACAAAAATAAAATTGGGTTGCCTCCCAATAAGCGCTATTGTTTAACGCCCCTAGCTAGGCAAAATGCAATAAATTTAGGTATTGTCATCTTTGTTATTGACAACTTTTGTGGGGACCTTCTCGAATCCAGGGGGTTCTTTCCCTTTCCCACATTTGTGGAGTAAGGGTCCATCTTGATACCCAAAATCTCCAAATGCTTATTGCAAAGGGTAAGCAAAGTATTCAAGCGATTGAGGTTCCCATTGATATGTTTAAGGGGTTCGTGATATTGTTGTAACTCGACCAAGTGCTTATGTAAGTCACCCAATTTGTAGAGAACTTGAACACCCTCTTGTGAGAAAGCAAACCCCCTTTTTGGTGGAGGAACCGCTAAAATCCCTTCCAAAACTTCATAAGCGGCATTCGCATCTAGCTCAATAAAATTTCCTTTTGAGGCAAAATCCAGAAGCTCTTTGTGATGCAAAGTTAATCCAATGTAAAAATTTCTAAGCAACACTTTGCATCTCCTTTGAGATTGGAAATATGATAAAATTCCATTAGCCTATACTAGACATCTTTCAAATTTTGCCCTTGTTTTTGTCTGAAGTAAAGAACTTCAAAATCTGGTGACAAAGGGGACATAGTAATGCTAGACATAGCAACAAGAAGAAGATCTGGCAAGAAAAGAAGGCAAACGAAAAAAGGGCGAATAAAAGGGCAAATCTTTTTGATATTTTCTGAAAAAAATTATAAGTGGGGGAGAGGAAAACAAAAGGCAAATGGCAAATAATGTAAATGCAAGAGATGATTTTGTGATGGGTACTTGCTAGGCTTGATGTGTATCCTCCCCGGCAATGGTGCCAGAAAACCTTCTTGCTACCTCTTGAGCTTGCATTGGTTTTCCCTTGAAGAGGGAACGGTGATGCAGCAAAGTAGATAAGTATTTCCCTCAGTTGTTGAGAACCAAGGTATCAATCTAGTAGGAGGTACAAGCAAGTCACCAATGGATGCACCTACACAAACAATCAAACTCTTGCACCCAACACTATAAAAGGGTTGTTAATCCCTTCACGGTTATTTGCAAGGATTAGATCCGAAAGATATAGATGTAAACATGAATGGAAATTAAAAGGTAAATAAATTGCAACAAAGTATTTTTGGTATTTTTGGTTTATAGATCTGAAAGTATATTATGGAAAGTAGACTCGGGGGCCATAGGTTTCACTAGAGGCTTCTCTCTCGAAGGAAAATATCATGGTGGGTAAACAAATTACTGTCAAGCAATTGATAGAAAAGCGAATAATTATGTAGTTATCCAAGGCAATGATCATGCATATAGGCATCACATCCGTATCAAGTAGACCAAAACGATTCTGCATCTACTACTATTACTCCACACATCGACCGACTCCTACCTGCATCTAGAGTATTAAGTTCATGAAGAACGAAGTAAAACATTAAGAAAGATGACATGATGTAGAGGGATAAACTCAAGCAATATGATGAAAACCCCACCTTGTTACCCTTGATGGAAACAATACAATATGTGCCTCGCTACCCCTACTATGTCACTGGGTGAGGACACCGCAAGATTGAACCCAAAACCAAGCACTTTTCCCATTGCAAGAATTACCAATCTGGTTGGCTAAACCAAACCAATAACTCGAAGAAACTTACAAGGATATGAAATCATGCATATAAGAATTCAGAGGAGATTAAAATAAGATTCATGGATAATCTGAACATAAACTCACAATTCATCAAATCTTGACAAACTCACCACAAAATAAGATTACATCGGATAGATCCCCATGACGATCATGGAGAACATGGTATTGAAGATAAAAGAGAGAGAAGAAGCCATGTAGCTACTAGCTATGGACCCGTAGGTCTGTGGTGGAATGCTCACACATCTTCGGAGGGGCAATGGAGTTGATGTAGATGCCCTCCGTGATCGAAACCCCCTCCGGCAGATTACCGAAAAAGGCTCCAAGATTGGATCTCTCGGGAACGGAGGCATCTAGCGGCGGAAAAGTATTTGTGTAGCTATTTTTGATGTTGGGGGAATATTTGGGAATTTATAGGATGAAGAATAGGGTTAGGAGACCTACCGGGAGACGGCAAGCCTGCTAGGCGCGGCCAGGGGGCGCCTACCAGGCTTGTGACTCTCTGGCAGGTGCCCTGGCGTGCACTCCACGCCTAGTTGATTTGTTTCCTTCCAGAAAAATTCCTTCCGAAGGTTTTATTTTGTTTGGACTCCGTTTAATATTCCATACACGCAAAACTCAAAAACAAGGAAAAAACAAAAACTGGCACTAGGCTCTAGATTAATAGGTTAGTCCAAAAAATAATATAAAATAGCATATTAATGCATATAAAACATCCAAAACAGATAATATAATAGCATGCCATCATAAAAAATTATAGATACGTTGGAGACGTATCAGCATCCCCAAGCTTAATTCCTGCTCGTCCTCGAGTAGGTAAATGATAAAAACAGAACACATTCCATGGCTAGCCATATCCACGGGTACCATCTAAACAATCAACTTTCTAGGGGGAGTTCTCGTTTATTTATTTTTGTATTTATGAATGACCGGGCATCCTTTTTGCGAGCCTCTCTCATGTAGTGACAAGTCTTATCTTGAGAATAATCCGCTTAGCATGGAAGATAATGATCGCCCGTTGCTCCATGAGCGGTACGAGCACATAAAATGGATGTTTAGTTGAATGCTTAGAGGTGGCACATGCAAATTTACTTGGAATGACAGTGAAATACAATATATAGGTAGGTATGGTGGACTCTCATGGAAGAAACTTGGCTCAAGGATATGGATGCACAAGTAGTATCACTACTTATACGAAGTTTAGGCTAGCAAAAGGTTCGAAACAAGCACCACATGTTGGAGGATCCATAACAATATAACTTCCATGCAAATATACCCAGACATAACCATTACATTGTCTTCCTTGTCCAACTTCAATTATTTGAGCAAGGTTGAAAATAATTAATGGGTATTCACAATCATAAAAGATACCCAAGATAATATATTTGTATGTGAAAGTTCTCTTTCTTATATTAGTCATTCATGAATTGCTTGTATGACCAATACTATGATTGTCAAACTTCAATACTTTTTACTTTCTAAACCAAATGTGAAATTACTACTGAGTATAAAGCACATGGATAATTTCATATTTATGACATTTCATTCATTCAAAATTTACTCTTAGGATATAAGTGAAGCACAAGAGTAGATATCAAACTACTCTCAAAGGTATATAAATGAGGACCAACGAGTAGTTAAACAATTAAGTAGTTGTATGTCGGGGCATGATGCACATGATCACCTATGGGGCCACGGGCCCCTTTGTGGTTCTGCAGGGGTGAGGTCACGTTGCACCAAGAGCAGAGGTAGTGAGGTAGCACGATGACAAGACGCTGGTGTTTTACCCAGGCTTGGGACGCTAAGAAGCATAAAACCCTACTCCTTCTTTGGTGGATTGATTGGAGGAACACGAAGCACACACAATACTCAAACCCGGCAAGGTTGCCTACGGGAAAGCTGCTATGCGAGTACAAGTGTCCAAAGGTCCGAATCTTTAGCTAGGTTGCCCTAGGCCTCCTTTTATAACTCAAGGGGCAGCCACAGTGGAAAAACAGACATTATCTAGTGATTAGATAGCCAACAATGCTATCATACCTGACTCTAGCAATTAGGACAAAATGCCATATATGCTAGCCTAGGTGGCATGTGGGGATGCATTCCCCGCAGGCTCTTACCACCGCTTTATCTAACTATTGCTTAGTATCTTGACACTCCTCTGGACGGGTGTCAAGCAGGCATAATCTGTCTTCCAGCGAGTCGCCACGTGCTTAGCGAGAGCCACTTAGCCACATCGGGGCTCAACACTGCATCAACAAATGACCGGCATTGCAATGCGGTGGAGCGGTGGCTGATCGGCTCGCGCCTGCTGGGGGATGGCTTGCCGGGTTGTCACGCCCAAGATGCGCGCCTATCCATATTAAGGCACGGGGGCCTCGACAGGGATAGAGGCGCATCTCATCGTTCGCAAGTACAACATCATTACATCATACATTTAGGAAGAGATGAGTATATGAGTTGGCTTACACTCGCCACATACTAAATTACAATTCCACATCAAAGAGTTCAAGCATCAATCCAAGACAGGGTCTGGCTACGGACAGAAACAAACTACAAAATGAAGATGCAATGACACTACTTGCTAGCCCCGAAGATCACGACCACGGTCCTCTACTCGTCTGGATAAGTCATGTACATCCTGCCATGCTCCTCGTAATACTCCCACTAGAGCCGCGTCATATCATCTGGCACGATCTCATCTGTACCTGCACCTGGATGGTTGTAGTAATCTGTGAGCCATGAGGACTCAACAATCTCGCGCCCGGTAGGGGTGCTCCAACTAGTCCATCATAAATTAACCACACTCCACGGGAATAGCCTCGACCATGGATCTCGTGATCATCCTAGGCAACTCCAAAGGAATTCCAACACCTCGAGATAGCCCGAAGAAAGTCAGAGCCCCACACGCAAGACACTCGATAAAGGTGAAACAAGTCCAGCAAGATTGCCCGGTAGGCCAGACCCCAATAGGAGCCGTGCGTATCTCTGTCTCAGGGCAGTACCAGATGGGCAATACGTCGGGTTGGCTGAAACCCCAGGTGACCAGGGGGCGCCGAACATCGCCCAATTTGGACGAACACTCATGAGGAGCACTGGCCCGGGTTGTTGATTAATCCACGGGGTTGCAAAGCCCTATGAAATTTTATTAAGTTGTTAAGAAAATGTAATACCAATGTTGGGCCTAGACAGAAAAGTTTTAATCTCAACCGAATAAACAAGGGGGTCCCCATAACAACCCCGAGCATGTTAGGAGCGCAAAGTATGGAACCATAACATCGGTAACAAGAAACTATGGCGGTAACAACAGAACAAAACACCTAGCAAAAGTCCAAGACTTCCACCAATACCAATATATATGTGTAGTAAATTAAATAACAAATAATATTGTGATATACCAGACATCCATGTTATCACATGAAACAACCTGCACTTGCAGCTAGAATGCTGTAAGAGGGGTTGAGCAGCAGTAACTTAGCCAAACAAAGGTTGGTAGGATGTGGAGGGGTTAGACGCTATCATGACAATGTAGGAGGCTTGACATTCCAATGGTATGTAGCGCAAAAGTAACGATAAGAGTGAGACAACTAGCAAGCAAAAATAGTATTGGGATCCGGGTACGATCATCTTGCCTGTTGGTTCTTCAGAGGAACAAGTAGCGGGATCCTTGTAGTGGCACTCTCCTGGATCTTCGTACTCAGGTTCAACGTTCTCTTCTACCCAAAATAAACAGCAAGAATAAACAATCAACCAAGAATGATGCATGGTTTATGTGAAGAATTTAGCATGGCAATCCTAACTAGTCATGTTTCACATGCAATAGATTAGTTATTTAAGAATCTGGACAGAACCTTATGTTAAGTTATTTAGACATGCATGATCATGGAAAATATGGATGCATCATGCAAAAATGATACAAATGCATATGTAGAACGTAGGAAACGGAGTTACGGTTCTCACGCTACGCTCACGACAAGATACGAAGGCAAAACACAAGACAAGAATACCATGGGATATTCCTTGGCATTCCAAGGCAGCCACTAGTTAGGTAATGAAAAACCATCCACAATAGAGCCAGAGATCAAGCAATTCCATGGAGTATAGCTCCCACAAGTCACAAAACACTAAAACAAACAATCTGCCACAAAACAACAACGTTGCAACTTTCACAGCAAATAACTTGAGCTACAGGAAGCCTCTAACCACAAACATGGCATTGACAGAAACTACATAACATGCTTATCAACTTATCCAACTACATAATGTGGAATGGAGGCACACATCAATAAGCATGAAGCCCACAAGTTGGCATGCTGAAACAGATTTCTGGGACTTAGTGAAAATAACAGTTTTCTGGAATCTAAGTTAAGCTGATGGCAAGTTGACAGCAAAAAGTAATGGTTATAGAGACCACCTCATGGCATTAAAATTAATAGGATGGTAGAGGGCAACCTCTACATCAAATCACTAGCATTGAGCTTGAGCTAATTCACAACATATCACAAGATAACATCCACTCTTCATGGCATAAAAATATTAACAGATTATCAGACTTAGAAATATTTAGCATGTTGAAAACATCAACATTTTAGTGGTTACTTTAGATCATGGTTCCCACTTGTATGCAAGTTTAACATGACAAAGATAAATACCATGGCATTCTTCTCATCGAAGACTACCATATTCATGTTGGCACAAACATCATAGCATGCAAGGATTAAATACAACAAAATGACAAAATGGCACTTTGGAACAAAATGACATTTTGTCGAACTTGCTCAAAATACCAAACCAACTGGACCAATGGATTCCTGAGATTTTTCTACCCCAAATTCATGTATCATACTCATAAGTTAATATGGAGCAACATGGCAAAACACTAGATAGCAAATTGCACACCAAACCTATAAGTGAGAACTTACTATAATTGCACATGATAAAAAATGCACATGTCCGGATTTGGCAACATTACTAGAAATGCAAAAACCATTAAATAAAAATAAACACTAAAAATAATAATAGAAAAAACAACAACAATAGGGGGGACCCACGTGGCATACTCACCAGGGTCCCCTAGTGCATGACAAGTGGGGCCAGGGCCCACTTGTCATACACACACTACACACACAACACAAAACACACACAACACTACACAACCACACCTGGATCTAGGCTGTAGCCACAACAGATCCACACGCACACACAACACGCGCATGGGATCCGGTCATCACACCGGATCCAAACACACAACACCACACTCAACCAACCAGAAAAGAGAAAAACAAAGGGGGAGCGGGGTCGAACGCGCGACCTCGCGATCGTCCCTTGAGTCGAACACCACTGCGCTATGCTTCGATTCACAACTGAAGGAGGGAACGACACTACCAGCACTAACCGACCAGAACTTATCTGACGAAACTGAATCACGCACACTCCGGCGACTACATCTGGCAACTCCACGGCCTCTCCGGCGATGCTAACGGGCAGGATCTAAGCGGGAACCTATGGGGGTTGCATTCCTCTGTTCATCTCGCGACGAGGAGGACGGAGGTGAGCTCAAGGTCGCACCTTTCCGACCGGCGGCGACGCACTACGACAACGATCCTAGCAAGCGACGGAGCAGGGACGCGGAGGCTCACCGAGGGGAGGACGAAGAAGGCCTGCACATGTCGAAGAGGAGGAAGATGTGGCGAAGACGCGGCGGCGATGAAGGGGAAGAAGAACGCTGGCGACGACCCGCTACCTTGCGGACGACGGCGGCGGTGAAGCACACTGCGGGGACATGCTCCTCATCCCCTAGCGGCGGGAATGGAACGAGGCGAGCACCCGCGATCTCCACGTCATCTCCCACTGCGACGAGGGCCACCGGAGACACAAAGACGACGGCGACGACCGATGCGCTCTCTCTGAACTTGAACTACAGAGCTTACCTGACGAGGAGGAAGAGAAGGGGAAAAGGAGGAGGGAGGAGGAGAAGGGAGATGGCGGCAGCGAAGAGGAACCCTAGAGGGGAGGCACGCACAGTGAGGCCTTAAAAAGGGAGGGCCAGACGGCGTCGCGACGAGGAAGGACACGGGGCGACACACACTGCTCTCTCTCACTATGAACCTGACGGAAAGGGGGAGACGGAGTAGGTGGCCGTTTCGCGCGGGCTGGGCCGGCTTTGGCGCACTTGCTGGGCCGTAAGGGAGAAACAATAGGGCCCAACAACCTCTCTCACGCAGACAGAAAACCAACAGGGTTTTCCTATAAAATAAAACAGCCACACAAAAAATAAAACCCCCAGAGGGAATAAAAGGTTTTTTGCTAGGACAAAAATACTTGGCAAGAAATAAAATGTGAGCTATTTAATAAAATTAACAAATGGATTTTTAATGCAAGTATTTTATTACTTTAATGAAAACAGATCCTCTGTTATTTACAACCCCCAAAACACAAAGCCCAAAACACCAAAAGAACAACACACATGAGCTCCAAATAATATTTACTACCACTTGAACATTTTTAACAAATTTATAAAGTAGATTAATTCTGTTGATTAATGGCAATGGGAATAAAA
The DNA here is from genome assembly GCA_022496015.1 of Hordeum marinum. Taxonomy (NCBI): domain Eukaryota; kingdom Viridiplantae; phylum Streptophyta; class Magnoliopsida; order Poales; family Poaceae; genus Hordeum; species Hordeum marinum. Next base: position 107,658,630 of record CM039675.1, read on the forward strand.
GAGTATATGATGGTTTGTTTTGAAATAAAAGAGAGGGGGTAGAAGTTGATCCCACTCTTGCACACACCTCTACAATACCACTCACATCACAACAAGGACAAGAAGCACACCACATGCAATGCATGACATGATGATGAATGATATGATGCATGATGCAAGAATGCATGAGACAAAGACATGGCAAGGAGAAACTCAAATACATTCATCACATGACAAGGTTCACATAGGTTACATGCCATAAAAGGTAGGGGCAACACTTGGGCTGTCACAACTCTCCCACACTACAAGAGGATCTCGACCCGAGATCTAGGAACGAAAGAACTCTGGATATTCGGAACGGAGAAGATCCTCACGTTCCCAAGTAGCTTCTTTGTCAGAATGATGAGACCACTTCACCTTGAGGAACTTGATAGATTTGTTGCGAGTCTTATGCTCAGTTTCTTCGAGAATAGCCACTAGATGCTCACGATAAGAGAGGTCTTCTTGGAAATCAATGTCTTGGAGGTCAATGGTACTCTCGGCAGTCTTGAAGCATCTCCAGAGCTGAGAGACATGGAAGACATTGTGCACATTTGCGAAGTTTGGAGGAAGCTCTAGTTGATATGCAAGTTCACCTCTCTTGCCAACAACTCTGAAAGGACCAACAAAGCGAGGAACTAGCTTGCCTTTAATTCCAAACCGCTGAGTGCCCTTCATGGGAGAGACTCTAAGATAGACTAGATCATCAACTTGGAAAGAGACATCCCGACGTTTGTTATCGTAATAACTCTTCTGTCGGGATTGAGCTGGTTTGAGGTTCTCACGAATGACATGACACATCTCTTCTGCTTCGGTGATCATGTCATTGCCCAAAATTTGACGCTCACCGGTTCCAGGCCAGTTAAGCGGGGTACGCCACTTCCTACCATAGAGAATCTCGAAAGGGGCCTTGCCTGAGCTAGCCCGAAAGCTATTGTTGTATGAGAATTCAGCATATGGAAGGCAGTCTTCCCATTTCATGCCGAACGAAATCACACGGGCTCTGAGCATATCTTCAAGGATCTGATTGACTCTCTCAATTTGACAACTTGTCTGCGGATGGAATGCAGTGCTGAAACGGATCATGGTACCCATAGCAGTCTGGAAGGACTCCCAAGACTTGGAAGTAAAGAGGCTTCCATGGTCAGAAGAGATGAGCTAAGGAATACCATGCAAAGAAACTATCCTTGACGTATACAACTCTACTAGCTGAGCTGCCGAGATAGATTCTTTGACTGGAAGGAAATGAGCAACTTTGGTCAGCTTGTCGATAACCATAAAGATGGCATCGTTGCCTCTCTTGGAGTTGGGAAACCCAGTGATGAAATCCATCTCCACATGATCGAATTTCCACTCTGGGATAGGCAAAGGCTGAAGAAGACCTGCTGGACGTTGATGCTCCGCCTTCACTCTGCAACAAACATCACACTCATTCACGAACTGAGCAATTTCACGTTTCATGCGAGTCCACCAGAAGGTTTGCTTGAGATCCTGATACATCTTGGAACTGCTTGGATGAATGGATAGAAGAGAATTGTGTGCTTCGTCCATGATAACCTTCCTGAGATCACCTTTTGGAACCACCGGACGATCCGCAAAGAACAAGATATCTTTGTCATCAACGCGAAAGCACTTATACTTCAGAATGCCCTTGGCCACACCTTTCTTCACTTTCTTCACCATTGAATCAAGAAGCTGCGCTTGGTGAACCTGATCTTCAGAGTCGGAGAGACTTGAAGATTGGCAAGAAATCCTTGCAGAATCATTTGAAGGTTGAGCTTGCGGAAGGCTTCACAAAGCTCGGGTTGAAGAGTTTTGAGAATGAGACTGTTGCAGTACGCCTTTCGGCTGAGTGTGTCTGCAATGACATTTGCTTTTCCAAGAGTATACTCAATGCTTGGATTGAAGTCCTCAAGCATTTCCACCCAACAAGACTGCCAAAGATTAAGATTGGGTTGAGTGAAAATGTACTTCAATCTCTTGTGATCGGTGTACATCTCAACTGGTCTACCCAACAACAAATGCCTCCAAGTCATTAGAGCATGCACAACTGCCGCCAACTCGAGATCATGAGTGGGGTAGTTCTTCTTGACACGCTTCAACTGACGCGAGGTATAAGCAACAATCTTCTTATCTTGCATGAGAACACCACCAAGACCTTGGAGAGAAGCATCACAGAATACTTGGAAAGGCTTTGACTGCTCAGGAGGAACAAGAACTGGAGCTGAAGTCAGTCTCTGCTTGAGCGTATTGAACGCCACATCACACTCAGGAGACCAAACATACTTGACATTCTTCTGGAGGAGATTAGATAGAGGCTTAGCAATTTGAGAGAAGTTCTCCACGAATCTTCTGCAATAACTAGCAAGCCCGAGGAAGCTCCGAAGCTGCTTCACATTTCGAGGAGGCTCCCACTTCAAGATCGCCTCAACTTTCTCAGGGTGCACTTTAATGCCCTCGGCAGAGATCACATGACCAAGGTACACCACTTCATTGAGCCAAAACTCACACTTGGAAAACTTGGCATAGAATCGCCGTTCCCTTAACTTCTCAAGCACAAGCCTGAGATGCTCTGCATGCTCTTCTTCTGTCTCCGAGAACACAAGGATATCATCCAAATAGACCAAGACAAACTCATTCTTGAAAGGAGAGAAAATGAAGTTCATCATTCTTGAGAAGGTTGGAGGAGAATTTGCAAGACCAAACGACATGATGGTGTACTCATAAGAGCCAAAACTCGTCCTGAAAGTAGTCTTTGGGATATCTTCTTCGCGAATGCGAATCTCATGATAACCCATGCGAAGGTCAAGCTTCGAGAAAACCTTGGCACCTTTCAGTTGTTCAAACAACTCATTGATGTTGGCAAGTGGGTACTTGTTTCTGATTGTCTTCTTGTTCAATGGACGGTAATCGACACAAAGCCGGTCCGTGCCATCTTTCTTCTTGACAAACAAAACACCACAACCCCATGGAGAAGAACTTGGTCTGATCAGACCCATACATTCTTGTTCATCTAGCTGCTTCTTCAACTCTTTCAACTCTTCGGGGCCAAGTTTATAAGGGCGCTTGCAAACCGGTTCAGTTCCGGGCTCAAGGTCAATCACGAACTCGACTGGCCGGTGCGGAGGCATTCCTGGCAATTCTTCTGGGAAGATATCTTCATACTGACAAACCACCAGAATTTGAGAAATAACCGAGATTTCACCCTTCTCATTAAGAGCAAATAGACAGATTGTCTCATCAGGAGCTGCGAAAATAATCACATCTTCTAAAGGATGAGTCAGCTTGACTTCTCTTGCTTGACAATCAACATAAGCCTTGTTCATAGCCAGGAAGTCCATGCCCAGAATGAGATCAATGTCCGAATTGCCAAGAACAATTGGAGAGGCTAGAAAAGAATAACTGCCCATCTTGATAGAAACATCCGGAACTACCATCTTTGCATGCATGAAAACACCTAGGGAAACAACTGACAAAGGCTTGGACAACTGCTCATGATGCAAATGATGCTTGGTTGCAAAAGGTTTTGAAATGAATGAATGCGATGCACCAGTGTCAAACAAAACTTTTGCAGGAAAAGAATTAACTAAGAGATTACCCATAATCACATCGTGAGACTGCTCTGCTTCAGCTGCATTCACCATGTTCACCCTTGCTGACTTGGGATTATGCTTCACCATTGCATTACCTGGAGGCCTGACTGGAGGAGGAGGCAGAAGACGCTGCTGGTTGTTGCACTTGTTTGAGTAGTGACCCTTCTGACCACACTTGTGACAAGTAACCTCAGATAGCGGACGAAAGTTGCATGGAGGAGGAACAAAAGCTGCCTTGGACGCCTGGGGTCTCTGCTAATATCCTGGGTTGGGTGGGTGGGAAGAACCACGGCCATCGAACTGCTTCTGCTGCTGAGGAGGATGAAATGGAGGAGGATTAGGCACCCAATATTTCTGCTGCTTAGGAACCATCTGAGAGCTGGAAGAAGAAGAATATGAATCCCTTAAACACTTCCTTGAGTTCTCCAACTTGAGCTGAGTTGCCTCGACCTTTAAAGCCATGTTGTAGAACTGATCAAACTCACGAGGCTCTTGAAGGACTAGACCTGGCAGAAGCTCATCCTTGAGACCACCTCTGAACTGATAGATCATCGCCTTGTCATCTGGAACATCTTGCTTAGCATAGTGGGCTAGACTCTGGAACTCGATGTTGTATTGATAGACAGACTTGCTCCCCTGCTTCAGGTGCCTGAAATTCTCACGCATCTCCTCGACAAAGTTTGTCGGAATGTAATGGGCCCTGAAGTCACGACAGAAATCGTCCCAAGCGACAACACAATCGCCCCAGGAATCCTTGTACTGCTGCCACTAATCTGCTGCCTGACCCTTGAGCTGGAATGATGCAAATCTGACAAATTCCTTTGGTCTGACATTGCCGCACTCAAAATGCTTACTCATGTCATGGAGCCAATCATCAGCATCAAAAGGCTGCTCACAACAAGTGAAAGACTTGGGCTGGTTGGCAAGGAACTGATTGAGCGTTGCAAACTGAGGTTGATTCTGAAAATTCCCTTGAAAGCCTTCCTGACCCTAATCTCTTTCTTGCAATAGCCTGAGAAGCATCTGAGTGTTCGCATTGGTTGCGGCCATCACTGCTTGCCAAGCTTCTGGAGGAGGAGGCGGTGGCGGGGGTGGTGGAACATCAGACTGCTCTTCAGCACGACCCGGATTCCCGCGAGTTGGTGGAGCCATCCTGAAGATGGACATGAACATCAACACATCATTGATAAGATGAATTCGATAGCTGAATCAAATGCTTGAAAGAATTGCACAAATAACATCACAACCTTCCTACTAAAAAATTAGTAAGAATGCTTCTTCAGTTCGCGATAACATCATCAGATATTAGAAGCCACTTGGAATAACACAAAAGTATTGAGCTAATGTTGCTCGGAACAAATGTATATGCCCACATACACCTGAATAAGATGAACCTAGATACTACATGAGTTCCCACCTAAGAACTTTTGAAAACTTTCTGGTTATGCAATCCGGTGTGGGGGATACAAGGAGGAAATATCTCACACAACTAGCAAACCTACACTTCAACTGTATCCATCCTTCAACGCATAACCAGAGGCTTTCAAAAATCCATCTAACTTGAACCCTCGAAAGCACAACGATACTAAACAATGGTGGTACCCCGGACGCCTCCCCAGTACTGGGTGACTCTGACCTTATCTCACCATGACAAATATTGAAGTAATTCCAAACACTCTCCGCCCTGAGATATCAAGGAAGCTGAATGATAACGATGTGCCAAAATTCCCTGGAGCTCGACTCCCCGGAAGAAATCAAGTCAGACAGGAGGCACCAAGACAGAACTCCGTCACATCGGTATCATATAGACTCCAAAATACCCGCGTGATCCTATTTTTTTTGAGCGAGAAGAGGAGTAGAATCAAAATTCCTAAGTCGAATACCTCACCAGAGCATAGAAGAGGAGTAAAAAGAAACCTACTCTCCGATATAACTAGACTCAAAATAGTTTTTACTAGACTCGACTCAGCCAAGTTCGATCAAGAAAAGGGCTCCTATGGTCGTATGGCTTTGAATACCAACTTGTCACGCCCAAGATGCGCGCCTATCCATATTAAGGCACGGGGGCCTCGACAGGGATAGAGGCGCATCTCGTCGTTCACATGTACAACTTCATTACATCATACATTTAGGAAGAGATGAGTATATGAGTTGGCTTATACTCGCCACATACTAAATTACAATTCCACATCGAAGAGTTCAAGCATTAATCCAAGATAGGGTCCGGCTACAGACGAAAACAAATGACAAAATAGAGATGCAATGACACTGGCTTGCTATCACCGAAGATCACGACCATGGTCCTCTACTCGTCTGGGAAAGTCACGTACATCCTGACACGCTCCTCGTCATACTCCCACTAGAGCTGCATCATATCATCTAGCACGATCTCATCTGTACCTGCACCTGGATGGTTGTAGTAATCTATGAGCCACGAGGACTCAACAATCTCACGCCTGGGTACCGAGACTATTCAAGCTCATAGGTTTGGAAGGGGAATGTGTTTGGTTTGCAGCAGCACTAAGCATTTATGGTGGCCAATCTTACGAAACATGAAAGTAAATATGTGGTCTACGATAAGCGATCGAATCTAGAATGAATTCTAAGAGATCTTGAACACCTACTTACGTCAATCATAACCCCACCATGTTCTCTCTTGGATCATGTTCACGAGCAGAGACGATCACGGTTACTCACACAGTTGGTGCATTTTATTAGAGTTTACTTCAAGTTAACTATAACCGGGTGTTAAACAAATATCCAAGTTTGCACATAACCGCGGGCACGACTTTCTGAAAGGTTTAACCCTGCAGGGGTGCTCCAACTAGTCCATCATAAATTAATCACACTCCGCGGGAATAGCCTCAACCACGGATCTCATGATCATCCTAGGCAACTCCAAAGGAATTCCAACACCTCGAGATAGCCCGAAGAAAGTCAGAGCCCCACACGCAAGACACTCGATAAAGGTAAAACAAGTCCAGCAAGACCGCCTGGCAGGCGAGATCCCAATAGGAGCTACGCGTATCTCTGTCTCAGGGTACTACCAGATGGGCAAGACATCGGGTTGGCTGAAACCCCAGGTGACCAGGGGGCGCCGAACATCGCCCAGTTTGGACCAACACTCATGAGAAGCACTGGCCCGGGTTGTTGATTAATCCACGGGGTTGCAAAGCCCTATGCAGTTTTATTAAGTTGTTAAGCAAATGTAGTACCGATGTTGGGCCTTGCCAGACTAGTTTTAATCTCAATCGAATAAACAAGGGGGTCTCCATAACAACCCCGAGCATGTTAGGAGCGCAAAGTATGGAACCATAACACCGGTAACAAGAAACTATGACGGTAATAGTGGAACAAAACACCTAGCAAAAGGCCAAGCCTTCCATCAACACCAAGATATATATGTGCATTAAATCAAATAATAGATAATATTGTGATATGCTAGACATCCATGTTATCACATGAAACAACCTGCACCTGCAGCTAGAATGCTGTAAGAGGGGCTGAGCAGCGGTAACTTAGCCAACCAAAGGTTGCTAGGATGTGGAGGGGTTAGAGGCTATCATGGCAATGTAGGAGGCTTGACATTCTAGTGGTAGGTAGCGCAAAATTAATGATAAGAGCAAGACAACTAGCAAGCAAAAATAGTATCGGGATCCGGGTACGATCATCTTGCCTGTTGGTTCTTCAGAGGGACAAGTAGCGGGATCCTCACAGTGGTACTCTCTTGGATCTTCGTACTCAGGTTCAATGTTCACGTATACCCAAAAGAAACATCAAGAATAAACAAGAAACCAAGGTGCAATGCACAACCAAGAATGATGCATGGTTTATGTGAAGAATTTAGCATGGCAATCCTAACTAGTCATGTTTCACATGCAATAGATTAGTTATTTAAGAATCTGGACAGAACCTTATGTTAAGTTATTTAGACATGCATGATCATGGAAAATATGGATGCATCATGCAAAAACGATACAAATGCATATGTAGAACGTAGGAAACGGAGTTATGGTTCTCACGCTACGCTCACAACAAGATATGAAGGCAAAACACAAGACAAGAAGACCATGGGCTATTCCTTGGCATTCCAAGGCAGCCACTGGTTAGGTAATGAAAAACCATCCACAATAGAGCCAAGGATCAAGCTATTCCATGGAGTATAGCTCCCACAAGTCACAGAACACTAAAACAAACAATCTGCCACAAAACAACAACGTTGCAACTCTCACAGCAAATAACTTGAGCTACAGGAAGCCTCTAACCACAAACAAGGCATTGGCAGAAACTACATAACATTCTTATCAACTTATCCAACTACACAATCTGTAATGGAGGCACACATCAATAAGCATGAAGCCCACAAGTTGGCATGATGAAACAGATTTCTGGGACTTGAAAATAACAGTTTTCTGGAATCTGAGTTAAGCTGATGGCAAGTTGACATCAGAAACTAATGGTGATAGAGACCACCTCATGGCATTAAAATTAACAGGATGGTAGAGGGCAACCTCTACATCAAATCACTAGCACTGAGCTTGAGCTAATTCACAACATATCACAAGATAGCATCCACTCTTCATGGCATAAAAATATTAACAGATTCTCAGACAGAAATATTTAGCATGTTGAAAACATCAACATTTTAGTGGTTACTTTAGAGCATGGTTCCTACTTGTATGCAAGTTTAACATGACAAAGATAAATACCATGGCATTCTACTCATCAAAGACTACCATATTCAAGTTGGCACAAACATCATAGCATGCAAGGACTAAATACAACAAAATGACAAAATGGCACTTTGCAACAAAATGATATTTTGTCAAACTTGCTAAAAAGACCAAACCAATTGCACCAATGGAATCCTGAGATTTTTCTACCACAAATTCATGTAGCATACTCATATGTTAATATGGAGCAACATGGCAAAACACTAGATAGCAAATTGCCCACCAAACCTATAAGTGAAAACTTACTATAATTGCACATGATAAAAAATGCACATGTCTGGCTTTGGCAACATTACTAGAAATGGAAAACCCCTTAAATAACAATAAAACACTAAAAACAATAACAAAAAAAACAATAACAGGGGGACCCACCTGGTATACTCACCAGGGTCCCCTAATGCATGACAAGTGGGGCCAGGGCCCAGTTGTCATACACACACTAGCACACACACTACACGCACAACACACAACACACACAACACTACACATCCACACCTGGATCTGGGCTATTGCCACAGCAGATCCACACGCACACACAACACGCGCATGGGATCCGGTCATCACACCAGATCTAAACACACAACACCACACTCAACCAACCAGGGGGGAGCCGGGTCGAACCCGCGACCTCGCGGTCGTCCCTTGAGTCAAACACCACTGCGCTATGCTTCAATTCACAACTGAAGGAGGGAATGACACCACTAGTACTAACCGACCGGAACTTATCTAACGAAACTGAATCTCGCACACCCCGACGATAGAGGCACGATGGCGGCGACATCCGGCGACTCCATGACCTCTCCAGCGATGCTAAGAAGCAGGATCTAAGAGGGAACCTACGGGGGTTGCATTCCTCTGTTCGTCTCGCCACGAGGAGGACGGAGGCGAGCTCAAGGTCGCACTTTTCTGACCGGCGGCGACGCACTACGGCGACGATCCTAGCAAGCGACAGAGCGGGGACGCGGCGGCTCACTGAGAGGAGGACGATGAAGGCTTGCACGCGGCAAAGAGGAGGAAGATGCAGCAAAGACGCGGCGGCGACAAACGGGAAGAAGAACACCGGCGACGACCCGCTACCTTGCGGACGACGGTGATGGCGAAGCGCACTATGGGGAGGTGCCCCTCACCCCCTAGCGGCATGAATGGAACGCGGCGAGCACCCGCAATCTCGACGTCATCCCCCCTACGACGAGGGCCACCGGAGACGTGAAGACGATGGCGACGACCGGCACGCTCTCTCTGAACCTGAACTGCAGAGCTTACCTGACGAGGAGGAAGAGAAGGGGAAAAGGAGGAGGGAGCAGGAGAAGGGAGATGGCGGTGGCGAAGAGGAACCCTGGAGGGGAGGCACGCATTCCGAGGCCTTAAAAAGGGAGGGCCAGACGGCGTCGCGATGGGAAAGGACACGGCGGCGACGCGCACTGCTCTCTCTCACTCTGAACCTGACGGAAAGGGGGAGGCGGAGCAGGTGGCCATTTCGCGCGGGCTAGGCCGGCTTCGGCGCACTTGCTAGGCCGCAAGGGAGAAACAAAAGGGCCGAGCAACCTCTCTCACACATACAGAAAACCAACAGGGTTTTCCCATAAGATAAAACAACCACACAAAAAATAAAACCCCTAGAGGAAATAAAAGGTTTTTTGCCAGAAATAAAATACTTGGCAAGAAATAAAATGTGAGCTATTTAATAAAATTAATAAATGGATTTTTAATGCAAGTATTTTATTACTTTAATGAAAAAAGCTCCTCTATTATTTACAACCCCCAAAACACAAAGCCCAAAACACCAAAAGAACAACACACATGAGCTCCAAATAATATTTACTACCACTTGAACATTTTTAACAAATTTATAAAGCAGATTAATTCTGTTGATTAATGGCAATGGGAATAAAAGAGTATAGGATGGTTTGTTTTGAAATAAAGGAGAGGGGGAATAAGTTGATCCCACTCTTGCACACACCTCCACAATACCACTCACATCACAACAAGGACAAGAAGCACACCACATGCAATGCATGACATGATGATGAATGATATGATGCATGATGCAAGAATGCATGAGACAAAGACATGGCAAGGAGAAACTCAAATACATTCATCACATGATAAGGTTCACATAGGTTACATGCCATAAAAGGTAGGGGCAGCACTTGGGCTGTCACACGGGTCTTCCTAAAGATGTGTGTGCCTCGATCCCCAATAGGCACCGGGGACGTGTATGAGACGGTTTGGGCTCATCCTAGGCCATTGAATCGACCTTGCCGCCATTGCTTAGCCAGCATAGGTTGCTTCTATCAGATTCTTGGTCTTGAATGTTGGTTTGATGTGGTAGTAGCTTTCCTCAACGGGCTTAGGCCATCGGGTCGGAGTCTTATCGTTCGTGCACAAGTTAAGGGGAAATAAACACCCCTATATGTACCCCGATAGAAGCCCCTGGGCTTGGAGCTTCTTCTGCGAATCAGATGGAGCCTATATGTGGGGGAGGGAAACGAAGGGGCATGGAGCGCGTGTGGTTTTGCCGGACAATGCCAAAGAAAAGGCACCATCAGATTCATATCGCTTCTTTTGCGCATACTTTCTTTGTGGCCTCTTCCCCCTTCTCTGACTTCTTTTGCACCATGATGACAGTGTATGGATTCCACCTCTTGGATTTCATGCCCAATGCAATGGCGTGCATGGCGATCTTCTCCCATCTATGCGATAATTTTGTTGGAGTTGCCCCCAATGTGGATTTGTTCAGACACTCCTTCGTCCCTCGGATAGAAGACAAATGCCGCCACTCGGGGAACATAAGATGGATTCCTCGGTGCAAGAGGGAAGACTAGGATTATCTCCCTGGCCAACAACACGGAATGTGGGAAGAGTGGAGGGGCAATTGGTGCTGGATCAAGGATGAAGAAGCCCCTGAGTTCTTCTCTATGCAGACTCGATGCGTCACGTGTGGAAGCGAGTGGAGTAAGTTGGGCCTCACCGACGACAAGCTCTGCCCGACGCTGAACAGGATTGCCGTCTGAAAGCTACCGGGCTGCCCATCGAACATGTGGGAGCTGACTTCCTCCGGTGCTGCATTGCGCTCCTGCAGAGGAGAGATAGGTTTGCATAGGAGTACAACGGATTTGTCGACAGGTTGTGTTTGTACCCAGGCCACGCCAACAATCTGACGGTTTACGACCATGGTTGGTTGTGCGAGCAGCTGTTCGGCCATCTTGGGCCATTCCATTTGCCGGCAAGAGTCACTCCCCTGCATCTCAATTCCACTCGGAGCCAAATTTTGCAATGGATGCCCGATTGCAACGCCTTCGGGGTCAAGCTTGATTGGGAACTGCCAACCCTGGATGACGAGATAGATTGGGTCTCCCGCTTGGAAGAAAGAGCTTCCAAGGTAGAGGACAATCTGACCAAGCCGACTACCAGGGAGGAGAAGGCTTTCATTTCCACTAGGATTGAAGAGGACAAAAGGTCAGAGCCGCCCAGAAAATGGGTTGCGGGGAAGAGGAAGAAGAGGAGCCCGAGGGTGATGATTCTTCTAAAGAGGGAAGCGAAAAGCACGGCCCGCAGGAGGCTACCAGGTTCGAATATGTTGGGGCCGGGGCTTCCCAAGACACATATCAGGAACCCAAGAGAGGGTTGAGACGGTGGAGGCGAAGGAGCCGAAGGTGGAGGAAGAAGGGCTCGAATGGGCCCTCAAACTCGAGAGCCAGGGCACCGCCTTCGCGAGCACATCAACCGAGAGTCAGCGGCCCTTGCGTCTTCGCGGAGCACCTAGAAGGAAAAGAAGATGATCACCAAGGGAGGCAAACACGACGCAGCACACCACCATTACCTCCGCCTCTCTCAGGCTAAGTCTCCTCCCGCCAAGCGGCGAAGGGTCGTGGGGGTGGACCCCAGCCCCCCGGGAAGCCCAACTTCTCCGCCAAGTTCGACCCTACCAAAGGTCCTCGTGCCACCACCAAGCCCTGCTCCTCCAACTTTGAAAAGGGGAAAATCAACTCCGCCGCCTGCATCATACGAGCTGGGCTCCATGCTCATCATCTCAGAGTAAGTTACTCAATTACGATCCTTGTCAATGTTTTTTGTCCTTGATTTCTTGACTGATCTTGTATAGCTGAATCTGATAGGGATAAGGAGACCCTTGCACATCAAGACAAACGGGTCAAATCTGTGGCAAGGCTGGGTTCCGCGGCAGGCATGAGCCCGGAAGGAGGCGCGGAGGAGGATCCTATGCCTAGCCCCCGGTCCAACCCTCTTTGTGAAACCCTAGGATAGACCACATCCATTGGCGAGGATGAGGAAGGGCATCTTCCCACACCTGACAGGGAGATGGGAGAGAGATATCAAGGAGGGACTCACTAGGGGGAGCCTTCCTTCCAAGATCCCTCATTGCCCATCGCCCATGGGGAGGAGTCGCCTACAAGGGCCTCCACCGAGGGGTTTTCCCATGCTGAGGTCACCACCGAAGGGGTGGTGACAGACTGCACGCCTACAACTGATGTTGACGGGGAAGAGGATGCTCCTCCCGAGCAACCTCCATCGGGTAACCCACCTGCGTGCATTTTCACTTCCCCTTCTTCTTTCTTCTTGTGTGTCTTGTTGATTCTTGACTTTCATTTTTCTTCTTACTGCTTTTTTCTGCAGCTTCGCCACTCGAAGAGGCTGAGTTGCTGGAAGAGGTGGCAAACATCGGGAAAAATGTTGTTGAGGAAACGACAAAGATTGTTGCTACGGAGGGCCACGACCAGGTTGCCGGGGATGTTTAGGAATCCTCAGAAAAAATGGAGCTAGCCCCCGGCAATGCATTTGGCCCGGATACAGTCATTGAGGAGAAGACTCCTCTCTAGTCCATGGGCCTCTCCACTTCGAGCTATCCTATGGCCTCGGCCCTGCAATCTCCCCTAAGCAAACTGGTGTTGGTCACTGCTCAACTTGGTCCCACAACTCCTGGCTCATCCTTCTCAGTGGGCGCGGATTTTGATGAGGCAATCAGACGGGTACTGGCGCCATTGTCTCAGAGTGTCAAAGAAGCTAGCGGTTCTGCTGATGGCACCAAAGATTTGGCTTTCTTGGAATCCATGGCGCCAGGGCTCAAGGATGTCCAGAACAGGTACAACCTCAATGGCAGGCAGTCAAGGAGAAGCGCGACTTGGCCGAGCTCGTGGACCAGCAGCTAAGGGACAAATGGATTGAGTTGCGAGGGTGGTACTACCAGAAGGTACTTTCTCTTAAGAGGCAGTATGAGACGCTGGCCATGGCCAAGGAGGACATTGCAACCCGAGAGACTCGACTGGTGGAGCGCTAAGCGCTTCTAAACACCAGAGAGACGAAAATCTCCTCCCAGGAAGAGCCCCTCGAAGCTACTCTCCATGACAAGGACGAGGAGTTGGAGGCCCGTGTTCAACAATGCACCAAAGAGCTGTAGGACGACCACAAGGCCACTCTCGACCCGCTCTCGCCGGAGTCCTCACCCCAACTGAAGAAAGTGGCTGACGAGCTTGCTGCTGCATCTGCCGCCAAGACCAATCTCGAGGCCCAACCGAGCAAGCTGACGGAAGACCTTGCCAGAAGCAACAAGGAGATCAAGGCCCTCAAGGATGAAGCACGAGAAGCAGAAGCCACTTTGGAAGAGGCGCAATTGCAGCTTTCCTCTAAGAGCCAAGATCTCGATGCTGCCAATGACACCATTTCCAGTATGAAATCCAGGCTTGCCTCTTTGGAGAAAGACATTGAATCTGCCGCTGTCCGCGAGAAGCTGATGATGATAGACCTGACCAATGCGAAAACCATCCAAAAAGATGTAGAAGACAAGCTGGAGAACCAGATTTAGCAGCGCGACCTCTGGATCAAGAGCATGACTGACATCACCGAGCGCCTCACTGCACAGATTGCAAGTATGGAAATGAAGAGCTGGGCCTTCTTTGTCAGCAAGCATGAAATTCCAAGCATCAAGCTGACACTCTTCTTCGAAGGCCTGATCGAGGGGTTGAAGATGTATGAGCACAATAGGGCCGCCTGCTTTGCTAACGAATTCCGAAAGCTGGCTCGCAACGCTCTCTTCCTGGTCTTGAGCAACCTCGCCTTCTTCCACCCGGACCTCAACCTCTCCGACGGTTTCAAGAAGCTGCTGCCGGGCGCTGACACCTCTGCGGCTGCGAAGAAGGCCGGTCACCTTGCTGACAGGGTCCTCTTAGTCCCAATGACCCAGCGAAGTTGCCAGGGTTAGCCTTGAGTCACCCTTGCTACTGTGTTGTCCTGTACTTAAGACACAATATGTATCGCATATTAGAATATGCACTATCTTTGCTTTAATGTTTGTTGAATTGATGTCTTTATGTAAATGCATGCTACCCCCCTTGCTTTCCTACTGGCATTCGTATAGTTGTTCTCTTTGCGTGCTCTGGTTACCCGCCAACAACATGCTGTCGCGATTGCTTTGAGGAACGGGTCCTTAGCATTCTGCTGGCAAGGACACGCTGCCGGTGAGTTTTTCCTTGATGGTCTTTGATGCTGCCGCATGTTTTGTTCAGGGAACTCGAAACAAACCAAGAGCGCAAACAAATACGGTAAGGTTCCATCACGCACAAGACTTGCCATACAAAACCTTGGTTGCTAGGGGGATATACAAATGCGAGCTCTAATGAAAGTTGATAATCATATCAACTTAGCTTTCGTCATGGCTCCCCCTTTCGTCCTGGCGCATATTTATTCACGCACATTGTCCCTCCCTCCATTCACGGCCGCCTCTCCTCTTTGCATTTCCCGGTGAATACATGCGTGTGTACCCACCTTTGCCCTGAGAGGAAGGGAAAACGTAGAGGGGCAAATGGAGAAACTTGGGGACCCGTTAGTTACGAGTACAATCCTCGACATGAGCCTGCTGGGTTAATGTAAACATTCACAACTAACGAAACACAGGGGAGTAAACATGAATGGCCAAGCCCTCTCTCCTTTCCATCGCATCCAACAGTCTCGTAACGACCAATGTGATTGATGCGTTGGCGAACGGGACCTTGCCATGGTTCGCTTGTCGAGGGTGCCAACCGATGGATTCTCTCTAGGATTCAGCTCATGATTTACCCTTGATGGGATAAATGTAGGACTGGGCCTCACACGAGCTTATCGACACTGGCGGCACCACCGCTATGCAGAACTGATCATAGACGGGGAAGGAGAAGAGAGAGGGGTATAGCTGTGTACCTTTTTTTGCCTGTCGGACCGAGCTAAACCTCCTTGGAATTAGGTGGGCTTGCTCGATGATTGCGATAGGGACAACACCGCTGCTCAGTTCGCCTCCTCCTCGGTCGTGGTCTACACTGTAGTTATGCTGTCTATGTCAGCCGCATCAGCCGCGTCTCCGACACCTCTCATCCTCGTTGCCGCCATCGTTGCAACGCTAACATGTGATGGGATCTGGGGAGTAAGAGGCTTAGGGAGCATCATTGCTCCTCTCCTTCGACGCTCATGACGGAGGAAATAATGACAGAAATCGATGTGCTGCCCATGACCCCAGGTTTGCGCAAATGATGCGCCCCCTACCTGGCGTGCCAAAGATGTCGGGGCATGATGCACACGATCACCTATGGGGCGACGGGACCCTTTGTGGTTTAGAAGGCGTGAGGTCACGTTGCACAAAGAGCAAAGGTAGTGGGGCCACACAACAACGAGACGCTGGTGTTTTACCTAGGTTCGGGCCGCTAAGAAGCGTAAAACCATACTCCTACTTTGGTGGATTGATCGAAGGAACACGAAGCACACGCAGTGCTCAAACCCGACAAGGTTGCCTTCGAGAGAGCTGCTACACGAGTACAAGTGTCCAAAGGTCTAGGTCTTTATCTAGATTGCCTTGGGCCTCCTTTTATAGATCAAGGGCAACCACAGTGGCAAAACAGACATTATGTAGTGACTAGATAGCCAATAGTGCTATCATACTTAACTATGGCACTTAGGACAAAATGCCATAAATGCTAGCCTAGGTGGTGTGTGGGGATGCATTCCTGACATGCTCTTACCACTGCTTTAGCTAACTATTACTCAATATCTTGACACGCCTCTGGACGGGTGTCAAGCGTATATAAGCTATCTTCCAGCGAGTCGCCACATGCTTAGCGAGAGCCACTTAGCCACCTGGGGGCTCGACACCGCACCGACAAATGACTAATGTTGTGATGCGGTGGAACGGTGGCGGATCGGCTCGTGCCTGCCGGGGATCGTGTCTTCCTGAAGATGTGTGCGCCTCGACCCCCGACAGGAACCGGGAACTTGACTGGCGTGGTTTGGGCTCGTCCTGGGCTGTTGCATCGACCTTGCCGGTGTTGCTTAGCTAGCGTAGATTGCTTTTGTTGGAGTCTTGGTCTTGAATGCTAGTTTGACGTGGTAGTAGCTTTCCCTAGCAGACTTAGGTCATCGGGTCGGAGGCTTATCGCCCGTGCACAAGTCAGGGGGAAATAAACACCCCTGTTTGTGTACCCGACACTATGTGAGGACTTTTTCTCAATTTTTTCTTAGATCTCAGATTAATTTTAAAATGACAAATAAAACGAAAATACATTCAAATAATAGCACATATCATGTGGACAAAATAAAAATTTAGGCTCAACATAGGCTAATCGATATTTGCTTGACGAAGAGAAGTGGGATGTGCATCATCCCCAAGCTTAGATGCTTGAGACTTCTTGAAATATTTACTTGTGGTGCCTTGGGAATACCCAAGTTTGATATTTCGTATCTTGTTCAATACTCTCATACCCGGGTTTCACCTAAGTCTCAAAAACTTCATCCACAAAAACTTGAAAAGAACTCGCGAGATAGGTTAGTGCACATAGAAATAAACCCACACTTCTTGTATTGCCAAGACAAGTTGCAAAATATTTTTCAAACATTACCTACTGTTTACTATCTTTTCCACAATTTATATCTACCAATATAGGTTATGGAAACTATAGGATAAGTAGATAACAAAACTATGACAACAATCTGTCCAAACACAATAGTCTATAGCAATTAATTTAAAAATTGTACTTATGTATCTCCAAAAAATCCTGAAAATTTAGGACATGATAATTTATTTATTTTGAAAACAATGTGTAATTTTTTTAGAAACTTCCCACGTTCCAATAAAATATGAAAATTCAAACACTACATAAAAAGTTTCTGTTTTTGTACAACACACATCAAAACATGCAATGGAGACATCTTATGGCAATTCTTGGAACTTTTTATTGAAAATATATATTAGAAGTGGCATCTAACAAACAGTAACAAAATATAATGATGATCCAAGCAAAGCACATATTATGTGATGAATAATAATATAGCTCCAAGTAAGATATACCGATAGTGTTGAAGATGAAAGAGGGGATGCCTTCCTGGGCATCCCCAATCTAAGATGCTTGAGTCTTTGTTGGATATTACCTTGGGGGTGACTTGGGCATCCCCAATATTGGGTTCTTGCTGATCCCTATTCTCCTCATATCGACATCTCACCCAAAACTTGAAAACTTCAATCACACAAAACTTAACAAAACTTCATGAGATGGGTTAGTATAGTAAAGATAGATCATTCACTTAGGTACTGTCAAGACAAGATTCATAATTGTTCTCACATAATACCTACTGTATTCTATCATTCCAATAATTTATATCACTAAATAGAAGGTATGGAAACACTAAAACAAGCAAACTATGCATGCAAAAGAGAATATGTCAAAAACAGAACAGTCTGTGAAGATCTGAACTTAAACCTTCCTTTCTTGTCTCTAAAAATTATGAAAAATTAGCACAACGTGGAAATTTGCATATACACTTTGTAAAAATTTCAGAATTTTTTTACTGTCCAGTAAAATCAGAGAAATTCTTCACTAGACGTAAAAGTTTTCGTTTTTGCCCAGAATCAAACTAAGAAGTATACACACTATCCCAAAGTCTTTACTTTGCACTTTATTGAAATAAAAGACACAAAACATGATTACTACAGTAGCTTAATCATGTGAACACACAAAAACAAAAAGTAAAATTGTTGGGTTATCTCCCAATAAGTGCTTTTCTTTAAAGCCTTTTAGCTAGGCATGATGATTTCAATGATGCTCACAAATAAGGTAGTAATTGTAACATGCAAGAGAGGATCGTGAATCACATGGAAAACACATTTAAGTATAACCCTCTTCCTATGCATATGGATTTCGCAATAAAACAATTTATTGTAGCAAGAATTAACTTGCATAGGAAGGCAAAACAAGTGCAATTTCAAAACTTTGAACACATAGAGAGGAAACTTGATATTATTGCAATTCCTGGAAGCATATGTTCCTCCCTCATAATAATTTTCAGTAGCATCATGAAGTAATTCCACAATATAACTATCACATGAAACATTCTTTTCATGATGTACAAGCATAGATTTTTTATTACTACCCACACAAGCAAAATTCTTCTCATTCAAAGTAGTGGGAGCAAACTCAACAAAATAACTATCATGAGATACTTGATTGATATAATCCAAATGAAAATTAAAATTATGATGACAAGTTTAGTGGTTATCATTATTATTTATAGCATACATGTTATCACAATAATCATCATAGATAGTAACTTTGTTGTCATAGTCAATTGAAACCTCTTCCAAAATAGTGGACTCATCACTAAATAAAGTCGTGACCTCTCCAAATCCACTTTCATCATTGTTAAAACTAGATAATACTCCATGCGTTCCTGTGGATTTTTTAAGAAATAATGATAGATATTATATTGGACATAATCATGTGGTTCAAATGTTCGACAATGGTGATAGCTGAAAAATAAATAGTAGAATTAAAGGAAGTCAAGTATAAGGAAATGGAGATGAACCAATATACCATGAGAAACCTCGACAAAAGAAAAATCTAACAACTTATGATTAGAGGAAGCACGTGATAATTTCACATATTTAAGTAAAAAGGGTACGACTAATCAGTAATTCACACACTATCATACATAACAAATTATGTCGTTTGGCCTTTTTCTAGAAAACCAACATTAATATATTAAATAAGTTACACAAAGGAAAAATGACCCTAACCCATTGTACTCTGTGACTGGGTAGCTTCCTTTTCGTGTAATATTTATCGCTTGACGACTGCTTGATGGCTAGAGTAGAGGCCAATGAGATAGTTCATTCACATAAATGAAGTCCATGTCCCTTCATGTGTGCGAGGGTGTGCATGGTCGTGTCTATGCATGGACGCAAGATTGTTGGGAGATAGAGCATGTAACCTATGCGGTGTGTGCATGCTGAGGCGCTTGCACATGTTGGTCAGCTACTAATGTGTGTGACTTCAGGCTCTTGTGTGTGCACACGTACAATCGTTGATTCATGTGTCTCCAGGGCATTACGTATGGATGAACTCCATTCCGACTCCATCACACTCTTCATGTAGACGTCCATTTTGTGCATACGCTAATGCAAAGGATACACATATGCCCCATGGGAACATATTAGCGCCATGGATACCGGGAGAGCAAGCATTAAATGAAATAAGTAAGAATTGTAGATTCCACACCTTGTTTCAGAAACAAACAGAAGATGTTGATCAGCTGCTGGCAGAGTCAAATTGAAGGTTCCTTAGTGACAAAAAGAAGTTGAAAACTTGACATACGAATTGAATTGCAAAACCAGACATCTCATATGAATTTTAACGATTGCGAGTTTAAGACCAGAAACACCATATATGAACAAACACAACAAATATGAAGACATTACTTACAACTCCTGCTACTCATCCTTGGCTGGTTACAACATGGCTGGACTTTTGGAAGAACTCCATGAGAGAGATAGATAGAGAGAGAGACACACACACAGACACACAGAGAGAAAGAGAGAGAGAAAGAGAGAGAGAGTCATGGTCCTCGGGGAGGAAGTGTTCAGTTGGGTTTTGTAGGATGTGGAGGACCAATTGGATACATCATTGTGTCAAGGAGATGATGTGAAGAGGATACGACACACTTGCAATGGAAGTGGAAAAGGATCCACTAAACATTGGTTATGGTCACCATGCACTAAGAAATGAAGGCCAACCGTTTAAAAGGTGGGCGTGATGGTTGTGGTCTTGAATTTTCACCTTCGGACGAACTGAACATGTGGGTAGGGAGACTATTGGGTTTCTTTTTTATTTAGAATAACTTTGAATGAGATGATTGAGCTTTGGCCTATAGTATAACACTAAAATCCGTTTATTTTGCATGAAGGGTATGGAGGGCCAAAGAATGCATGTCTCATCGCTGCATGCCGACACATTACTGTGGTGGATAATTGATGAAGTGGCCAAATGCTAATGTGGACAGCTTGCATGTTTAGATTAATAACATAGTGGGGGTGAACTTCTTAGTATATAGGACAAGATTCAACACCCTCCAACAAAGTGGGATCATGAGTACCTATAGTTGACACTCTTCCAAACCCACTTTCATCAATATAATCATCATAAATAGGAGGCATGCTTTCATCATAATAAATTTGCTCATCAAAACTTGGGGGACTAAAAATATCATCTTCATCAAACATAGCATCCCAAAGCTTGTGGCTTTGCATATCATTAGCATCATGTATATTCATAGAATTCATACTAACAATATTACTACCATGCTCATCATTCAAGGATTCCACATTAAGCATTTTTATAAATTCTTCCTCTAACAATTGAGCACAATTTTCTGAACCATCATTTTCACAAAAGACATTAAAAAGACGAAGCAGTTGAAGCAACCTAAATTCCATTTTTGTAGTTTTCTTTTATAAAACCAAACTAGTGAAAAAAGGAAAATAAAATATTTATTTGCAATATCTAAAGATATACCTTCAAGCACTCACCTCCGAGGCAATGGTGCTAGAAAAGATCTTGATGTCTACTATGCAGCTTTATTCTTGTAGACGTTGTTGGGCCTCCAAGTACAGAGTTTTGTAGGACGACCACAAATTTCCCCCAAATGGATGACCTAAGGTTTACAGTCCATGGGAGGTGTAGTATAAAGATGATCTCTCTCAAACAACCCTGCAATCAAATACAAGAAATCTCTTGTGTCCCCAACACACACAATACAATGGCAAATTGTATAGGTGCACTAGTTCATCGAAGAGACGGTGATACAAGTGTAATATGGATAGTAGATACAGGTTTTGTAATTTCAAAATATAAAAATAACAATGTAGCAAGTGGAAAACGACGAGCAAAACTTTATATAAATGCTTGGAAATAAGGCCTAGGGTTCATACTTTCACTAGTGCAACCTCTCAACAATGCTTACATAGTAGAATCATATGATCACCCCCTCAACGTGCAATAAAGAATCACACCAAATTTCATAAGTAGTTGAGAACAGAAGATGAAATTGTCATAGGTAGTATAACCACCTCAAAGTTATTCATTGCGATCAATCTTTTGAGCTACTCCTATAAGTTTCACAAACAGCCCTAGAGTTCGTAGTAAAATAATACCAACGATACATATCAATCAACCCTAATATCACCTAGATACTCCAATGTCACCTCAAGTATGCGTGGGTAAATTATGCGACATGCATCAAACAATTTTAGGTCTATCATATTCAATCCAACACAAAGAACTCCAAGGAGCACCCTAAGATTTCTATTGGAGAAAGTAGGATGAAGACGTGCAATCAACCCCTATGCGTAGATCCCCAAGGGAACACACCATATGATCCAACTATAATAACAAATCCTGCGATACATCAAAATCGTGCCATCTCAAGAACACGAGAGAGAGAGAGATTGAACACATAGCTACTGGTACATACCCTTAGCTCCGAGGGTGAACTACTCCCTCCTCGTCATGGCCTCCACCGGGATGTTGAGGATGGACACCAGAGATGATTTCCCCCTCCGGTAGGGTACTGGAAAGAGTCTAGATGGTTTTTCGTCGATACACAGAGTTGCGGCGGCAGAGCGGAATTTACATGTTCAGTTTTGAGGGTTTTGGTATATATAGGATTTTCAGTGTTGGAATCACGCCAATCGGAGCCATGTGAGCCCCACCACACAACATGGCACGACTAGGGGGTGGTCGCACCCTGTTTCCTCGTGGCCCACTGGTGGCTTCCCTCCAGTGGTTCTTTGCTCTAGTATTTCTTATTTCCCGAGGAAAAAATCATAAAAAGTTTTGGGCTATTCCGAGAACTTTTATTTTCTGCACAAAAATAACAACATGGTAATTCTGCTAAAAACAACGTCAGTCTGGGTTAGTTCTAAATAAATCAAATAAAGTGCATCAGGATCACATAAAAATATTGTAAAAATAGGAAAATATGGCATGAATACTTCATAAATTATCAATACGTTGGAGAAGTATCAATAATCAACCGTAAATATGGAGTTTATTGGTATTTAAATTATAAAAATTGTAAATGAAGTCTGAAAAATATGAAACTTGGCATAGTGTCATGATATGATTTTAATATGATGAGGTAAAAATTTGAGAAGGTTTCACATTTTTATGTACATCCTTTAAAATCAGACAACATCCGAGGAACTATCATGGTTTTGAGAGTGAATGCACCAAGTTGGTGGCGAAGTAATATTTCCTTCGTCATTTGGACTTGATTTTTTTCTAAAGTTAACATACACCATAGAATCGTTTATAGTAAAATTTGGCACTTTTAGGAGCTCATTTTCTATATTTGAGTCACTAACTACATTTCTAGTCATTTAACGGATACATTCAAGTTTGAACTACGAGTACAAAAAAGTATTCAAAAATGATTTGAAAAATAATATTTAGGGCATTGAGTATCTGTGTATACTTCATACAATAAATAAATATAAAATTCAAATATCTACGTGGCAAGAATCAATCATGAACATGAAGTTCATTGGTATTTTAATGCTAGAAAATGTAAATTATGTGTAATAAATATGAAACTTGGTATGGTGTCAATATATGACCTCGGTATAGTGTAGTAAAAATCTGAGAGGGTTTTCACAAAAAAATATGTGTAAGGCCAAAAGTCAAATGGCAAGAAAGCACACATATATGTACTGAATTCTTATTAGTGAAGAGATTGAAGCCTTGGATCGATGACATGGCATGAATCCATCCGTCCACACTCCATCCAAGAAAAATATCTAGCCCCACGTCATCCTTATATGTTCAACATGTACTCTGCGATATCCACACATATATCTAGATAGCACCAATCGAACCTCCTATAGAACCAAGAACATTATACACACTTCTTCCAAGCCATGGCTAGCCGGGAAGACGACGCGTGCTCCACGCTCCAACTGGGAGCAGGATGTGGTGGGGCGGGGAGCGCTCCGTGGTGGATGGCCGTGCATGAAGCGGGTGCCCTAGATGCCACGAGTCTCGTTGTCGCCCGTAGATGCGATCATGATCAGGATGCGGTCATCCAGCTCCGAGAGCTCTGTCCGGAAACACAACTATTCAACAGGTTCTGCATCACTGGAGGCATCATCATGCAGGCATAGTTCATGGCCATGTAAGCTAGATTCTCATGTGTTTCTTTCCAAGAATCCATCCACCAGGCTGGCTGGTAGCTAGATTGTTGGATAGTACTAATCTAATCTTGGTTTTCTATGTCTAAGTATGATGTCTCTAGCCATCTAATATATTCTTGATTCTCCTTATCCATCAAGATTCTCTAAGACATCCAACTAATCACAAAATTCTTTCTTGTGAAGTCCTGAACTTTCTCTTCCAATACTTTTGAGAAATATAATTATGCGTAACTAGTGTAAGGACTAAGTTCAAGTAGCATAGATGAGTATCTAACAGAATAAAAAAAGTTTTTGCATGGTAGGTAATTTAGTGCGTGAGGTACGCTCCAACTTTCAGCTCATTTGGACATATCATTAGGTGTCAACAAAAAAGACAAATTGGGTCGATACAATACCTGAACAGTAATTTTTTTACATACCCCAAATTTGTGTTCTTTTGACGAGGGCTACTCAAACCTCCAAATGATCTGAAATTTGGAGCGCACCGCACGCACCAAATTCTCTACCATTTTTTGAATTTTCTAGTATTTGTTTTGATTTTTATGCATCGAATATGCAGATGAGCCTGGGCGCTGAATCGCTGCTCTGTGTAGTGAATTATTTTTTTAACCTTGTCACCATTTTATCTTGGTTTTCAAGATGAAATATTGTAACAAATCTGATTAGGTTTGGCAGAAGATGTCATCAATGAACAAGAGATTGATGAAGCTTTACGACGTAATTAGATGTGATTGCTAGTTGCATGTTGGTTGTCGTATGATGTGGGATAGTACGTTTTTTTGTATGTTGTATGACAAAGCTTAAATAGAAATCTTATAGTGTATTTTGAATGTGCATGTTTTGTGTTATGTTTGTTTGTTAAAAGATGATCATAGTAGATTGATTACCATCTACTTGATTTTAGGACTAATTAACACATTGTTAAGATCACACATTGCACACGATTTTTTGGATCTAGTTATGTGTGATGGCATTTACATCACACACGTTTTTTTATTTTTAATCATGCGCAATGACTTGCACATTACATTCAATTTTCGTGAAATAACCATGTCTGATACCAATCCAAATTGCACATAGTTTTTTATGTTCAGTTGTGTGGGATGTACCCCCCAATCACAAATAGTTTCACTAGCGTGTGCGGTGGACCCCCTATCGCACACAAAGACAAGGTGAAGGTTTGAAATTGCTGCACTGAAAGTGGGTAAAAACCGTTTGCTTAGGACGTCGCTACACCAGTGATGTTACTGTCTTGACAAGCTTTTTTTATTCTTGATATGCCCGAGGAAAACAATATGTCAATTATCCTTGGTAGACCTCTTCTGAACACTATAGGGTCTATGATTGATTGCAATAAAAGCAATTTTACTTTTCATGTCAATGGAAAAGAGCACATGGTACACTTTCCGAAGAAACATAATGAAATGAATAGCATGAACTCCATTCAAAAAATATGACGATTGCTATTGGAAGTTTCTAATTCTCTCTTCCGGTTCTGGAAAGGAAATATCAAATTATTATTATTGGAACCATGTATATTCTTGTTAAGGTAACTTAGTGCTATACAAAAATTCTTCAGTTTTGTGTTAATCAGAAAGGGTTCGTTAAGAAGACCTGATCAACCTGGTTAATGAATTTCTATTGGGAGACATATGGTCGATGAATTCAGTAAGCACAACCTTCTGTCACTTAGAATAGTTTATTGTTTTTATTAGTTTGATAAAGTTAAAGTCCTCGGAATGACCTGAAAATTCAGCAATGTTTTTTCTTTAATACTTAAGAATTTATGGCACTGAATACACCCCACGTGATCCATGAGCTCACAGGGTGCCCCCCGAGGGTGTGCCTACTGAGCTCGTGGGTCCCACATGGGCCCGTCACTTAGTGCACCAATCCATTGCCTTCCCCTACCTCTAGAAAAAACCAACTTTGCCTCGGAATCATGTTCTTGCTCATTTTCGAGTTATTTTCGATCTCTTAGCTCGGAGCTCCATTTTCCGAAACTGTTCTGCGGGATTGCTCCTTGGTATGTGACTTCCCCAATGCTCCAATTAGTTTTTGTTCTAGTGCTTTATGTTTTGTAAAAATTTCTACTGTTGGTGACCATGTATATGAGCTTGCATCTTGAATTTATATGGTTCAAAGTAGTTTTTATGCATGATATAGCCTCTAGACACTTGTGGGAGTAGTTGCTATAAATTTTGTTAGTTTTGTTCACTATTATTTCGAGGGACTAAAAATTTCAGAAAATTCCAGAGAAAAAGAGAAAATAATGAAGAGATTCATGAGAGGTTCTTTGATTCAGAGTTCCAAGGAAACTCCAGAGGACGATCCCAAGTATAATCTTCCTCACGAGGCTAAGGTACGTCCGTGCGAATGGCCATGCAACACATTCCAGAGGGATGCATGAATTCATGATGATCTCTATTATTTAGTAAACCAAGCCGGACTCACTCCAGTCTTTGAAGATAAGTGTGATCAGTATCACCTCCTCACCAATACTTTTGTGCAAAATTTTCACTTTCATGCTAGGAGAGATACACCCACTGTATCGTTCCACCTATATGATGAACACAAGGAAATGACACTTGGTCGGTTCTCCCAAGTTTGTAAAATTCCTAATGTGAGCAGACCTTTAGAGCCTCGTTCTAGAGACATTCGTGATTTTATATTTGTAGTGACTCATAACCCACAAGTATCGGGGATCACAACCATTTTTGAGGCTAGAGTATTCAACCCAATTTTATAGACTTAACACAAGGGGAGCCAAAGAATATTTGAGAGTATTAGCAGTTGAGTTGTCAATTCAACCACACCTGGAGATTAAATATCTATAGCAAAGTGATCAGTAGAAAAGTAATACGATAGTTTGATAGCAGTGGTAACAACAGTAGTAATGGTAACAGTGATATCAATAGTTTTGTAGCAAGTGCAACAGCGACATCAACAATAGTAACTTAGAAAGAACAATAAGTGGAAAACTAGTAGGCACTAAATCGGTGTATTTGCTAGATGATATTCATCATATAACAGTCATAACCTAGGGAGACACAGAACTAGCTCCAGTTCATCAATGTAACGTAGGCATTGTTGGGAAACGTCGCATGGTAAACAAAAAACTTCCTACGCACGCACAAGATCTATCCATGGTGATGAGCATCTACGAGAGGGAGAGTGGATCAACATACCCTTGTAGATCGCTAAGCGAGTAGCGTTAAGAAACGTGGTTGATGTAGTCGAACGTCTTCACGATACAAATCGCAAGCCATCCCGCAATCCCATCATGATCCGTTCGCGATCCAATCACGACCCGTCCCGCGATCCAACCACGGTCCTTCCGATCTAGCGTCGAACGGACGTCACCTCCACGTTCAGCACACGTACACCTCGATGACGATCTCCGCCTTCTTGATCCAACAAGAGGGGGTGGAGAGGTAGATGAGTTCTTCGACAGTGTGATGGCGTGGCAACGATGGTGATGGTGCTATCCCGATAGGGCTACGCCTAGCGCTACCGAAACCGTGAACGGAGGAGAAAACGATCTAGGGAGAGAGAGGGGTCCCAAGGGCTTCGTGTGTCCTCTTGGGGCGCCCCTCCCCTCTATATATAGGTGGAGGGGCGTGGAGATCGGCCCCTCTAAGCCCTAAGACGCAGCCAAGGGGGAGGAGTTGGACTCCTAGTCCAATTCCCTCCCTTTCCACAAACATGTACACTTCCCACCTCTCCCAAGCCACATGGGCCTTGAGGGACTTGTTCGCCTGGCCCAATAAGGCCAGGGCACCTTCCCTAAGCCCATGCAAACCCTTGGGACATGCTGGAACCCTTGATGGACTTTCGAACTCCTCCGGAAATTTCCGAAACCTTCTAGAAGCTTCCTGGTACAATACCGGAAAAATCCAAAACTTTTCCGGTAGCCAAAATATGACTTCCCATTTATAAATATTTACCTCTGGACCATTCCTGAACTCCTCGTGACATCCGAGATCTCATCCAGGACTCTGAACAACCTTCGGTCACCAACATACATAACTCAACAATACCAAATCGTCACCAAACGTTAAGTGTGCACACCTTGCGGGTTCGAGAACTATGTAGACATGACCAAGAAAACTCTATGGTCAATAACCAATAGTGGGACCTGGACGCCCATATTGGTTCCTGCATATTCTATGAAGATCTTTATTGGTCGAACCACGATGTCAAGGATTCAGACAATCCCGTGTGAAATTCTCTTTATCCATTGGCATGTTACTTGCCCGAGATTCGATCATCGGTATCTCCATACCTAGTTCAATCTCGTTACTGACAAGTCTCTTTGCTTGTTTTGTAACACAAGATCCCGTGACTAACTCCTTAGTCACATTGCTTGCAAGCTTCTTGTGATGTTGTGTCACCGAGTGGGCCCAGAGATACCTCTTCGTCATACAGAGTGACAAATCCCAGTCTCGATCGACGCCGGACATACACCCTCGAAGATACCTGTAGAGTTTTATAGTCACCCAATTACGTTGTGATGCTTGATACACACAAGGCACTCCTCCGATGTCAATGAGTTGCATGATTTCATGGTCATAGGAACTGAGACTTGACATGTAGAAAACTATAGCAATAAACTGACATGATCATATGCTACGTTCATAGTTTGGGTCTTGACCATCACATCATTTTCCTAATGATGTGATCCCGTTATCAAATGAGATCTCATGTCTATGGCTAGGAAACCTTGACCATCTTTGATCAACGAGCTAGTCTATTAGAGGCATACTAGGGACACTGTATTGTCTATGTACCCACACATGTATCTGATTTTCCAATCAATACAATTATAGCATGGACAATAAACGATTATCATGAACAAGGAGATATGATAATAACTAATTTATTATTGCCTCTAGGGCTTATTACCAACAGTCTCCCACTTGCCCTAGAGTCAATAATCTAGTTCACATCATCATGTGATTTACACCTAATGAGTTATGTGGTTTGATCATGTTTTGCTTGTGAGAGTGGTTTTAATCAATGTTTTGCAGCATTCAGATCCCTCTGTACTTTCAAAATCTCTATGTCATACTGTAGATGCTGCTACCACGCTCCACTTGGAGCTATTCCAAATGACTGCTCCACTATACGTATCCGAATTGCTACTCAGAGTCATCCGAATTGCTGTGAAAGCTTGCATCGACGTAACCCTTTACGACAAACTTTTTATCACCTCCATAATAGAGAAATATTTCCTTAGTCCTTGAGTTACTAAGGATAATTTTGACCGTTGTCCAGTGATCCACTACTGGATCACTCTTATACCCCTTGACAGACTCATGGCAAGGCACACACTAGGTGCGGTACATGCATGGCATACTATATAGAGCCTATGGATAAGGCATATGGGACGAGTTTCGTCCTTTATCTTTCTTCTGCCCTGGTCAAGCTTTGAGTCTTACTCAACTTCACACCTTACAAATCAGGCAAGAACTGTTTCTTTGACTGATCCATTTTGAACTCTTTCAAAATCTTATAAAGGTATGTACTCATTGAAAGTCTTATCAAACGTCTTTGATCTATCTCTATAGATCTTGATGCCCAATATTTAAGTAGCTTCATTCCAGTTCCTTTAAAAAACTCCTTTCAATAACCCTTTATTCTTTCCAGAAATTCTACATCATTTCTGATCAATAATATGTCATCCACATATACTTATCAGAAATTCAATAGTGCTCCCACTCACTTCCTGGTAGATACAAGTTTCTCATAAACTTTGTATAGACCCAAAAACTTTGATTACCTCATCAAAGCATATATTCCAACTCCGAGATGCTTGCTCCAATCCATAGAAGGATTGCTTGAGCTTGCATACTTTTTAGCATCCTTAGGACCAACAAAACCTTCTGGTTGTATCACATACAACCTTTCCTCGCCGAAACCGTTAAGGAAACTATGTTTTGACATCCATCTGCTAGATTTCATAATCAAAAAATGCAACAACTGCTAACATAATTCCAATAGACTTTAGCATCGCTATGGGTGAGAAAGTTTCATTGTAGTCAACTCCTTGAACTTGTTAGAAACTTCTTTGCAACAAGTCGAGCTATATAAATGGTGACATTTACCATCAACGTCTCTCTTCTTCTTAAAGGTCCATTTGTACTCAACGGCCTGCCGTTCAACGGGCAAGTCTACCAAAGTCCATACTTGGTTTTCATACATGTATCCTTTCTTGGATTTCATGGCTCCTAACTATTTGTTGGAATTCGGGATCATTGCTTCTCCATAGCTCGTAGGTTCATCGTTGTCCAACAACATGATCTCTAAGACACGGTTGTCGTACCACTCAAGAGCAGTACGCGTCCTTGTTGACCTACGAGGTTTGATAGTAACTTGACCCGAAGTTGATGATCATCATCATTAACTTCCTCTTCAACTGACGTAGGCTCCACAGAAACATCTTTCTGCGCTGAAGTACTCTCTGGTTGAAACAAAGGTTCAACAACCTAATGAAGTTCTATCTTCCTCCCACTCAATTCTTTCGACAGAAACTCTTTCTCGAGAAAGGACCCGTTTTAGCAACAAACATTTTGCCCTCGGATCTGAGATAGAAGGTATACCCAACTGTTTCCTTGGTATATCCTTTGAAGATGCACCTTTCTGCTTTGGGTTCGAACTTATCAGAGATAAGCATCGCATTCCCAAACTCTAGGAAATGACAACTTAGGTTTCTACCAAACCATAATTTATATGGTGTCATCTCAACGGATTTAGATGGTGCCCTATTTAAAGTGAATGTAGTTGTCTCTAATGCATAACCTCAAAACAATAGTGGAAAAATGATAAGAGACATCATAGTATGCACCATATCCAATAGAGCACGACTACGATATTAGGACACACCATCACACTATGGTGTTTCAGGTGGCATGAGTTGTGAAACAACTTTCACATTGTCTTAAGTTGTATACCAAACTCGTAACTCAGGTATTCACCTCCACGATCATATCGTAGACATTTTTATCTTCTTGTCACGATGATCTCAAACTTCACTCTGAATTTGCTTGAACTTTTCAAACGTTTCACACTCGTGTTTCATTAAGTAAATATACCCATATCTACTAAAATCATCAGTGAAGGTAAGAAAATAATCATACCCACCGCACGCTACAACACTCATTGGACCACATACATCAACATGTATTATTTCCAATAAGTCACTAGCCCGCTCCATCATACCGGAAAACGGGTCATAGTCATCTTGCCCATGAGGCATGGTCCGCATGTCTCAACCAATTCGAAATCGAGTCAGTCCAAAGATCCATGAGCATGGAGTTTCTTCACATGCTTTACACCAATATGACATTTAGCGGCAGTGGCACAAGTATGTGGTACTATCATTATTAACTTTGCATCTTTTGGCATCAATATTATGAACATGTGTATCACTACGATCAAGATTCAATAAACCATTCTCATTGGGTGCATGACCATTGAAGGTATTATTCATGTAAATAGAATAACCATTATTCTCTAACTTAAATGAATAACCGTATTGCAATAAACACGATCTAATCACGTTCATGCTCAACGCAAACACTAAATAACATTTATTGAGGTTCATCACTAATCCCGAAAGTAGAGAGAGCGTGCGATGGTGATCACATCAACCTTGTAAACACTTCCAACATACATCATCACCTCGCCCTTAGCTAGTCTCCGTTTATTCCATAGCTATTATTTCGAGTTAGTAAAATTTAGCAACTGAACCGGTGTCTAATACCCTAGTGCTACTAGGAGTACTATTAAGGTACACATCAATAACATGTATATAAAATATACTTCTATTGACGTTGCCAGCTTTCTTATCTACCACGTATCTAGGGTTGTTCCGCTTTAGTGATCGTTCTCCTCATAATAGAAGTGCTTAGTCTTGGGTTTGGGTTCAACCTTGAGTTCCTTCATTGGAGTGGCAATTGGCTTGTCATTCATGAAGTTTCCCTCCTTTCCCTTGCCCTTCTCAAAACTAGTGGTTTTACTAACCATCAACACTTAATGCTCCTTCTTTATTTCTACCTTCACGGTGTCAAACATCGAGAACAGCTCAGGGATCATCTTTTCCATCCCTGGCATGTTTATAGTTCATCATGAATCTCTAGTAGCTTCGTGGTAGTGACTTGGAGAACTATAGCAATCACTATCTTATCTGGAAGATCAACTCCCACTCGATTCAAGCCATTTTAGCACCCAGACAATCTAGGCACATGCTCACTGATTAAGCTATTCTCCTTCATCTTGAAGGAAAAGAATCTTGTTAGAGGTCTCTGCTACCTCTTGAGTTTGCGTTGGTTTTCCCTTGAAGAGGAAAGGGTGATGCATCGAAGTAGATAAGTATTTCCCTCAGCTGATGAGAACCAAGGTATCAATCCAGTAGGAGGAACAAGCAAGTCACCAATGGATGCACCTACACAAACAATCAAACTCTTGCACCCAACGCTATAAAGGGGTTGTCAATCCCTTCACAGTTATTTGCAAGGATTAGATCTGATAGATATAGATGTAAAAGATTGCGGAAAGTAAAAAGGTAAATAAATTGCAACAAGGTATTTTTGGTTTATAGATCTGAAAATATAATATGGAAAGTAGACCTGGGGGCCATAGGTTTCATGGTGGATGAACAAATTACTGTCGAGCAATTGATAGAAAAATGAATAATTATGAAGATATCCAAGGCAATGATTATGCATATAGGCATCACGTCTGTGTCAAGTAGACCGAACCGATACTGCATCTACTACTATTACTTCACACATCGTCCGACTCTTGCCTGCATCTAGAGTATTAAGTTCATGAAGAACAGAGTAAGGCATTAGGTAAGATGACATGATGTAGAGGGATAAACTCAAGAAATATGATGAAAACCCTATCTTGTTACCCTTGATGGCGACAATACAATACGTGCCTTGCTACCCCTACTTTTTCAATTAGTGAGGACACCGCAAGATTGAACCCAAAACTAAGCACTTCTCCCATTGCAAGAATTGCCAATCTAGTTGGCCAAACCAAACCAATAACTTGAAGAGACTTGCAAAGATATGAAATCATGCATATAAGAATTCGGAAAAGACTCAAATAATATTCATGGATAATCTGAACATAAACCCACAATTCATCGGATCTCGACAAACACACCGCAAAAGAGTATTACATCGGATAGATCTCCATGAAGATCATGAAGAACATGGTATTGAAGCACAAAGAGAGAGAGAAGAAGCCATCTAGCTACTAGCTATGGACCCGTAGGTCTGTAGTGAAGTACTCACGCATCATCGGAGGGGAAATGGAGTTGATGTAGATGCTCTTCGTGATCGAATCCCCCTCCGGCAGATTACCAGAAAAGGCTCCAAGATTGGATCTCTCAGGAACGGGGGCTTCTGGTGGCAGAAAAGTATTTGCGTGGCTCTCTTTGGTATTAGGGGAATATTTGGGTATTTATAGGACGAAGAATAGGGCTAGGACTCCTGCCAGGGAGTCACAAGCCTGCCAGGCGCGGCCATGGGAGTGGCCGTGCCCCTGGCTTGTGACCTCCTGACAGCTTCCTTGCCTTGCACTCCAAGCCTGGTAGATCTATTTGGTTCCAGAAAAAATCATCGCGAATATTTTATTCTGTTTGAACTACGTTTAATATTCCATATCTGCAATACTCAAAAACAAGGAAAAACAGAAATTGGCACTAGGCTCTAGATTAATAGGTTAGTCCCAAAAATAATATAAAATAGCATATTAATGCATATCAAACATCCAAAACATATTGTATAATAGCATGATACAATCAAAAATTATAGATACGTTGGAGACGTATCAGCATCCCCAAGCTTAATTCCTACTCGTCCTCGAGTAGGTAAATGATAAAAACAGAATTTTTGATGTGGAATGCTACCTAATATATTTATCAAAGTAATATTATTTATTGTGGCATGAATATTCAGATCCATAAGCTCAAAACAAAAGCTTAATGTTGACATAAAAACAATAATATTTCAGGCATACTAGCAAAGGAATTGTATCTCTTCAAAATATAATGGCAAAATAAAGTTATCCCTACAATATCATATAGTCTGGCTATGCTCCGTCTTCCCCACACAAAGTATTTATATCATGCACAACCCCGATGACAAGTCAAGCAATTGATTCACACCTTTATTTTCTCAAACTTTTTCAACTCTCACGCAATACATGAGCGTGAGCCATGGATATAGCACTATAGGTGGAATAGAATATGTTGGAGGTTGTGAAGGAAAAGGAGAAGATATTCTCACATCAACCAGGCATATCAACGTGCTATGGAGATGCCCATTAATAGATATCAATATGAGGGAATAGGGATTGCCATGCAACGGTTGCACTAGAGCTATAAGTGTATGAAAGCTCAAAAGGAAACTAAGTGGGTGTGCATCCAACTTGCTTGCTCATGAAGACCTAGGGCAATTTGAGGAAGCCCATCATTGGAATATACAAGCCAAGTTATATAACGAAAAAATCATACTAGTATATGAAAGTGAGAAAATAGGAGACTCTCTATCATGAAGATCATGGTGCTACTTTGAAGCACAAGTGTGAAAAAAGATAGTAGCATTGTCCATTCTCTCTTTCTCTCATTTTTTTATTTTGGTGGGCATCTAAGGCCTCTTTTTTTATTTGGGCTTCGCTGGTCTCTTTTATTTTTCATAAAGTCCGGAGTCTCATCCCCACTTGTGAGGGAATCATAGATTCCATCATCCTTTCCTCACATGGGACAATGCTCTAATAATGATGGTCATCACACTTTTATTTACTTACAACTCAAGAATTACAACTCGATAACTATAAAAAATTATGACTCTATATGAATGCCGTTGGTGGTGTACCGGGATGTGCAATGATCTAGCATAGCAAATGAAATCAAAAAATGGACAAGCCATGAAAACATCATGCTAGCTATCTTACAATCATGTAAAGCAATATGAAAATGACGATGCGTGTCATAATAAACGGAATGGTGGAAGTTGCATGGCAATATATCTTGGAATGGCTATGGAAATGCCATAATACGTAGGTATGGTGGCTGTTTTGAGGAAAGATATATGGTGTCTGTTTTGAGGAAGGTGGGTTTATCGCACCGGCGAAAGTTGCGTGGTACTAGAGAGGCTAGCAAAAGTGGAAGGGTGAGAGTGTGTATAATCCATGGACTCACATTAGTCATAAAGAACTCACATAATTATTGCAAAAGTCTATTAGTCATTGAAGCAAATTATTAGATGCATGCCCCTAGGGGGGAGGTTGGTATGAGTAAACCATCGCACTCCCGACCCTCACACAAAGGTCGGCAATCGATAAACAAAGCATGCTCCGACTTCCTTACATAACGGTTCACCATACGTGCATGCTACGGGAATCACAAACCTTTACACAAGTATTTTTACCAATTCACAATTACTTCATAACATCACTATTAACATTACCATCTTTATGTTGGAAATATGCCCTAGAGGCAATAATAAATTAGTTATTATCATATTTCCTTGTTCATGATAATCGTTTATTATCCATGCTATAATTGTATTGATCGGAGACTTAAATGCATGTGTGGATACATAGACAAAACCATGTCCCTAGTATGCCTCTAATGGACTAGCTCGTTGATCAAAGGCTGGTTAAGGTTTCCTAGCCATGGACATGAGATGTCATTTGATAACGGGATCACATCATTAGGAGAATGATGTGATGGATAAGACCCAAACTACAAACATAGCATATGATCGTGTCAGTTTATTGCTACTGTTTTCTGCATGTCAAGTATATGTTCCTATGACCATGAGATCATGCAACTCACAGATATCGGAGGAGTGCCTTGTGTGTATCAAACGTCGCAACGTAACTGGGTGACTATAAAGGTGCTCTACAGGTATCTTCGATGGTGTCTGTTGAGTTGGCATGGATCGAGACTGGGATTTGTTACTCCGTGTGACGGAGAGGTATCTCGGGGCCCACTCGGTAATGCAACATCACAATAAGCCTTGCAAGCAATGTGAATAATTTTTAGTTGCGGGATCTTGTATTACAGAACGAGTAAAGAGACTTGCCGGTAACGAGGTTGAACTAGGTATGGAGATACCGAAGATCGAATCTCGGGCAAGTAACATACCGAAGAACAAAGGGAACGTTATACGGGATTAACTGAATCCTTGACATAGAGGTTCGACCGATAAAGATCTTCGTAGAATATGTAGGAACCAATGTGGACGTCCAGGTCCCGCCATTGGTTATTGACCATAGAGTTGTCTCGGTCATGTCTACATAGTTCTCGAACCCGGAGGGTCTGCACACTTAAGGTTCGGTGACGTTTCGGTAGTGTAGAGTTATGTATGGTGGTGACCGAAGGTTGTTCGGAGTCCCGAATGAGATCCCGGACGTCACGAGGAGCTACGGAATGGTCCAGAGGTAAAGATTCATATATAGGATGTCCCAGTTTGGTCGCCGGAAAAGTTTCGGGCTCATCGATAGTGTATCGGGAGTATCGGTAGTGTACCGGGAGTGCCGGTAGTGTACCGGAGGACCTCCGGGAGGGGTACTTCGACCCCAAGAGGTCCATGGGCTGTGGGAGAGTATTAACCATCCCTTAGTGGGCTGGGAAAACAGCCACAAAGGCCCATGGCGCAGGAGAGAAAGTCCTAAAGCAAAAAGTGGAAAATCAGCCAATAGGAGGCAATCCTACTCCAACTAGGATTGGAGGTGAAGTAGGATTGCTCCCACCTCCTATTTCGGCCGACCCAAAGGCCTTGGATGCCTCTCCTCTCCTCTCCTCCTATATATACTAGTGGATTGGGTGGTTTTTGGACAGATTTTCCGGCCACGTGCTACCCGTTTCACCGGTGCACAGTTTCTCCTCTAGATCGGTTTTCCGCAGCGCTTAGGCGAAGCCCTGCCGGAATCACTCCACCACCATCACCGGAGCACCGTCACGCTGCCGGTGAACTCTCTCTCCTCTCCACCTCCTCTTGCTGGATCAAGACGGTGGAGATCGTCATCAAGCTGCACGTGTGCTGAACGCGGAGGTGCCGTCCGTTCGGCGCTAGATCGGAAGAACCGTGATCGAGATCGCGAGACGGTTCATGATGAGATCGCGGGACGGATCGTGATGAGTTCGCGGGACAGATCGTGATCAAGATCGTGATGAGATCGCGGGATGGATCATGATGAGTTCGCGGGACAGACCATGATCAAGATCGTGAGACGGATCGTGATGAGATCGCGGGACGGATCGTGATGGGATCGCGGGACGGATCGTGATGAGATCGCGGGATGCTCGGCGATTTGGATCGCGAAGATGTTCGACTACACCAACCGTGTTTCTTAACGCTTCCCGCTTAGCGATCTACAAGGGTACGTAGATCCACTCTCCCTCTCGTAGATGCTCATCACCATGGATAGGTTTGGGTGTGCGTAGGAATTTTTTGTTTCCCATGCGACGTTCCCCAACAGTGGCATCATGAGCTAGGTTGATGGCTCGATGAGATCTTGAGTAGAACACAAAAGGTTTGTGGGCGTTGATGCTTAGATTGCTTCCTCCCTTGGTCGGATTTTGGTTCAGTGGGATTGTGAGATGAAGTGGCCCGGACCAACATTACTCGTACGCTTACGAGAGACCGGTTCCCTCGACGCAACTTGTTGCTTAGATGGCTTGCGGGTGACAGTTTCTCTCACTTTAGTTGGATCGGATCCGACAAAGGCGGTCCTTGAGAAGGTTTAAAAGCAATCTACGTATCACCGTTGTGGTTTATGCGTAGGTGAGAATCGTTCTTGCTAGATACCCGTAGCAGCCACGTAAAACATGCAACAACAGTTAGAGGACGTCTAACTTGTTTTTGCAGGGTATGTTGTGATGTGATATGGCCAATTACATGATGAGATATATGTGATGTATGAGATGATCATATGATGTATAGAATTTCACGACTTGCATGTCGTTGAGTATGGCAACCGGCAGGAGCCATAGGGTTGTCTTTAAATTATTGTATGACCTGCGTGTCAATCATTAAGCACTATGTAATGCTTTACTTTATCGCTACGGTAGCAATAGTAGTAGAAGCATGTTGGGTGCGACAACCCCGATGGCGACACGTTGATGGAGATCAAGATGATGGAGATCATGGTGTCGTGCTGGTGACGATGGAGATCATGCCGGTGTTTCGAAGATGGAGATCTTAAACACAAGTTCATGGCCATATCATGTCACTTATGAATTGCATGAGATGTTAATCCTTTTATGCACCTTGTTTTGCTTAGTACGGTGGTAGAATTATAAGGTGATCCCTCAGTTGAATTTCAAGATGAACTGTGTTCTCCCCGAGTGTGCACCATTGCGAAAGTTCTTCGTGTTGAGACACCACGTGATGATCGGGTGTGATAGACTCTACGTTCACATACAACGGGTGCAAGCTAGATTTGCACGCGCAGAACACTCAGGTTAAACTTGACGAGCCTAGCATGTACAGACATGGCCTCGGAACACGAGAGACCGAAAGGTCGAACATGAGTCATATAGTAGATATGATCAACATAATGATGTTCACCATTGCAGCCACCTCAACTCACGTGATGATCGGACTTGAGTTGGTGAATTTGGATCATGTATCACTCGAATGATCGGAGGGATGTCAATTTGAGTGGGAGTTCTTAAGTAATATGATTAATTGAACTCATTATCATGAACATAGTCAAAGTGTCTTTCCAAATTATGTTGTAGATTATTAGCTCGCGCTGTAGCTCCCTTAAATTTTTATATATTCCTAGAGAAATAGAGTTGAAAGATGTTGGTAGCAATATTGCGGACTGGGTCCGTGATCTGAGGATTGTCCTCATTGCTGCACAGAAGGCTTATGTCCTTAATGCACCGCTCGGTGCGCCACCCCCTCTAGCGTCGTCTATAGATGTTGTGAACATCTGATAGGCACATTTCGATGACTACTTGATAGTTTAGTGCGTCATGCATTACGGCTTAGAATTGAGGATCCAAAACGTTTTGAACGTCACGGAACATATGAGATGTTCTAGGAGCAGAGATTGTGATCTCAGGCTCGTGCCTGTGTTGCGAGATATGAGATCTCCAACAAGATTCTTTGCCTGTAAGATGAAGGAGAATAGCTCAATCGTTGAGCACGTACTCAGATTGTCTGGGTACTACAATCGCTTGAATCAAGTGGGAGTTGATCTTCCAGATAAGATAGTGATTGATATAGTTCTCCAAGTCACTGTCGCTAAAGCTACTAGAACTTAGTGATGAACTATAATACACCAGGGATAGAAGTATTGATCCCTGAGCTGTTCGCGATGTTTGACACCGCGAAGGTAGAAATCAAGAAGGAGCGTCAAGTGTTGATGGTTAATCAAACCACTAGTTTCGAAAAGGGCAAGATCAAGGAGGGAAACTTCATGGATAGCAAGTCAGTTGCTGCTCCAGTGAAGCAACCCAAAGTTGAACTCAAACCCGAGACTAAGTGCTTCTATTATGAGGTGAGAGGTCGCTGAAGCGGAACAACCCTAGATACTTGGTAGATAAGAAGGCTAGCAACATCGACAGAAGTATATTTGATATACGAATTATTGATGTGTACCTTGCTAGTACTCCTAGTAGCACCTGGGTATTGGATACCGGTTCGGTTGCTAAATGTTAGTAACTCGAAATAAAAGCTACGGAATAAACGGAGAACTAGCTAAGGGTGAGGTGACGATGTGTGTGTGGAAATGTTTCCAAGGTTGATGTGATCAACATCGCACGCTCTCTCTACCTTCAGGATTAGTGACGAACCTAAATAAATGTTATTTGGTGTTTTGCGTTGAGCATGAACATGATTAGATCATGTTTGTTGCAATACGGTTATTCATTTAAGTCAGAGAATAATAGTTATTCTGTTTACATGAATAATACCTTCAATGGTCATGCACCCAGTGAGAATGGTTTGTTGAAATCTTGATCGTAGTAATACACATGTTCATAACATTGATGTCAAAAGATACAAAGTTAAATAATGATAGTACCACATACTTGTGGCACTGCCGCAAAATGTCATATTGGTGTAAAGCGCATGAAGAAACTCCATGGTGATGGATTTTTGGACTCATTCGATTTCGAATCGGTTGAGACATGCGAACCATGCCTCTTGGGCAAGATGACTAAAGGACCCCGTTGGATGGAGCGGGCAAGTGATTCATTGGAAATGATATATGTTGATGTATGCAATCTAGTGAGTCTTGTAGCGTGCAGTGGATATCGTTATTTTCTTACCTTCATTGATGATTTGAGTAGATATAGTGTATATTTACTTAATGAAACACAAGTCTAAATCGTTTGAAAGGTTCAAGCAAATTCACAGTGAAGTTTAAAGATCATCGTGACAAGAAGATAAAAATGACTGCGATATGATCGTGGAGGTGAATATCTGAGTCACGAGTTTGGCATACAACTTAAGACGATGTGAAAGTTGTTTCACAACTAAATGCCACCTGGAACACCATAGTGTGATGGTGTGTCCGAACATCATAGTTATGCTCTATTGGACATGGTGCGTGCTATGATGTCTCTTATCGTTTTACTACTATAATTTTTGGGGTTATGCATTAGAGACAACTACATTCACTTTAAATAGGGCATCATCTAAATCCGTTGAGATGACACCGTGTGAATTATGGTTTGATAGAAACCTAAGCTGTCATTTCTTAATACTTGGGGCTGCGACACTTGTGTGGAAAATGTTTTCACCTAATGAGGTCGAACCCAAGGCGGACAAATGCATCTTCATAGAATACCCTAAGATCAGTTGGGTGAACCTTCTATCTCAGATCCAAGTGCAAAGTGTTTGTTACTAAAACGGATCCTTTCTCGAGGAAATGTTTCTCTCGAAAGAATTGAGTGGGAGGAAGATAGAACTTGATGAGGTTGTTGAACCTTTGTTCAACCAGAGAGTAGCGCAGCGCAGAAAGTTGTTTCTATGAAGCCTACGTTAGTTGAAGAGGAAGTTAATGATGATGATCATGAAGCTTCAGGATCAAGTTACTATCGAACTTCATAGGTCGACAAGGATGTGTACTGCTCCTAAGTGGTATGACAACTCTGTCTTGGAGATCATGTTGTTGGACAACGATGAACCTACGAGCTATGGAGAAGCGATGATGGGCCCGGATTCCGACGAATGGTTAGAGGCCATGAAATCCGAGATAGGATCCATGTATGAAAACCAAGTATAGACTTTGGTAGAATTGCTCGTTAGACGGCATGTCGTTGAGTACAAATGGACCTTTAGAATGAAGACAGACACTGATGGTGAATGTCACCATTTGTAAAGCTCGACTTGTTGCAAAGTTGTTTGTGACAAGTTCAAGGAGTTGACTGCGATGAGGCTTTCTCACTCGTCGCGATGCTAAAAGTCTGTTGGAATTATGTTAGCAGTTGCTGCATTTTCAATTATGAAATCTGGCAGATGGATGTCAAAACATCGTTTCCTTAACGGTTTACTTAAGGAAAGGTTGTATGTGATACAACCAGAAGGTTTTGTCAGTCCTAAGGATGCTAAAAGATGAGCAAGCTTCAGTGATCCTTCTATGGTCTGAAGCAAGCATCTCGGAGTTGGAATATACACTTTGATGAGGTGATCAAAGTTTCTGTAGTTTATACAAAGTTTACGAGAAACTTGTATTTGCAATAAAGTGAGTGGGAGCACTGTAGAGTTTCTGATAAGTATATGTGGTTGACATATTGTTGATCGGAAATAATGTAGAATTTCTGGAAGGCATAAAAGGTTGTTTGAAAAGTGTTTTTCAAAGGAAGACCTGGATAAAGCTACCTAATTGTTGAGCATCAAAATCTATAGAGATAGATCAAGATGCTTGATGAGACTTTCAATGAGTGCATACCTTGACAAGATTTTGAAAGAGTTCAAAATGGATCAGCCAGAGAAATAGTTCTGATCTGATTTGTAAGGTGTGAAGTTGAGTGAGACTCAAAGCTCGACAACGGCAGAAGAAAGAGAAAGGACGAATGTCGTCCCCTATGCCTTAGCCATAGGCTCTATATTATGCCATGCTGTGTACCGCACCTATGTGTGCCTTGCCATGAGTCTGTCAAGGGGTACAAGAGTGGTCTAGGAGTGGATCACTGGACAGCGGTCGGAATTATCCTTAGTAACCAGAGGACTAAGGAAATGTTTCTTTATTATGGAGGTGATAAAGAGTTCGTCGTAAAGAGTTACGTCGATGCAAGCTTTAACACCTATCCGGATGACTAGTAGTAGCAATCTGGATACGTATAGTGGAGCAGCCATTTGGAAATAGTACCAAGTGGAGTGTGGTAGCAGTGTTTACGGTTTGACATAGAGATTTGCAAAGTACACACGGATCTGAATATCGCAGACCCGTTGACTATAAGACCTCTCTCACATGCAAAGCATGATCGAGCCCCAAAACTCATTGGGTGTTAGATTCATAACAATGCGAATCACATGGTGATGTGAACAAGATTATTGACTCTAGTGCAAGTGGGAGACTGTTGGAAATATGCCCTAGAGGCAATAATAAATTAGTTATTATCATATTTCCTTGTTCATGATAATCGTTTATTATCCATGCTATAATTGTATTGATCGGAGACTTAAATGCATGTGTGGATACATAGACAAAACCATGTCCCTAGTATGCCTCTAATGGACTAGCTCGTTGATCAAAGGATGGTTAAGGTTTCCTAGCCATGGACATGAGATGTCATTTGATAACGGGATCACATCATTAGGAGAATGATGTGATGGATAAGACCCAAACTACAAACATAGCATATGATCGTGTCAGTTTATTGCTACTGTTTTCTGCATGTCAAGTATATGTTCCTATGACCATGAGATCATGCAACTCACAGATATCGGAGGAGTGCCTTGTGTGTATCAAACGTCGCAACGTAACTGGGTGACTATAAAGGTGCTCTACAGGTATCTTTGATGGTGTCTGTTGAGTTGGCATGGATCGAGACTGGGATTTGTTACTCCGTGTGACGGAGAGGTATCTCGGGGCCCACTCGGTAATGCAACATCACAATAAGCCTTGCAAGCAATGTGACTAATTGTTAGTTGTGGGATCTTGTATTACAGAACGAGTAAAGAGACTTGCTGGTAACGAGGTTGAACTACGTATGGAGATACCGAAGATCGAATCTCGGGCAAGTAACATACCGAAGAACCAAGGGAACGTTATACGGGATTAACTGAATCCTTGACATAGAGGTTCGACCGATAAAGATCTTCGTAGAATATGTAGGAACCAATGTGGACGTCCAGGTCCTGCCATTTGTTATTGACCGTAGAGGTGTCTCGGTCATGTCTACATAGTTCTCGAACCCGCAGGGTTTGCACACTTAAGGTTCGGTGACGTTTCGGTAGTGTAGAGTTATGTATGGTGGTGACCGAAGGTTGTTCGGAGTCCCGGATGAGATCCCGGACGTCACGAGGAGCTCCGGAATGGTCCGGAGGTAAAGATTCATATATAGGATGTCTCAGTTTGGTCGCCGGAAAAGTTTCGGGCTCATCGGTAGTGTACCGGGAGTATCGGTAGTGTACCGGGAGTGCCGGTAGTGTACCGGAGGACCTCCGGGAGGGGTACTTCGACCCCAAGAGGTCCATGGGCTGTGGGAGAGTATTAACCATCCCTTAGTGGGCTGGGAAAACATCCACAAAGGCCCATGGCGCAGGAGAGAAAGTCCTAAAGCAAAAAGTGGAAAATCAGCCAATAGGAGGCAATCCTACTCCAACTAGGATTGGAGGTGAAGTAGGATTGCTCCCACCTCCTATTTCGGCCGACCCAAAGGCCTTGGATGCCTCTCCTCTCCTCTCCTCCTATATATACTAGTGGATTAGGTGGTTTTTTGACAGATTTTCCGGCCACGTGCTACCCGTTTCATCGGTGCACAATTTCTCCTCTAGATCGGTTTTCCGCAGCGCTTAGGCGAAGCCCTGCCGGAATCACTCCACCACCATCACCGGAGCGCCGTCACGCTGCCGGTGAAATCTCTCTCCTCTCCACCTCCTCTTGCTGGATCAAGACGGTGGAGATCGTCATCAAGCTGCACGTGTGCTGAACGCGGAGGTGCCGTCCGTTCGGCGCTAGATCGGAAGAACCGTGATCGAGATCTCAAGACGGTTCGTGATGAGATCGCGGGACAGATCGTGATGAGTTCGCGGGACAGATCGTGATCAAGATCGTGATACGGATCGTGATGAGATCGCGGGATGGATCGTGATGAGTTCGCGGGACAGACCATGATCAAGATCGTGAGACGGATCGTGATGAGATCGCGGGACGGATCGTGATGGGATCGCGGGACGGATTGTGATGAGATCGCGGGACGCTCGGCGATTTGGATCGCGAAGATGTTCGACTACACCAACCGCGTTTCTTAACGCTTCCCGCTTAGCGATCTACAAGGGTACGTAGATCCACTCTCCCTCTCGTAGATGCTCATCACCATGGATAGGTTTGCGTGTGCGTAGGAAAATTTTTGTTTCCCATGCGACGTTCCCCAACACTTTATATCTCAAAACTTTATGCAAGGAATCAATCTTCTCATAATACTCAATGCACTTAATATGTAAGTTTTTATTATACCCCTCTTGGATGCCTATTATATTAGGACTAAATTCATAACCTAAACAAGTTGCCATGCTGATGCTGTTTAAAGACTCCCAAAATATTATAAGTCATGTACGAGAGTTCAATTATTTCTACAAAACCAAACACCACTGTGCTCTAAAAAGATGTAAGTGAAGCACTAGAGCAAAATTGCCTATCTCAAAAGATATAAGTGAAGCACATAGAGTATTATAATAAATTCACGATTCATGCATGTCTCTCTCAAAAGATGTGTGCATCAAGGATGATTGTGGAAAACTAAAAAGCAAAGACTCATATCATACAAAACGCTCCAAGCAAAACACATATCATGTGGTGAATAAAAATATAGCCTCAAGTAAATTTACCAATGGATTGAAGACGAAAGAGGGGATGCCTTCCGGGGCATCCCCAAGCTTAGTCTCTTTCACATCCTTCAATATGACTTGGAGTGCCTTGGGCAT
The DNA here is from genome assembly GCA_022496015.1 of Hordeum marinum. Classification (NCBI taxonomy): domain Eukaryota; kingdom Viridiplantae; phylum Streptophyta; class Magnoliopsida; order Poales; family Poaceae; genus Hordeum; species Hordeum marinum. The sequence continues at coordinate 107,703,601 of CM039675.1, forward strand.
CCCCAATATTAGGCTCTTTCCACTCCTTGTTCCATAGTCCATCAAATCTTTACCCAAAACTTGAAAACTTCACAACACAAAACTTAACAGAAAACTCATGAGATCCGTTAGTATAAGAAAATAAATCACCACTTTATGTACTATTGTGAACTCATTATTTATTTATATTGGTGTAATACCTTCTGTATTCTAACTTCTCCATGGTTCATACCCCCCAATACAACCCATAGATACATCAAAATAGGTAAACAACACAAAGAAAACAGAATCTGTCAAAAACAGAACAATCTGAAAACTTCGTATACTTTTGTAACTCAAAAAATTCTTAAAAATTAGGACAACCTGGGAAATTTGTATATCAATATTTTTTAAAACTTTCAGACTCATTCGAAGCTCTTAAATGTTTATAAAATTCCTGGACTTGGCGCAAAAGTTTTTGTTTTTCAGCAAGATCAAATCAACAACCACCGTAGACCATCCTAATGGTCTCACTTGGCTCAAACACTAATTGAAAAACCAAACACAATTACTACAGAAGTAATAATGTGGGAATCACTAAAAAACAGAAGCAAAAACAGAACATAAAAAGAAAATTGGGTTGCCTCCCGACAAGCGCTTTTCTTTAAAGCCTTTTAGCTAGGCATGCTGATTTCAATGATGCTCACATAAAAAGTAGTAATTGAAGAATTCAAGAGAGCATCATGAATCTTATGACAATCACATTTAACTCTAACCCACTTCCTATGCATAGGGGTTTTGTGAGCAAAAAATTTATGGGAGCAAGAATCGACTAGCATAGGAAGGCAAAACAAGCATAACTTCAAAACTTTGAACACATAGAGAGGAAACTTGATATTATTGAAATTCCTACAAGCATATGTTCCTCCCTCACAATAATTTTTAGTAGCATCATGAAGGAATTTCACAATATAACTATCAAATAAAGCATTATTTCCATCATCAATTATAGCATACGTGTCATCATCAAAACTTGGGGAACAAAGAATATCATATTCATCAATCATAGCATCCCCAAGCTTGTGGTTTTGCATATCATTAGCATCATGGATATTCAGAGAATTCATACTAACAACATGAAAATTTCTTCTTTCAACACTTCATCAAAATTTCTTCTTTCAACACTTCATCAAAATTTTCAGATTCATGATTTTCAAACAAAATTTCATAGAGATAATCGAGTGCACTCAACTCACTAGCAATTGGTTCATCATAATTTGATCTTTTGAAAAGATTAACAAGTGGATGAGGATCCATATCAATAGTTTTTTATAAAGCAAAGATGCAAGAAAATAGAAGGCACATGGCAACACAAGAAAACATAGCAATGAAAAGGCGAATGGAAGAAGGGCGAATGAAAAGTTAAATGTATTTTTCTTTTTTCTGAAAATCATTTTAGAAGTGGGGGAGAGGAAAACGAGAGGAAAATGGCAAATAATGTAAATGCAAGAGATGAGTTTACGATGGGTACTTGCAAGGATAAGATCTGATAGAGGTTGTCAATCAAACTCTTGCACCCAGCACTATAAAGGGGTTGTCAATCCCATCACGGTTATTTGCAAGGATAAGATCTGATAGATATAGATGCAAAAGATTGCAGAAAGTAAAAAGGTAAATAAATTGTAGCAAGTTCTTTTTGGTATTTTTGGTTTATAGATATGAAAATATAATATGGAAAGTAGACCCGGGGCCCATAGGTTTCACTAGAGGCTTCTCTCTTGTAGGAAAGTATCATGGTGGGTGAACAAATTACCGTCGAGCAATTGATAGAAAAATGAATAATTTTGAAGATATCCAAGGCAATGATCATGCATATAGGAATCACGTCCATGTCAAGTAGACCGGAACGATTCTGCATCTACTACTATTACTCCACACATCGATCGACTCCTGCCTGTATCTAGAGTATTAAGTTCATGAAGTGCAGAGTAACGCATTCGGTAAGATGACATGATGTACAGGGATAAACTCAAGCAATATGATGAAAACCCCATCTTGTTACCCTGATGGCAACAATACAATACATGCCTCGCTACCCCTACTTTGTCATTGGGTGAGGACACCGCAAGATTGAACCCAAAACTAAGCACTTCTCCCATTGCAAGAATTACCAATCTAGTTGGCCAAACCAAACCAATAAATCGAAGAGACTTGCAAAGATATGAAATCATGCATATAAGAATTCATAAAAGACTCAAATAATATTCATGGATAATCTGACATAAACCCACAATTCATCGGATCTCGACAAACACACCGCAAAAGAGTATTACATTGGATAGATCTCCATGAAGATCATGAAGAACATGGTATTGAAGCACAAAGAGAGAGAAGAAGCCATCTAGATACTAGCTATGGACCCGTAGGTCTATGGTGAACTACTCACGCAGGAGGGGCAATGGAGTTGATGTAGATGCCCTCCGTGATCGAATCACCCTCTGGCGGATTACCGGAAAAGGCTCCAAGATTGGATCTCCTAGGAACGGAGGCTTCCGGCGGCGGAAATGTATTTGCATGGCTCTCTTTGGTATTGGGGGGATATTTGGGTATTTATAGGACGAAGAATAGGGCTAGGACTCCTGCCAGGGAGTCACAAGCCTGCCAGGCGTGACCTGGGGAGTGGCCGCGCCCCCTGGCTTGTGACCTCGTGGCAGCTTCCTTGCCTTGCACTCAAAGCCTGGTAGATCTCTTTTTTATAGAAAAAATTAGTGCGAATATTTTATTCTGTTTGGACTTCGTTTAATATTCCAGATCTGCAAAAACAAGCAAAAAATAGAAACTGACACTAGGCTCTAGATTAATAGGTTAGTCCCAAAAATAATATAAAGTAGCATATGAATGCATATAACACATCCAAAATAGATAATATAATAGCACGACACAATAAAAAATTATAGATACGTTGGAGACGTATCAGTCTCATTCCTCTCAACACGGACACGAGCGTGAAATCTCAATTCCAGCTCTTGGAACATCTCATATGCTTCGTGACGTTCAAAATGTATTTGAAGCCTGAATTTTAAGCCTTAATGCGAGACACACTGAACTATCAAGTAGTCATCAGAACGTGCCTGTTAGATGTTCACAACGTCCACACATGACGCTAGAGGCGGTGGCGCACCGAGCGGTGCATTAAGGACATAAGGCTTCTGTGCAGCAATGAGGACAATCATTAGTTTACGGACCCAGTCCGCATAATTGCTACCATTATCTTTCAACTCAATTTTCTCTAGGAACGTATCAAAAAACACAGGGGAGCTACATCACGAGCTATTGATCTATAACATAATTTTACAAAGACAACTTTAGACTATGTTCATGACAACGAGTTCAATTAATCATATTACTGAAGAACTCCCACTCAAATTGACATCCCTCGGGTCATTTGAGTGTTACATGACCCAAATTCGCCAACCCAAGTCCAATCATCACTTGAGATGAGGTGGTTTCGATGGTGAACATCTCCATGTTGATCATATCTACTATATGACTCATGTTCGACCTTTCGGTCTCTTGTGTTCCGAAGCCATGTTTGTACATGCTAGGCTCGTCAAGTTTACCCGAGCATTCCTCATGTGCAACACTGGCTTGAACCCGTTGTATGCGAACGTAGAGTCCATCACACCCGATCATCACATGGTGGCTCGAAACGACGAACTTTGGCAATGGTGCACACTTGGGGAGAACACAATTTTATCTTGAAATTTTAGTGAGGGATCACCTTATAATGCTATTTTCGTCCTAAGCATAATAAGATGCATAAAAGGATTAACATCACATGCAAATCATAAGTGACATGATATGGCCATGAACTTGTGCTTTTGATCTCCATCTCCAAAGGACCGGCATGATCTCCGTCGTCACCGGCATGACACCATGATCTCCATCATATTGATCTCCATCAATGTATCTCCATCGGGGTTGTCGCGCCCACCATGCTTCTACTACTATTGCTACCGCTTAGCAATAAAGTAAAGCATTACATAGCGCTTAATGATTGACACGCAGGTCATACAATAATTAAAGACAACCCTATGGCTCATGCCGATTGCCGTACTCATCGACATGCAAGTCGTGATATTCTATACAAAACATGATCATCTCATACATCACATATATCTCATCATGTAATTGGCCATATCATATTACAACATACCCTGCAAAAATGTTAGATGTCCTCTAATTGTCGTTGCATGTTTTACGTGGCTGCTATGGGTACTAGCAAGAACGATTCTTATCTACACAAAACCACAACGGTGATACACAAATTGCTCTTCAACCTTGTCAAGGACCGCCTTTGTCAAATCTGATCCAACTAGAGTAGGAGAGACACACACCCGCCAACCATGTTTATGCAACAAAGTCACATGTCAGTCGATGGAACCGGTCTCTCGTAAGCGTACAAGTAAGGTTGGTCCGGGCCGCTTTATCCCTCAATACCGTCGAATCAAGAAAAGACCAAGGGAGGAAGCAATCTGAGCATCAACACCCACAAACTCCTTTGTGTTCTACTCGTGATCTCATCTAAGGATAGACCTAGCTCATGATGCCACTGTTGGGGAACGTTGCATGGGAAACAAAATTTTTCCTACGCACGCACAAGATCTATCCATGGTGATGAGCATCTACGAGAGGGAGAGTGGATCTACATACCCTTGTAGATCTACGAGAGGAAGCATTAGGAAATGCGTTTGATGTAGTCGAACGTCTTCATGATCCAGATTGCAAGCTGTCCTGCAATCCCATCATGACCCGTCCCGCGATCCAATCATGGTCCTTCTGATCTAGTGCCGAACGGATGACACCTCTGCGTTCAGCACACGCATAGCTCGATGACGATCTCCGCCTTCTTGATCCAGCAAGAGCGGGGCGGAGAGGTAGATGAGTTCTTCGACAATGCTATGGCGTGGCAGCGATGGTGGTGCTATCCTGGCAAGGCTACGCCTAGCACTACCGAAACCGCGAACGGAGGAGAAAACAATCTAGGGAGAGAGAGGGGTGCCAAGGGCTTCATGTGTCCTCTTGGGGCACCACCTCCCCTCTATATGTAGGTGGAGGGGCATGGAGATCAGTCCTCTAAGCCCTAAGGCGCAGCCAAGGGGGAGGAGTTGGACTCCGAGTCCAATTCCCTCCCTTCCCACAAGCAGGTGGACTTTCCACCTCTCCCGAGCCACATGGGCCTTGAGGGACTTGTTTTCCTGGCCTAATAAGGCTAGGGCGCCTCCCCTAAGCCCATGAAAACCCTTGGGACGTGATGGAACCCTTGGTGGACTTCTGGACTCCTCTGGAAGTTTCTGGAACCTTCTAGAAGCTTCCCGGTACAATACAAAAAAAAGAAACTTTTCTGGTAGCCAAAATATGACTTCCCATATATAAATCTTTACCTCTGGACCATTCCGGAACTCCTCATGACGTCTGGGATCTCATCCGGGACTCCAAACAACCTTCATTCACCAACATACATAACTCAACAATACCAAATCATGACCGAACGTTAAGTGTGAACACCCTGCGGGTTCGAGAACTATGTCTACATGACCAAGAAAACTCTATGGTCAATAACCAATAGTGGGACCTGGATGCCCATATTGGTTCCTACATATTCTACGAAGATCTTTATTGATCGAACCACGATGTCAAGGATTCAGACAATCCCATATGCAGTTCCCTTTGTCCATCAGTATGTTACTTGCTCGAGATTCAGTCGTCGGTATCTCCATACCTAGTTCAATCTCGTTGCCATCAAGTCTGTTTACTCGTTCTGTAACACAACATGCCATGACTAACTCCTTAGTCACATTGCTTGCAAGCTTCTTGTGATGTTGTGTTACCGAGTGGGCCCAGAGATACCTCTCCGTCATACGGAGTGACAAATCCCAGTCTCGATCCATGCCAATGTTGGAAATATGCCCTAGAGGCAATAATAAAATGGTTATTATTGTATTTCATTGTTCATGATAATTGTTTGTTGTTCATGCTATAATTGTGTTAACCGGAAACTGTAATACATGTGTGAATACATAGACCACAACATGTCCCTAGTGAGCCTCTAGTTGACTAGCTCGTTGATCAATAGATGGTCACGGTTTCATGACCATCGACATTGGATGTCGTTGATAACGGAATCACATCATTAGGAGAATGATGTGATGGACAAGACCCAATCCTAAGCATAACACAAGATCGTGTAGTTCGTTTGCTAAAGCTTTTCAATGTCAAGTATCGTTTCCTTAGACAATGAGATTGTGCAACTCCCGGATACCGTAGGAATGCTTTGGGTGTGCCAAACGTCACAAATGTAACTGGGTGGCTATAAAGGTGCACTACGGGTATCTCGAAAAGTGTCTATTGGGTTGGCATGAATCGAGACTGGGATTTTTCACTCCGTGTGACGAAGAGGTATCTCTGGGCCCACTCGGTAAGACATCATCATAATGAGATCAATGTGACTAAGGAGTTAGCCACGGGATGATGTATTACGGAACGAGTAAATGGACTTGCCGGTAACGAGATTGAACAAGGTATAGAGATACCGATGATCGAATCTCGGGCAAGTATCATACCGATAGACAAAAGGAATTGTATACGGGATTGATTGAATCCCTGACATCATGGTTCATTCGATGAGATCACCGTGGAGCATGTGGGAGCCAACATGGGTATCCAGATCCTGCTATTGGTTATTGACCGGAGAGGTGTCTCGATCATGTCTACATGTCTCCCGAACCCGTACGGTCTACACACTTAAGGTTCAATGATGCTAGGGTTATAGGGAAATGGTATACGTGATTACCGAAAGTTGTTCGGAGTCCTAGATGAGATCCCGGATGTCACGAGGAGCTCCGGAATGGTCTGGAGGTAAAGATTGATATATAGGAAGTCCAGTTTTGGTCACCGGAAAGTTTTCGGGCTCATCGGTAGTGTACCGGGAGTGCCGGGAGGGTGCCGGAGGACCCCGGGAGGGGTGTGACGACCAAAGGACTTCGTGGGCCCTTAGAGGAGGTGTGCCAGCCCTTATTGGGCTGGCCAAGACCTTCTAGAAAGGCCCATGCAGCTGGAGATCTAGAGATAAAGGGCAAAGGGTTTTAAAAAGAGGAGATCCACCTCCCTTGTGGGAGGTGGACTCTATCCCCACTTCGGCCGAAGCCCTCCTCTTTGGAGGAGGGTCCAAGGCAGCCCTCCCTCTCCCTCCTCCCATATATACTTGAGGCTTTGGCCTTTTGAGAACAGTTCCGAACTCTCTCTCTCACGCCAAAGCCCTACCTCTCTTCTTCCTCCTCCATGGCGCTTAGGCGAAGCCCTGCCGGAATACCTTGCTACTCCACCACCACCATGCCGTCGTGCTGTTGTTGGAGCCCTTCCCTAATCTCTCCTTCCTCCTTGCTGGATCAAGTCATAGGAGACGTCACCGGGCTGCACGTGTGTTGAACGCGGAGGCGCCATTTTTTGGCGCTTAGATCGGAATCCACCGCGATCTGAATCGCTGCGAGTACGACTCCATCAACCGCGTTCTTGTAACGCTTCCGCTTAGCGATATCCAAAGGTATGAAGATGCAATCTCTCCCCACTCGTTTCTGGTTTCTTCATAGATAGATCTTGGTGACACGTAGGAAATTTTTGATTTACTACTACGTCTCCCAACAGCCAACCCAATATACATCCTCAAAGATACCTGTAGAGCACCTTTATAGTCACCTAGTTACATTGTGACATTTTATACACACAAGGTACTCCTCCGGTGTCAGTGAGTTGCATGATCTCATGGTCATAGGAACAGATACTTGACATGCAAAAAACTATAGCAATAAACTGACACAATCATATGCTACGTTGATAGTTTGGGTCTTTTCCATCACATCATTCTTCTAATGATGTGATCCCATTATCAAATGACATCTCATGTATATGGCTAGGAAACCTTGACCATCTTTGATCAACAAGCTAGTCTATTAGAGGCATACTAGGGACACTGTATTGTCTATGTACCCACACATGTATCTGAGTTTCCAATCAATACAATTATAGCATGGATAATAAATGATTATCATGAACAAGGAAATATGATAATAACTAATTTATTATTTCCTCTAGGGCATATTGCCAATAGACATCTATTCCGTAAATAGTCGTACATGCTTATGGAAAAGAACTTGCATGACATCTTTTGTCCTACCCTCTCGTGGCAGTGGGGTCCATAAGGAAACTAAGGGATATTAAGGCCTCCTTTTAATAAGGAACCGGAATAAAGAATTAAAACATTGTGAATACATGAACTCATGTAACTACTGTCATCATCGGAAAGTGTCCCGACTATTGTCACTCCGTGGTTTACGGATCATAACACGTAATAGGTGCATATGACTAGGCAAGATCGGATCAAGAACATAGATATAATGGTGATAACATAAATGGTTCAGATCTGAAATCATGGCACTCGGCCCCTAGTGACAAGCATTAAGCATGGCAAAGTCATAGCAACATCAATCTTAGAACATAGTGGATACTAGGGTTCAAGCCCTAACAAAACTAAATCGATTACATGATGAATCTCATCCAACTCCTCACCGACCAGCAAGCCTGCGAAGGAATGACTAACTCCAGGTGGGAGCATCATGGAATTGGCGATGAAGGAGGGTTGATGATGACGAAGACCAAAGATTCTCCTCTCCGGAGCCCCAAACGGGATCCAGATCTGGCCTCCCGATGAAGAACATGAGGTGGCGGAAGCTCCGTCTCGTGAAATGCTATAAAACTTTCTCCTTAATTTTTCTCTCTAAAAATAGGAATTTATAGTGACAGAATTAGGGTTAGCGGGGCCACAAGGTGGTCACAAACCATTAGGGTGAACCTAGGGGGGCTGGCGTGCCCTGGTGTATCGTGTCCAGCCAGGCCCCTCCTTCAGTGGTTTTTGGCTCCAATATTTTTTATTTATTCTGAAATAAATATCCAAAAAGTTTCGTTTGATTCTGAGTACTTTTATTTCTGCACAAAAACAACACCATGGTAGTTCTACTGAAAACAACATCAGTCTGGGCTACATTCAAATCATGCAAATTAGAGTCCAAAACAAGAGCAAAAGCTTTAGGAAAAGTAGATACGATGGAGACATGTCAACTCCCCCCAAGCTTAAACCATTGCTTGTCCTCAAGCAATTTAGTTGACAAACTGAAAGTGACAAATGCAAACTTTTACGAACTCTTTTGTTCTTGTTTACATACATATGTTTCAGTAGCACTCAAGTTTTCAGCAAAGATTATGACTAACCATGTTAACAATAACTCTTAAAGATTATATTAACCCATATTAATGACTTAAGCAACTAGCGAGCAATAATAAAATATCTCAAATGCAAACACTTTGTTAAAACAATCATGATATAATATGACAATAGTGGTATCTCGCTAGCCCTTTCTGAGAACGCAAAACATAAATGTAGAGCTCCTCCAAAGTTCAAGAAATGGCTAGACATTGTGATTCATGGTAGAAAAGATCCAGTCATGATGCGTTCAATATTCACTATACACATGATGCGTTCTCATATCTAGCGCTTATTTGAGAAGGTGATGACTCAACATAAAAGTAATAGTAGTCCATCCGCAGAGGGAAGTAGAAGTTTGCAAAGGTGCTAGAGCTCAAATCTTAAATAAGAGATAAATATAATTTTGGGAGGTGCACCCTTCCTGTCAACGTTACGACCAAGAGTTATCAATATCTTTCATGTTAAACACATTAGCGGCGGTTCCCAAGCGATAAAAGTAAAGTTTTACTCCCCCTCCACCAACAAACACACTCCACGGCTAGCCGAATCCACGAGTATCGTCCATACTGACAACATTCATGGGGGATTTCTGTTTAGTTATTTGCATTTATTGCGATTTTGGGACTGGGAATCTCTATTACCGCCCCTATCGTGCAAGGACGAGTGAACAGACACTCATCATAAGAATAATCTTCTTAACATGGAAGATACTGACCGCCCTATCACTCCATGAGCAGTCCAGGCACACAAAACAGGTGTGCATTTGAAATTTTAGAGGTGGCTGATACGTTTCCAACCTATCTACTTTTCCAAACTCTTTTGCCCTTGTTTTGGACTCTAATTTGCATGATTTGAATGGAACTAACCTGGACTAACGCTGTTTTCAGCAGAATTGCCTTGGTGTTATTTTTGTGCAGAAGTAAAAGTTCTTGGATTGACCTGAAAATTTATGGAGATTATTTCTGGAATTAATGAAAAATATTGGCAAAAGAATCAACTACAGGGGCCCCACCACCTGGCCACAAGCTGCTCCTCCGACCTCGTTTCCACTCCTATATATTCCTATTCGGGGAGAAAAACATCAAGAAGAAGAGTTCATCGCATTTCACAATACGGAGCCGCCGCCACCTCCCGTTCTTCCCCGGGAGACCAGATCTGGAGTCTGTTTTGGGCACCAGAGAGGGGAAATTGATGCCTTCGGCATCACCAAGCATCCTTCATCACCAATTCCATGATGCTCTCCACCCTTCGTGAGTAATCTCATCGTATGCTTGCTGGACGGTGATGGGTTGGATGCAATTTATCATGTAATCAAGTTAGTTTTGTTAGGGCTTGATCCCTAGTATCCACTATGTTCTGAGATTGATGTTGCTATGACTTTGCTATGCTTAATGCTTGTCAATAGGGCCCGAGTGCCATGATTTCAGTTTTGAACCTATTATGTTTTCATGAATATATGCGTGTTCTTGATCCTATCTTGCAAGTTGTAGACACCTATTACGAGTTATGATCCGCATCCCCCAAGGTGACAATAACTGGGATTGTTTCCTGTGATTACCGTAGTTTGAGGAGTTCATGTATTCACTAAGTGCTAATGCTTTGGTCCGGTTCTCTATTAAAAGGATGCCTTATCCCTTAGTTTCCATTAGGACCCCGCTGCCACGGGAGGGTAGGACAAAAGATGTGATGCAAGTTCTTTTCCATAAGCACGTATGACTATATATGGAATACATGCCTACTGTAGCGACCCGACTCAAACCGAGTCAAGCCTCTGTGTGTTCTGTGCCATCCCTGGATTAGTATGCTGGCACACACAGTACATCAATGTATATATCAAAGTGCAATCACATGTAAATAACGTAAAACTGATATATACCTCGAAATCTCAGCAAAAACAGTCAACGGGAGTGGAGTCCCAATAACACCAACGGCAGGTTGAGTGCAGACCGTAACCCTGAATAGTACTCTTACTCATCGTAGAACTTATCTGCAACATAAGACGTTGCAGCCGTGTAGGTGAGTACATTGAATGTACCGGCAAGATCACCATAGCAGAACAGAAGATAAACACTATTCTATATGCAGTAGGGCTTTGTGGCTCTATGTCTGAGTTTTTGCATAAAAGCTGATTTTATTTTATTTTCCTACAACAAAGGAATATCAGGAGTTTTCACTATAGAGTTATCTATCATGACATGGTTCCGCCAACTGGTGTCTTAATGCCCACCAGAATCATAAGTTTTCCACAATTAATTATCAGTCCAGTGTTGAGAGTTCAGAGATAGATCCAAGTCTAGAGGCTCAAATTGTCCATAACTGGGGACACGGCTAATCGATTAGGTTTAACTCTAGAGAGTGTTGTGTACTTTACCCACAAGATTCGTTCCCTCCTTGTAAGTCCTTGCACTGCTGGGTGTTTGAGAACAGGATGAATGAAACATGGTCTTTTAGAGTGTTTCCCTGACTACTGTCAGTGCCCATCCAATCCTAACGTTGACTACATCTCGTAGCACTGCCCAGCTAGAGTCACAACAAATATGAACCAAGCCAGAGCCCATAATGACTTGTGGCTACACAGGTAAGCTTCCAGGCATGAAGTATTCATCCGTCTCTCTGAGTCCGGGTGAAGTTTTCCGCAAGATGTCATGGCGCTTCTCCATGCATCCCGACCATCCACTAGTTACTCCAGGGTGCCCATCAAATCCATCCTTCACCCAGTAGTGTGCATTGAAAACTTGTTCTCGAGTCTCATAGTCTTGAGGTCTTGAAGATGCAGGACTTGAAGATGCCTTCATGAAGTTGTCGTTTTGACGTGGAGTCCTCCTTCTCACACCACTCACGAACACTCATACCAGACCCCGTCTACTTTAGCATAGCATTAAAATAACTAGCGTTCCTGAGGCTTTAGTAACAAGTGGTGGGTTCCTACCTCATGCATTCTACTCAACTACAAGAATTTCAATAACACTACTGGAGGGATTTGTCGAATGATGTCACTACATGCAATAAAACATAGGTATGAAATAAATGGTCAAAGTGAACTTGCTTGTACTATTGATGAAGATAAATATTGATCTCAGAAAATACTTGATAGAACTATTCGTCACTCTCCGATGAAATCTATATAACCAACCATTACACTCTTATAAGCAGTCATACTAGCAATCAATTCTAACAATCAAAAATCCAAAGCAAAAGCTATAACACACTAGTGTTGTGATGAAGTAAATACTTAAGACAAAAGATAAAATAATAAAATTTCATCACAACAACCAAAGGTTGGTTTTCCCTACAATTAATCCTATTTTTAAAAGCAACAAGACAACAACAAAGTGAAATCTAACAAAGGTGTTCTAGCAAATATTTTACTAGCAAAAAGAATTACTTTTGAAGAACAACTAAGAATTATGAAAAACAACCCACTAAACACCATAAGTTTTCTTGTTAATAAACTTAACACCAAGTAAAACAAAACTAAAATAACAGAAAACAAAATATATAATAACTAAGTTAACAAAAAGTAAAACTTATAAAAGAATTTATGAAAAAAATTCAAATAGGAAATCCAACTAGCAATGAAATCAATTTGCAAGTTATTATGAAACTAGAATTGATTTCAACCTATCAAAAATAATAAATAACATAAAAATAAATTTGGTTGAAGTACTACTGCTAACTAACATAAAACAAAGTAAAATTTATCAACTAAAAAAACAAAAAAACAAAACAATTAAGACTAAAGAAATAGAATTAAACATAAAAAGAACTAAAACATAATCTGTTTTGCTAAAAATTCTAATTTAGAGTATTCTAAAAATTCCCAAGTTCTATCTACTGTTGAAATTTGTCATTAGTGACAAGTAGCAAAAACAATCAACTCAAAACCTATTTTTAAACTCAAGTTATAGGCAAATTAGTGTTTGAGGCAAATTTGTTTGAATTCAAATTAAATTATTCAAATATGGTCAAACTTGATATCTACAGAAACTAGAACAAATTTGTGACACAATGCAAAAAGAATCAATTAAAAACTCTAAACATTCTAAGAGTTATTCAATTTATAAAACATAAACTGTTCTATTTTTAAAACATTAAATAGAAAAGAAAAGAAAAACTAATCTGACGAACGGGTGTACACGTGGCAAGATCCTATAGGCTACGGGTGTGCGTTGAAATTGCTAAACGAGCGAATGTCCGCTAAATAAATGAAATTGTTTCGGCTAAAATAAGTAAAAGGAAAACCGGCCGGTTTATTAGACTAAACCGAAGGGGTACAGAAGGTCTAATCTGGGACGGGGGAATCAGATCGAACGGAGGGGAAAGAAGGGGAGCTCACCGCGGTGGGGATGGCCAGCAATGGTGGTCTCCAGCGACGGCGACGTCTCGAGCGTGGACGGGAGCGTCACTCCGGGGGGTCTCCGGCGTTGGTGATGGCACCGGTCGAAGCAGGCAAGGATGGTGAGCATGCTGGTGGTCTTGGCATCGACGCAGGTGGTCGGAGGCATCGACGGCGAGCTCCAAGGCGGCGGTGGCGTCGGGTGGTCGAGGGGAAAGGGAGCTCTAGTGAGTGCGGGGCTCGGGTGAAAGGATGGGGAGGTGCGCGCGAGAGTGGGGAGCGATTGGTGGGCTCAAGTGGTCGAGGGGGTGGCTAGGGCGAGGTGGGGCTCGTCAATGGCGCGGTGGTAGAGCGGAACTCCAGCGAGCAATGGCAGCGAGGGCAGGGGCTTGGGTAGGGTTTACGGGCGAAAAGGAGTCGAGGTGGGGCTGGGGTTTATATAGGGGGGTGGGGGTGAAGAATCGGCAAGGGGATAGGGAGATCGACGAGGATCCGCTCGGGTCCGGTGAGATCTTCCGGCGAAGGAAAGAGGTGACCATCGCGAGATATGGTCAGGTAGTGGGACCCGCATGCAAAAGAGAGAGATAGAGAGAGAGAGGAAGGAAACAGATCGAGTGGCCGATAAGAAAACGATTCGGGTTTTAATGAAAATGGATCTGGGCCGATCTGCTGCTGGGTTGTTTCCTATTTTGAATCTTTTTTCCATTTTATAAATAATAGGAAGACAAATAAAGATTTGGAAAATCAAAACAAACTTAAACATGGAAGTTCTATATACTAAAAATATCTGAAAAATAAATGCCATAAGATGGACATTTTTTCCACGGGCGAAATAAATAATTCTCAAAAATTATTTTTCTGAAGAAAGCCTAGATTGGTTTTATTTCCTTTTGCAAATACTTTTCAAATGACCCCTTGAGTATTTATGGTTAAAATTTCACAAAAGTGCACCAGGTCTTGGAGGGTCATGTTCCTCCTCTCAAATTGTTTGCATTTGGGCAAGTGGTTTTGAATTCACTCAAATTTTAAAATGGAACCAACATATGAAGTGAAATTCCAAAATAGAAAATCTCCAGTGGTTTTCAATTCAAACTTTAGATCCTATATTTGAAGAAGTCATGTCATCTTCTCTCATCATATTACATTGGATGAAATTTGAATTCAAAACAAAAGGGGAAAGTGTTTTTTTATTCCCTCTCATTCAAAGTTTTTTTAAAGTTTCAAATTTTCACTCAAATTCAGTCACTCAATCAAACAAACAATCATTCTATTAATTAATATAACATTCCAAAATTTGGGATTTTACACCTACATTACATTGATGAATTGGAGCTAGTTTTGTGTCACCCTATGTTATAACTGTTGCATGATGAATGCCATCCGACATAATTATTCATCACTGATCCATTGCCTATGAGCTTTCCATATGTTGATCTTTCCTAAGTTACTTTTCCATTGCTACTGTTACAATCACTACAAACTGCTACTATCACCTTGCCACCATTACCGTTACTTCCATATTACTTTGCTACTAAATACTTTGCTACATATATTAAGTCTTTCAGGTGTGGTTGAATTGACAACTCAGCTGCTAATGCTCGAGAATATTCTTTGGCTCCCCTTGGGTCGAACCAATAAATTTTGGTTGAATACTCTACCCTCGAAAACTGTTGCGGTCCCCTTTACTTGTGGGTTATCAAGACCTTTTTCTGGCGCCATTGCCAGGGAGCGTAGCTTTATTCTCTGAGTCACTTGGGATATATATATCTGTTGATCACTATGAGGAATCTTAAAGATCCAAAAACCAAGATCTACCCCTCAACTACGAGGATAGGTAAGGAACTGCCATCTAGCTCTGCACTTGATTCACCTTCTGTTATGAGTAAATTTGCGACACGACCACCTACTAGTAATTTTGATATGTCGTAAGTAATTGATGATGCTACTTCTGCTATGCATGATGCTTATGATGATACTTTGCTTGATGATACTGTGCCACTAGGCGAATTTCTTGATGAACAAATTGCTAGATCCAATGTTGAAACTGATAATATTTCTGAATCTGATGAAATTATTGAAACTAAACACTATGATACACCTGCTAGATCTAGCTCTCCTAGATATGAATTGCATGCTATACTCGAAGGTTATGTTATGGAAGGATAGGTAGATAGGGACTTTCTTGCTTGTAAGGATAGAGATGATCTTAAGAAATCGCTTCACAAGTGGAAGGAAAAATCTTTGAATGCTAGAATGCAATATGATCCTAAGTTTGCTACTTCACCTATCTTAGTTACTGATAACGATTATGAATTCTCTGTCGATCCTGAGTTAATTACTTTGGTTGAATCTGATCCTTTCCATGGTTATGAATCTGTAACTGTTGTGGCACCTCTTACCAAATTGAATGATATCGCCACACTATTTACTCATGAGGAAAAAATTCGCTATTACTATATTCTTAAGTTGTTTCCTTTCTCATTAAAGGGTGATGCTAATATATTGTTTAATTCTCTTGCTCCTGGTTGTGTGCGTAGTCCCCAGGATATGATTTATTACTTCTCTGAAAAATATTTTCTTGCCCATAAGAAACAAGCTGCTTTACAGGAAATATTTAACCTTGTGCAAATTGAAGAAGAGAGTCTCCCACAAGCTTGGGGGAGGCTTCTCTAATTACTTAATGCTTTGCCTGATCATCCTCTCAGAAAAATGAAATACTTGATATCTTTTATAATGCACTAACCAATGCTTCTAGGGACCACCTAGATAGTTGTGTTGGTTGTGTTTTCAGGGAACGAACTATTGAACAAGCTGAATTACTATTGAATAATATATTGAGCAATGATAATGATTGGACTATTCCCCAACCACCTTCAAAGCCAACTCCGAAGAAAAGAGGTATTCTATTCCTCAGTCCTGAAGATATGCAAGAGGCAAAGAAATCTATGAAAGAAAAGGGTATTAAAGCTGAAGATGTTAAGAATCTACCACCTATTGAAGAAATACATGGTATTGATAACCCGACACAGGTAGTAGAGGTAAATTCTCTCCGTAGATTTGATGAAAGAGATATTCCTTATAATGAGTCTGCTAGCCAATGCTTGGATGAATTTGATAATTTTATTGTGAAGCAAGAACATTTCAATGCCTATGTTAGTAGACAACTGAAACATAATGCTTATATGCTTGATCGCTTGGGTGATTATTTGAGTAGAGCTGCCAATGATCTTAAGCTTATTAGTAAACATGCATCCATGGTGACCACTCAAGTAGAACAAGTACTTAAGGCTCAAAATGATTTGCTTAATGAGATGAATAGTAAAGATAATGATCATTCTGTTAAAGTTGTGACTAGAGGTGGTAGAATGACTTAGGAACCTTTGTATCCTGAGGGCCATCCTAAGAGAATTGAGCAAGATACTCAGAGAGTAAATACTAATGCACCTATCCGTTCCAATAAGAGTGGGAAAAACAATGATGATAGTACTTTGCATGCTGCTAGTGAACCTGTTATAGATACATCTGAGAATCCAAATGATATTTCTAGTTCTGATGCTGAGACACAATCTGGTGATGAACATGAGCCTAGTGATAACATTAATAATGATGTTCATGCTGATGCTCAACCTAGTAATGATAATGATGTGGAGATTGAACCTGCCGATGATCTTGATAACCCACAACCTAAGAATAAAAGATACAATAAAAGAGACTTCATTGCTAGGAAACATGGTAGAGAAAGAGAACCATGGGTTCGGAAACCCATGCCCTTTCCTCCCAAACCATCCAAGAAAAAGGATGATGAGGATTTTGAGCGCTTTGCTAAAATGCTTAGACCAGTCTTTTTACGTATGCGCTTGACTGATATTTTGAAAATGTCTCCTTATGCTAAGTATATAAAAGATACTGTGACAAATAAAAGAAAGATACCTGAAGCTGAAATTTCCACCATGCTTGCCAATTATACTTTTAAAGGTGGAACCCCTAAGAAATTAGGAGATCCCGGAGTACCTACTATACCATGCTCTATTAAAGGAAATTATGTTAAAACCGCTTTATGTGATCTTGGAGCTGGTGTTAGTGTTATGCCTTTCTCTTTATACCATAGACTTGATTTGAATAAGTTGACACCTACTGAGATCTCTTTGCAAATAGCTGATAAATCATCTGCTCTACCTATCGGTATTTGTGAGGATGTACCCGTCGTAGTTGCAAATGCTACTATCTTGACGGACTTTGTTATTCTTGATATTCTCGAGGACGACAGTATGTCGATCATGCTTGGTAGACCCTTTTTGAATACTCCAGGGGCTGTTATTGATTGCAACAAGGGCAATGTCACTTTTAATATTAATGGTAATGAGCATACGATACACTTTCTAAATAAACAACCTCAAGTTCATAGTATCAATTCTATTGAAAAAATTCCAACGATTATTATTTGAGACTTTGAGTTCCCTCTTCCTACTGTCAAGAAGAAATATGATATACTTATTGTTGGGGAAATGCATATCCCCATTGAGGTAACTTAGTGTTATTCGAAAATTCTTCGATTTCATGTTATTCGAAAGAAGTTTGTTAATAGGACTTGATCAACCTTATTGATGGATTCCTTTTGATGAGCATGAGATGGACGAATTTAGAAAGCACAACTTCCTGTACCTAACTTTTACTTTTTGTTACCTAGATGAAATTAAGTAAAAATGCTATTACTTTTCTGTTTTCTGAGTTTCCCGTGCAATAAAAAGGTGACCTAAAAATAAAATTTCTCCAAATGTCATGAAATTGGAGTATGATTTTTTCTAGAATATTTAAGAATATTTGGCACTGAGTATGCATCAGGGGGCTGCACCAGTGGGCCATAAGCATGTAGGGCGTGCCCACCCCCCTTAGGCGCGCCCTGGTGGCTTGTGGGTCCCACGTGGCCCCCTCCACTTATTCTAGCACCCATTCACTTCATCTTTCCTTAGAAAAAATTCCACCATTGCTCAAACCCATGTTCTAGCAACTACTCCTCTTGCTGCCATTTTCGATCTCCTTGCTCAAAGCTCCATTCGCAAAACTGTTTTAGGGGATTGCTCATCAGTATGTGACTCCTCCAATGGTCCTATTAGTTTTTGTTCTAGTGCCTTATATATTGCAGTTTTTGCTGTTGTGGTGACTGTGTTTTTGAGCTTGCGTGTCAAATTTGTATGGTCCCAAGTAGTTTTGATGCATGATATAGTCTCTAGGCACTTGAGGGAGTAGTTGCTATGAGTTTAGTTGAGTTTTGTTCACCTTTATTCTAGTTCACTAAAAAATTCAAAAAAAATTCAGAGAAAGAAAAGATGTTGAGGAGAATGTACCAAGGTGGTTCCTCAAGCAAGAAAGCCGTGAGGCTCGCGTTACGTGAGCCCGATTTTGAACCACCAAGGGAAGCTCGAGTACTGCCTTGTGAATGGCCGTCGGATCAACTCATGGACAATGCTAGATTCAAGGAAGAGTTTTATGCGTACATAAGGAATGCTGGCCTTGAGGATCTCATTTCAGATCGATGCAAGCAATATTATCAACTCACTGATTCTTTCGTGCGGAGGTTTGAATTTTCATCTAGGCGTAATTCTCATTTTGTTCTGTGTAATCTTTATGATAAGACCTATACCATGGACTTAGAAGATTTTAATGATGCATGCAAAATTCCACAATGGGGTAGTCGTAGCGATCCTCATAAAAATGAATATAATGATTTCCTTGGTAGCATCATGGTGGGAAAAACTAGAATCATTACACAAGCTACCTTGGGGATCATTCATTTTCTGGCTATACATTATTTTGCTCTATTCATAGGTAGATGTACTAACGGTAAA
Organism: Hordeum marinum; assembly: GCA_022496015.1. Classification (NCBI taxonomy): domain Eukaryota; kingdom Viridiplantae; phylum Streptophyta; class Magnoliopsida; order Poales; family Poaceae; genus Hordeum; species Hordeum marinum. Next base: position 107,723,060 of record CM039675.1, read on the forward strand.
CATGAGCATTGTCACATTTGCGTGCCTGATGTAAGTGTTCTTAAGAGTGTTGTAATGGTAGATAGACGATATAACTTGGGGGCTATTATTGCCAGGAGGTTACATCATAATGCTAAGGTTGGAGATTTCTTTGGTGGAATTTATGCTACCCGTGTAGCTAAGTATCTTGGGGTACCCATAAGAGAGAATGATATTGAGTTACCCCTTGCTTTTCCTGATTATGAGGCTTCGGTGCGCTACCAGTTTCTTGAAAGAAACGAACAATCCCTCCAGTACCGACTAATTTTTGACAGGCAACGTGTTGTCCATGTTCGCCTTCCTGCTCCTGCCTTCTTTAACTTTCAGGAAAAGCAGAGATATTTTATAACCAGAGAGGAGGCAAATGAGTACGAGAAAAATGTAGAAACCGCTCGTCTTCACACTGCAGTAGTTCAAGCGGTAGCCGCCGCAGCCCATTACAACCCCAACTTTGACTTCAGATATTATCCGTCCAGCCGTGGCCCTAGACCAACTTAGGCCAAAAGCCTAAGCTTGGGGGAGTACGTATCTCTCACCGACATTACATTCAGGTTCACACATTCATTTCAATTTTCGATGTTCATACTTTTTCATTGTACTGTCCATGGTAGTTTATTTCTTGCTTTGCTTTCTTCTTGCGTGTTTAATTAACTTTGAGGAAAATACAAAAAAATTAGTTCCAGCTTTATTTCCTAGTTGCTTAGTTGTAGCATTAAAGAGAAAACCCAAAAAGATTTCTCGTTCTTCTTTTTTCTTATTAGGAGCTTTCCCGTGTAAATAATTTTCCTTTCTTTTCTTTGGGTCGTAAGGAGAAGATCATGATGACATGTTGAGTGGCTCTCATATGCATTATTGTTTATCTTACATAGAGCCCATATTGCCTTGTCTTCTTCTTTGATTTATTGTTTGCAAATTCCAGCTTAGTCCAATGCACGTGCATTCTTATTATTATTCACATCGTTCGGTCATGCAAGTGAAAGGCAATAATGATGATATTTGATGAAAAGATTGAGATGGAGAAAAGCTAGTATGAACTCGACCTATCTTGCTTTTGTAAATATGATTAGCCCATCATTCCCAATTCAGTACATTATGGGTTTAGCATGTTTGCAATGAAAATTAGAGATTATAGTTATTCATGCCATGCTTAATTGGCTAAGAGTGGATAATGGTTCATCTTGAGTGCCAACATGCGCATTAAAATGGTTGTGATGTAGTATGATAGAATGGTATCCTCCTTTGAATGATTCCAGTGGCTTGACTTGGCACATGTTCACGCATGTAAATGAAACAAATCAACATTGCCTCCACGATATTTATGTTCATGGTGAATTATATCCTACTCATGCTTGCATTCAATGTTGGTTAATCTCAAAGCATGTTGATGACTGCGTCGCTCTCTAGTTGGCCGCTCCCTAGTCTTTTGCTAGCCTTCACTTGTACTAAGCAGGAATACTGCTTGTGCATCCATCTCAATAAACCCAAAGTTGTTTCATATGAGTCCACCATATCAACCTATATGCGGTATTTACCTGCCGTTCCAAGTAAATTTGCATGTGCTAAACTTTAAACCTTCAAATAAACTTTCTGTTTTGTATGCCCAAATCGCTCATGTGGCGACTGGGGGTTGTCAGTATCTTCCATGCTAGGTGGGTTATTCTCACGATATGTGTTGATTCACTATCATTCACGAGAAAGTGGCTGGTAATCGGGATGCACAGTCCCATGCTCAAAATAAAAAGCAAATTATAATTAAACAAAACACCCCCTGGACTGTGTTTGTATGGACGATACTCGTGGATTCGGCCCGCCGTGGAGTGTGACTGATTGGTGGAGGGGGAGTAAAAACTTTACCATTGTGTTTGGGAACCGCCTATAATGTATCTAGCATGGAAGATATTGAAAACTTCTTGGTCATTATGTGAGCAATTAAAGCATATCGCTCAAAAATCATTACTTATCTCTATTTTGAAAGCTCGAGCTCTGGCACCTCTACAAATTAATGCTTCCCTCTGCGAAGGGTCCTTCCCTTTACTTTATATTTGATTCACCGGAAAGAATTAGAAACTAAAGAGGACACATGAGAATGAAGAGATCAACACTTGCCTAATAGAAATTGAACACGACATCAGAATAATTGAGAGACGAATGAAGAGACAACAATTGAGAAGAATTTGAGAACGAAAGCTGAAAGCTGAGAATGAAGACATCTTCTGAAATGATGGCCTTCAGAGGATCAAGAAATGAAAACAATTCTGAAATGCACCGGATAGATATGGGAGAAATTTCTCAAGATCACAACAATTTGAGATGATAGCAACAGCCTGAAACCATGAGTCTTTGGAAGAACGAACAATGATTTAAGAGAAACTCTCCTTAGGTCTTCAATGCAGAGAATGATGACGAGAAACAACACCATGCATTACTGAAAAACTCCGGAATAATGAATAAAGAAAAGGTTGAGACAACAATGAAAATGATTTAAAAGCAATCTTCGAGAAGGCACATGACTGATGAAATTCATTCTTACATCATATATGAAGAGAACTTGAGGACATCTCCGGAAAGATTAGAAGAGCCAGGTAAGATTCTGGGGAAAACACCTGTGGGTTATGGGCCCACTCAAAGAAAACTCCGATGAAACAATTTCTTATAAAGAGGGAATGCACTGGTACAATTAAGAACTTGAAGATATGAAACTATTGAAATATTTAAGAGGACAAGAATGAAAATGAATGTCTTTTGAGATGTCTTCAACACTTCGAATATAATAGAGAGGATGAATAAACAAGAGAGGCTTGATAAAGAATTCCAACATGGGAGAGAAAATAGAAAATGAAAATGATATTATGAACGCCAAGAACTTGAATTGAATCCACTAGAGAAGAATAATAACGGGAACAAAGAATATGAGGATAGATCTTGAAATTGAAACTCTTGAGAATCTCCACAAGAATCACTGGATACAAATGAAGAAATGATAGCGAAAGCATTGATGAAGAGAAAGCACTTGGATGAGAATTTAATTATTGAAGAAAAAGGGCGGGAGGGTGGGAAAAAACACAAAGACAACTTGGGACAGATGAAATGAACTCCGGAAAGAAACAAGGATTGATCTTGCAAATATTGGAGATGATAGAATTATCTTGAAGAGAAGCACACTGGTAGGAAAAGAATTGAAATGCTAACTTGTTTGGGCAAAAGAATTAGCATTCCTGCAGAAATATGAGAACACTACTTAGAAAGATATGAAATCACCACTTGACATCGAAGCATCTCGAATTACCATATTCGAAAACAAAACAAAAGATGAGGCTTATGGAACAAGCCAGAACAAATACATACCCACCATGCACTTGTTGGAAAGATAATCCTAGGTACCTACTTGAATTCCCACCTAAGAACTTCCGAAAACTTTCTGGTTATGCAATATGGTGTGGGGGATACAAGGAGGAAATCTCTGACACAACTAGCAATCCTACACCCCAACTGTATCCATCCTTCAACACATAACCAGAGGCTTTCGCCAATCCATCTAACTCATATCCTCGAACTCACAACGATACTAAACCATGGTGGTACCCCGGACGCCTCCCCAGTACTGGGTGACTCCGATCTTATCTCACCACGACAAGTATTGAAGCAATTCCGAACATCCTCTGTCCTGAGATACTAAGAAAACTGAATGATAACGATGTGCCAACATTCCCTGGAGCTCAACTCCCCGGAAGAAATCAAGTCAGACAGGAAGCACCAAGACAGAACCCTGTCATAGCGGCATCATATAGTTTCCAAAATACTCGCGTGATCCTAAAATTTTTTTGAGCGAGAAGGGGACTAGAATCAAAATTCCTAAGTCGAATACCTCACCAGAGCATAGAAGAGGAGTAAAAAGAAACTTACTCTCCGATATAACTAGAATCAAAACAGTTTTTTTCACTAGACTCGACTCGGCCAAGTTCGATCAATCAAGGGGGCTCCTAGGTCGGTACAGGCTCTGATACCAACTTGTCACGCCGAAGATGCGCGCCTATCCATATTAAGGCATGAGGGCCTCGCAAGGGATAGATGTGCATCTCGTCGTGTTGCAAGAATGGATATCGTTACAAGTACATGTACAGAAGAGATGAGTATAGGGAATTGGCTTACAGTCGCCACAAGCTACATCAGAGTCACATCAATACAATAACATACTCAAACATCATACAAAAGAGTAGGGTCTGGCTACGGACGAAAATAAACGATAAAATGACATCCGTCCTTGCTATCCCAGGCTGTCACCTGGAACCCATCCAAGATTGAGGAAGAAGAAGAAGAAGAACTCCAGATCAAATCAAGCAACGCGCTCACATCAAATCATCGCATTGCCTGTACCTGCAACTGTTGTTGTAGTAATCTGTGAGCCACTGGGACTTAGCAATCTCATTTCCAAGGGTATCAAGACTATTAAAGCTTAATAGGTGAGGTATGGTTAAGTGGTGAGGCTGCAGCAAGCGACTAAGCATTTATTTGAGAGGCTAACTTACGGGTACAAAAATTAAAGTATGGTGGTCTACGCATAACGGACTTGAACTAGTAATGATCACTAACTGATCCTGAACACCTACTTACGTCAAACATAACTCCACCATGTTCTCTTTCGGATAAGAACTCATGAGAAGAGACAGTCACGGTTACGCACACAGTTGGTGTATTTTATTAGAGATTACTTCAAGTTTGCTATGATCGGGTGTTAAACAAAGTATCCAAGTTTGCCACATAAGCGTGGGCACGGCTTCTCGAAAAGATTTAACCCTGCAGGGGTGCTCCAACTCATCCATCACAAATTAACCACACGTTGCGGGAATAACCTCAACCACGGATCTCGTGATCTTCCTAGGCAATTCCAAAGGAAATCGAACACCTTGAGATAGCCCGAAGAAGATCAGAGTTCCTCACTCAAGAAGTTCGAGAAAGGTAAAACAAATCTAGCAAGGCCACCCGGCGTGTCGACAAACCCGATAGGAGCCGCGTATCTCGTTCTCAGGACACGACCAGATGAGCGCAGCGTACAGTGGCCTGATAGAAATCTCTCGAGTTGCCCCGGGTTGGCCCCGCACACGACTCTAGTTTGGACCAACACTCATGAAGAGCACTGGCCCGGGTTGTTGATTAATTATCCACGGGGTCCGGAAAGCCCCTATGCAAGTTCATTAGTTATTAGGCAAATGTAGTACCAATGTTGGGCCTTGCCAGACAAGCTTTATTCTAACCCGAAAATCAAGGGGGTCCCCATAACAACCCCGAGCATGTTAGGAGCACTCAATTATGGAACTTAACACCGGTTCACAAGTAACTAGGGCGACAAGAGTGGAACAAAACACCGAGCAAAAGGCCAAGCCTTCCACCTTTACCAAGTATATATGTGCATTAAAATAAATAGCAGTAATATTGTGATATAGAAAAATAAATGACCATGTTGACACATGGAAGCAATTGCACCTGCAGCTCGAATGCTATAAGAAGGGCTGAGCAAGCGGTAACATAGCCAAACAAAGGTTTGCTGGGATGTGGAGGGATTAGAGGCTTTTCATGGCAATGTTGGGAGGCTTGTCAAACAAGTGGTAGGTAGCGCGACATAGCGATAGAAAACGAGACATCTAGCATGGCAATGATAGTAATGGTATCCAAGGAAATGAGTCATCTTGCCTGAGATCCCGCTTGGAAGAAGAACGAGTCCATGAAGAAGACGATCCAACGTAGTCGAACGAATCCTCACACTCCGAACGCTTTCGGAACTCTATCGAGAAGAAGCAATCCGAAACAAACAATCAACACAAGATACACCACAACATATTCCTGACACGATGCGCAAACAAATATGATGCATGTCCTGTTTAAATATGCAAGGCATGTCAAATCACAACAATCAACTTCGACACATTAAAGTGAAGCTCAATATGCAACGAGTTGCATATTGACGAAACTCCACGTTCGACTTATTTAGTTCATCTCATTTAGGTACTCATCAATATTCAATGTTGTTAAACATGGCAAGAGGTGAAACATAAGTAAACTATCTATCTAGGCAACTTAAATGAGGCCGGAAACAACTTATAGCCTTTCCGAAATGACCCCATATGTTAATTTCCAAATTGGTCCAGATCTGAACTAATCATATTTATATTTGTTAAACAACAGAATAAAGCATATCATGCAATTCTACACGTCATTCTAGTCGATTTACTTATATAGAACATCTCAAACGGAGCTACGGTCTAAAAGATATGAGCAACACAAGATGCACACGTCATGAATGCAATGCATGGAAAATACCATCACAAACATTTCAAATCATGAATGCATCAAGTTATTATGAAACTACATTAGATTCTAAGCAAGTTTCATATATGGCATGTCGAAAACGGAACTACGGTTCAATCACAAACACCACAACAAGTTTTACTTGAAATCTGCCCAAAACAGCAACTTAGCATTTTGCACACATGAAAACAGCAAGATACACTATTCTAAAATGCACAAACTAAGCATGGGGAAGTAGTATATAACACACACTTCATTTCATCTTCACATATCATAATCAAAACATGCATGGATCACATGGTAGGAAGCTCACAAGGTGGCTACTTGAAAACAGTTTCAGACTTAGAGAAAATAGCAGTTTTGACAGTGCAGTTTTTATCATGAAGGCATATTGAAAGCAATGAAACTATATGCTGAAGGTCATATTATGGCATGAAACTTAACAGCATACTAAAGGACAATATCAGCTACAAATAACTCCATTACACCTACCACAAAAGGGTTCTAGATCACTAGCAAAACACATGGCAAAACAGCAACAAAATATTACAGATTCCAGACTTAGAAATATTTTAGCATCTCTAAACAGCAGAATTTTATAGCAAGTTGACAACAACAAAATAACACCTGTACATGCATTTCTACGTCAAGCAAAATGTCCAGGGGCTAGGACACATATCAAAGGGCATAACTCATGTTCAAAATTATTTCAAATCATGCATGGATTAAATCACACGAAAATAACAAAAGGGCATCACAGCAAAAACGACATGCACACAAAATGCTCAAATGAAAAAACTAAATTCACAGATAAATACTATGGATTTTGTCTACCCCGAGAACATATATAATATGATGGGTTCATGTAGGAAAATAATCACAATTAATTATGCAAGTCTGTGGATTAATTCCATAGCAAGTCATTTGATGCAAAATAAAATGCAAACATCATGCTAACATTTTTATCATTCATGAAAATACGATGTCGATAAGATGAACATTTTTAATATACGGTTGGATTAAATCCCGATGCACGTTAAATGAATATGTCAATGCAACATACGGCGATTATGCAAAATAACAGAAAAAGACATGTTAAACATGTTAAACATGGATGAAATTAGCATATAATTAATCTACATGTTTTTCTAAGCATTTTTCATATATAAAACATTTAATTCCAACGCACGGTTGAATATTTATAGACGTTTAAAAAAACACTAGGGCCTGAAATTGAAAAAACGCAAGGGGGGGCTGGCTGCTCACCCTGGGCCTTGGCCCACGACACAGGGAGGTAGATGGGCCACGGGGCGAGGGAGTTGGGCCGGTGGCCCACTTGGCGCTGCGAGCGGGTCAACGACGCTGGCTGGGAGCGCTTGTCCTCGCCTCCTCCCCTCGCTCCCGAGCAGGGCAAGCGGTGGCGGCGGCAGGACTCCGGCGGGGCAGCTAGAGGTGGAGAGAGGAGGCCGGGGAAGGACAGATCCAGCGAGGGAGGACCGGTTCCCAGTGGCGAGGTGGCCTGGGATGGCCGGTGGCAGGGCTACACAGGAGATAGAGACCTCGGGGTTAGAGAATGGAGGAGGGAAGGAGAAGGAAAGGAAGGGAGGGAGCAACGGCGACTGTAGGTCTCCGGTGAGGCGGCGCGACAGGGAAGGGCACGGCGCTCGAGCGACGGGAGGAGCAGGGCTGGCTGGCTCGAGATCGGGAGATGCAGCCAAGGGAGGAGCTCGGGGAGCTCGGGCATGGCAGCGGGCGCGCTCGGGTCCAGATGGGCTCGGGCGGGCTCAGATGGGCTCGGGCGGGCTCAGATGGGCTCGGGCGGGCCTGGCGGCTGGAGGAGGGAGAAGGAGGGGTTTGGCATGGGATTCTAGGGAATTAGGGTTAGCTGCCCAATTAGGAAGGGTAGGGGGTCTATATACAGTTTAGGGGTTAGGGATGACGGTCTCTGTCCGTTTTCGAACCGCCAGATGTCGATTCGATGGTCCGGAAGAGGAGGGGGCTACGAATGGCTTTGTAGAGGGGCTAGGTGGGGAAGAGAGGGAAGTGCGGCCTGTGACACGAAGTTTTAAAACACCTACAGCGTTCGATAATAAACCGATGACGCACTGCTACGGATGACCGACGGGATAACAAACGAACTCAGAACGCGACGGAATTCGACGGGCGGTCTACCTACAATACAACAGGACCGCACACCAAATTTCAACCCAATTCAAGAATATTTTTAGCGCGCCTTTTAAAAACGGTTTTATTTAATGATGTCGCGGGCGCGTGCGTGTGTGGTTGGTCTCGAAACGGGCAACGGCAAGAACGGAGAGAACCGGCAACTACGAACGGATGCAAGTTTTCGAAAACGGTTGACGATGCTATGCAGATGATGTGAATGATGAAATGATGAATGTGACAACCAGACGAAACACAGGCAAGAAAGGAAACACAAGGGGAATCTTCTAGAATCTTTTGGAGCGTCGGTCCCGGGCTGTAACATCCTCCGACCTTGTTTCCACTCCTATATATTCCTATTCAGGGAGAAAAAAATCAAGAAGGAGAGTTTATCACGTTTCACGATACGGAGCCGCTGCCACCTCCTATTCTTCCTCGGGAGACCAAATCTGGAGTCCGCTTTGGGCTCCGAAGAGGGGAAATCGACACCTTCGTCATCACCAACCATCCTTCATCACCAATTCCATGGTGCTCTCCACCGTTCGTGAGTAATCTCATCGTAGGCTTGCTGGACGGTGATGGTTTGGATGAGATTTATCATGTAATCGAGTTAGTTTTGTTAGGGTTTGATCCCTAGTATCCACCATGTTCTGAGACTGATGTTGCTATGACTTTGCTATGCTTAATGCTTGTCACTAGGGCCCGAGTGCCATGATTTCAGATCTGAACATATTATGTTTTCATGAATATATGTGTGTTCTTGATCCTATCTTGCAAGTTGTAGACACCTATTACGAGTTATGATCCGCATCCTCTAGGGTGATAATAACTGGGATTCTTCCTGGTGATTACCGTAGTTTGAGGAGTTCATGTATTGACTAAGTGCTAATGCTTTGGTTCGGTTCTCTATTAAAAGGAGGCCTTAATATCCTTATTTTCCAATAGGACCCTGCTGCCACGGGAGGGTAGGACAAATATGTCATGCAAGTTCTTTTCCATAAGCATGTATGACTATATATGGAATACATGCCTACATTACATTGATGAATTGGAGCTAGTTCTGTGTCACCCTATGTTATAACTGTTGCATGATGAATGCCATCCAACATAATTATCCATCACTGATCCATTGCCTACGAGCTTTCCATATATTAATATTTGCTAAGTTACTTTTCCATTGCTACTGTTACAATTACTACAGAGTGCTACTATCACCTTTCCACAGTTACCATTACTTCCATATTACTTTGCTACTGAATACTTTGCTGCAGATAGTAAGTCTTTCAGGTGTGGTTGAATTGACAACTCAGCTGCTAATACTCGAGAATATTCTTTGGCTCCCCTAGTGTCGAATCAAATAATTTGGGTTGAATACTCTACCCTCGAAAACTGTTGCGATCACCTATACTTGTGGGTTATCAGTGGCATATGAAATTTCCTTGGAACGACAGGGTAATACCGCATATAGGTAGATATAGTGGACTCAACTTTGGTTTAAGGATATTGATGCACAACCAGTATTCCCGCTTAGTACATGCCAAGGCTAGAAAATTGGTTGAGAAGCGGCCGACTAGAGAGCAAAGCTAGTCATGAACATGCATTGTGAATAATAAACACTGAATGCTATCATGAGTAGGATATGGATACCATGAACATAAATATCGTGAAGGTTATGTTGGTTTTGATTCAACTACATGCGCGATCATGTGCCAAGTCAAGCCACTTGAAACATTCAGAGGAGGATACCATATTATCATACTACATCATAACCATTTTAATGCATGTTGACATCCAAGATAAGTCATTATCCACTCCTATCTACTTAAGCATGGCATTAGCAACTATAATATATAATTGTCATTGCAAACATGTCTGATCATAATATGCTAAATCATGGATACTAGGTTAAACATATTTACAAAAACAAAAACAAGTTGAGTTCATACCCGCTTCTCTCTTCCACGGTCAATTCATCAAATATCGTCATTATTGCCTTTCACTTGCACGACTGAATGATATAAAAATAATAATAGTGCAAGAGTGTCGTGGACTAAGCTGGAATCTACTAGCATTTTATTCAAGAGGAGAAGACAAAGTAATATGGGCTCTTTGTTAGATCAATAGTAGTGAATATGAGAGCCACTCAACATTTTCATCATGGTCTTCTCCTTGGTATGACTCAATAAAAGGGAAAAGAATTTCAGGGAAACACATTGAAACTTTTTTGGAGTTTCTTAGTTTTCTTGAAGAAGGCATATTAAAGAAGGAAAAACAAAAACGAGAAAAACTATTTACACGGGAGAGCTAACAACAAGTAAAAGAAGAAACAATAAATATTTTTGAGTTTTCTTTTTATACTATAACTAATTAAACTAAGAAGAAAACCCAAAAAGAAGCAAGAGACATTTTTGGATTTTCTCAAAGTTTTTTCAAACACACAAAAAGAAAGAAAGAAAATAAATCTAGCATGGATAATACAATGAAAAGTTTGGACACCGACAACTAGGGTGAAATGTGTGAACGTGAATATAATGTCGATGGAAACATGTACTCCCCCAAGCTTAGGCTTTTTGGCCTAGCTTGGTAATCACCATCAGTGATACCCATCCGGACCCATGTAGAAGTGTTGTGATGATGGCACCTGAGCTTCCCACTCCTGGGTCTCCTCCTCTGCCGCATCTTGGTTGTTCCGGTAGGCAACAATGTCATCTGGCATGATCCTATATCCGTTCCTGGCAATAGAATCAAACAAACCAGGTGCAGGCAACGGAATAATATCACGAGTAACCACGTTGAATACTAAGTTATAGCGAATGTTATGAAAATAATCAGCTACATCAATAAATTGATGGTTCTCCAATGCCTTGTGATCTAGCTAAACCTTGGGCAAAGGATAGTCATGTGGGCATATCTGAACATTAAAATGACTCTCTAAACGAGCATCATAAATACCACCATGTATCTTGTCCTTGTTCCTATTAAGGTGTAGGCGACATGCAATAATATCCCCTAGGCTAAAGGTATGATCATTGTGTAGTGCACAATGTAAAATAGCGAGGTTAGGGGCACCGAGTGGACCAACCTTCTCCCTAGCAGTTAAACACTTCGCGATGAATAAATCAAAGCAATACATAGAAGGAAACTACAAACTGGTGGCAGTGGCATTTGACATGCCTCTTTTGTCACCCACTGTCAAAGTGAGGAGAAAGTCCTCAACCTCTGCTAGTCTAGGCTCTCTTACTTCCCCATCAGAAGGGATCATACATATGTCACAAAAGTTGGTAAGCAGTATCTGATGGGTTTCAGCATATAGATCAAACTACACCTCGAGAGCTTTATTCTTACTAAAAAAATGAAAACTTTGCACAAAGGAATTTGTAAGGATGTGGTGTTGGTCACACTCATCTGCAAGGAAGTTGGTCAGCCCAACATTTATAATGAACTAAGTGAACTCTTGATGGAACCCGGCCTCCTCCATAAAGGGATTATGCAGCCATTCGCACGACCACACCTCCGCCTTTCTCGGAGTGTTGAGGTCATTGTCCGACGATTCCCCAATGACTCCTTTAGCATTCCTCTTGGAGGAAAACTTCCTAAAGAAACTCATCTTATTCCTATAAATTAATTCCTGAAAATTTTTGTCCATATTTTTTGTCAATAAAACTTTATAAGATTGATAGAAACTACTCATAAGGATGCCTAGAGGCCATAACAAGCATTCAAAGCACTTAGAACTCTAATAATTCAACATGCAAGCTCATCTACAACAACACCAAGAGTATCTAATTATTCTGAACATAAACCACTAAAACAAAAACTAATTGGAGCAATGGGGGAGCACATACCACGAAGCAATCCCCCCAAAAAGTTTTGGAAATGGAGCTTCGAGCAAAGAGATCGAAATCCACGGGTTTGAGAGCAAGAACACGAGAGAGAGAGAGAGAGAGAGAGAGAGAGCTATGGTGATTTTTTCCGGAGGTAGGAGATGACATAGACTAAAGAAGTAAGTGAGGGGACCCACGTGAGGACCACAACCAACCAGGACGCACCTGGGGTTGCTGGCGCGCCCTGGTGTCTTGTGGGCACCAGGTGCACCCCCTCTAATATTATTTGCACCAAAAATTCAGAAATATTATGAAAAATTTGTGTTAAATTTTCAGGACATTCTGAGAACTTTTATTTTCAGATCATTTTTATTGCACGGGAAAATTAGAAAATAGGATAAACATGGTATTTTATTTTATTTAACTAAGAATAATAGAAACAAAAAGTGGATAGAAAAAGTTGTGTCTACTAAATTCATCAACCTGATACCTCTCAAAAATGATCCACTAATAAGGTTGATCAAGTCTTATTAACAACAACTTTCGATTAGCATGAAACTAAGAACTTTCGTAAAACATTAAGTTACCTCAACGAGGATATGCATATCCCCAACCATAATTATATCATATTTATTTTTTGCAGTAGGTAGAGGTAGTTGAAAGCTTCCAATAGTGAGTGTCGAAGAATTTTCAATAACATTTACACCATTCACTTGGAATTGTTTGTTCGGAAAGTGCACCATATGCTCATTACCATTGATATGAAATCCAAGTTTGGTTTTCTTGCAATCAATAACAGTCCATGTAGTATTCAAAAAGGGTCTACCAGGGATAATCGACATGTTGTCATTCTCGGGCATCTCAAGAATAACAAAGTCTGTTAAGATAGTGACATTTGCAACAACAACAGGCATGTCCTCACAAATACCGATAGGTATGAAAGTTTATTTGTCAACCATTTGCAAAGATATTTTAGTATGTGTGAGTTTATTCAAATCAAGTCTTTTATATAAAGATAAAGGCATAACACCCAAATCATAGAAAGCAGTTTTAACATAATTTCTTTTAATGGAGCAAGGTATAGTTGGTATTCAAAGATCTCTAAGTTTTTAGGTACTCCATCCTTAAAAGAATAATTAGCAAGCATGGTGGAGATTTTAGCTTCATGTATCTTTCTTTTATTAGTGATGATGTGTTTCATGTATTTTGCATAAGGGGCCATCTTTAAAATACCAGTTAAGCGGATACACAAAAGACTAGACTAATCATTTCAGCAAAGCATCCAAATTCTTCATCATCCTTTTTCTTGCATGGTTTAGGTGGAAAAGGCATGGGTTTCTGAACCCATGGCTCTCTTTCTTTACCATGTTTTCTAGCCACAAAGTCTCTTTTATCACATCGTTTATTTTTAGGTTATGGGTTATCAAGATCAACATTAGGTTCTATATATACATCATTATATGATTCTTTATCATTGTTTGGTTGAGTATATTTAGGAACATCATCATTATCATTAGGTGAATGTTCATTACCTGATTGAGTTTCAGCATCATAAATAGAGACATCATTATTATTAGCAGGTTTTCTATCTTAGGTTCACTAGAGGTATGCAAAGTCCTATCATTTTTCTTTTTCTTTTTCTTTGTAGAAGGACTAGGTGCATCAACATTAATTGTCTGAGAGTCTTGTTCAATTCTCTTAGGGTGTCCCTTGGGATAAAGTGGTTCCTGAGTCATTCTACCTCCTCTAGTCACTACTCTAATAGCATGATCATTCATATTATTATTCATTTCATTAAGAAATTCCCTTTGAGATTTAGCAACTTGTTCTAACTAGGTTTGAACCATAGAGGCATGTTTTCCTACACCTCTAACATCATTAGTGATTCTAAATAACAAGTCACTCAAGCGAGCAATCATATCAGAATTATATTTCAATTGTTTCAGAACATTTGCATTGAAGTGATCTTGTTTCCTATTGTAGTTATCAAACTCATATAAGCATTGATTACGATGTTTATTGTAAGGAATGTCACCTTCATCAAACTTTAATAAAGAATTTACCTCTACCACCTGTGGAGGTGGTGGTGTGTCAAGACCATGTATTTCTTCAATAGGTGGTAAATTCTTAACATCCTAAGCTTTAATACCTTTTTCCTTCATACATTTCTTTGCCTCCTGCATATCTTTAGGACTGAGAAATAATATACCCCTCTTCTTTGGAGTGGGTTCAAGTGGTGATTCAGGGAGAGTCCAATTATCATAATTCTTCAATAGTTCCTCAGCTTGTTCAACAGTTCATTCCCTGAAAACACAACCAACACAACTATCTAGGAAGTCCCTAGAAGCATCTATTAGTCCATTATAGAAGATATCAAGTAATTCATTTTTCTTAAGAGGGTGATCAGGCAAAGCATTAAGCAATTGGAGAAGCCTCCCCCAAGCTTGTGAGAGACTCTGTTCTTCAATTTGCACAAAGTTAAATATTTCCTGTAAGGCAACTTGTTTCTTATGAGCAGGAAAATATTTTTCAGAGAAGTAGTAAATCATATCCTGGGGACTACACACACAACATGAGCAAGAGTATTGTACCATATCTTAGCATCACCCTTTAATGAGAACGGGAATAATTTGAGAATATAGTAGTAGTGAATCTTCTCATTATGAGCAAAAAGGGTAGCTATATCATTCAACTTAGTAAGATGTGCCACTACAGTTTTAGTTTCATAGCCATGGAAAGGATCAAACCAACCAAAGTAATTAACTCTAGGTCGACAGGGAATTCATAATCCTTATTGGTAACAAACATAGGTGAAGTAGCAAACTTAGGATCACATTTCATTCTAGCATTCAAAGTCTTTTCTTTATACTTGCATAGAAATTTCTTAAGATTATATCCATCCTTACAAGAAAGAATGTCGCTAGATACTTCTCCATCCATAACATAACCCTCAGGTATCTCAGGCATTTCAAATCTTGGAGAGCTATGTCTAATAGGTGTTTCATAATTATCAGTTTCAAAGACTTCATCAATTTTAGTAGTTCATCAGTTTCAATAATTTCATTCTCCTTAGCTCTAGCAATTTGTTCATCAAGAAATTCACCTCACAATATCATCAAGCAAGGTACTAGCATCATCATAAGCATCATTCATAGCAGAAGTAGCATCATCAATAACTTGCGACATATCAGGATTAATATCATGTGGTGGTGTTGCAAGTCTACTCATAATAGAAGGTGAATCAAGTGCGGAGTGTGATGGCAAATTCGTACCCCCTCGTCTTAGAGGTACAATCTTGGTTCTTGTATCCCTCAGATTCTTCATAGTGATAAGTTGATATAAATACCAAGTGACTCAGCAAATATAGCTATGCTCCCCGACAACGGTGCCAGAAAAAGGTCTTGATAAGCCACAAGTATAGGTGATTGCAACAGTTTTCAAGTGTAGAGTATTCAACCCAAATTTATAGATTCGACACAAGGGGAGCCAAAGAAAATTTGAGAGTATTAGCAGTTGAGTTGTCAATTCAACCACACCTAGAGATTAAATATCTGTAGCAAAGTGATCAGTAGCAAAGTAATATGCTAGTTTGATAGCAGTGGTAACAATAGTAGTACCTGTAACAATGATAGCAATAGTTTTGTAGCAAGTGTAACAACGACAATGGCAATAGTAACTTAGCAAGAACAATAAGTGGAAAACTTGTAGGAACTAGATCGATGTATTCATTGGATGATATTCATCATATAACAGTCATAACCTAGGACAACACAGAACTAGCTCCAGTTCATCAATGTAATGTAGACATGTATTCCATAAATAGTCATACGTGCTGATGGTAAAGAACCTGCATGACATCTTTTGACCTACCCTCCTGTGGAAGTGGAGTCCATAAGGAAACTAGGGGATATTAAGGCCTCCTTTTAATAGAGAACCGGGACAAAGCATGATCACATAGTGAATACATGAACTCCTGAAACTATGGTCAGCATCGAAAAGTATCCCGACTATTGTCACCCCGGGGTTTACGGATCATAACACGTAATAGGTGCATATGGGTAGGCAAGATCGTATCAAGAACATAGATATAATGGTGATAACATAAATGGTTCATATCTGAAATCATGGCACTCAGGCCCTAGTGGCAAGCATTAAGCATGGCAAAGTCATAGCAACATCAATCTTAGAACATAGTGGATACTAGGGATCAAGACCTAACAAAACTAACTCGATTACATGATGAATATCATTCAACTCCTCACGGACCAACAATCCTACGAAGGAATTACTCACTCCCGGTGAGGAGCATCATGGAATTGGTGATGAAGGAGGGTTGATGATGATGAAGACCAAAGATTCCCCTCCAAAGCCCCAAACGGGCTCCATATCTGGCATCCCGATGAATAATAGGAGGTGGCAGTGGCTCCGTCTTGCGAATCGCGATAAAACTTTCTCCTTGATTTTTCTCTCTGAAAATAGGAATTTATAGTGCTAGAATTAGGGTCAGTGAGGCCACGAGGTGGGCACAACCCACCAGGGCACGCCTAGGGGCTAGCTGGCGCGCCCTGGTGTATCGTGCCCAGCCAGGCCCCTCCTCCAGTGGTTCTTGGCTCCAATATTTTTTACTTATTCTAAAATAAATCTCCAAAAAGTTTCATTCAATTTCGAGAACTTTTATTTCTGCACAAAAACAACATCATGGTAGTTCTGTTGAAAACAACGTCAGTCCGGGTTAGTTTCATCCTAATCATGCAAATTAGAGTCCAAAACAAGAGAAAAGGCGCTAGGAAAATTAGAAATGATGGAGACGTATCTGTGACTGTGAGGGAGATAAGACGAGTGTATCGTTCTAGGGTTGCAAATTTGCACTTTCTTGTTTTATCCATTATTTGCTCGGAGATGCATCACTCATAGATGGGAGAGCAGAATGCTTAGCTCGCCTGATCTTTCTATTTTGCGTAGTGCGCTTTATGATCACAAGACTTTTAGTTTGGGAGCTATTCTTGCACATCGGTTGAACACCAACCGCTCCAAGGGTGTCATCTATGGTGGTATTTATGCCTCACGCCTCGCTAGACATTTTGAGATTCCTATTAGGCATGGGGAGGATGAGATTTTACCTACTAAATATGTTGATTATGATAGCATGGTTGAGCATAACTTTATTGACTCCGGTGACAAACGATTTCGGTATAATTTGGTTTGTAGTCAGGATTCTTGTGAGGAGATTACTTTTCCTACGCCTTCTTTGTTTAATCTTTCCAAGGGCAAGTACACTATTATGCATAAGAACATTTAGCTTATTGGGGCATGGCACCACCCGCAACACCTAAGCTAGAGCGAGCATCGGAGCCTACATATCAGTGGGACCCTCAGGAGCCTCAGTATTACCTTGGACCTGATTATTTCCAGTCGTGGCCATAAACCAAGTTAGGCCAAAAGCCTAAGATTAGGGGAGTACGTATGTATCACCGACATTACATTCATGTATCACACATTCATTTCAGTTGTTGGTGTTTATCCTCTTTCATTGTATATCATGTTTAGTTTTATTTTTCTTCTCTTTTGTGTGTTTGAACAACTTTCAAAAATCTGAAAATACTTCTCACTTATTTCTCGGTCTTTCTTTCTTGTCTATCTAGTTCATAGTATTAAAAAGAAAACCCAAAAATATTTCCTATTCTTTTTTGCTTCTTCGCAGCTTTCCCGTGTAAATAGTTTTTCTCGTTTCTTGTTTTCTTTTGCGTCGGAAAAACTAAAAATTCAAAAATATTTCAGTGTTTTCTTTTCTAAATTTCTTTTCTCTCTTTGAGTTGTTATGAGAGAAGACTCCACCTGAATTTTCAAATGGCTCATCTTTTCCATGTTATTAATCCAATGAAGAGCCAATTCTACCTTGTCTCCTTTGAATAACACGTTTATAGATTTCAGCTTAGTCCACTAAACTCTTGCACTATTATTATTATTATTATCACATTATTCGATTATGCAAGTGAAAGGCAATTATGACGATAATTTGATGAAGTTGTCGTGATGAAGGAAAGATGGTATGAACTCTTCTTGTTTTTTTTCTGTAAATATGTTTAGCTCGCAATTCTTGATTCAAAGTATCGTGAGCAAACATATTTGTGATAAAAATTAGATATTATAGTTGCTCATGCCATGCTTAAGTAGCTGGGAATGCATAATGTTTTATCTTGGATGTCAACATGCATTAAAATGATTATGATGTAGTATGTTAGGATGGTATCCTCCTTTGAAGTATTCAAGCAGCTTGACTTGGCACATGTTAAAGGCATACAATAGATTCAAATCCAATAAAGCCTCTACTATATTTACATTTAGACTGTTTATATTCTACTCATACTCCTATTCAAGCATTAATTATTCTCAATGCATGACTATGACCATAGTCGCTCTCTAGCTGGTCTCTTCTCAATCTTTTTGATAGCCTTCGCATGTACTAAGCGGGAATACTGCTTGTGCATCCAAATCCCTTAAATCAAAGTCATTCCAGATGAGTCCACCATATCGACCTATATGCGGTATTACTGTGTCATTACAAGTAAATTGACATGTGCCAACTTTAAAACCTTCAAGTAAACATATGTTTTGTGTGCTCGTATCGCTCATGGAGTGACATTGCGGTCAGTATCTTCCATGCTAAGCGGGTTATTCTCACAACAAGAGTTTATTCACTCGTTCTGCATGAGAGAGGCTGGTAAAAAGGATGAGCAATCCTGCAAAAATAAATAAACAAGAAATCCCCAAGTGACTTTGATTGTTTGAAGGGCACCCGAGGATTTGGCTACCCATGTGATGTCTACTACGCAACTTTATTCTTGTAAACTCGTGTTGGGCCTCCAAGCGCAAAGTTTTGTAGGACAATAACTATTTTCCCTCAAGTGGATGACCTAAGGTTTATCAATCCGTGGGAGGTGTAGGATGAAGATGCTCTCTCTCAAAACCCATGCAATCAAATAAAAGAAATATCTTGTGTCCCAATACACCCAATACAATGGCAAATTGTATAGATGCACTAGTTTGCCGAAGAGATGGTGATAAAAGTGCAATATGGATGATATATATAGGTTTTTGTAATCTGAAAATTTAAAACAACAAAGCAACAAGTGGTAAACAACGAGCAAAACGCTGTATACATGCTTGGAAATAAGGCCTAGGGTCCGTACTTTCGCTAGTGCAATATCTCAACAATGCTAATATAATTGGATCACATAACCATCGCTCGATGTGCAACGAAGAATCACTCCAAAGTTCTTATATAGCGGAGAACATAAGAAGAAATTGTTTGTAGGGTACGAAACCACCCTAAAGTTATCATTTTCGATCAATGTATCCAAGAGTTCGTACTAAAATAGCACCAAGTTATCCTTTCTGATCGATCTATCTAAGTGTTTGTACTAAAATAACACCATATGAGACGCATCAACCAACTCTAATGTCACCTAGATATTCTGATGTCACCACAAGTATCCATGAGTTAATTACACGATACGCATCAAACAATTTCAGATTCATCATATTCAATCCAATACAAAGAACAAAGAGTGCCCCAACATTTCTAACGGAGAACATGGTATGAAAACGTACAATCAACCCCTATGCATAGATCCCCAAGGTCATCGGAATCCGCAAGTTGACGCCATAACATATATCAAGTGAATCACTTGAATACACCAATGTCACTACGGGTATCCGCATACTCTCAAATCCATAAAAGTATTCAATCCGGTATTAACAAAATCGCAAAGGTAAAACTCAATTCATCACAACAAGATATATAGGGGAAAACACCATGTGATCCAACTATATTAACAAAGCTCGTGATACATCAAGATCGTTCCATCTCAAGAACAAGAGGGAGACAGGGAGAGATTGAACACATAACTACTAGTACAAGCCGTCATCCCCGAGGGTGAACTTCTCCCTCCTCACCATGGAGACCATATGGATGATGAAGATGGCCTCCGGAGATGATCTACCCTCTCCAACAGTGTACTGGAATGCCTCCAGATTGGTTTTTCATTGATAAAGAGAGCTATGGCGGTGGAACTTCTGATCTAGGTTTATTTCTGGGGGTTTATGAATATATAGGATTTTTGGGCATCGATTTCATGCGAAGTTGGGCCACGACTGGACCACAAGACACCAGAGAGCGCCAGAGGGGGCTGCCCCTCTAGCGTGGCCTGGTGGGTTGTGCCCACCTCGTGTCTCTTCTGGTCCTCCCACGAAGCTTCTAGTTCCTCTTTTGCTCCAAAAAATTGTCAAAAAGTTTCGTTGCATTTGGAGAACTTCTATTTCTGCACAAAAAACAACACCACGGTAGTTCTGTTGAAAACATCGTCAATCTGGGTTAATTGTAAATAAATCATATAAAGTGCATCAAAACCATATAAAAGTATTGTAAACATAGGTGAACACGGCATGAAAACTTCATAAATTATCGATACTATGGAGATGTATCAGCATCCCCAAGCTTAATTCATACTCGTCCTTGAGTAGCTAAATGACAAAAAGAAATAATTTATGAAGTGTGAATGCTAGCATAGTGCATAAGTTTGATCAATCATAATTTCAACCACTTTTCCTAGAATCATAACATAAAATATTTCTCAAAAAACTCACCATGATAAAGTAGCAATTAATTCACATGTTATGGTTCAAACCATGAATTCTCTTGAAACTTAACAACCTATGTTCTTAGTCACCAAACTATTACAATTCAACTTATTCTCAACAAAGTCTAAGTAAGATATCCACATACTCAATCATCATATAGTCTTCTATGATTGCTAGTACTCAAAGCATATTTTTAGAACAAATGGCATCCATCGAACACAGAGAAAGATATGGGCTTAATGTTTCGCCTCCCAACTCATTTATCATAGAGATAATTGTCAACAATAATAAGTCATCGTCAAATATATTTGACTGTCCGTATGTGCCTAGTTCTTTCCCCATCACATGATGCTTTCCAACTAGAGAATAATTGAGGTTGAAATGAGAATAAATACTATTGAATCTTGCATAAAAGTAAATACTGAAAGGTGAAAGATAGGCCCTTCGCAGAGAGAAGCAGAGGTTGTCATGTAATTTTTGGTTTTGTATGCACAATCCCTTAATGCAAAATAATGTCACGTTATATTGCACATTATGATAGCAACCTTTATTATGAAGTCAGTCGCTTTTATTACTTTGCCATGACAAGTTCGAACAATGCTCAATTTTCTCTTACACTAAATGATCAAACACATTTAGAAGCAATTTTTATTGCCTTTTTGCATCGATGACAACTTACTTGAAGGATCTTATTCAGTCCATAGGTAGGTATGGTGGACACTCATGACAAGAAACTAGGTTTAAGGGTTTTTGGATGCACAAGTAGTATCTCTACTTAGTATGGATTTTTGTCTAGAAAATGATCCTAAGCAAACACCACATGTTGGAGGATCCATAACAATAAAACTTCTATGCAAATATACACAACCATAACTCATTACATTGTATTCCTTATCCAACTTCAACTAATTTGGTGAAGTTTGAAAATAATTAATGGGTATTAACAGTCATAGAAGATGTCCAAGATATATATTTGTATGTGAAAGTTTCCATCCTTATACTAACCATTCATGAATTGCTTGTATGACTGTCGTGGTTTTATCATGGCAGATTGTCGATGCACTAGAGTTTTGGGCTCTCCAGTGCCCCTTAATCGTGCACGGGCAGTAGTGGCCACCCTAGCAGCGAGGCCCGGCAGGGACTTGCCAGATACCAACACAGGATAATCAAGACCATCGGCAAGACCTTGCCAGGAGGACTATTGAATCCCCAGACAAAGCAAGGCCCCGGCAAGGCGAAGCCCCAGAAAGGCCCCGCCAGCGCACGGGCCAGGTGTCGATCCGCCTGGACGCGAGTCGCGGCGTCGACGTTGGAGTGGGCTAAGCGGTGCCGATGGGATAGGCTCCCGTCCCGTCCCACTAATGGACAAAGATGCCTGATGGTTCATTAAATGCGCCTGTCCTACTTCGTCAGTGTTAGGTATGATAGCACTGTAGCTCTGTACACCCCGTGTACACACTGTATGCCACTGTTAGGATCCCCTTCAGAGTATAGAAGGAGGCCCAGGGCGATACAGTAGAGGACTTTTTGACTTTTGGGACTTTCTAGCTCACACGCGTGGCAGCTGCTCATAGCGCTCCTGTAGCTAGAACCCTAAGAACACTCTCAATACAATCAAGCCAGAGTAGGGTTTTACGCATTAGTGCGCCAGTTTCCTCACGCTCAACATCACCATGGCCCCCAAGAAGAAGGGCCTGACAGCAGTTGGCCCATCCACGTCCGTCGTCCCTGTATCTGTGCAGTTTTTCCTTTTCCCAAATTTTAGTGTTTGCAGTTTTAGCATTCATGGCAAGTCAATTTCACCCTACACATGCAAGTCTAAGAGTATATCAGCATAAAATAACAACAAGCATGAGTCAAAGGGATAGGGTCGAAAGATCAAACGCAATTGTAGACACGATGATTTTTTTTCGTGGTTCCGATAGGTGGAGCTATCGTACATCCACGTTTGTGGAGTCTTCAACCCATGAAGGTTAACGGTCACGAGAGTCCACGGAGGGCTCCACCCATAAGGGTCCACGAAGTAGCAACCTTGACTATACCATATAGCTTCCGTCCATGAAGGACTAGCCTCACTATGGGTAGATCTTCACGAAGTAGGCGATCTCCTTGCCCTTACAAACTTCTTGGTTCACTCCACAACACGAAGTAGGAGGCTCTCAAGCGACACCTAACCAATCTAGGAGCCACCACCCTCCAAAAGGTAATAGGCTCGGTAATGACGATGAACTCCTTGCTCTTGTGCTTCAAGATGATAGACTCCTCAACACACAATCACTCTCTCACAGATTTGGCTTGGTGGAAGAGATGGGATTGGTGGAAAACAACTTAGGGAGGATAGAAATCAAGATCCATATGGTTGGAGTGGAAGATCTTGATCTCAACACAAGGGTAGGTGGTTTTGTCTCAGAAAATCTGATAGGATAGGTATGGAATAGTTCCGAGTGCTTCTCTTTCGAGTAGGTGGTGGTGGAGGGGCATATATAGGCATCTCCAAAAATCCAACCGTTACACACAAAATGACCAACTCGGTGACACCGATGTGTTAATCTCGGTGGTACCGAAGTGATCAAAAGGTGGCAACTTTTGAGTCTCGGTGAGATCGATATATGAAACTCGGTTGCACCGATAAGGTGACCAACGATCAGATTTCCAATCTCGGTGATGTCGACCCAACAATCTCGGTGGTACCGAAAATGTGAATTTGTGTAACGGAAAATTGGCAACCTAAACTCGGTGGCACCGGTACGGAATCGGTTGCAGCAAAGTGGCTAGGGTTTAGCTAAGTCTGTCTAGGTTCTAGAATCGGTGGCACCGAGATAGGAATGTTGGTTGCATCGATTTTGACTATTTGGCTATAGACAGACTTTGGTGGGAGAGCTTGTGGATGTTTTTGGTGACTATCACTTGTGCATGTATGAGCATTTTGTTCACCAACAAAACCTTACCCCCTTTTAATAGTATTGGCTTTCCTATGGACTCAAAGTGATTTCTCACAAATGTAAAATGTAAAGTCCTCTTGCTTGAAGCTTGGCCAACCTATTTCCTTGCATCTTGGGGTAATTCCACGATCCTTTTGCCATCCCTATCATTGAACTTTTCCTGAAATATACTTGTTGGAAACATTAGTTCAATGACTTATATGTCGTTATTAATTACCAAAACCACCAAGGGAGCAAATGTGCTTTCAGTCTCCCCCTTTTTGGTAATTGATGACAACATATAGATCAAAGCTTAGACAAAGATATAATCAATGAATATAATCGTCGCTTTGAGAAGTATGTGATAAGCAAGAGCTCCCCCTAAATTTGTGCATTATTTTAAATTTGCATTTCAATGCAACTGGACAATTAATTAGGTACATGGGTCACTTCTTACATGTCACATACAACTTGTTCGTGTGCGAGAATAATTAGAATGAACATCATACCGCAACACAATCAAGGAAAGATGAATGATCATCACATAAGCATCAAAATGATAGGAAATAGTAGCATCAAACATTAAAGCGTATGATCAAACATCATCAAACATGTATCACAAGAAACCAAAAGAGTATCACAACAACCAAAATCAATTGTTTTTGAAAAGCAACAAACACCAAACGCTCTCTCACTCGAAGCCTAAAGATCTGTATACACTTCTCCCCCTTTGGCAACAAGTTACCAAAAAGTTCAAAGGCATATATCTAAGTGTTCTTGGGCTGATCTCCTCTAGTTGTTGATGAAGGAGTCGAGAGAACAACATTGGTGAAGATCTCTACAGATGTCGTGGATGGAGCTGGAGTGTATACTGGAGGAACTGGAGCTGATGGAGCTGTAGCTGAGGTGACAGCAGCAGGAGCTGATGAAGAGGGCCTCAAGTCTGGAGCCGGCACTATGGATTATCTAGCCCGAGTAGTGAACTGTGTGCTCGGCCTGAGAGGTGATCCATCATCATCATCATCATCATCATCATCATCATCATCAGAAGCATGAGGTATGTGCACTGAGTCAACTTCCTTCTGAAGCTCTATGACTATCTTAGTCACCCTGTCCACCTTATCATTGAGAGTCTTGATCCTTGTTTCAAAGATCCTCACAAGACTGTTCTGGTTGTCTAGAATCCCCGTAGTGTCCTTCTGCATGTTCTGAACTAATGAAATCAGCAGACCCATTTGCTCATTTCTGGATCTAGGAACTTGACTGCTATTGGCTCTAACTGCCTCTGCCTCTACCTGAGCTTTATAGATGTGAGATGATCTGGGTCCATCACCATGATATTGTCCTCAAACTCTGGCTGTAGGGGAAAATGTGGACGATCTAGAGCAAATATGTGCTTTTCCAACTAAGAGTTGATAAGCATCTGGATATAGGGTGCGTAGCAGCAAGAGCGCTGCTGATTAGCAGCAACCCTCTTAAATGTCTCAAAAATTAAGACCATAACTCTAATCCTGGTATGACTGTCAAGGTGGATCAACATGTTGATGGAGTAGCGTCAGATCATCTTGTCATCTCCTGACTTGGGCATCAAAGTGTGCCTCGGAATGGTGTCCATGGTGCAGAGGCCAGCTTGAAGATAGTAGATGGGTCCTAGCTTGTGAGATTGCACTTTGTCTGCAGGGATAGGAGTATACATATCCTTCATGGCATTGTGGCTCGCCTTGGATTCCATGTAGACATCCAAATCTCCATCCTGTGCCTCTGGAACTCCTAGAAGTGCAGCCCATTCATCAACAGTGGACTCATACCTTCCTGCTTTAGTCATCCATACAATCCTACCATCTCCATAGAAATGTGCAGTGGAGTAGAATTGTATGATCATTTCATCATTCCATGTTGTAAGCTCTCTGCCAACAAATTCATCCAGTCTAATGCAGTGGAAATTGTCTTGGACACTTGGGAAGTAGTCCTCATTCTCCTTAATGAATTTCTAATCAACATATCTCATGTCACTGACCGCTGGGCTCTTGTCTAGCAGGACTATCTCATAGCAGTCTTGCTGCTCCTCAGTGTAGAATCTGTAATCAACAATAGTCTTCTTCCTCTGGGCATATGGATCAATAGCTCTCCATGCCCTCAAACCTGAGTCTTTCCTCTTCTTCATATCTTCAGCAACTAGGTGGTTGTCATCATGTACTGGAAGGTGTGGTATGAGTTTCATCAAGGTTGTCAAGTCATCATCTTGCTCAGCTCTTGAAGTAGTTCCCTTGTTCTTTTCAGAAGCTGGAATCTGCCTAGTTGTCCTATTAGGCTTTTCAGCAGCAGCCTTCTTGGATTTGGTGCTCTTGGATGTGCCAGACTTGGGCATAGCATCAGATAGAAGTTCTTGGCCTTCTTCTTGGGAGGAGCCTTCTCAACATGTTCTTCCTCCTCTTCTTTAGCAGCAGCACCAGTAGACTCCTTTGGATCTTCATACATTGATGTAGGCCCGCTAGTCACATGGATTATCCTCTTTCTGGCTCTCTTCTCCCCTGCCTTCTTAGGCATAGACTTCCTTGGGGGATCAACGATCACTATAGCCCTAGCACTCTTGTGGAAGAAGTGGATTCAGTAGCAGACTTCTTAGCAGCCTTCTCTTGCTTCTTGGCAAGAATCTCCTCAGGGACAAAGTCTGAATCCTCCTCATCTAAATTCAGCTTCTTCCTGGCCCTAGTAGCATCCTTGGGCAACCCATGGGAGCTGGGGGTGCCTGGATCTGAAGATGTACTAGGCTCAGGGCTAGTGCCTGAACTCATGTCAACACCCTGCTCTGGCAAATTCCGATTGTCCTCAGCATCTGACATATTGATCCTATGAATAGAGTATAGAAGAGTAGAAGAAGATGACTCATCACAAAATGAGGCTGGTTTTTCAAAGTTTGAACAATAGATTTGCAAAGTTTTGCATTCTATCAAATGAATATCGGTACAGCCGAAGCAAAATTATCGGAGCTATCGAGACAGACTTCCTCCTTAGTCGAAACTTGGCACCCCTTTCGGTGAGACTGAAAGGTGCACTCAGTTTCACCGAGAAAGTTCTCAGTACCCCAGATGTCCAAATCGGTGACACCGATTTGCTTGCTTCGGTTCCACTAAAATTCCATGGTTCTCTAATCCAAGGGACTCCTTTTGTGTATAAAAAGCTTTCAAATAGTGGCAAGATATCATAGAAACCCTAATGCACAAGATTTGGAGGTTGGAGTGCAAGAGGGGGCCGAATCCGTACCCTAGCTTGGCGACGGATCTGCTATGACGGCGACGATGGAGAAGATTTCGTTGATGGCGGCGATTCCCAGCGGCGGAGGAGCGCAGGGGGACAAGGGCGATGACCAGGGGTCTTGAAAATGGCAGCTTAGGGTTATGAGGCGTGATGGTTTGACGATGAATTTCAAAGCATCGGGGTCCACAATATATATACCCACCACTATCGGTGACGCCGATTCTATATTGTCGGTGTCACCGAGTTCCTCAACTGTTAGTTGACAAGGAAACTTGGTGTAACCAAGAATATGGAATTGGTAGTACCAAGATAGAAAAACCAGATCAACCCTAGGCATTCGGTGAGACCAAGATTTTGGGGTTGGTTCCGCCGAGATGCACTTGGGAGGTTTTAATGGCCAGTCCTTGTCGATACGGAACTCCGAGTGCTCCACATACAGAGGGATCAAAAAGCACTTGTTCAAATTTTGTGATGCAACATGGATAGAGTATGAGGTGAGAAAGCATAGATAGCTAAAGAGTGGTCCTAGGCATTCTTGTCCATCCAATTGGCAAAAGATAAATCAAAGAACAAATAGCAACAATTGGATGTCCTCAAATGAGAAAATAAATGCAGACCAACATGCTCACACAATAAGATGTCAAATGAAATCATGACAAACATGCACAAACACTCTAGCATCTAACAAGCACTTGGGCGATGACGAAGTCATCTATATATGAGTATTTGACTTAGGAGCCAAGTAAGAATACTTGATCATAAGTCATACTCATCGTTTAAGCACAAGTGGGGTTACCACTTTTCCATAAAGCATTTAATGTTGTCACATACTAAGAGATGCTTTGACTCAAGTCTTAGAGTAAAGCTCCCCCTTGATGTGACATCCCCCATAAGAGGGATAAACTAACCTTGGGTTATGTCGATGAAGACTTCATGTTGGTGAGGTAGTGGTGGATGCTCAAGGTTGATGAAGATCACCAAGAGTTGGGAGCATCCTTGTTGTTTCCTTACTCTTCTCACCTACATGGGTTAGTCCCAACACACAGGAGACAAATACAAGGATATCTATGGACATGGAGTGCAAAGCAT
Organism: Hordeum marinum; assembly: GCA_022496015.1. Classification (NCBI taxonomy): domain Eukaryota; kingdom Viridiplantae; phylum Streptophyta; class Magnoliopsida; order Poales; family Poaceae; genus Hordeum; species Hordeum marinum. The sequence continues at coordinate 107,751,276 of CM039675.1, forward strand.
GTGTGATGATGTCCATTGATTTGTTGATTACCTTGTCCCTTGCTTACCTTTGAGGGAATGTGTGACTGCTTGAACTATTGCATAGGGTTGATGTTGATTGCAAATAGATCTTGCCAATAATGAATGTGAGTGAATTTCATTGGCGAAGTCACCCCTCAAGAACTTTCTAGTTCTTCTTCTTGGCGACCCACATCAAGTTTATGGGGATCCTTGGTGTTGTAGTAGCCTTTGTAGACGTTGAGCTTGAAGTAGCCTTGGGAACCCACTCCACCATAGCTAGGGATTCATATTCATATGAGTCAATGTCCTCTTGAAGCTTGTTCTTGCCCTTGAGCTTGTGGTCTTGTGGTGGAAGGTCATCTTGAGTGTTTGTCCCCTTGGGAAGAGTATTTTCATACTTCTCCTTTTGAGTAGCAAACTTGGGCTCGGGATATTGACCTTCTTCCCATTCAACTCCATTAGCGTTGAAGTAGACAACACCACAATTCTTTCGGTATCCTCCATGCTTGCGTACAATTTCCTCAAATTGCTTACACCCGGCAAGACTCTTGTAGATACCTTTCTCTATAATTCCTTTCAATAAAGCATTTTATTGCTCAAGTATAACTTGGCTAAGAGAATCATCATTAGTGGAATCAATAGAACTACTAGGAGCAACATCATTGGGTTTAGCATTTTATTGTTGCTACTAGATGAAGAACCTTTCTTGCCTTTGTTACTAGTTTCCTTAGATTTAACTTGTGACATGAATGTAGACAAGAGTAGTCATTTTGCAAGATAAGATGAAGTCTTCCTTTGAATATCATCATTGATAGCTTTAACAAATTCATGTTCTTGCTCCAAATTGAGCTTCTCGAAGCGTAGCTTCTCATGAGTTCTTACAAGCTCTCTATGATCTTCGAGAGTAGATTCATGGGATAACTTAAGAGTGTTAAGTTATTTAGTTAGTTCTTCTATTTTCATCTTATCATCGTCAATCGACCTATCTTGACTAGCATGAGAAATATCACTAGTCTTGTCACATAGCAAGTCATCATCACAAAGCAAATCATCTTCATCACTATTGAAATCAACATATTTGGGGTGTGATACCTTGGGGCCTTTAGCCATGAAGCAACTTCCACTCCCTTCATTTGGTGAATCAAATAGATCAAAGGAGTTGGTACTCACTAGAGCAATTCCGGCAACACCATTATCTTGACTATAGTCGAAGTCGGAGTTATAGCTTCTCTTGGAGTTGTTGTCGGAGTCAGACCTAGAAACCTATTCACCAAAATGAGCTTGATGTTTCCTTCTTGAGTAGTTCTTGGTGTAATTTTACTTCTTCTCCGAGTCCCTACTTCTCCTTGAGGGCCTTCATTCATAACGATCATCTCTACTCCTTCTCTCTCTTCGAGGTGACTCGTCTCTTGAGCTTTGTCTTCTTGATGACTCTTCTCTTTGTTTGTAAGGAGCCATGCGCTCATTGGAGTAGTGTCCGGCCTTCCCACAATTGCAGCAGTTTCAGTCACGACTTGACGAACGCTTCTCTTCATGTCTTGAGTTGGAGCTACGATCTTTGCTTCTATTCTTGTAGAACTTGTTGGATTTCTTGACCATGAGGCTTATCTCTTCATTTGTGACAAGGTTGTCGCTTGAGGTAGCGGGAGCATCGTTTGTGGCTTTGTAAGAACTGCTAGACTTTTGGCTAAGCTCTTCCTTGTCTTTGAGTTTCATCACATGAGCAACAATTCTACCAATCACTTCCGTTGGTTTGAGATCTTTGTAGTTGGGCATCATTTGGATCAATGTGCAAACGGTGTCATATCGATCATCCAAAGCTCGAAGTATCTTCTTGATCATGAATTTATCTATCATTTCTTCGCTTCCTAAGCTGGCAATCTCATAAGTGATGAGATCTATCCTAGAGTACATCTCAGCGACTCCTTCACCATCCTTCATCTTGAACTTGTCAAGCTGACCTTCAAGAACATCTAACTTGGATTCTCTCATGGACTCAGTTCCTTCGTGCATATCAACCATAGTATTCCAAATCTCTTTTGCGTGTTCAAGATGGCTGATTTTGTTGAATTCTTCGGGGCATAGGTAGTTGAATAGAATGTCACATGCTTGAGCATTGAGTTGCAACATCTTCAATTCATTTGCAGTCACTTCACAATTGGGTTCCTTTCCTTCCGCAAAGAATTCACCTTGCAAGCCAACATGAACAACATCCCAAAAGACATGATTATGACCAAGCCAATGCATTTTCATTTTATGCTTCCAACTAGCAAAATTTGTGCCATCAAAGTACGGACCTCTACGGTGATAAATTCCCTCACTAGATGCCATACTTCTCCTAGGTTGTGAAACCAATGCAATGGTGACCAAAGCTCTTATACCACTTGTAGGATCGAAAGTAGGTCTAGAGGGGGGTGATTAGACTACTTGACCAAATAAAAGTTTTGCCTTTTCCCAATTTTTAGTGTTTGCAGTTTTAGCATTCATGGCAAGTCAATTTCACCCTACACATGCAAGTCTAAGAGTATAGCAGCGGAAAATAACAACAAGCATGAGTCAAATGGATAGGGTCGGAAGATCAAACGCAATTGTAGATGCGAAGATTTTTCCCGTGGTTCCGATAGGTGGCGCTATCATACATCCACGTTTGTGGAGTCTTCAACCCGCGAAGGGTAACGGTCGCGAGAGTCCATAGAGGGCTCCACCCATAAGGGTCCACGAAGTGGCAACCTTGACTATTCCATATAGCTTCTGTCCATGAAGGACTAGCCTCACTATGGGTAGATCTTCACGAAGTAGGCGATCTCCTTGCCCTTACAAACTTCTTGGTTCACTCCACAACACAAAGTAGGAGGCTCTCAAGCGACACCTAACCAATCTAGGAGGCACCACCCTCCAAAAGGTAATAGGCTCGGTAATGACGATGAACTCCTTGCTCTTGTGCTTCAAGATGATAGACTCCTCAACACACAATCACTCTCTCACAGATTTGGCTTGGTGGAAGAGATGGGATTGGTGGAAAGCAACTTAGGGAGGCTAGAAATCAAGATCCATATGGTTGGAGTGGAAGATCTTGATCTCAACACAAGGGTAGGTGGTTTTGTCTCAGAAAATCTGATAGGATAGGTATGGAATAGTTCTGAGTGCTTCTCTTTCGAGTAGGTGGTGGTGGAGGGGCATAGGTTGGTATCTCCAAAAATCCAACCGTTACACACAAAATGACCAACTCGGTGACACCAACGTGTTAATCCCGGTTGTACCGAAGTGATCAAAAGGTGGAAACTTTTGAATCTCGGTGAGACCGATATATGAAACTTGGTTGTACCGATAAGGTGACCAACAGTCAGATTTCCAATCTCAGTGACGCCGACCCAACAATCTCGATGGTACCGAAAATGTGAATTTGCGTAACAGAAAGTTGGCAACCTAAACTCGGTGGCACCAGTATGGAATCGGTTGCACCAAAGTGGATAGGGTTTAGCTAAGCATGTCTAGGTTCTGGAATCGGTGGCACCAGGATAGGAATGTTGGTTGCACCGATTTAGAATGTTTGGCTATAGAGAGACTTTGGTGGGAGAGCTTCTGGATGTTTTTGGTGACTATCACTTGTGCACGTATGAGCATTTTGTTCACCAACAAAACCTTACCCCCTTTTAATAGTATTGGCTTTCCTATGGACTCAAAGTGATTTCTCACAAATGTAAAATGTAAAGTCCTCTTGCTTGAAGCTTGGCCAACCTATTTCCTTGCATCTTGGGGTAATTCCACAATCCTTTTGCCATCCCTATCATTGAACTTTTCCTGAAATATACTTGTTGTAAACATTAGGTCAATGACTTATATGTTGTTATTAATTACCAAAACCACCAGGGGAGCAAATGTGCTTTCAGTCTCCCCCTTTTTGGTAATTGATGACAACATATAGATCAAAGCTTAGACAAAGATATAATCAATGAATATAATCATCGCTTTGAGAAGTATGTGATAAGCAAGAGCTCCCCCTAAATTTGTGCATTATTTTAAATTTGCGTTTGAATGCAATTGCACAATTGATTAGGTACATGGGTCACTTCTTACATGTCACATACAACTTGGTGGTGTGCGAGAATAATTAGAATGAACATCATACCACAACACAATCAAGCAAAGATGAATGATCATCACATCAGCATTAAAATGATAGGAAATAGTAGCATCAAACATTAAAGTGTATGATCAAACATCATCAAACATGTATCACAAGCAACCAAAATAGTATCACAACAACCAAAAGCAATTGTTTTTGAAAAGCGACAAACACCAAACGCTCTCTCACTCGAAGCCTAAAGATCTGTATACACTTCTCCCCCTTTGGCAACAAGTTACCAAAAAGTTCAAAGGCATATATCTAAGCGTTCTTGGGCAGATCTCCTCTGGTTGTTGATGAAGGAGTTGAGAGAACAGCGTTGGCGAAGATCTCTGCAGATGCCGTGGATGGAGCTGGAGTGGATACTGGAGGAACTGGAGCTAATGGAGGAGGAGCTGAGGTGACAGCAGCAGGAGCTGATGAAGAGGGCCTCAAGTCTGGAGCAGGCACTATGGGTGATCTAGACCGAGTAGTGAACTGTGTGCTCGGCCTGAGAGGTGATCCATCATCATCATCATCATCATCAGAAGAAGAAGCATGAGGTATGAGAACTGAGTCAACTTCCTTCTGAAGCTCTATGACTATCTTAGTCACCCTGTCCACCTTATCATTGAGAGTCTTGATCCTTGTTTCAAAGATCCTCACAAGACTGTTCTGGTTGTCCAGAATCCCCTTAATGTCCTTCTGCATGTTCTGAACTGATGAAATCAGCAGATCCATTTGCTCATTTCTGGATATAGGAACTTGAGTGCTAGTGGCTCTAACTGCCTCTGCCTCTGCCTGAGCTTTACAGATGTGGGATGATCTGGGTCCATCACCATGATGTTATCCTCAAGCTCTGGCTGTAGGGGAAAATGTGGACGATCTAGAGCAAATATGTGCTTTTCCAACTAAGAGTTGATAAGCATCCGGATATAGGGTGCATAGCAGCAAGAGCACTACTGATCAGCAGCAACCCTCTTAAATGTCTCAAAAATTAAGACCATAACTCTAATCCTGGTATGACCGTCAAGGTGGATCAACATGTTGATGGAGTAGCCTCGGATCATCTTGTCATCTCTTGACTTGGGCATCAAAGTGTGCCTCGGAATGGTGTTCATGTTGGGAGGCCAGCTTGAAGATAGTAGATGGATCCTAGCTTGTGAGATTGCACTTTGTCTGCAGGGATAGGAGTATACATATCCTTCATGGCATTGTGTCTCGCCTTGGATTCCGTGTAGACATCCAAATATCCATCATGTGCCTCTAGAACTCCTAGAAGTGCAGCTCATTCATCAATAGTGGACTCATATCTTCCTCCTTCAGTCACCCCCGTGCCCCTAGGTCTCAGGACAGAGCGGTACTATCTGCAGGTGGTACGACGAACTTCGGGGGTGGAAGAGTTTCTTCCAGGGCACCCACGCTGGCGCCTATGCTGCGACCTTCTCAGGACGCACACAGAGAGCCGCGCCACGATGCCCGCAGTTCTCCTGCGCATCATTCCCAAGATGTGCGGGACCAACATGCTCACCAGCATGCAAGCGGGAGTGGCATGCCGACGCAGGACCGCGGCGATGCTCCTTCTAACATGGTTAGGAGTTAGAGCACCTCGTGTTCCTTGCACCGTTCGCTACCGAATACGTCGGAGGAAGCGATGGCGTGGGCGCAGCTACTCCTAAACTTCCCTCCTGTTGCGGAGAATCTCGACGAATGGAGAGCCACCATTCAGAGCCTCCTCAGCCTCGCAGATAAGTTTCGGTCCACCGAGCCGGCTCATGCCAGTGGTGAGAGGGCCGGAGGCGGTGCGACTTCGGTGCACTCTCCTCCATAGGAGCATTGCCGATCACCGACTCAACGGAGCGATGCTTACGATGGTTACTCGACGGTGTCGTCTGACCCACGGACACGCCGCGATCAGCGTCAAGTTCTTCAAGTACGGGGCAAGGAAGACGCTCGAACTACAATCGAGTGACGTTGGGAAGCGCGCCTCCAGTCTGATAGGCGTGCGGGACCCACTATAGGCAAGTCTGCACCAGGGTATCCTATCAGCGTGCCTTATGAGGTCGCTTGTCCAGCGTTTACCCGTGACCAGCGTCAAGTCCATTGGCCCAAATCCCGCACGTCAAGCCAGAAGTCCCGGAGAAGTATGATGGCAAGACTCATCCGTCAGAGTTCCTGAGCATCTACACCATTGCGGTGCAAGCTGCCGGGGGTCACAACGACAAGATACTCACTAACTACTTCCTGTTGGTGCTTAAGCCCAACGTCAGGTCTTGGTTGATGCATTTGCCAGAGGGGTCCATCGCCTCCTAGGCAGACTTGTGCCACGAGTTTGTTGGCGCCTTCACAGGAGGTCATCAAGCTCCTGGCCAAGAAAGTGATCTACACATCATCCCTCAAAAGGAGGACGAAACTTTACGCAAGTGCATCCAAAGGTTCAGCCACATGCATCACAGCATCCTAGACATTCATCCTACCGCTATTATCAGCGCGTTCCATCAGAACGTGCGCAACCGCAGGATGCGGGAAGAGCTAGTGATGAACAGAGTCAGGGACATCACCGAGCTTATGCTTTGGTAGACAAATGTGCTCGGGCTGAAGAAGGGAGGAGCTCCCCGGCGAAGACGCCGGTGCAGGGGTCGACTCTGAAGATGAAGACACCACTACCCAGCAAAGAAGGGCCGACGCTGGAACAAGAAACGCAAGGGCAAGACCGTACTTGCCGTCGAGGGATCTGACAAACCCGGCGCCGTCAAGAAGGGCAAGGTTGATGACCCTGGCAACGATGTTGCCGAGTGCGCCTCCTGCCACGCCCTGGCGGCTGCCGGCAAGCTAGAAGGCTCCGGCAAGCAGTATTGCAAGATCCATCACACCAAAGGCCATGATCTCCAAGATTGCTGGCAAGTTTAGCAGCTTGTCGAGAAGAAAAAGGCCGAGTACGAGAGGCGAGACAAGGAGAAAGGCCAGGATGGTGCCGAGGGGTCCTGCAAGAAGCGTGTCGGCCGAGGGGGTCACTGTGGCAATCCCCAGCAACAAAAAGACTGACCTGCCCATGGCTGCAACAAACAGGAGGGAGATGAGGATGATGTTGAAGAGGACGACGAGTCTAGTGAGCATGACCTTCAGAAGGCTACAAAGATGATGTGCATAGAGGGAGGTGCCTCGTCGCACTCCTCTCACTGCCAACTCAAACAGTGGGTGTGGCAAGGTTAACACGGTAGAGCCCTCTATCGGTTCATAGAGACCTCTGAAGTGGTCCAACACTCCTATCATCTTCGACGCTGAGGATCACCCTGATCGCGTAACTATGGTCGGGTGCTTGCAATCGTTGGTTTCGCCAACGATCCGCAACCACTAGGTGACGGAGATGTTAGTCGACAGTGGGGCCAGCCTGAACCTGATATCACCTTATGTCATTTAGAGGCTGCAAATTCCTGACGAAGATCTCAAGCCGACAAGCGCCTTCCAAGGGTTCAATTCAGGAAGAACTCAGCCGAAGGGCAAGGTCACGCTGCCGGTGATGTTTGGCAGTGATATCAATTTCAGAACAAAGAAGATTGTTTTTGACGTCGCCAAGATCTCGTTGCCATACAACGGCATTCTTGGTCGCCAACACTGGCCAAGTTCATGGCAGCCACCCACTTCGCTTACAATGTGTTGAAGATGCCCGAGCCAATGAGCGTCATCACTATCAACTCCGACAAGAAAAGCACACTTATCTACGCCGACCAACTCTACCGGGGTGCAGTCGTAGCACCTGCCGCCAAGGCACTTTCTCCTGCCGCTAAAGCTCCCAGGGGAAGAAGACCGGCAAGGCCTCTGGCGCGCATTCTGGCAAGCGCACCTTCTTGGTTTGTTGCACTCCCGTTGATGATGTGCCAGAGGGCTCCACCGGCAAGAGAAAAAAGTCCAAGGCTGCCCACCAAGGAGGACCAAGAAGGTGCCCACCAAGGAGGACGGCACGGGGGGAACTTCCACCATATGTTCCACCCTTGACGACAAATAGGAAAGCACGCTCATTGCCTTCCTGCGGGCGAATGTCGATGTGTTTGCATGGCAACCATCTGATATCCCCAGTGCTCCCAGGGAGGTGATTGAGCACCACCTTGTCGTCAGCCCACACGCGCGGCCCGTCAAGCAGAAGGTCCGGAAGCAAGCTTTGGAATGGCAACAGTTTATTGCCGAAGAGATCAATAATTTAGAAGCGTCTGGCTTGATCAGAGGAGTACTCCATCCAACATGGTTGGCCAACCCGGTTGTAGTGCGCAAGGTGAATGGAAAATGGAAGCTGTGCATTGATTTCATAGACATCAACAAAGCCTGCCCCAAAGATCCTTTTCCCTTGCCGCGCATCGACCAAATTGTGGACTCCACCGCCGATTGTGATCTGTTGTCTTTCCTTGACGCCTATTCCAGTTATCATCAGATTTTTATGGCTAAGGAAGACGAGGAGAAGACCGCATTTATCACCCCATGCGGTACATATTGCTTTTTGCGTATGCCTTTTGGGTTGAAAAGTGTTGGTTCTACTTTTGCAAGAGCGGTCCAGATTGGTTTTGAGCCCCAACTACATAGAAATATGGAGGCTTATATGGATGACATAGTGGTCAAAACCAAGGACAAGGCTACGCTCATATCAGACCTAGAAGAGACATTTGCCAACCTGCGTAAGATCAACATGAAGCTCAACCCTGAGAAGTGTGTGTTCAGCGTCCCATCTGGCAAGCTTCTCGGGTTCTTTGTATCTCAACGAGGAATTGAAGCAAATCCCAACAAGATCAAAGCAATTGAGCAAATTGAATCACCAAGACGAGTCAAAGACGTGCAATGTCTTCCCGGTTGTGTTACTGCTCTGAGTAGGTTCATCTCAAAATCTGCTGAGCGTACCCTTCCCTTTTTTAAAATCTTGAAGAAGGCAGGTCCAATGAAATGGACTCCGGAAGCGGAGGCAGAGCTGTAGGATTTGAAGAAGTACCTCTCCTCTCCGCCAGTCCTAGTCGTGCCAAAACCACAAGAGCCATTGCTGCTATATCTGGCGGCAAAAAATCAAGTGGTGAGTGCTACACTAGTGGCTGAAAGAGAAGTTGACGAAGAAGCAGCGGCAATGGCAGGGACGCAAAGCAATGAGACAGTACATTCCCCGACAGGGTCTCATGTTGGCAAAGAAGGATTTCTGCAATCGAGTGAGGCAATTCAGAAGAAGAAGGTGGTGCAGCGACCAGTTTACTTTGTCAGCTCCTTGTACAGGGGGCTAGGTCGAGATATTCTGGCATGCAAAAGTTGCTCTTCGGCCTTCTTATGGCCTCGAGGAAGCTGCGCCACTACTTCCAAGCACATGAGATCACCGTTGTCACTCGCTTTCCGCTACAGCGGATCTTGCGAAACCCAGAAGCTACTGACAGGATTGTGGAGTGGGCTTTGGAACTATCAAGCTTGGTCTTAAGTTTGAAAGCTTTTCGACCATTCAGAGAAGGGCCTTGGCGGAGTTCATTGCAGAATGGATCCCAATGTCCGATGAAGAAGTTCCAGAGTCAACTCTCCCCGGTAAGGAAACTGATCAAGAGTGGATCATGTATTTTGATGGAGCTTTTTCGCTACAAAGCAACGATGCTGGAGTGCTGCTTGTCGCACCCACCGGAGAGCACCTCAAATATTTGGTTCAGATGCACTTTTCCCGAGAGAGATCAACGAACAACACTACTGAGTACGAAGGACTGCTTGCCGGTCTCAGGATCACGGCAGACCTTGGGATCAAGAATCTTATTGTCAGAGGTGATTCTCAACTTGTCGTCAGGCAAGTGAACAAAGATTTTACCAGAGCCCGTTGATGGAATCTTATGTAGATGAAGTAAGGAAGTTGGAAGAACATTTTGACGACTTGCACATTCCACGTGCGGAAAACAGCGTTGCCGATGGCCTGTTAAAGTGTGCTGCCCTTAAGTTACCTGTGGAACCGGGAACTTTCATGTTCCAACTAACACAACCCTCTGTGACACCATCAACTAGACAAGAAAAGAGAAGGAAGTTATGTTTCGGCAAGTATTTCCTGGCAAGGCTCCCAGAAGCCGCTGGCGAGAAGGTTGCTAGAGAGAACGACATGCTTGTCGGTGAGTACTATGCTCCGGCAGGCCCCTGGCTCTTGTCGTAGAAGCACACGCTCCCGCCAGGCTTGCCGGGGTACAATAGGTTCCAACAGGTCCTCAGGCCCTTGCTGTTGAGGAAAATGCTACCCGACAGAGGATATGCCTTTAGTCCTTGCTGTCGAGCCCAAGGCTCCAGCATGGGCACAACACATCGTCTGTTTCCTTCAGATGGGAGAACTTCCCGGGGAACAAGAAGAAGCAGAGAAAGTAGCCCGCCGGTCTAATATGTACCAGTTCGTGGACAACGTCCTATACAGAAAGAGGCCAAACAGTCTAAAACTCAAATGTATTTCCCAGGAAGATGGACTTGAGCTGTTGGCAGAGATACATGGAGGCATATGTGGCTCCCACATAAGATCAAGAGCCCTTGCCGAAAAGGCCTTTCGGCAAGGATTCTTTTGGCCCAATACCCTCCGGGATGTAACGGCTTTAGTAACCAAGTGTGAAGCATGCCAGTTTCATTCGAAGAGATTACATCAACCGGCTCAAGCACTTCAAATGGTCCCTCTCTCTTGGCCATTTTCGGTCTGGGGGCTTGACATCTTGGGCCCCTTTCCCCACGCTGCCGGGGCCTTTGAGTACTTGTACGTTGCAGTCGACAAGTTCACAAAGTGTCCAGAAGTGGAAGCAGTGAGGAAGGTGATAGCACAGTCAGCCGTCAAATTCTTCAAGGGACTAGTTTGCCGCTTTGGTGTTCCCAACAGGATCAGCACCGACAATGGCACACAGTTCACGAGCCGCACCTTCATGCAGTATGTCCAAGACCTTGGTAGCAGAATCTATTTCGCTTCCGTTACCCACCCGAGGAGCAATGGCCAAGCGGAGAGGGCTAATGCTGAAGTGCTACGAGACCTCGAGACAAGAACTTTTGACAGGCTGCACAAGTGCGAAAGGAACTATATTGATGAGTTGCCGGTGGTTCTTTGGTCAATCAGAACGACACCAAATCGAGCTACCGGCCAGACACCCTTCTCCCTTGTTTATGGGGCAGAGGAAGTTCTCCCCATAGAACTTATATATGGGTCGCCCCGAGTGCTCGCTTATGATGAGATAGAGCAAGAGCAGTTGCGGCAAGATGACACGATGCTCCTTGAGGAAGACCATCTTCAGGCTGCTATGAGAGCTGCATGCTACCAGCAAGCTTTGAGCCGCTACCATAGCCACAAAGTTAATGCTAGAAGTCTTGATGAAGGCGACCTTGTTCTTCGGCGATTTAAGTCCACCAAGAATTCCAACAAGTTGATGCCGAAGTGGGAAGGCCCCTATCGGGTAGTACGGGTCACCAGGCCTGGCATAGTCCGCCTGGAGACCGAAGATGGCATCCCTATGAGCAACACCTGGAATATCGAACACCTTCGCAAGTTCTACCCATAAGGCGTGGTTGCTGGGCCTCTCGGCAACCACCTTTTGTACAAGTCTTACCGCTGAAGCATGTAAGCCTTGGTACAAAGCCAGGCTCAGACCCTGTGCATAGTTGAATAAAGATAAGTGTTCTGCAATCCTGATCACTTCTCATGTTTACTTATGTGCATGTTTATCTGAAATGTTGCATCACACTTAATCTCGACAAGGGCTAACTGTTGGGGAACGTTGCATGGGAAACAAAAAATTTCCTATGCACACGCAAGATCTATCCATGGTGATGAGCATCTATGAGAGGGAGAGTGGATCTACATACCCTTGTAGATCGCTAAGCGGGAAGCGTTAAGAAACGTGGTTGGTGTAGTCGAACGTCTTCGCGATCCAAATCGCCGAGTGTCCTGCGATCCAATCACGATCTATCTCGCGAACTCATCATGATCCATCCCGCGATCTCATCACGATCCGTCCCGCGAACTCATCACGATCCGTCCCGCGAACTCATCACGATCCGTCTCGCGATCTTGATCACGGTCCTTCCGATCTAGTGCCGAATGGACGACACCTCCACGTTCAGCAGACGTACAGCTTGATGATGATCTCTGCCTTCTTGATCCATCAAGAGGGAGCGGAGAGGTAGAAGAGTTCTCCGGCAGCATGACGATGCTGCGGTGATGGTGGTGGAGCTATTCCGGCAGGGCTTCGCCTAAGCACTGCAAAAAACCGATCTAGAGGAGAAGCTATGCACTAGAGGAACGGGTGGCACATGGCTGAAAATCTTGTGCCAAAACCCTAAAATCCTCTAGTATATATAGGTGGAGAGGAGGAGGAGGCTTGGCTTCCCAAAAGGCAGCCCTTGGGTCGGCCAAACCAAGGAGGGAGGAGTCCTCCTCCTCCACTCCTAGTAGGATTAGGACTCCTTCCTTATTTGGCCCTTTTTTTGCCTCTTTCCACCTTTTTCCTTTTGGGCTTTTCTTCCCAGCCGCATGGGCCTTGTGTGGGACTTCCACCAGCCCACAAAGGGATGGTATTTACTCTCCCACAGCCCATATAGCCTCTTGGGTCGAAATACCCCTCCCGATGGTCCCACGGTACACTACTGGCACTCCCGGTACACTACCAATGAGCCCGAAACTTTTCCGGCGACCAAAATAGGACTTCCTATATATCAATCCATACCTTCGGACCATTTCGGAGCTCCTCGTGATGTCCGAGATCTCATCCGGGACTCTAAACAACCTTCGGCCACCACCATGCATAACTCTATACTACCGAAACGTCACCAAACCTTAAGTGTGCAGACCCTGCGGGTTCTAGAACTATGTAGACATGACTGAGACACCTCTACGGTCAATAACCAATAGCAGGACCTGGATGCCCATATTGGTTCCTACATATTCTATGGATATCTTTATCGGTCGAACCTCTGTGTCAAGGATTCAGTTAATCCCGTATGATGTTTCCCTTTGTTCTTCGGTATGTTACTTGCCCGAGATTCGATCGCCGGTATCTGTATACCTAGTTCAACCTCGTTACCGGCAAGTCTCTTTACTCATTCGATAATACAAGATCCCGTGGCTAAAACTTAGTCACATTGCTTGCAAGGCTTATTGCGATGTTGTATTACCGAGTGGGCCCTGAGATACCTCTCTGTCACACGGAGTAACAAATCCCAGTCTTGATCCATGCCAACCCAACAGACACCTTCGGAGATACCTGTAATGCACCTTTATAGTCACCCAGTTACGTTGTGACGTTTGATACGCACAAGGCACTCCTCCGGTGTCCGTGAGTTGCATGATCTCATGGTCAAAGGAACATATACTTGACATGCAGAAAATAGTAGCAATAAACTGACACGATCATATGCTACGTTTGTAGTTTGGGTCTTGTCCATCACATCATTCTCCTAATGATGTGATCCTATTATCAAATGACATCTCATGTCCATGGCTAGGAAACCTTAACCATCTTTTGATCAATGAGCTAGTCTATTAGAGGCATACTAGGGACATGGTTTTGTCTATGTATCCACACATGCATCTAAGTCTCCGATCAATACAATTATAGCATGGATAATAAACGATTATCATGAACAAGGAAATATGATAATAACTAATTTATTATTGCCTCTAGGGCATATTTCCAACAGTCTCCCACTTGGACTAGAGTCAATAATCTAGTTCACATCACCATGTGATTCGCATTGTTATGAATCTAACACCCAATGAGTTCTAGGGCTTGATCATGCTTTGCATGTGAGAGAGGTCTTATAGTCAACGGGTCTGCGAAATTCAGATCCGTATGTACTTTGAAAATTTCTATGTCAAACCATAAACACTGCTACCACACTCCACTTGGTACTATTCCAAATGGCTACTCCACTATACGTATCGAGATTGCTACTATGAGTCATCCGGATTGGTGTTAAAGCTTGCATCAACGTAACTCTTTACGGCGAACTCTTTAGAAACATCTCCTTAGTCTTTTAGTTACTAAGGATAATCTTGACCGCTGTCTAGTGCTCCATTCCAGGATCACTTTGAAACCTTCCGGCCATACTTATGGCAAGGCTAACATCGGGTCTTGTGCACAACATTGCATACATAATAGAGCCTATGGCTGAAGCATAGGGGATGACACTCATCTTTTCTCTATCTTCTGTAGTCACTGGGCATTGAGTCTTACTCAACTTCACACCTTACAAATCAGGCGAGAACTCTTTCTCTGACTGATCCATTTTGAATTCTTTCAAAACTTTGTGAAGGTATGTACTTATTGAAAAGTCTCATCAAGCTTCTTGATCTATCTCTATAGATCTTGATGCTCAACAATTAAGTAGCTTTATCCAGGTCTTCCTTTGAAAAAACTCGTTTCAAACAACCGTTCATGCTTTCCAGAAATTCTACATCATTTTCGATCAACAATATGTCAACCGCATATGCTTACGAGAAACTCTATAGTGCTCCCACTCACTTTATTGTAAATACAAGTTTCTCAAAAACTTTGTATAGACTCAAAAACTTTGATCACCTCATCAAAGTGTATATTCCAACTCTGAGATGCTTGCTTTAGTTCATAGAAGGATCATTGAAGCTTGCACACCTTTTAGCATCCTTAGGACAGACAAAAACCTTCTGGTTGTATCTCATACAACCTTTCCTTGAGGAAGGAAACGATGTTTTGACATCCATCCGCCAGATTTCATAATTGAAAAATGCAGCAACTTCTAACATAACTCCAACAGACTTTAGCATCGCTACGAGTGAGAAAGTCTCATCGCAGTCAACTCCTTGAACTTGCCGAAACTTCTTTGCGACAAGTCAAGCTTTATAAATGGTGACATTCACCATCAGTGTCTGTCTTCATCTTAAAGGTCCATTTGTACTCGACGACCTGCCATCCAACCTGCAAGTCTACCAAAGTCTATACTTGGTTTTTATACATGGATCCTTTCTCGGATTTTATGGCCTCTAACCATTTGTCGGAATCCGGGCCCATCATCCCTTCTCCACAGCTCGTAGGTTCATCGTTGTCCAACAACATGACCTCCAAGACAGGGTTGTCGTACCACTCAGGAGCAGTACGCATCCTTGTCAACCTACGAGGTTCGATAGGAACTTGATCCGAAGCTTCATGATCATCATCATTAACTTCCTCTTCAACTAATGTAGGCGTCACAAAAACATCTTCCTATGCTGCGCTACTCTCTCGTTGAAACAAAGGTTCAATAACCTCATCAAGTTCTATCTTCCTCTGTAACATCCCAAAATTCCATTTTGGAATGTTATGAAATATAGCTATGCATCACCATCATCATTGCTTGAATGTATGAAATAGTTGAAATGCTTCTTCTGACTTTCTGAAAGTCCCTTTCTATTTTTAATATGTTGCTTTCACCTATTTGAAAACATTGGAAAAAGTTCAAAATAAGAGGGGAGTAACATGACACTCCACACCAGGGTCATCTTGGTGAATTATTTGAACAAAAAGAACCAGGGGGTCTTCTGAAAAATATATGCAAAAGGTTTTAAAACCAAATAGGCAATTTCTGAAAAATAACATTTTCAAAGTATTCAAATGACAGAGGAAAAATGTTCATTAAATAGCATTAATTCTCCTGATCATTTTGATATATATATTGCCTATATTTGGAAATGTTTTGGATGCTTTTAAAGAGGTTTTACTGCCCTGGATTTAAAAAAGGAAACAGATTTATATTTAATGGGCTGGCCCACGGGCATTTACTCGCGGATTCATTACGAGCCGTCCGACCGACGCCCCGCAAATCCCTCCCCTATCACTAACAGCGGGTCCCACCCGACCGTTCGCTGGATCGGCGCGGTCGCCTTCCACCTCGCGCGCGTGCCACCCTTGCCGGTGACCTCGCCGTCGCGGATCCCCCTCCCCTTCCTTCTCTCGCTCTGCCTCGCCCCTATATAAGTGTGGCCGCTCTCCGCACCCCGTTCCCCCTCTAACCCCTCTCTCTCCCTCGCCAGAGCGTTGCCACGACACCGCTGGAGTTCTCTGCCCCGACCGAAGCTCCCACCTCACGTGCCCGTCGCTCCACTAGTCCCCTCGCCCCACCGTCACCACCAATCGACACCGGACGCCAGCCGCAGTCGCCTGGACTTCTCCGACAACCTCCTCGACCATCGGAGCGACGCCCCCCGACAACCTTGTCAGCTCGGCCTCGCCGGAGGACCCCTTCGCCGGCGACCCCCCTTCAAAGTGAGCCCCCCGCTCTCTTTCGTTCGATCAGAGATCAACGATCCTGATTAGATCGTTTAATAACCTGAACCGTTTTCTTCTTTAGTTCGGTCGCCCGCCCGCAGTCACCCAGCGCTCACCCTCTTAGCCAACCAGCGCTTGCCACGTAGCACTGACCGTTCGGTAGATTTTTTTCTTTTTCTGTTTTGTTTTAGTAAACAGAAACTATTCTGATTTTGTTTTAGCTATATCTTTTAAACCATTTAATTTTTTTAATTAATTCTTTTAGCATTAGCTCACTTATTTCATGTAGTTTCACCCTGTAGTCTTAGATTTTAAATTTCAACCATAGAATTTGAATTGAATCAAATTTTCTCAAATCACTAATATCTGAATAACTGGAGTTTAAAAATAGATTTTGATATGAATCTTTTTGCTACTGCTTGGTATTAGTTAGGACTATCATCATGCTTAGTTTGAGGATTTTGAGGATGATTTGTTTAGTGTTCTAGCTATAAACAAATTCTGCCTAGTAGTTAGTATAGTTTAGTTAATTTAGTTTTTAGTTAGTTTAAATCAGATTTAGTCATAATTGTTTTGGTAGGTTATGTTGCTTAAACATTAGGTGTTTTACTTTCTGTTAATAAAAATATATATTTATTTTCTTAGTTTATTTCTTTATTGTTATAGGAATCGCAACTCATTTTCAACTAGGTATAATTTGTTATAAAACAAACTAGTTAGTAATAGTTTTCTTCTAACAAAGTTTTATATAATTAAATTCTGTTTTCTAAGAAGAGTTTTTAGTAAATTCTTTTTCTGTTAATATAATGTTTATTAGTTAATAATAAGTTTTGTTTTACTCCTTGTTAATAAAACTATAGTTACCTCATATAGTAGTCTTTATCAAAACTTTCAAAACCATACTAAGATTTTTTCTTAACAAAACTTGAAATGGATTTTATTGTTTCCTTGCCGTCAACTATGGTTTTGTTCATACAAGTAGTTTTACTATGTTAGTAGTGGTTCACCCATCACCTTTTTGAAAACAAAACTTTGTGTGTTCTCTTGCTTGTGATTTGTGCATTGTTTTGTCTTGATTATTTACTAGTTCATTTCTGATTTTGTGAGTTACAACATTTTGTTGTATGCTTATTGAGTGCTTTTGTTTGCTTCGTTAGATTATCCGGAGTGCGAGGCTTGTTACCTAGAGTCACTCATGTACGAAGATCATCACTCAGGCAAGTCACTTTGATCATGCTTACCCATGTTTTTATTGCATTAGTTCTACCATCCCCCCAATTGCATGCAAAGTAGGTAATTGGAAACTTGGTTACTGTTGTAGTATCATGTGGTAGGTACCCCCCCTCAACCCTTGACATATTGGCCCCGGGAAATCTTGTTTTACAATTTGCTTTGCTACTAGTAGACGGGGTTGGTTGTGTGATTCATGAGAGTTGTGAGATTAATTACAAGACCTACATAATGATCAAGACTTCAAGACTCCGAGTTTCCAACATACCTATGGGTGGATGATGGTTGAACGGCGCCCTGGAGAAACCAGTGGTTAGCCTAGATGATGCTGGAGATGTGCTAGTATTCATGCGGAAAGGTCCACCCAGGCACAAAGAGATGGATGGATGCTTCAAGACCCAAGGCTTACCTGCATAGGCACAAGTCATTATGGGCTCTGGCTTGGTTGGATATCGTGGTGACCCTGGACAGGCGGTGCTACGAGAGGTAGAAGAACGGTAGGAAAGGATGGGCACCAACAGAGTCGCAGGGAAACCCTTTGGAAGACCATGTTTTGGTCATCCGTTTCTCAAACACCCTGAAGTGCGAGAAATCAAATGGAGGCGACCAAATCTTGTGGGGAACGTGTGCAAAACTCTGCAGAGTACTCAACCTAATCGATTAGCCATGTCCATGGTCAAGGACAGTTTGAGCCAAAGGAACTGAAACTTCCGAAACTCTCAACACAATTAATATGATGATGTGGGTATTAATAACTTGGGTATGAGAATTTGGTTGGTGGATCCATCTCATTAATCAACCAATTTAGTAATAATTTTTGCTTAACCCCTCTCTTGATGTAGGAAAAATTGGCTTTACGCAAAAACTTACTACCCCACCTGCCATGTATGCATGTAGATTAGATGATTATCTTTTCACCCCTCTCTTGTGACTTTGCCGGCATATTCCATATGCTGACCTACACGGCTGCAACATATCATGTTGCAAAATACTTTTCCGACCAGGAGTGAGGATACGCTCTACGCTTGGTGAGATGCCCTTGGAGTCAGATGGACTCATCTACCTTCGATGCTTCCGCAAGATTTAGATATTCTCATGAGTTGGCCTTCAGCCACTTTATTGTAATCTTTATTGTAATAAAGGACTCGATATGAGATTTACGATTAATAAATATTATGTGATTTCCCTTTAATATATACATTGATGTACCGTGTGTGTACCAGCATGATCTTGGGATGGTACAGAAAGACCGGAGATTCGACCTTTCAGGTCGGGTCGCTACAAAAATGGTATCAGAGCACACGCTGACCGTAGGAAGTAACCTCTAGGATTGGAAAGCCTTAGGATTTGTTTCTCTTTATCTTTAAAATTCTTATACTCTCATCTACTCGATTCTGACTTCTCTCCGATTATTTCAAAATTTATGGATGGCCACCTTCATCCCAGTGTTGATCACGGAGTTTTGCGAGCCTGACGCCACGATGCCCTTTGGCAAGGAGCTGATGAGGATCGTCAGGGACGTGAGGATTGCTTTGCCGAGCATCACCGGGACACCTATCATGTCCTTTCCCCAAGATGGACGCTACAGGATCGAGGTGCACATCCTAGGGAAGACCTTTGGGAATCGGAAGGAACCCATCGACTTCAAGTTTGTGGCACCCAGCTAGATACTTGGGAGAGACATGGCCATTCATCGTGCCCTTGGACGTATTCAGGAGGAATATAGAGGTGGAACCATTTCACCAGGACTCAGCGTGGTTTGTCGCAGGGATGTCAATGGAAACATCATAACCCCTCCCACTGCAGACACCACCATTTCCTATATCCAGACCTTGGAGACTCACATTAGGACTCTGGAGCTTCAAGTTCGTGCTGATACGAAGACAATCAAGAATCTGATGAACCGCGAGATTGGCCTTGAAGCTGACTTACGGGAAGCCGAGTACAAGCATGAGTATGAGGTGAAGGATTTCTTAGAGAGGATCGACAAGCTAAACACTCGCATCGCAACTCTGGAGGAACAGATGGACATGGGGGAAAATCTTCACCCCGAGGGAGACTTAGCTCCTTTCATCAGCGACGATGATGACTATGAGGAGAGCACCACTGGAGGAGGCTCAGTCACCATGTACTTATGAGGACAACTTAGTTATGCCCCCATGTATCTTCATTTTCGACGTTAAAGCGTAGGTCGATGTTTAGTTTGATTGAGACTTGTATTCCCGATGTTTGAATCTTTGAGTTGAATAAATGAATGAGTGTTTGGTGTGATATGTTTGTTGCATTGCATATGGGTAGTGAATTTCCCCTTTTAGGCCCTTGTTCTATTCTAATTCTCACCCCTCCGAAAACAGCAAGATGCCTCCCCGACATGAGTCCAACTTCACCTTCCTGCCGAAACTCACGCAACTTCTTCAGCAGCAGAATGCACTGATGCAGCTATTGATCCAGAATCATACGAACAACCAGAACAACAACCACCACCATCCACCTCAGGCTGACAATCTCACCCGTTTTCTGAGGTTGAACCCTCCAACTTTCTCCAGCAGCACTGAGCCCATTGTGGCAGACGACTGGCTCCGTAAGATGGAGAGGGAACTCGTCAGCGCTGGATATACTGACGTTGAGAAGGTGCGCTTTGCCGCACATCAACTGGATGGACCAGCAGCTTCATGGTGGGAGAACTACACCACCACATATCCTATTACTGATGTAACTTGGGAGTAGTTCAAGCAAGCTTTCCGCACTACACATGTCTCAGCTGGAGCTATGAGTCTGAAGAAGCGCGAGTTTCGCAACTTGCGCCAGGGTAACCGTTCTGTGGCCCAATACGTGGACGACTTCAACACATTGGCACGTTATGCACCAGGAGACGTGGCCGATGATGCGGCCAAGCAAGAGAAGTTCCTGGAAGGACTCAACGACGAGTTGAGCATGAAGTTGGTAGTGGCTACCTTCAACAACTACCAAGAGCTGGTGGACAAGGCCCTCATCTTGGAGGGAAAACAACAAAAAATTGAGAACCCCAAGAGGAAGTACACTCAGGGGAAGTTTAACTCTGGAGCTCATCAGAAGCCCCGTTACTTCCCGTACTCAGGGAATACCGGATCAGGTACCAGTAAGTTTGGAAAGCACACTCATGTCGTGCACAACCATGGAGGCCACAACCATGGAGGAAATGGGAATGCCCGTCCCAACCATGGCAACTTCAAGACTGACAATGGGAATGGGAAGAACAACCAGCACCGTCACGCTCCTACTCAGAAGGATCTGAGCCACATCACCTGTTTCAAGTGCCAGAAGACAGGGCACTATGCTACTGAGTGTCCCCAGAGCAAGCAGGGAAATGGAAACGGCAACTCCGCAGCCAAGAAGCCAAATCCGTTTCCTCGTGCCCAGGTGAACCACCTCGACGTGGAAGAAGTCTATGATCAACCCGAGACTGTGGTTGGTAAGTTTTTATTGCATTCATGTCCAGTTACAGTACTTTTTGATTCCGATGCAACTCATTCATTCATATCAAGGATAGTTGTGGATAAGTATGGTTTGCCCACCAAAACCCTTAGTCAACCCATTAAGGTCAGTTCCCCAGGAGGTATGATGATGGCAGGGATAGGATGCCATGCCTTGAAACTTCACATAGGAAACCATGTTTTTCCCACCGACCTCATCGTCTTAGAATCCCAGGGATTGGATGTAATCCTAGGCATGGATTGGATGACCAAGTATGAAGGAAATCTTGATTGCCCTAGCAAGTCTATTTCACTCACCACCCCGGAGAACAAGAGGATTAAGTATGTATCCCGACGCACACGTATGAGTGCTCGGTTAAATTCCCTCATAGGAGTTGTTCAGGAGGAAGTACCTGTGGTAAAAGACTTTCCAGATGTATTCCCGGAAGAATTACCAGGCATGCCACCAGATAGGGAGATTGAGTTCCTAATAGAGCTACAACCAGGGACAACCCCAATTTCCAAGAGACCCTATCGGATGCCCGCAAATGATTTAGTGGAAATCAAGAAAGAAATTAAGGAGTTATTGGACAAAGGGTATATTCGCCCAAGTTCTTCACCTTGGGGAGCCCCGGTTCTTTTGGTGGAGAAGAAGGATAAAACCTTGAGACTGGTAGTCGATTATCGTGCCTTGAACGAGGTGACTATCAAGAACAAGTACCCTCTGCCGATGATTAATGACTTGTTTGATCAGCTAGTAGGCGCCAAAGTATTCTCCAAAATCGATCTTCGATCAGGGTATCACCAACTGAAGATTCGTGAACAGGATATACCCAAAACAGCTTTCACCACCAGGTATGGCTTATACGAGTATACAGTCATGTCCTTTGGTTTGACTAATGCTCCTGCCTACTTCATGAATTTGATGAACAAAGTGTTTATGGAATATCTGGACAAGTTTGTCGTGGTATTCATCGATGACATTTTGATATTCTCCAAGAACGAGGAAGAACACAAGGAACACCTGCGTTTAGTTCTGGAGAAGCTTAGAGAAAATCAGTTATACGCCAAGTTTAGCAAATGTGAATTTTGGCTGACGGAAGTCGGATTCCTTGGACATGTTATTTCCGGAGATGGAATAGCAGTGGACCCCGCTAAGGTTGAAGCCGTCACCAAGTGGAAGTCACCCACCTCAGTTAAGGAGATCCGTAGTTTTCTCGGACTTGCCGGATATTACCAGAGGTTCATTGACAATTTCTCAAAGATTGCCAAGCCCATGACGGAGTTGTTGAAGAAAGAGTCTAAGTATATTTGGACTGAGGAATGTGAATCCAGTTTCCAGGAGTTGAAGAAACGTTTGGTCACAGCCCCAGTGTTGATTTTGCCCAATATTCAGAAGGACTTCCAGGTTTGTTGTGATGCTTCACGTCAAGGACTTGGAGGAGTACTCATGCAAGATGGAAAGGTTGCAGCTTATGCATCCAGACAACTACGACCTCATGAGTTGAATTATGCCACCCATGATTTGGAACTAGCAGCTGTAGTGCACGCACTCAAGACCTGGAGACATTTCCTTATCGGAAATAGTTGTGATGTTTACACCGATCATAAGAGCCTGAAGGATATCTTCACGCAGAAAGAGTTGAACCTCAGACAGAGGAGATGGTTAGAGTTAATCAAGGACTATGACATGAGATTGCACTACCATCCAGGTAAGGCAAATGTGGTAGCAGATGCTTTGAGTCGGAAGAGTTATGTGAACACACTCATAGCGGGAGGATTACCCCAGGAGTTAGCCGATGATCTCAGAGAGATCCGGCTAGAGATAATTCCAAGAGGATATGTTGCCACACTGGAGATCCAGTCCACCTTGACCGAAAGAATTCGCGAAGCTCAGAAGATGGACAAGGAGATAGCTGAGATTAAGCAGAGAATGAAAGATTATAAAGCTAAAGGTTTTCGTGAGGATGAACAAGGAACTCTGTGGTTCGAGAACCGAATCTATGTGCCCAATGACCCAGAGCTCAGGAGGTTGATACTTCAAGAAGCCCATGATTCCCCTTACTCGATACACCCAGGCAACACCAAGATGTACCTGGATTTGAAGGAAAGTTATTGATGGACAGGTATGAAGAAGGATATTGCAGAACATGTTGCAATATGTGATGTTTGTCAGCGAGTAAAGGCAGAACATCAGAAACCAGCAGGGTTACTCCAACCTTTGCCGATACCCGAGTGGAAATGGGAAAAGCTTGGTCTGGACTTCATCACAGGATTACCCAGGACCCGTTCAGGTTATGATTCCATCTGGGTAGTGGTCGATCGTTTGACCAAGGTGGCTCATTTCATTCCGGTGAAGACCACCTATACCAGTGCTTTAGCCAAGATATACATGACCAGGATCGTGTGTCTGCATGCAGTTCCGAGGAGTATCGTGTCAGATAGAGGAACACAATTTACCTCAAAGTTTTGGCATCAGTTACATGAAACTTTGGGTACAAGACTGGAGTTCAGTACAACTTTTCATCCGCAGACCGATGGACAGACTGAGAGAGTCAACCAGATTCTGGAAGACATGTTGAGAGCTTGTGCACTAGACTATGGGTCTAGTTGGGATGAAATTTATCCTACGTAGAATTCTCGTACAACAACAGTTATCAGACCAGTCTGAAGATGGCCCCTTTCGAAGCTTTATACGGAAGGAGGTGCAGAACACCACTGGTGTGGGATGGTGTTGGAGACCAAAAACTTTTTGGTCCCGACCTTATCCAAGATTCTGAAGAGAAAGTCAAGTTGATTCGTGACAGATTCAAGATAGCTCAATCTCGACAGAAGAGTTATGCTGACAGCAAACGCAAGGAAGTAACGCATGAAGTGGGAGACCGAGCCTATCTTCGTGTGTCCCCACTTCGAGGAATCAAGAGGTTTGGTGTTAAAGGAAAATTAGCACCCCGATTCATAGGCCCCTACAAAATTCTTGAACGTAGAGGCGAAGTTGCATACAAGCTGGAATTGCCGGAAGGATTGTCCGGATTTCATGATGTTTTCCATGTTTCCCAGCTGAAGAAATGCCATGCTGACATGGCTGATATTCCCTTGAGAGACACAGTGCCCTAGAGGCCATAAAACTTGACAGTGATCTGACCTACGAGGAGAAGCCTATCAGAATCCTCGAGACTGCCAACAGAGTTACCCGCAGCAGGATCATAAAGTTCTGTATGGTTTTGTGGAGTCTCATCAAGTCTCATCAAGCTTCTTGATCTATCTCTATAGATCTTGATGCTCAACAATTAGGTAGCTTTATCCAGGTCTTCCTTTGAAAAAACTCGTTTCAAACAACCGTTCATGCTTTCCGGAAATTCTACATCATTTTCGATCAACAATATGTCAACCGCATATGCTTACCAGAAACTCTATAGTGCTCCCACTCACTTTATTGTAAATACAAGTTTCTCATAAACTTTGTATAGACTCAAAAACTTTGATCACCTCATGAAAGTGTATATTCCAACTCCGAGATGCTTGCTTTAGTTCATAGAAGGATCATTGAAGCTTGCACACCTTTTAGCATCCTTAGGACAGACAAAAACCTTCGGTTGTATCTCATACAACCTTTCCTTGAGGAAGGAAACGATGTTTTGACATCCATCCGCCGGATTTCATAATTGAAAAATGCAGCAACTTCTAACATAATTCCAACAGACTTTAGCATCGCTACGAGTGAGAAAGTCTCATCGCAGTCAACTCCTTGAACTTGCCGAAACTTCTTTGCGACAAGTCAAGCTTTATAAATGGTGACATTCACCATCAGTGTCTGTCTTCATCTTAAAGGTCCATTTGTACTCGATGACCTGCCATCCAACCTGCAAGTCTACCAAAGTCTATACTTGGTTTTTATACATGGATCCTTTCTCGGATTTTATGGCCTCTAACCATTTGTCGGAATCCGGGCCCATCATCGCTTCTCCACAGCTCGTAGGTTCATCGTTGTCCAACAACATGACCTCCAAGATAGGGTTGTCGTACCACTCAGGAGCAGTACGCATCCTTGTCAACCTATGAGGTTCGATAGGAACTTGATCCGAAGCTTCATGATCATCATCATTAACTTCCTCTTCAACTGATGTAGGCCTCACAGAAACATCTTCCTATGCTGCGCTACTCTCTCGTTGAAACAAAGGTTCAATAACCTCATCAAGTTCTATCTTCCTCTGTAACATCCCAAAATTCCATTTTGGAATGTTATGAAATATAGCTATGCATCACCATCATCATTGCTTGAATGTATGAAATAGTTGAAATCCTTCTTCTGACTTTCTGAAAGTCCCTTTCTATTTTTAATATGTTGCTTTCACCTATTTGAAAACATTGGAAAAAGTTCAAAATAAGAGGGGAGTAACATGACACTCCACACCAGGGTCATCTTGGTGAATTATTTGAACAAAAAGAACCAGGGGATCTTTTGAAAAATATATGCAAAAGGTTTTAAAACCAAATAGGCAATTTCTGAAAAAATATTATTTTCAAAGTATTCAAATGACAGAGGAAAAATGTTCATTGAATAGCATTAATTATCCTCATCATTTTGATATATATATTGCCTATATTTGGAAATGTTTCGGATGCTTTTAAAGAGGTTTTACTGCCCTGGATTTAAAAAAGGAAACAAATTTATATTTAACGGGCCGGCCCACGGGCATTTACTCGCGGATTCATTACAAGCCGTCCGACCGACGCCCCGCAAATCCCTCCCCTCTCACTGACAGCGGGTCCCACCCGACCGTTCGCTGGATCGGCGCGGTCGCCTTCCACCTCGCGCGCGCGCCGCCCTCGCCGGTGACCTCGCCGTCGCGGATCCCCCTCCCCTTCCTTCTCTCGCTCTGCCTCGCCCCTATATAAGTGTGGCCGCTCTCCGCACCCCGTTCCCCCTCTAACCCCTCTCTCTCCCTCGCCAGAGCGTTGCCACGACACCGCTGGAGTTCTCTGCCCCGACCGAAGCTCCCACCTCACGTGCCCGTCGCTCCACTAGTCCCCTCGCCCCACCGTCACCACCAATCGACACCGGACGCCAGCCGCAGTCGCCTGGACTTCTCCGACAACCTCCTCGACCATCGGAGCGACGCCCCCTGACAACCTTGTCAGCTCGGCCTCGCCGGAGGACCCCTTCGCCGGCGACCCACCCTTCACAGTGAGCCCCCCCGCTCTCTTCCGTTCGATCAGAGATCAACGATCCTGATTAGATCGTTTAATAACCTGAACCGTTTTCTTCTTTAGTTCGGTCGCCCGCCCGCAGTCACCCAGCGCTCACCCTCTTAGCCAACCAGCGCTTGCCACGTAGCACTGACCGTTCGGTTGATTTTTTTCTTTTTCTGTTTTGTTTTAGTAAAGAGAAACTGTTCTGATTTTGTTTTAGCTATATCTTTTAAACCATTTAATGTTTTTAATTAATTCTTTTTGCATTAGCTCACTTATTTCATGTTGTTTCACCCTGTCGTCTTAGATTTTAAATTTGAACCTTAGAATTTGAATTGAATCAAATTTGCTCAAATCACTAAAATCTGAATAACTGGAGTTTAAAAATAGATTTTGATATGATTCTTTTTGCTACTGCTTGGTATTAATTAGGACTATTATCATGCCTAGTTTGAGGATTTTTAGGATGATTTGTTTAGTATTCTAGCTATAAACAGATTCTGCCTAGTAGTTAGTATAGTTTAGTTAATTATGTTTTTAGTTAGTTTAAATCAGATTTAGTTATAATTGTTTTAGTAGGTTATGTTGCCTAAACATTAGGTATTTTAATTTCTGTGAATAAAAAATATATTTATTTGCTTAGTTTATTTCTTTATTGTTACAGGAATCTCAACTCATTTTCAACTAGGTATAATTTGTTATAAAACAAACTAGTTAGTAATAGTTTTCTTCTAACAAAGTTTTATATAATTAAATTCTGTTTTCTAAGAAGAGTTTTTAGTAAATTCTTTTTCTGTTAATATAATTTTTATTAGTTAATAATAAGTTTTGTTTTACTCCTTGTTAATAAAACTATAGTTACCTCATATAGTAGTCTTTATCAAAACTTTCAAAACCATACTAAGATTTTTTTCTTAACAAAACTTTAAATGGATTTTATTCTGTTTATTAATAAAATATGTTATTGTTTCCTTGCTGTCAACTAGTGTTTTGTTCATACAAGTAGTTTTACTATGTTAGTAGTGGTTCACGCATCACCTTTTTGAAAACAAAACTTTGTCTGTTCTCTTGCTTGTGATTTGTGCATTGTTTTGTCTTGATTATTTAGTAGTTTATTTCTGATTTTGTGAGTTACAACATTTTGTTGTATGCTTATTGAGTGCTTTTGTTTGCTTCGTTAGATTATCCGGAGTGCGAGGCTTGTTACCTAGAGTCACTCACGTACGAAGATCATCACTCAGGCAAGTCACTTTGATCATGCTTACCCATGTTTTTATTGCATTAGTTCTACCATTCCCCCCCCCAAATTGCATGCAAAGTAGGTAATTGGAAACTTGGTTACTGTTGTAGTATCATGTGGTAGGTACCCCCCCTCAACCCTTGACACATTGGCCCCGGGAAACGTTGTTTTACAATTTGCTTTGCTACTAGTAGACGGGGTTGGTTGTGTGATTCATGAGAGTTGTGAGATTAATTACAAGACCTACATAATGATAAAGACTTCAAGACTCCGAGTTTCCAACATACCTCTGGGTGGATGATGGTTGAACGGCGCCCTGGAGAAACTAGTGGTTAGCCTAGATGATGCTGGAGATGTGCCAGTATTCATGCGGAAAGGTCCACCCAGGCACAAAGAGATGGATGGATGCTTCAAGACCCAAGGCTTACCTGCACAGCCACAAGTCATTATGGGCTCTGGCTTGGTTGGATATCATGGTGACCCTGGACAGGCGGTGCTACAAGAGGTAGAAGAACGGTAGGAAAGGATGGGCACCGACAGAGTCGCAGGGAAACCCTTTGGAAGACCATGTTTTGGTCATCCGTTTCTCAAACACCCTGAAGTGCGAGAAATCAAACGGTGGCGACCAAATCTTGTGGGGAACGTGTGCAAAACTCTGCAGAGTACTCAACCTAATCGATTAGCTGTGTCCACGGTCAAGGACAGTTTGAGCCAAAGGAACTGAAACTTCCGGAACTCTCAACACAATTATTATGATGATGTGGGTATTAATAACTTGGGTATGAGAATTTGGTTGGTGGATCCATCTCATTAATCAACCAACTTAGTAATAATGTTTGCTTAACCCCTCTCTTGATGTAGGAAAAATTGGCTTTAAGCAAAAACTTACTACCCCACCTGCCATATATGCATGTAGATTAGATGATTATCTTTTCACCCCTCTCTTGTGACTTTGCCGGCATATTCCATATGCTGACCTACACGGCTGCAACATATCATGTTGCAGAATACTTTTCTGACTAGGAGTGAGGATACACTCTATGCTCGGTGAGATGCACTTGGAGTCAGATGGACTCATCTACCTTCGATGCTTCCGCAAGATTTAGATATTCTCATGAGTTGGCCTTCAGCCACTTTATTGTAATCTTTATTGTAATAAAGGACTCGATATGAGATTTACGATTAATAAATGCTGTGTGATTTCCCTTTGATATATACATTGATGTACCGTGTGTGTACCAGCATGATCTTGGGATGGTACAGAAACACCGGAGATTCGACCTTTCAGGTCGGGTCGCTACATCCTCCCACTCAATTCTTTTGAGAGAAACTTTTTCTCGAGAAATAACCCAGTTGTAGCAACAAACATTTTATGCTTGGATCTGAGATAGAAGGTTCACCCAACTATTCTTAGGGTATTCTATGAAGATGCATTTGTCCGCTTTGGGTTCGACCTCATTAGGTGAAAACATTTTCCACACAAGCGTCGCAGCCCCAAACATTAAGAAATGACAGCTTAGGTTTGTATCAAACCATAATTCACACGGTGTCATCTCAATGGATTTAGATGGTGCCCTATTTAATGTCAATGTAGTTGTCTCTAATGCATAACCCCAAAATTATAGTAGCAAAATGATAAGAGACATCATAGCACGCACCATATCCAATAGAGCACGACTATGACGTTCGGACACAACATCACACTATGGTGTTCCAGGTGGCGCGAGTTGTGAAACAAATTTCACATCATCTAAAGTTGTATGCCAAACTCGTAACTCAGATATTCACCTCCACGATCACATCGCAGACATTTTTATCGTCTTCTCACGATGATCTTAAACTTCACTCTAAATTTGCTTGAACCGTTCAAACGATTAAGACATGTGTTTTATTAAGTTAATATACACTAATATCTACTCAAATCATCAGTGAAGGTAAGAAAATAACGATATCCACTACATGCTACAAAACTCATTGGATTACATACATCAACATGTATCATTTCTAATAAATCACTTACCCGCTCCATGAAACCAGAAAACGGGGTCCTTAGTCATCTTGCCCAAGAGGCATGGTTCGCATGTCTCAACCGATTCAAAATCGAATGAGTCCAAAGATCCATCAGTATGGAGTTTCTTCATGCGCTTTATACCAATATGACATTTAGCGACAGTGCCACAAGTATGTGGTACTATCATTATTAACTTTGTATCTTTTCGCATCAATGTTATGAACATGTGTATTACTACGATCAAGATTCAACAAACCATTCTCACTGGGTGCATGACCATTGAAGGTATTATTCATGTAAACAAAAAAACCATTATTTTTTAACTTAAATGAATAACCGTGTTGCAATAAACATGATCTAATCACGTTCATGCTCAACGCACAACACGAAATAACATTTATTTAGGTTCGTCACTAATCCCGAAGGTAGAGAGAGCGTGCGATGTTGATCACATGAACCTTGGAAACATTTCCAACACACATCGTCACCTCACCCTTAGCTAGTTCTCCGTTTATTCCGTAGCTTTTATATCGAGTTACTAACATTTAGCAACCGAACCAGTATCCAATACCTAGGTGCTACTAGGAGTACTAGCAAGGTACACATCAATAACATGTATATCAAATATACTTTTGTCGATGTTGCCAGCCTTCTTATCTACCAAGTATCTAGGGTTGTTTCGCTTCAGCGACCACTCTCCCCATAATCGAAGCACTTAGTCTCGGGTTTGGGTTCAACTTTGGGTTGCTTCACCGGAGCAGCAACTGACTTGCTATCCATGAAGTTTCCCTCCTTGCCCTTGCCCTTCTCAAAACTAGTGGTTTTACTAACCATCAACACTTGATGCTCCTTCTTGATTTCTACCTTTGCAGTGTCAAACATCATGAACAGCTCAGGGATCATTATTTCTATCCCTGGCGTTTATAGTTCATCACCAAGTTCTAGTAGCTTAGTGACAATGACTTGGATAACAATATCAATCACTATCTTATCTGGAAGATCAACTCCCACTCGATTCAAGCGATTGTAGCACCCAAACAATCTGAGCACATGCTCAACGATTGAGCTATTCTCCTTCATCTTACAGGCAAAGAATCTTGTTGGAGATCTCATATCTCGCAACACGGGCACGAGCCTGAGATCCTAATTTCAGCTCCTAGAACATCTCATATGTTCCATGACGTTCAAAACATTTTGGAGCCTCAGTTCTAAGCTGTAATGCATGACGCACTAAACTATCAAGTAGTTATCATAACATGCCTATCAGATGTTCACAACATCTACAAACAATGCTAGAGGGGTTGGCGCACCGAGCGGTGCATTGAGGACATAAGCCTTCTGTGCAGCAATGAGGACAATCCTCAGATCACGGAGCTAGTCCGCAATATTGCTACCATCATCTTTCAACTCTATTTCTCTAGGAACATATAAAAATTCAAGGGAGCTACAGCGTGAGCTAGTAATCTACAACACAGTTTGCAAAGACACTACTGACTATGTTCATGATAATGAGTTCAATTAATCATATTACTTAAGAACTCCCTCTCAAATTGACATCCCTCTAGTCATTCGAGTGATACATGGTCCAAATTCACCAACTCAAGTTCGATCATCACGTGAGTTGAGGTGGTTTAAATGGTGAACACCATCATGTTGATCATATCTACTATATGACTCATGTTCGACCTTTCGGTCTCTTGTGTTCCGAGGCCATGTCTGTACATGCTAGGCTCGTCAAGTTTAACCCGAGTGTTCTGCATTTGCAACACTGGCTTGAACCCGTTGTATGTGAACGTAGAGTCTATCACACCCGATCATCACGTGGTGTCTCAACACGACGAACTTTTGCAACGGTGCACACTCGGGGAGAACACAATTCATCTTGAAATTTAAGTGAGGGATCAGCTTATAATGCTACCGTCGTCCTAAGCAAAACAAGGTGCATAAAAGGATTAACATCACATGCAAATCATAAGTGACATGATATGGCCATGAACTTGTGCTTTTGATCTCCATCTTGAAAGCACCAGCATGATCTCCATCATCATCGGCACGACACCATGATCTCCATCATCTTGATCTCCATCAATGTGTCGCCATCAAGGTTGTCGCGCCCAACATGCTTCTACTACTATTGCTACCGTTTAGCGATAAAGTAAAGCATTACATAGCGCTTAATGATTGACACATAGGTCATACAATAATTAAAGACAACCCTATGGCTCCTGTCGGTTGCCGTACTCAGCGACATGCAAGTCATGATAATCTATACATCACATGATCATCTCATACATCACATATATCACATCATGTAATTGGCCGTATCACATCACAACATACCCTGCAAAAACAAGTTAGACGTCCTCTAATTGTTGTTGCATGTTTTACGTGGCTGCTACGGGTATCTACCAAGAACAATTCTCACCTATGCATAAACCACAATGGTGATACATAAGTTTCTTTTCAACCTTCTCAAGGACCGCCTTAGTTGAATCCGATCCAACTAAAATAGGAGAAACAGACACCCGCCAGCCATCTTTGTGCAACGAAGTTACACGTTCAGTCAATGGAACCGGTCTCTCGTAACCGTACAAGTAATCTTGGTCCGGGCCGCTTCATCCCACAATACCGCTGAACCAAAATCCGACCAAGGGAGGAAGCAATCTAAGCATCAACGCCCACAAACCTTTTGTGTTCTACTCGAGATCTCATCTACACATAGACCTAGCTCTTGATGCCACTGTTGGGGAATGTTGCATGGGAAACAAAAAATTTCCTACACACACACAAGATCTATCCATGGTGATGAGCATCTACGAGAGGGAGAGTGGATCTACATACCCTTGTAGATCGCTAAGCGGGAAGCGTTAAGAAACGCGGTTGGTGTAGTTGAACGTCTTCGCGATCCAAATCACCGAGTGTCCCGCGATCTCATCACGATCCATCCCGTGATCCAATCATGATCCATCCCGCGAACTCATCATGATCCATCCCGCGATCTCATCACGATCCTTCCCGCGAACTCATCACGATCCGTTTCGCGATCTTGATCACGGTCCTTCTGATCTAGCGCCGAACGGACGACACCTCCGCGTTCAACACACATACAACTTGATGACGATCTCCACCTTGTTGATCCAGCAAGAGGGACCGGAGAGGTAGAAGAGTTCTCCGGCAGCATGACAGCACTGCGGCGATGGTGGTGGAGCTATTCTGGCAGGGCTTCGCCTAAGCACTACAGAAAACCGATCTAGAGGAGAAGCTATGCACTAGAGGAACGGGTGGCACGTGGCTGAAAATCTTGTGCCAAAACCCTAAAATCCTCTAGTATATATAGGAGGAGAGGAGGAGGAGGCTTAGCTTCCCAAAAGGCAGCCCTTGGGTCGGCCAAACCAAGAAGGGAGGACTCCTCCTCCTCCACTCCTAGTAGGATTAGGACTCCTTCCTTATTTGGCCTTTTTTGCATCTTTCCACCTTTTTCCTTTTTGGCTTTTCTTCCCAGCCGCATGGGCCTTGTGTGGGACTTCCACCAGCCCACAAAGGGATGGTTTTTAATCTCCCATAGCCCATATAGCCTCTTGGGTCGAAATACCCCTCCCGATGGTCCCTCGGTACACTACCGTCACTCCCGGTACACTACCGATGAGCCCGAAACTTTTCCGGCGACCAAAACAGGACTTCCTATATATCAATCTTTACCTACGGACCATTCCAGAGCTTCTCGTGACGTCCGGATCTCATCTGGGACTCCGAACAACCTTCGGTTACCACCATGCATAACTCTATACTACCAAAACGTCACCAAACCTTAAGTGTGCAGACCCTGCGGGTTCGAGAACTATGTAGACATGACCGAGACACCTCTACAGTCAATAACCAATAGCGGGACCTGGATGCCCATATTGGTTCCTACATATTGTATGAAGATCTTTATCGGTCGAACCTCTATGTCAAGGATTCAGTTAATCCCGTATGATGTTTCCCTTTGTTCTTCGGTATGTTACTTGCCAGAGATTCGATCGTTGGTATCTGTATACCTAGTTCAACCTCGTTACCAGCAAGTCTCTTTACTCGTTCCGTAATAAAAGATCTCGTGGCTAACACTTAGTCACATTGCTTGCAAGGCTTATTGTGATGTTGTATTACCGAGTGGGCCCTGAGATACGTCTCCGTCACACGGAGTAACAAATCCCAGTCTTGATCCATGCCAACCCAACAGATACCTTCGGAGATACCTGTAATGCACCTTTATAGTCACCCAGTTATGTTCCGATGTTTGATACACACAAGGCACTCCTTCGGCGTCCGTGGGTTGCATGATCTCATGGTGAAAGGAATATATACTTGACATGCAGAAAACAGTAGCAATAAACTGACACGATCATATGCTACGTTTGTAGTTTGGGTCTTGTCTCTATCATATCATTCTCCTAATGATGTGATCCCGTTATCAAATGACATCTCATGTCCATGGCTAGGAAACCTTAACCATCTTTTGATCAACGAGCTAGTCTATTAGAGGCATACTAGGGACATGGTTTTGTCTATGTATCCACACATGCATCTAAGTCTCCCATCAATACAATTATAGCATGGATAATAAACGATTATCATGAACAAGGAAATATGATAATAACTAATTTATTATTGCCTCTAGGGCATATTTCCAGCACTAACGGACCGCCAAGGTTCCATATCCATATTTTCTGTTCTTTCTTTTTCTCAAAGGACAGAAGGTCACCTTGCGTGCAGCTTTGCCGGGGGGGGGTACGGATACCTATGAGCGACATCCCAAAAAAAACTTGCCAGAGGGAGCACGGCAACAAAAAGATATGTTGCAAAAACCTCAAGTGAACCCTTGCTGCGAAATTATTTTCCTTGGGTGATTTCGGCTTCTGTACGGAAAACCCGCACGCACACGAACCTTGATGCGATTGGCTGCGCTTTTAATAGTGTTTGAGACTGCTCGACGGCTTAAGTGGCCATGGTTGCACTCCTTGTTTTGTTTCGAGTCCGCTCAACGACTCAAGTGACATCGCTCACACCTTTATTCTATTTCGAGCAAGACCAACACCTTGGACGGCTGTACCAAGGACACAAAGGTATCTTGCCAGCCATAGAACCGCCAGCAGACCGCTAAGGACCCATTCCTCGAAGCGCTTGCGGTAGGGCTATGCACACCGGCAATATTTTTCCGAGAAAGCGTAGGGAAAGTTCCATACACAGGAAAGGTCTAACAAGGAAGATAATACAGAGTCATTCAAAATAGGGTGAAATTTACATAAGATATTGCTTTTTCCTAAGTACATCTTTATTTGACTTTCTCCCCTAGGGGAGATTACAAGAAGAAAAAGATGGAAAGGAGAGGCGAGCTACAAGAATAAAAAGATGGCGAGAGGCCCCGAGCAGAAGCCCAGCCTGACCCCACTGGACCAGCACTACGAAGAGGAGCAGGGCTGCCAGATGGAAAGGCAAGAACCTGCCCCCTCCTGGACCAGCATTGCACGGAGGAGAGGGCTAGCGCGAGCGAAAAAGAGGATGGACCCCAGAAGCCGAAGTCCATGGGCCTGCCGGAAGACCCAGCTGGAAGATGAGGCAGCTCCCGGGACTAAGGCCCCCGGCAAGGACATCCTGCTTATCGGGACCCCGATCCTAAGTCATATGAATCTAGACTGTAACATATCACATCACTTTGCGGCCTCACGCACGGTAAGTTCCACGGCTGCAGCCTTACCTTAGCCGGGACCGTTTGCGTCTTTTGGCTCGCGTATGTGAACATGTCGCTGGCAATCAAACGACAGAGAACCCGGGCCGACATGACTAGTCATAGAACCCAAGTGGCACAACCGTACGGAAACATGCATACGTAAACCAGCAATGCAGGTGTCTGCCTCAAGCGTGTGTAGACGAGTCATAGCAAGCTACAAGGACTTCATTACGCCATGAGACATAAATGCCATCACGGCACGTAGACGAGTCGTACTTGTCGGGACCCCGATCCTAAGTCACATAACGTCGAGATCACCAAGCGGTTCTCAAAGAACACAACACCTCGATCATCTTCCGAGAAGCATTTAACATTGCCCTTCTTAATGTTTTTCTTCATCCGAGATATCCCGGCATCATGCTTCTGGGCTTCTAAAATTTGATCCATAAGAGTAGGTTCCGCCACCAGGTTGGATAGGAATCCTTGAGGAACAATGTGAAGGTTTAACTTCTTAAATTCCTCATGGAGAAGTGGTTGACCTTGTTGTAACATCAGGTTGTTACAATAAGACTTACGACTTAGTGCATCAGCCATGACATTGGCTTTCCCCGGGGTGTAAGTTATCCCTAAGTCGTAATTTGTAATCAGCTCTACCCACCATCTTTGCCTGAGATTCAAATCCGGCTGGGTGAATTTATATTTTAGACTTTGGTGATCAGTGTAAGTTTCGCAACGATTACCCAGAAGGTAATGTCGCCAGGTTTTCAGTGCATGGACTACGGCTGCGAGCTCAAGATCATGTGTTGGATAATTATCCTCATGTGGATGCAACTGCCGATATGCATATGCAATCACATGACGATCTTGCATGAGAATGCAACCTAATCCTTATCGTGAGGCGTCGCAATAGATAACAAAGTCCTTAGAGAAATCAGGTGGCACCAGAACGGGAGCAGAGGTCAGTCGTCTTTTCATCTCCTGAAAACTGTGCTCGCATTGTGGAGTCCACTCGAACCTTTTATCTTTCTTGACGAGTTCAGTCAGAGGTTTTGCAATTTTGGAGAAATTCTCGGCGACAATAGCTTGCTAAGCCAAGGAAACTCCAAACTTGCTTAACCGATTCAGGTTGAGTCCAATCAAGAACGGCCTGAACTCTCTCGAGATTCACAGCAATCCCTTTACCAGATATCACGTGGCCCAGATAGGTCACTTCTGGCAACCAAAATTCACACTTAGAGAATTTGGCGTACAGGCGGTGCTCTCGAAGTTTCATCAATACCAGCCTTACATGCTCGGCATGTTCTTGTTCATTCTTCGAGTAGATGAGTATATCGTCAAGGTAAACCACGACGAATTTATCCAGATACTCCATGAAGATCGAATTCATCAAGCGAGAGAAGGTGCCTGGGGCATTGGTTAAACTGAAGGACATGACGGTGTACTCATATTGGCCATAACGAGTAACAAAAGCCGTTTTTGGAATGTCCCCGTTCCTAATTCTGATTTGATGGTATCCAAACCTCAAATCCATTTTGGAAAATACAGAGGATCCAACGAGTTGATCATACAAATCGTTGATCCTCGGGAGCGGATACTTGTTCTTTATAGTGACCAGATTCACTGGCCGATAATCCACAACCATCCCATCCGAACCATCCTTCTTCTTGACGAAGAGGACGGGACAAGCCCAAGGAGAAGAACTGGGACGGATGAAACCTTCTTCAAAGCCTCATCTAGTTGGATCTTAAGTTCGACTAGTTCTAAGGGTGCCATCGTATAGGGTCTTCTGGCTATTGGGACAGTCCTTGGATGAGCTCTATCACAAACTCAACATCTTTGACAGGAGGAATTCCTGGCAGTTCTTCTGGAAAGACATCCGGAAAGTCATGGACTACCGGAATATCTTCTAACTCTGGAAGGGGGCTAGCATTGAGGGAATAGAGTTGGCGCTTGGTTGTTCGAGTGGAGACATTAACTATGTCACCCGATGGATGTGTAAGTTGAACACTCATAGAATGAGTATCAATCTTGGCATAGTGGGCTTTCATCCAATCCATACCTAGAATGATATTTATGTCCGAAGACTTGAGGGCTATCAAAGATGCTAGGAAGACTAGTCTATCCACCAAAATCTGTTATCATGGCTCACTCTAGAAGTTTGCCATTTTGAACCCGGAGTCTGCACTACTAAAGGAGTAGTCATATCACAAAAAGACATGTTATGCAACTGTGCATAACTTTCTAAGATGAAGGAATGAGATGCACCAGTATCAAATAGAACATATGTTGGATGACTATTAACAAGGAGCATACCTAGGATAACATCGGAATCCTCAAGAGCTTCCTCAGCAGACACATAGTTCATTCGTCCACGAGCAGGAGCTGGCTTCACGAAGAAGGCTTTTCCTGGCTTTCCACGTCTAGTGGGCTTAACATTATTCTAGGGACACTCACGGGGGTAGTGTCCTGGTTCTTCACACTTATAGCAAACCACGGTGGCACGTGGAGCAACATTTGCAGGCGGTCCTCCAAATGGTCTGACTAGAGGGTTGGGCTGAACTAGGTGAGGAGCCTGGAAGGATGGCCTCGCATTGTATTTTGGCGACAGAGCTGCGTTGGGCACCCAGATCCGGCGTTTATTGGAGCCCGAGCCAGATGGGGGGTTGAAGTCACGGTTTTGCATTCTCGTGGCCTCATAATCAGTCTATCCAGTCTCGGCATTGATAGCCTTGTTGACGAGAGCCTGGAAAGTGGTGCACTCATGCAGGCGCAGATCTCGGCGGAGCTCAGGGTTAAGTCCCTTGCGGAACCTAGCCTGCTTCTTGGCATCAGTAGAAACTTCCTCAAGAGCATAGCGAGCAAGATTTCCAAACTCGCGACTATAAGCATCCACTGACAGTCTGCCCTGGGTGAAGGCACATAATTCCTCTCTCTTACGATCCATCAGCCCTTCCGAGATGTGATGGGTATGAAATGCAACACTTAACTCTGCCCAAGTTGGTGCGGGGCCTGCGGGACGCATGGCTTCAAAATTCTCCCACCATAGATTGGCGGGACCTTACAGAAAGTAAGTTGCAAAGGTCACCTTGTTGGCCTCAGTCACATTGGCAGCCCGGATCTTACGATACATGCTAGTCAGCCAGTCATCCGCGTCGAGTGGGTCGACCGAATGATGATATTTGGGTGGGCTCAGTCTGATGAAATCACCAAGTTATACACCATCATTGAGGTCATTGCGGGGAGCACGTGTTGTGTTCTGCTCGATTCTTTCCAATAGCCTATTGGTCTCCCTCTTATTCCTTGCAGCTTCTAGCATTACTTTCGCCAGAGAAGGCGCATGTGGCAGATCCTCTTGCCTTGGCTGGCTTCCCTCGCCCTGCTCAGGGGCAGGCATAGGGTTATTCCTAGTTGCCACCATCCTAGGAAAACAAACCCACAACTTAGTCATAGGGAACAACAACTCTCAACCTCATCATATCCCACAAGACACGTAGGACTGTGGCGATACGATTACTACCATACTAGAACTAACATCCACATACTCAAGCATCGCCATAGAATGCCTCATACAGGTTACCCCCATGACCTGGGAGCTGAACCTGAGAATCTGGAAACACTCTAGCCTATGATCCCTGGGAGCCATAAGGACACGGATGTGGCCTTGGTCCCCTTGTCAGTGGCAACTGCGTCAGGGCTGTCCAAAGACGTGCACGGGTGGCATAAAGCTCCATGCGAAGGGCACGTGCATCACGATCCCTATTCTCCAACATCTGAGCGGTCACCTGTAGCCTAGGGTCCTCATGGGAATGATCATAGTAGACTGCACAAAGATAACCATCCTCTCCTCCCATAGAAGCAGGAACATAGCAGAACTCGGTGTTCTGGAGCACACCATGGTGAAACCTCATGATAGTCAGCATGGTGTAAGCGGCCTCCAGAACAGCCATATCTATGGTGACACGTAATCCATAAGTCCAGTGAAGCGGCTCTGCAGCTCCAGGGTATGAAGGATAAGTCTTGACGGTACACAGATACTGGCTCTGGTTGAAATCTCGATATTGTTCCTCCACTGTGTACTCCAGGTACCAACGGTATCCAGCCTCCATCATCACTCTAACCAACATGGCCGTGTGACCTGGTACATCGATGCACCTGGTCAGACGGACCACCTGACGGGAAGGCCGAGGGGGCATCTGAAATAGAGAAAGATGCAAAGACATAAGAGATTCTAGCAGAAATTGGACAGCATAACGGCTGTAATTGCTCAAAAAGGATTTTGAGACAACTGCAAAAGATTGGAAAAGCATAACCACTCGACTTTCTAGACTCAAATCTCTTCTCCATCTGTTTGTCACACCAACAATACTTGAGTGCCCACATTCACTTGCAACAAGCTAGCTAGTGGTCCATGGTTAGTAACTCGGCATCCTAAGCAATGGATGAGTAGCCTAGTTCTTATCCCCGAAGAGAAGATGAGAATGACTCAGCATAGAATAACTTGGGAAGAGGAGTAAAAAGAGCCTTACGTTCCCTCCCACAATCAATTCCCCTACTTTTCTATAGTGTTTCTAGACTCAACTTCGACCGGTTTGGCTTGGTAGTCCTACAATCAGTTAGGCTTTGATACCAACGCTGTCGGGACCCCGATCCTAAGTCATATGAATCCAGACCGTAACATATCACATCACTTTGCGGCCTCACGCACGGTAAGCTCCACGGCTGCAACCTTACCTTAGCCGGGACGGTTTGCGTCTTTTGGCTCACGTACGTGAACATGTCACTAGCAATCAAACGACAGAGAACCCAGGCCGACATGACTAGTCATAGAACCCAAGTGGCACATCCATACGGAAACAGGCATACGTAACCCAGCAATGCAGGTGTCGGCCTCAAGCGTGTGTAGACGAGTCATAGCAAGCTACAAGGACTCCATTACACCATGAGACATAAATGCCATCACCGCACATAGACGAGTCATAGCAGGCCACAGGGACTCCATTACACTGCGAGACATTTCCCCGAAGAGACACACACAGTAGCAAAGAAGGATACATGCCGGTCAATCAATGTGTTCGGAGTAGTAGCAAGCTACCATGGCTCGGTGGAAACACAAAGAGGCAGTTTCCCGTAAAGAGTACTACTAAAGGCACACAACTAGGTGTCGGATCCCTTACATACCGTTGCATGTCACACGTACGCACGACATGCCCGATATGCATAGATACAACCATGGCATCACAACATAACCATACAACAACATGACTTTTATTTAAGAGGCTCAGATGAGCCTTGCATAATATGTTCTTACGGATAGGGGTCACATGACCCGACACTCAAGTCATACAAACATGTTCATATAAACCAAGCGGAAGCATAAAGCTGTCTGAGTACAAACAGATGAATGGGGTAAAAAGGCACATGGCCTGACTATCTACAGCCCGCCACAAGGCAAAGGTCATAGCTGAGACACCAGCTATTCGGCATCGTCAACGTCTAGATAGAACCCACCTAATGGGTCCTGGGTCTCATCTGCAACATTTATTAAACAAACGTGAGTACAAACATACTCAGCAAGTCTTGAAAACAGACCTAGTATTCATGCTCATGTATCAACAAGAGGGGGGTGGTGGAGGTTATGCAGCAATGCTAGCTTTGACTCATGGCTAACCTACACTACTCAATTTTAACTCTTTGTTTACATTTAGATAGCGCACACGAGTCCACTATCTCCATAACAATACACCAACATGGACTCACTTCCCTCCTGGGAGAGTGCTATCCACGGTAGTCACACTTGTCTTGATATTTTTATGAGTATCCATTAGATTATCTATGAACAACATAAATTCTCCAAGTAGTTCATATCCGAGGACGCGGCTATTCGAATAGTTTCATACCCTGCAGGGGTGTACTTCTTCACACACGCTCTCGCCACTTATCACTGTGTGCTCATAAAACCACGCACCTCGGCAACCTTCAAGCGGATGCCCACCGAGGGAGTCGGCCACGACCGTCAACCACATAAGACCTCTAGTCCAGGCTATCGCATATTTGAGACTGAACCCGCACGGAAGTCCGGCAGAAGTTTCCGCTACTGCCCCAAATGATGTGCACAGGGTTCCCAAGCCCACCATTCGGGTGACCCTTGGTACACCATGCCACTGCCTACCGCGTTGTAACCCTCCCCTGGGGTCAGTGCTACGCACGGCCTCCAGCATGCTATAAACACCAGAAACTACTTGCAACTCCTGGACTCAGGACTAACCGAATGATAAGTCGAGAGGGGTCGAGTTACCGGAACCCAATGTGTGGTAGTAACTAGTCTTGGATCACAAACACGGAACTCAGTTCCTAAGAACGGTCCCAATGAGACAACCCGCTATGTACTCCTACATAGCCTCTCCTCGCTACCTTTACCAAATCGAGTTCATCATAACATCATCACATCAGGCAACATTGTTTCACTCAGTTCATCACCTAGATGAATTCGACCTGACACAACTCTAAGCATAGCAAGCATATCAGGCAAAGTAAGGTAAGCACATCATGGCACAAGCATCTACTAGGTATGCTAGGTTGCAAGGTTTAGCTATTTACTGTGACAATGTCAGGTTATGCAACAGAATAGGATCATCTATCATGTATGGCTCACATGTGATCGATTGTCCTAATGCAATAAACAAGAGCAGGAGCGAGAGAGTAGGATGTTATCAGAATGATCAAAGGGGTTGCTTGCCTTGCTGGGTAGCGGAAAGGTTCTCTCCTTCATCGGGATACTCGGGGGTATCCTCAGACGTAGGGCCTACCGCAATGCAGATAAGAATCAATCAACACACACAAGTGCAACAATATGATGCATGATCATGGCATGATAGCAAGTATGGATGAGCTAATGCAACTAGTGTTCATGTTGATTTGAAATGAATTTGAATATAGGTTCAAAATTGTTCTTCATTTCAAATTCCATTTACTAACCTATTAACAAATGTCAATGTTCACCTATTTAGATTTCTCTAACATGCAATACAATAGCACCATTGGATTCATTGGATTTTTCTGATAAATTTTCATATATAAATTATTTTCATCTGACTTACAGATTAATTTATATGAATTTTTGAACTTTTGAATAATTTCTGGAATTATTTTTAAACTAGAAAATGAAATGTTGACATCAGCGTGACGTCACTGTGACGTTAGCTGGTCAGCTGACCGGGCCAGTGTCAAACCTGACATGTGGGGGCCACATGTTAGTGACTCAGACACTTAACTAACTAATTAAACTAAATCCTAATTAATTAACAGAAACTGGGCCCACATGTTAGTGACAGATTAGGTTTAATTAATCTAATTAATTAATTTCTGAATTAACCTAATTAACAGGGCCTGGCCCCACCTGCCAGCGACCCAGGGTCAAACCCCTGTCGGTCAGACAGGTTGACTCGCCGGCGTTGAGCCGCCGGTGACGTCAGGGACGGTAGAGGGGGTCGGAATCCCTCCTCCGGCGACCAAATGGACGGCGGAGAGCGCTGGGAGGGCCTACGCTCGACCGCGCGTCGATCTAGCCCCAAACCAGAGGCTGGGGTGGTCGGGATCGACGCCAACGTCGAGGGCAGCGGCGGCCGGAGCTCGGGCAAGAGGGGTGCGGCATCTACGGGGCACGGGAGAGAAGGGGGAAAGGGGAGGAGCACCAACGGCTCACCGCGGTTCCAGCAGAGGCGACGACGAGGTCGGAGGAGGTCCGGACAGGGCAGAATGTCGCGGCGGGGCTTCGGAGGCCGGCGGGGAGGAACGGCGATGGCGCGGCGTAGAGAGGCTCCTGACGTCTTCTGGGGTCACGAGGAGGATGAGGGGGTCGTGGCGGTTCTCGTGGGCTACCTAGCAAGGCGAGGGGGCAGCTAGCCCGACGGCGGCGAACTCGAGCAGAGCTCGGCTATGGCGGAGCAGGGGAAGAAATGGAGCAAGAGGGAGAGCTCGCAGGGGGAGAGGGAGAGGAGAAGGAGGCCACGGCGATGGCCTCGCGCTGGCGCCCTCCCAGCCCTCTAGGCCAGCAGCCAGGCAGGGAGGAGGTGGCTGGTGTGTGCCCGCGCGCGACAAACGCACGCCCCTGTCCTCCTGGCGAGAGGACAGGGATGACTGGCCATGGGATAGGTGGGCTGGCGTGGCCTGGGCTTTTTTTTATTTTTTGTTCTTTCTGTTTTCCATTTTCTGACATTTGTTTATTTTCTTTTCAGGTTCAAATGACTTTATAAAATATCCCATATATTTTCCATAATGAAGTTTGAATATTTCAAACTTGTCTAAAAAGTTTCAGGATATTTTGAAAACAAAAATAATGATAGTGCTTTATTTAATGATTTCAGGAGCCTTATCCATTATTTTTGAATTACTTTGATTGTTCAAATAATTAAAATGGTCCCTGTTATAATCATGCCCAAATTTACCAGACATAGGGAACATTTTTAGTGGGCATTTTGGATTTGTTGAATTTTCACCAAATTTGAATTGTTTTGATTCAAAGTTAGCTTGGGGTTTCTTTTGTTCCCTAGTTCATGTTAATGCAAAATGAAACATGATGCAATCACAATACTATTCCTAGGACATCTAGCTAGGGTTGTGACAGTAGTAGGCTACAGGGACTCCATTACACTGCGAGAAATTTTCCCGAAGGGACAAACACAACAGCAAAGAAGGATACATGCCGGTCAATCAATGTGTCCGGAGCAGTAACAAGCTACCATGGCTCGGTGGAAGCACAAAGAGGCAGTTTCCCATAAGGAGTACTACTAAAGGCACACAACTAGGTGTCGGATCCCATACATACCGTTGCACATCACACGTACGCATGACATGCCCGATATGCATAGATACAACCATGGCATCACAACATAACCATACAACAACTTTTATTTAAGAGTCTCATACGAGCCTTGCATAATATGTTCTTACAGATAGGGGTCACATGACCAGACACTCAAGTCATACAAACAAGTTCATACAAACCAAGCGGAAGCATAAGCTGTCTGAGTACAGACAGATGAAA
This sequence comes from Hordeum marinum, assembly GCA_022496015.1. Lineage (NCBI taxonomy): Eukaryota > Viridiplantae > Streptophyta > Magnoliopsida > Poales > Poaceae > Hordeum > Hordeum marinum. The sequence goes on from CM039675.1 coordinate 107,795,493, forward strand.
GGGTAAAAAGGCACATGGCCTGACTTTCTACAGCCCGCCACATGCCATAGGTCGTAGTTGGGACACCAGCTATTCGGCATCGTCGACATCTAGAAAGAACCCACCTGATGGGTCCTGGGTCTCATCTGCAACAGTTATTAAGCAAACATGAGTACAAACGTACTCAGCAAGTCTTTAAAGCAGACCTAGTCTATTCATGCTCATGTATCAACAAGGGGGGTGGAGTTTATGCAGCAATGCCAGCTTTGACTCATGGCTAACCTATACTACACAATTTTAACTCTTTGTTTAAATTTTAGATATCGCACAGAGTCCACTAACTCCATGACAATACACCACCATGGATTCACTTCCCTCTCCTGGGAGAGTGCCATCCACGATACTCACACTTGTCTTGATATTTTTATGGGTATCCATTTGATTATCAATGAACAACATAATTTATCCAAGTAGTCCATACCCGAGGACACGACTATTCGAATAGTTTTATACCTATGCAGGGGTGTACTTGTTCACACACGCTCTCGCCACTTCTCGCTGTGTGCTCATAAAACCATGCACCTCGGCAACCTTCAAGCGAAAACCCAACGAAGGAGTCGGCCATGACTGTCAATCACATAACACCTCCAGTCCAGGCTATCGCCTATTTGAGACTGAACCCGAACGGAAGTCTGGCTGAAGTTTCTGCTACGGCCCCAAACGATGTGCGCAGGGTTCCCAAGCCCACCATTCGGGTGACCCTTGGTACACCATGACACTGCCTACCGCATCGTAACCCACCCCTAGGGTCAGCGCTACGCATGGCCTCCAGCATGCTATAAACACCAGAAACTAGTTGCAACTCCTGGACTAAGGACTAAGCGACTGATAAGTCAAGAGGGTCAATTAAGTATCCCAATGTGTGGTAGTAACTAGTCTTGGATGACAAACATGGAACTCATTTCCTAAGAACGGTCCCAATGAGACAACCCGCTATGTACTCCTATATAGCCTCTCATCGCTACCTTTACCAAATCGGGTTCATCATAAGCTTAACACATCGGAACAACAATGTTTCACTTCAGTCCATCACCCAGATGAATCAGAACTGACACAACTCTAAGCATAGCAAGCATAGCAAGCAAAGTAAGCTAAGCACATCATGGCACAAGCATCTACCAGGTATGCTAGGTTGCAAGGTTTAGCTATTTATTGTGACAATGACAGGTCATGCATAAGAATAGGTTCATCTACCGTGTATGACAGACAAGTGAATGTTTGTCCTAATGCAATAAACAAGAGCAGGAGCGAGAGAGCGGGATGTTATCAGAATGATCAAGGGGGATACTTGCCTTTCTGGGTAGCAGGAAGATTCTCTCCTTCGTTGGAATACTCGAGGGTATCCTCAGAAGTAGGGCCTACCGCAATACAGACATATAACAATCAATACATGCAAGTGCAACAATATGATGCATGATCATGACATGGTAGCATGTATGGATGAGCTAATGCAACTAGTGTCCAAGTTAATTGAAGTGAGTTTGAATATAGGTTCAAAATCATTCTTCATTTCAATTTCCATATTTTAACCTATTAGCAAATGTCTATGTTCTTCTACATAGGTTGCTCTATCATGCATGATAATAGCACCATTGGATTCATTGGATTTTTCTGATAAATTTTCATATATAAAATATTTTCATCTGATTTACATATTAATTTATATGAATTTTTAAAGTTTTAAATAATTTCTGGAATTATTTTTAAACTGGAAAAGGATTAATGGCATCAGCCTGACGTCACCACGACGTCAGCTGGTCGGCTGACCAGGCCAGGTCAAACCTGATAGGGTGGGACCCACTGGTCAGTGACCTAGTCACTTAATTAGAGAATTAAAACTAATCCTAATTACTTAATCAACACTGGGCCCACTAGTCAGTGACTAATTAGGATAATTAATTTGGTTAATTAAGTTATTAACCTAAATTTGACTAACGGGGCCCGGCCTCACTTGCCAATGACCCAGGGGTCAAACCCGTGCTGGTCAAACTGGTTGACTCACCGGCGTTGAGCCCCGGCGACGTCAGGGACGGTGGAGGGGGTCGGGATTCCTCCTCCGGCAACCAAATGTATGGCAGAGGGCACCAAACTGCTCTGCTTGCTCGTGTGCGTCAAGCCCAACACTTCCCAGGGCTGGGATGGCCGGAGACGGCGCCGGTGATGAGCACGGCAGCTGCTAGAGCTCAGACGAGCATGGGCTCGTCGAACCAGAGCAAGACACAGCCGGAACTAGGCACCTACAATCACTATGCGTCCCCACGAGCTCGATGGTGGCCTCTGATGGACCAACTGGTCACCGGACCATCGCCGGTGATGAGCTCGTGCGGCAGGTCATTCGGGAGCCGGTGCAATCGGGGCCTACAGAGGGGGAAAAGGCCGAAAAGGAGAGGGGAAAGAGCCGGGAGCTCACATCGGACTCAAAGTCGTCGAGAGCTTGCTCGGGAAGGGCTCGGAGACGGTGATCAACGGCGGCGAAGCTTCGGGTCTGAGGAGGAAGACAAGCTCGGGGACGACGCTTTGGGGCTCCTGGCGATGCGCGGCTCAGCGAGGAGGGAGAAGGCGACGAGGCGGAGTGATTGGAGGGCTTAGAAGCGAGGGGGAGCGGCTAGAATTATAGTGGCGAAGCTAAGGCACCGACGGCCATGGCGGAGCAGAGGAGGAGGAGAGCAGAGAGGCAAGCGAGGGCGAGAGGGAGAGGGCGATGGGGACGGCTCTTAGAGCTTATCCCCATTGCGCTGGCGAGGGGAAGCAGGCAGGCAGCTCCCAGCGTGGAGGCACGCCCGTGCGCACGCTCCGGCCACACGCCTGTCCTCCTGGCCGCCAAGAGGACGACGATGGAGCTGGGCCAGCTAGGATGGCCCAGGTTCATCCTCCCTTTTCCTTTCTCCTTTATTTTCTTCATTTTCTTCTCTGTTTTCCTATTTCTAACATTTTTTTATTTTCTTTTCAGGTACATATGCTAATTTAAAATATTCCCCTAATATTTTATGTATTGAAGTTTGAATATTTCAAACTTATCAAAAAAATCAGGATATTTTGGAAACAAATATAATGATCATGCTTTATTTGATATCTTCAGAAGCTTTATCATTTATTTTTAAATTGCTTCAGTTGTTCAAATATTTAAAATGGCCCCTGTTATAATCATGTCCATATTTATCAGACATAGGGAACATTTTGGTAGGGCATTTTGGATTTGTTGAATTTTCACCAACTTGAATTATTTTGAATCAATGTGAGCTTGGGGTTTCTTTTAATCCCCATTTCATGTTGATGCAAAAAAATGAAACATGATGCAACACCCATGCTGTCCTATGACATCTAGCTAGGGATGTGACAACTCACCCCCACTCAAAATAATCTCATCCCAAGATTTTCAAGTCGTCGGGAAGAGCGCGGGGTACTCTAGTCGAGGACGATCTTCTCTTTCCCAGGAGGCCTCCTTTTCAGAATGGTGTGACCATTGAACCTTGAGAAACTTGATGTTCCGACGTCGAGTGGTATGCTCAGCTTGATCAAGAATACGAACGGGGTATTCTCGATATGTAAGGTTATCTTGGAGATCAAGTGCTTCGTGGTCTACCTCACGGACAGGGTCCGAGAAGCAACGCCTGAGTTGCGAGACGTGGAAGACATCATGAACCTTGGAAAGATGCGGCGGAAGTTCCAATTGGTAGGCAACCTCTCCTCGTTTAGCAAGAATGCGAAAAGGTCCAATGTAACGAGGATCCAACTTGCCCTTGATACCGAATCGATGGGTACCCTTCAGAGGTGTAACCCGAAGGTAAGCCTTCTCGTCAACTTCATAGGTCACTGCCTTATGATGGCAATCATATTGGCTCTTTTGACGAGATTGGGCTGTTTTCAACTTTTCACGAATAATGTGAACTTGCTCCTCTGCATCCTGGATCATATCCGGGCCAAAGAGTTGCCTCTCTCCGGTTTCTGACCAGTTAAGAGGTGTTCGACACCTTCGTCCATAGAGAACTTCAAAAGGGGCTTTGCCCAAGCTTGATTGATAACTATTGTTATATGCAAATTCGGAAAATGGAAGATATTTCTCCCAATTCATACCGAAAGATATAACACAAGCTCGGAGCATGTCTTCGAGAATTTGATTGACTCGCTCAACTTGACCACTTGATTGCGGATGGAAAGCATTGCTAAAGGATAGATGAGTCCCCATAGTGGTTTGAAAACTTTCCCAAAATCGGGAAGTAAAGAAACTTCCGTGGTCTAAGTTAATCTCCAAAGGAACATCATGAAGAGAAACTATTCGAGAAACATATAACTCCGCTAGCTGGCTGGCAGGTATACTCTCTCGAACAGGAAGAAAATGAGCCACTTTGAAAAGGCGGTCAATGACCACAATGATAGCATTATTCCCTCTCTTAGTCCTGGGAAATCTGGTAATGAAATCCATACCGACCTTATCCCATTTCCATTCAGGAATAGCTAAAGGTTGAAGGGTGCCAGCAGGCCTTTGATGTTCTGCTTTCACGCGACAACAAATGTCGCAATTAGCAACGAACTGGGCAATTTCTCTCTTCATCCTTGTCCACCAAAACCTCTGTCATAGGTCCTGATACATCATGGTACTACTCGGATGAATTGTGAGAGGAGAATCATGAGCCTCCTTAAGGATCAGTTGTCTTAAGCGTGTGCTCTTGGGAACCACCAACCGGTTCCTGGAAGAACACAACACCTTCATTTTCCTTGGAGAAATCTTTAGCATTTCCGCTAGCAATATTCTCCTTGATCCGGGATATACCCTTATCATATTTCTGGACAGCTACTATTTGATCCCTACCAAGTTGGATAGGAATCCTTGAGTAACAATGTGGAGGTTTAACTTCCGAAATTCCTTATGGAGAAGTTGTTGACCTTGTTGTAACATCAGGTTGTTACAATAAGACTTACGACTTAGTGCATCAGCCATGACATTGGCCTTCCCCGGGGTGTAAGTTATCACTAAGTCGTAATCTGTAATCAACTCAACCAACCGTCTTTGCCTGAGATTCAAATACGGCTGGGTGAAATGAAAATATATTTCAGACTTTGGTGATCGGTGTAAATTTCACAACGATTACCCAGAAGGTAATGTCACCAGGTTTTCAGTGCATGGACCACAGCTGTAAGCTAAAGATCATGTGTTGGATAATTATCCTCATGTGGACGCAACTGTCGAGATGCGTATGCAATCACATGATGATCTTGCACGAGAATGCAACCTAATTCTTATCGTGAGGCGTCGCAGTAGATAACAAAGTCCTTAGAGAAGTCTGGTGGCACCAGAACGGGAGCAGAGGTTAGTCGTCTTTTCAACTCCTGAAAATTGTGCTCACATTGTGGAGTCCACTCGAACTTTTTATCTTTCTTGAGGAGTTCAGTCAGAGGTTTTACATCCTTGGAGAAATTCTCGACAAAGCAGCAACAATAGCTCGCTAAGCCAAGGAAACTCCGAACTTGCTTAACTGATTCAGGTTGAGTCCAATCAAGGACGGCTTGAACTTTCTCGGGATTGATAGCAATACCTTTACCAGAGATGACATGGCCTAGATAGGTCACTTCTGGCAACCAAAATTCACACTTGGAGAATTTGGCATACAGACGGTGCTCTCAAAGTTTCATCAATACCAGCCTTAGATGCTCTGCATGTTCTTGTTCGTTCTTCGAGTAGATGAGTATATCGTTGAGGTAAACCATGACAAATTTATTGAAATACTCCATGAAGATCGAATTCATAAAGCGAGAGAAGGTGGATGGGGCATTGGTTAAACCGAAGGACATGACGGTGTACTCGTATTGGCCATAACGAGTAACAAAAGCCGTTTTTGGAATGTCCCCATTTCTAATTCTGATTTGATGGTATCCCAACCTCAAATCCATTTTGGAAAAGACAGTGGATCCAGCGAGTTGATCATACAAATCGTTGATCCTAGGGAGCGGATACTTGTTCTTCATGGTGACCAGATTCACTGGCCGATAATCTACAACCATCTGATCCGATCCATCCTTCTTCGACGAAGAGGACGGGACAAGCCCAAGGAGAAGAACTAGGTTGGATGAAACCTTTCTTCAAAGCCTCATCGAGTTGGATCTTAAGTTCGGCTAGTTCTAAGGGTGCCATCTTATAGGGTCTTCTGGTTATTGGGACAGTCCCTGGAATAAGCTCTATCACAAACTCAATATCTCTGACAGGAGGAATTCCTGGCAATTCTTCTAGAAAGACATCAGGAAAGTCACGGACAACCGGAATATCTTCTAACTCTAGAAGAGGGCTAGCATTGAGGGAATAGAGTTGGTGCTTTGCTGTTCGAGTGGAGACATTAACTATCTCACCCGATGGATGTGTAAGTTGAACATTCCTAGTATGAGTATCAATCTTAGCATAGTGGGCTTTCATCCAATCCATGCCTACAATGATATTGATGTCCGAAGACTTGAGGGCTATCAAAGATGCTAGGAAGACTAGCCTATCCACCAGAATCTCATTATCATGGATCACTCTAGAAGTTTGCCACTTTGAACCAGGAGTCTGAACTACTAAAGGAGTAGGCGTATCACAAAAAGACATGTTATGCAACTATGCATAACTTTCCGAGATGAAAGAATGAGATGCCCTAGTATCAAATAGAACAGATGCTAGATGACTATTGACAAGGAGCGTACCTAGGATAACATCAGGATCCTCAATGTCTTCCTCAGCAGAAACATAGTTCACTCGTCCACGAGAAGGAGCTGGCTTCACATAGAAGGCGTTTCCCGGCTTGCCACATGCAGCTGGCTTAGCATTAGCCTGAAGACAATCAAGAGAGTAGTGTCCTGGTTCTCCACATTTATAGAAGACCATGGTGGCACGGGGAGCAACATTGGCAGACGGTCCTCCAAATGGCCTGGCTGGAGGGTTAGGCTGAGCTGGGCGAGGCGCCTAGAAGGATGGCTTCGTGGTGTATCTTGGCGGTAGAGCTGCGTTGGGCACCCTCACCCGGCGTTTGTTGGAGCCCGAGCCAGATGTGGGGCTGAAGTCATGGTTGTGCTTCCTCGTGGACTCATAGTTAGTCTGTCCAGACTTGGCATTGATAGCCTTGTTGACGAGAGCCTGGAAGGTTGTGCACTCATGCAGACGCAGATCTCGACGGAGCTCAGGGTTAAGTCCCTTATGGAACCTAGCCTGCTTCTTAGCATCGGTTGAAACTTTCTCCGGAGCATAGCGAGCAAGATTGCCGAACTCACGGCTATAGGAATCCACTATTAGTCTGCCCTGGGTGAAAGCACAGAATTCCTCTCTATTGTGATCCATCAGCCCTTCCGGAATGTGATGGGTACGAAATGCTGCACTGAATTCTGCCCAAGTTGGTGCGGGGCCTACGGAACACATGGCTTCATAATTTTCCCACCATAGATTGCCGGATCCTTCCAGAAAGTAGGTTGCAAAGGTCACCTTGTTGGCCTCGGACACATTGGTAGCCTAGATCTTGCGGAACATGCTGGTCAGCCAGTCATCCACATCGAGTGAGTTGATCGAATGATGATACTTAGGTGGGCACAGCCTAACGAAATCACTAAGTGACATGCCATCATTGAGATCATTGCGGGGAGCACGCGTTGTGTTCTGCTCAATTCGTTCCAGTAGCCTATTGGTCTCCCTTTTGTTCCTTTCAGCCTCTAGCATCACTTCTGCCAAAGAAGGCGCATGTGGCAGATCCTCTTGCCTTGGATGGCTTCCCTCGCCCTGCTCGGGGGCAGGCACGGGGTTATTCCTAGTTGCCACCATCCTGGTAAAAGAAACCCACAGCTTAAACATAGAGGACATCAAATCTAAGACATGAGATAAGGAATGTACTGGACAACATGGCATGCAGGGTAAGCACCCAAACAACATGGTAATAACAACTGCCATATGAACACCATGATTCATACACACCATGACATAGTTCAGTACAAGCCCAAGCTGAAAGCAAACTATAGAGAGATGACACAACTCATCGGAGGTATTACAAGCTTCCTATACATTATCTATCTACACCTCCGGAACCCAACTCTCAACCTTAATCATATCCCACAAGACACGCAAGACTGTGGCGATACGACTACTACCATACTAGTACTAACATCCACGTACTCAAGCATCGCCATAGAATGCCTCATACAGGTTACCCCCATGACCCGGGAGCTGAACCTGAGGATCTAGAAACACTCTAGCCTATGATCCCTGGAAACCGTAAGGACACTGATGTGGCCTTGGTCCCCTTGTTGGCGGCAACAACGGTCCTCGAAGAGGGGTGATGCCTCCAACATCGGGCCAGTCTACGTGTGCTGGCAGATGAGTCCGCGATGGGGTCAGCATCTCCAAATCTCCGTAGCCTGTTTGCACGACAGGTGCCAACTGCGTCAGGGCTGTCCAAAGATGTGCACGGGTGGCATAAAGCTCCATGCGAAGGGCACGTGCATCACGATCCCTGTTCTCCAACATCTGAGCGGTCACCTGCAACCTAGGGCCTCATGGGAATGATCACAGTAGGCTGTGCTATGATAACCATCCTCTCCTCCCATGGAAGCAGGAACATAACAGAACTCTGTGTTCTGGAGCAGACCATGGTGAAACCTCATGATAGTCAGCATGGTTTAGGCAGCCTCCTGAACTTCCATATCTATGGTGATACCTAGTCCATAAGTCCAGTGAAGCGGCTCTACAGCTCCAGGATATGAATGATATATCTTAATAGTACATAGATACTGACTTTGGTTGAAATCTCAATGTTGTTCCTCCACTGTGTACTCTGGGTACCAACGGTAGCCAGCCTCCATCATAACTCTAACCAACATGGCCGTGTGACCCGGTACATCGATGCACCTGGTCAGACGGACCACCTGCGGAAAGGACGAGGGGGCATCTGAAACAGAGAATGATGCAAAGACATTAGAGACTCTAGCAGAAATTGGACAGCATAACGACTGTAATTGCTCAAAAAGGATTTTGAGACAACTGCAAAAGATTGGAAAAGCATAACCACTCGACTTTCAAGACTCAATCTCTTCTCCATCTGTTTGTCACACCAGCAATACTTAAGTACCAACATTCTCTTGCAAGCAAGCTAGCTATTAGTCCATGGTTAGTAACTCGTCATCCTAAGCAATAGATGAGAAGCCTAGTTCTTAACCCCGTAGAAAAGATGAGAATGACTCAGAATAGAATAACTTGGGAAGAGGAGTAAAAAGAGCCTTACGTTCCCTTCCATAATCAATTCCCCTACTTTCCTATAGTGTTTCTAGACTCAACTTCGATCGGTTTGGCTTGGTAGTCCTACAGTCAGTCAGGATCTGATACCAATGTTGTCGGGACCCCGATCCTAAGTCATATGAATCCAGACTGTAACATATCACATCACTTTGCGGCCTCACGCATGATAAGTTCCACGGCTGCAGCCTTACCTTAGCCGGGACCATTTGCGTCTTTTGGCTCACGTATGTGAACATGTCGCTGGCAATCAAACGACAGAGAACCCGGGCCGACATGACTAGTCATAGAACCCATGTGGCACATCCGTACGGAAACAAGCATACGTAACCCAGCAATGCAGGTGTCGGCCTCAAGCATGTGTAGACGAGTCATAGCAAGCTACAAGGACTCCATTATGCCGTGAGACATAAATGCCATCACTGCACGTAGACGAGTCGTAGCAGGCTATAGGGACTCCATTACACTGCGAGACATTTCCCCGAAGGGACAAACACAACAGCAAAGAAGTATACATGCTGGTCAATCAATGTGTCCGGAGCAATAGCAAGCTACCATGGCTCGGTGGAAGCAAAAAGAGGCAGTTTCCCGTAAGGAGTACTACTAAAGGCACACAACTAGGTGACAGATCCCATACATACCTTTGCATGTCACACGTACGCACGACATGCCCGATATGCATAGATACAACCATGGCATCACAACATAACCATACAACAACTTTTATTTAAGAGGCTCAGACGAGACTTGCATAATATGTTCTTACAGTCACATGACCCGACACTCAAGTTATACAAACAAGTTCATACAAACAAAGTGGAAGCATAAGCTGTCTTAATACAGACAGATGAAAGGGTAAAAAGGCACATGGCCTGACTATCTACAGCCCGCCACAGGGCATAGGTCGTAGCTGGGACACCAGCTATTCGGCATCGTCGACATCTAGAAAGAACCCACCTGATGGGTCTTGGGTCTCATCTACAACATTTATTAAGCAAACATGAGTACAAATGTACTCAGCAAGTCTTTAAAGCAGACCTAGTCTATTCATGCTCATGTATCAACAAGGGGGGGGTGGAGTTTATGCATCAATGCCAGCTTTGACTCATGGCTAACCTATACTACACCATTTTAACTCTTTGTTTAAATTTTAGATATCGCACACGAGTCCACTAACTCCATGACAGTACACCACCATGGATTCACTTCCCTCTCCTGGGAGAGTGCCATCCACGATACTCACACTTGTCTTGATATTTTTATGGGTATCCATTTGATTATCTATGAACAGCATAAGTTATACAAGTAGTCCATATCCGAGGACGCGGCTATTCGAATAGTTTTATACCGTGCAGAAGTGTACTTATTCACACACACTCTCGTCACTTATCGCTTTGTGCTCATAAAACCATGCACCTCGGCAACCTTCAAGCAGAAGCCCAATGAGGGATTCAGCCACGATCGTCAATCACATAAGACCTCTAGTCCAGGCTATTGCCTATTTGAGACAGAACCCGCATGGAAGTCCGGCCGATGTTTCCACTACGGCCCCAAACGATGTGCGCAGGGTTCCCAAGCCCACCATTCGGGTGACCCTTGGTACACCATGCCACTGCCTACCGCGTCGTAAGCCACCCCTAGGGTCAGCGCTACGCACGGCCTCCAACATGCTATAAACACCAGAAACTATTTGCAACTCCTGGACTAAGGACTAAGCGACAGATAAGTCGAGAGGGTCAATTAAGTATCCCAACGTGTGGTAGTAAGTAGTCTTGGATTACAAACATGGAACTCAGTTACTAAGAACGGTTCCAACGAGACAACCCGCTACGTACTCCTACATAGCCTCTCATCGCTACCTTTACCAAATTGGGTTCATCATAAGCTTAACACATCGGAACAACAATGTTTCACTCCAGTCCATCACCCAGATGAATCAGACCTGACACAACTCTAAGCATAGCAAGCATAGCAGGCAAAGTAAGCTAAGCACATCATGGCACAAGCATCTACCAGGTATGCTAGGTTGCAAGGTTTAGCTATTTACTGTGACAATGATAGGTCATGCATAAGAATAGGTTCATCTATCGTGTATGATAGACAAGTGAACATTTTTCCTAATGCAATAAACAAGAGCAGGAGCGAGAGAGTGGGTTGTTATCAGAATGATCAAGGGGGTTGCTTGCCTTGTTGAGTAGCGGGAAGGTTCTCTTCTTCGTTGGAATAATCGGGGGTATCCTCAGAAGTAGGGCCTACCGCAATGCAGACAAATAACAATCAATACACGCAAGTGCAACAATATGATGCATGATCATGACATGGTAGCATGTATGGATGAGCTAATGCAACTAGTGTCCAAGTTAATTGAAGTGAGTTTGAATATAGGTTCAAAATCGTTCTTCATTTCAGTTTCCATATTTTAACCTATTAGCAAATGCCTATGTTCTTCTACATAGGTTGCTCTAACATGCATGATAATAGCACCATTGGATTCATTGGATTTTTCTGATAAATTCGCATATATAAATTATTTTCATCTGATTTACAGATTAATTTATATGAATTTTTAAAGTTTAAACAATTTCTAGAATTATTTTTAAACTGGAAGAGGATTAATGGCGTCAGCCTGACGTCATCACAATGTTAGTTGGTCGGCTGACCAGGCCAGGTCAAACCTGACAGGGTGGGACCCACTGGTGAGTGACCGAGTCACTTAATTAGAGAATTAAAACTAATCCTAATTACTTAATCAACATTGGACCCACTAGTCAATGACTAATTAGGTTAATTAATTTGGTTAATTAAGTTATTAACCTAAATTTGAGTAACAGGGCCCGATCCCCTTGCCAGTGACGGAGGGGTCAAACCCCTGGTGGTCAAACTGGTTGACTCACCAGCGTTGAGCCACTGGCGATGTCAGGGACTGCGGAGGGGGTCGGGATTCCTCCTCCGGCTACCAAATGGACGGCAGAGGGCACTAAACTGCTCTGCTTGCTCGTGCGCGTCGAGCCTGACACTTCCGAGGGGCTGGGATGGCCGGAGTCGGTGCCAGCGATGAGCACGGCGGCTGCCGAAGCTAGGACGAGCACGGGCTCGTCGAACCAGAGCGAGACACGGCCGGAACTAGGCACCTACAATCACTACGCGTCCCCACGAGCTCGATGGTGGCCTCTGATGGACCAACTGGTCACCGGAGCATCACCGGTGATGAGCTCGTGCGGCAGGTCATTCAGGAGCCGGCACAATCGGGGCCTACAAAGGGGGAAAAGGCCGGAAAGGAGAGGGGAAAGAGCTGGGAGCTCACAGCGGACTCAAAGCCATCGAGCTTGCTCGGGGAGGGCTCGGAGACGGTGATCAACGACGGTGAAGCTTCAGGTCTGCGGAGGAAGACAAGCTCGGGGACGACACTTCGGGGCTCCTGGCGATGGGCGGCTCAACAAGGAGGGATAAGGCGATGAGGCAGAGCAATTGGAGGGCTCAGAAGCAAGGGGGAGCAGCTAGAATTACGGTGGCGAAGCTAAGGCACCAACGGCCATGGCGGAGCAGAGGAGGAGGAGAGTAGAGAGGCGAGCGAGGGCGAGAGGGAGAGGGCGATGGGGACGGCTCTCAAAGCTTTTCCCCGTCGCGCTGGCAAGGGGAAGCAGGCAGGCAGCTACCGACATGGAGGCACGCCCGCGCGCGCGCTCCGGCCGCACGCCCGTCCTCCTGGCCGCCAGGAGGACGACGATGGACCTGGGCCAGCTGGGCCGGCCCAGGTTCATCCTCCCTTTTCCTTTCTGCTTTATTTTCTTCATTTTCTTTTCTGTTTTCCTATTTCTAACATTTGTTTTATTTTCTTTTCAGGTACATATGCTAATTTAAAATATCCCTAATATTTTATATATTGAAGTTTGAATATTTCAAACTTATCAAAAAAATTCAGGACATTTTGGAAACTAAAATAATGATAATGCTTTATTTGATATTTTCAGAAGCTTTATCATTTATTTTTAAATTGGTTCAGTTGTTCAAATATTTAAAATGGCCCCTGTTATAATCATGTCCATATTTATCAGACATAGGGAACATTTTGGTAGGGCATTTTGGATTTGTTGAATTTTCACCAACTTGAATTATTTTGATTCAATGTGAGCTTGGGGTTTCTTTTAATCCCCATTTCATGTTGATGCAAAAAAATGAAACATGATGCAACACCCATGCTGTGCTATGACATCTAGCTAGGGATGTGACACTGCTGGAAGGGGAGAGGCGTGAGGCTGGCGGTGATGGTGCGGCCAGCGGTCAGTCCGAGCTCGAGCCGTCGGGCTCCGACTTGACCGCTCGAAGACCGGACTCATCACGCTGTCTTCGCTACTGTCCTCCTCATCACGCTAGCCCGAGGACATGCTTTCGGCATTGCTCGAGCTCTCTTCGCAGCAGTTGAGACGGACGCCGGAGCGTCCATAAATCTTGATGGAGAGCGTATTGGCCTCTGTCATATTAAAGCGAAGGACATGCCCCACCTGGAGGTTGTGGGCACGGGCGAAGGTCTTCTAGCCGCACCTGAGGAACATGACGCGGTTCGCTGGGTACTCGACGTTTACCCGCGTCGCGCCGTTATAACAACCAGCCACCTGTAGCCACAGGACGGACGGCTCGTCGCCCTCCATTGGCCTGGCAAAGAAGCGAGGGAGGCGCAGATGGCTCCGGAGGGGGCCGGCCAACTCGAGGACGAAATCCAGTGCCGTCCCCTCGGCATGGGTCTCCTCAATGGAGAGGCCCGGCGTCGGAGGAGGGGTGGAGCGGCACTCCGCCTCCCCCGACCTCGGCCTCCACAGCGGCCGCAACTCCTTGCGCCTCTTCCACTGCGCGATCTCGAACCTCCCTCTGCCTGCGTGGCTGAAGCGGCGGCATGATCCCGACGAGAGCTCCTCCTCGAAGCAGAGGAAGGCGGTCACCCCTGCCCCCTGGTCAATGCGAAGGGAGAGTGCTACCTGAAGATTGAGGAGACGTAGAAGCGAGAACTACGGAGGTTTTCTCTCAGACGATGGAAGGAGGATGAATGAGTGTCGCCCTCGCTCGCGGGGGCCAGCTCTCCCCCACTCCAAAGGATGCCACCACCTCCTCCAATAGCGGCGCCCTTGATCACGAGGTGAGCAGCAACTGCCACATTGCCCCAATCCATGGCGCTGTAGTTACTGCTTTTCCCACGGACTGTAAATCACGGGCACCCATTGCTGGCTCCCCGCTATGCATGCGGCGCGCTTGGCCGAAATGACCTGATGCGGTAATTAAAAATTTGAAGGTTGCGCTGCGCACGTATCCCATGTCCCGCATTCAATGGGTGTCATGGGGAAGCGCATCGAGCGCAATGATCACAACCGCAAGGCCCTACCATGCATGCCCATACACTGATTCGGCCTAGCCCAACAGCGCCTCGCGACGTGTGTGGCCCAGGCCCGGGGGCTCCTGTCGGTGCACTAGAGTTTGGGGCTCTCCAGTACCCCTTACTAGTGCACGGGCAGTAGTGGCCACCCTGGCAGCAACGCCCGGCAGGGAGTTTCCAGATACCAACACAGGAGAATCAAGACTACCATCAAGACCTTGCCAGGAGGACTATTGAACCCCTAGACAAAGCAAGGCCCCGACAATGCAAGGCCCCGGCAAGGCCCCGCCAGCACACGGGCCAGGTGTCGATCCGCCTGGACGTGTGTCGCGGCGTCGACATTGGAGGGGGTTAAGCGGTGCCGATCAGACAGGCTCCCGTCCCGTCCCACTGACAGACAGAGATGCCTGACGGTGCATTAAATGCACCTATCCTACTCCGTCAATGTTAGGTATGATAGCACTGTAGATCTGTACAGCCCGTGTAGACATTGTGCTGTTGGAGATATGACCTAGAGGCAATCATGTATGATGATATTTCCTATGTGTTTATTAATAAAGATAGTCCTTGGACATTATCATTGATGTGTATTAACAAGTATGTGACTTGTTTGTGAGACTATGCATTCTATGATGACTTTCCTAAATGGTCCCTAGTTGAAAGGGTTGTGTGGACGCGCAACCAGTTAGACTAGCATATGCCACGGTGGATGGTCCAGTCTCACTGACCATGTAGCATTGGATGCTAGCCAGATAATATGGACTTAGAAAGGTCTCGTCGGATTCGACATAGTCAGATCCGAGTCGAGGTAAGGTCTGAGTTGGACAGACCCAACTATGAGACACAGTGATAGGTCATCTATGACTCTCTACTACAACATACGTTCTAGGTCCTAAGACCTGAGCTGCCGCATGTACTCGGGATGGTGACAGACTTGCTTTGGGCCAAACAAACGCTACTTCGTGACCAGGTAGTTACAAAGGTAGGTTTCGGGCTTGTGCAAACCCATGCTGCGAGACATTGTCGAGCAAGATGGGATTTGCCCCTCCGGCCAGGAGAGATATACTCTGGGCCCCTTGGGTGATCCGACGTGGATAAGCATGGCCATGCGATGAGGATTATGAGATAATCTAAATGTTGGTCGGATTCACCGGAACGAGAAAGAGGTCGTGCTGCAACAAGGATGACCATGTCGCCTTGTGCACGACAACATATATCGTGTGGCAAAGGGAACAGAAGTGTGAAGTATAGGTTCGCGTAACCAGCTTCATCAGACACTTGGAGTTCGCACGTCTTGCTAGAGGCCCCTACAGACCGGTCGAGTCGGATGTGATCTGACTCATGACCAAGTGGACGAGAACCTAAAGGGTCGCACGCCTAAGGGAAGGAACACGTGGGCTTTAGGATCCGTGCGAGGCCCAAGAGTTGAGCCCGCGTCGGATGCCTATGTATAGTGGAGGTGCGGCACACCCATCCGGTTGATCGCATTGGCACCGTCATTAGGGCTTTGCATGAGTTGCAACTAGCCACCTCCACTCGCTGCAGCCCCTGTGTGATCGGACCTAGCAGTCCGCCGCACGGGTGTTCCTCCTGCACGGGCCGATACCGTTAGAGGCGATGCACTTGCGCCGCTCCGGCGAACCTGTATGTGGGATCCGGCGACCGGCTGTTGGAGGGAGATCGGAACGGCTATTCGAGGGAGATCAGACGAGGAGGATACAATCCACACGAACGCGCTACCCCAACTCTACTTCCGCTGCATGGCACTGCTCGTCTAATGGTAACAATCTATGATCCATCTCCATAGCAAGTTCTTGGATGTTCTACACGTAGGAAGATTTTAATTGGCATGTGATGCACCTATGGTAGAACCCAACAGTGGTATCAGAGCCTCTGTTATAGTATTTGGATTCAGATCGGATGCATATTTGATATGCGAAGCCAGTGGATGAGATCTGTTGTTGTTCATGAGATCGGCTATGTGCACGGTTGATGAGATCAACTACACATCGGGATCATTGAGGCTATGTTTTTGTCAATCGGAATAGATGAGGTCGTGACACAACCTTCCCCTACCGGTCGGTATCCTCCATCGGGGTTAACCGTGAAACGTAAATCCGAACCGGGTTCGCGATGATCGATGAGAACGATCAAATCAGAAAATTCGGCGTGATCGGAGTGCAGGTGCAATTTGTGATTTCTGAAAACGTCGGGCGCTGCCCGCACCCGCCGTGTGCGTAGCGCCTTGTATTTCGTACACAATCACACAAACCGGTAGAATACGACTCTATGCATAAGTTTGTTTTGCAGGTTTGACGTGAATAGCATGGCTCATATGTATGCGATGCATGTGTGTAACTTAACATGACCTGCGCGTCATGATTGTCAGCCGGCAAGAGCCAAAGTGCTGTCATTATATTGTATAACGACCTACGTTTCGACTTGTGATTCTCTGTAAATTCATTACTAGTTGTAGGAGTTGGAGGACAGAGATCCAGTTCGAGGGTTTGGCGTTCTGGCATGACGGAGAAGATGGAGTTCCGCCTTGGTCATCGGAGTAGGAGCTGGCCATGGAAGGACGCCCATGAAGGAGCCATACTATTTCACATATTTATGTTTATATGATTGATATTGCTTCTTGTTTCTATGCATGTTAGTATGGTATAAGGATCCCTCATTGATATCAAGCACATTACACATCAAGTACGTCTAGTGGTGGGCTCATAAAATTGAGGTGCTATTTGGTGTCCTTGAACTGGAGGGTTCGTGTCGAACATGGATATGCACTGCATCAGGTTAAGTTGACAAGGCTATCAAAACGGTTTTGGGCCTTGTGGCAAAGAAGGTTGGGATCCGGAGTATGCGATACCTACCCAACCGACAGGAGTCATATAGAGATACAATTAGCAAGATGTTGCTTACCTGATAGGCAAGTTGGCTAGCAGTGATGCTAAAGCTCACTAGTCACTCACGCTAGACAGGTCCTGAATCATTGAGGTTTGCGGAGGGATGTTGACTTCAATGGGAGTAGTTCTGTTTAAGGCTTGAATTACTCTACATAAACACATTGCTTAGTGATTGCATATTTTCTATTGTAGATCAATGGCACCACCTGCTCAACCCAACTTTGCATTGAAATCAATTCGGAAAAAGGATAAACTGAATGGAACAAACTTGACCACCTGGTATAGAAATCTAAGAATTGTTCTCAAGAATGATAAAAAGGAACATGTTTTAGAGGATCCACTTCTAGAGGAACCTATCGAGAATGCTAACGCCACAACTAAGAATGCCCACCAGAAATTCATTGATGAATCAAACGAGATCAGCTGCCTCTTGCTGGCTTGTATGGAGCCCGATTTGCAACAACATTTCGAAAACATTCAGGCTTTTGATATGATCAAGAGTTTGAAGAGCATGTTTCAGGTGCAGGCTAGGACCGAAAGGTTCAACGTCTGGCAGTCCTTGATGGATTGTAAGCTGAAGGAGGGTGATCACTGAGCCTACATGTGATCAAGATGATCGGGTACGTGCAAGCTTTGGATCGGTTAGGCTTCCCACTTGGGGACGAGAAGTCCACGGATGCAATTTTGGGTTCTCTTCCACCTAGCTATGGGACGTTCGTCTCAAATTATCATATGCATGACATGGATAAGAATCTCACTGAATTGCATGAGATGCTCAAGGTGGCAGAGCAAGATATTAAGAAAGGCACGCATCAAGTGTTGATGGTGCAGAACTCTGCTAAGTTCAAGAAGAGTTGGTCCAAGAAAAAGGGTAAGGCAAAGGGCACGAAGAAGGCTATCTCCGCCGTTGAGCCGAAGTCCAGACCGAACTCAAAACCATTTGCTTTCACTGCAAGGAAGCTGGTTGCTAGAAGAGGAACTGTAGCAAGTGGTTTGCTGAGCACGGCAAGAAGGCCGGAGATGCTTCTTTAGGCCAAGGTACACTTGTTACATATGTTATAGACATGTACCTTGCTAACATACCTAGTAGCTCTTGGGTATTTGATACCGGATCGGTTGTTCATATTTGCAACTCGATGTAGGGGCTGGTAAGAACTAGGCGTGTGTCACAAGGGGAGATTGACATCAGGGTCGGCAACAAAGCAAGAGTTGCTGCGCTGGAGGTCGTCACGATGCAGCTCAAGCTTCCTTCTAGATTTATTTTGGAACTGAATAATTGTTATTACATTCTCGCACTTAGTCGGAACATTATTTCTGCCTCATCCTTGATGAGTCAAGGTTATGAATTCAATATAAAGGACAATGGTTGTTCATTTTATTTGAATGGAATGTTCCATGGCTATGCACCCATAGTAGATGGGCTATTTATTTTAAATCTAGAAATGGAACTAGTCTATAACGTGAATGTCAAGAGGCATAAGCCTAATGAGATAAATCCGACATACTTCTGGCATTGTCGGCTTGGACACATTAGTCTGAAATGCATGAAGAAGCTCCATGATGATGTACTGCTAACTTCGTCCGACTTCGGGTTGTTCGATACATGCGAATCATGCTTGCTAGGCAAGATGACTAAGTCACCTTTTGCAAAGAGTTGCAAGATGGCGTCCGAGCTGTTTGAGCTTATGCACAGTGATGTGTGTGGTACAATGAGCACAATGGCCAGAGGTGGCTATCAGTACTTCCTGACTTTTGACGACGACTTGAGTAGATATGGATATATCAATTTGATGAGGCACAAGTCAGAAACTTTTGAAAAGTTCAAAGAGTTTCAGATCGAGGTTGAAAATCAGCTCGGCAAGATGATAAAACTTCTACAATCAGATCGTGGAGGTGAGTACATGAGCCAGGAGTTTGATAATCATCTGAAAAGCCAAGGTATAGTACCTCATCTCACACCTCCGGGTATGCCGCAGAGAAACGGTGTGTCATAACGGAGAAATCGGACCTTTGTTGGACATGGTCCAGTCGATGATGAGCAAATCAGATTTACCCTTGTCATTCTGGGGATACGCTCTAGAAACTGTAGCTTTCACACTTAATAGGGTACCATCAAAATCCGTTGACAAGGCACCACATGAGATGTGTACTGGGTAGACTCCTAGTTTGTCTTTTCTAAAGATTTGGGGTTGTGAAGCATTTGTCAAGCGACTCATGTCGGACAAGCTTACACCCAAGTCAGATAAATGCATATTTGTGGGATATCCGAGGGAAACCTTGGGATAAAACTTCTACAACCGAGAAGAGAACAAAGTGTTTGTTGCTCGGAACGGGGTTTTCCTAGAGAAAGAGTTTCTCAATCGAGAGGCCAGTGGGAGAACGGTGCCTCGAAGAAATTCGAGGGCCATTCGGGGACGACTTGGCAGGTGATGAGATCATACACGAGTTGATCAGGGAACCCATAGTGGAGTCGGCACCGGAGCCACGGAGGTCGGAAAGATTGCGCAGAGTGTGCGATGTATTGTTACTGGAAAGCGACGAGCCGGCCACGTATGCGGAAGTGATGGTGAGCCCAGATTCCGAGGCATGGCTAGAGGCCATGAGATCCGAGTTAAAGTCCATGGATGACAATCAAGTCTGGGACTTGGTTGATCCGCCACCTGGCATAGTTGCCATTGGTTGCAAATGGGTCTTTAAGAAGAAAACCGATGTGGATGGAAATATTCAGATCCACAAATTTCGGCTTGTCACTAAAGGTTATGGACAAGTTCAAGGAATTGACTACAATGAGACCTACTCGCTAGTAGCGATGCTAAAGTCGGTGAGGACCATACTAGCTATAGCTGCATATTTCGATTATGAGATATGGCAGATGGATGTCCAAATGACTTTCCTTCATGGAAATTTAAAAGAGGATGTATACATGATACAGCCCGAAGGTTTTGTTGATCCAACTAACGCTGGTAAAATATGCAAGCTCAAGAGATTCATTTACGGATTGAGGCAAGCAGCTCGGAGTTGGAACATTTGTTTTGATGAAGTCATTGTTGACCTTGGTTTCGTCGAGAACGAAGAGGACTATTGTTTATAGAAGAAGTCTAGTGGGAGCTCGGTAGTATCTTTGATCTTGTATGTGGATGACATACTACTAATCGGAAATGATGTTTCGATGATGAACTTAGTCAAGGAATCATTGAATGGCAAGTTTTTGATGAAAGACCTTGGAGAGGCAGTGTACATTTTAGGCATAAAGATCTATAGAGATAGGTCGAGAAGGCTGCTCGGCTTAAGCCAGAGCATGTACATAGACAAAGTGTTGAAGAGGTTCAACATGAGTGAGGCCAAGAAAGGGTTCTTGCCTGTCTCACATGGTGTAAGGCTAAGCAAGACTCAGAGTCCTACGACTTTTGATGAGAGAAACCGGATGAGTAGGATTCCATATGCCTCGGTAATTGGATCCATCATGTATGCCATGCTATGTACATGGCCTGATCTTGCCTATGCAATAAGCTTAACAAGCAGATACTAGGCTGACCCAGGTGAGAGTCACTAGGCAGTGGTGAAAACTATCTTGAAGTACCTGAAAAGAACTAAAGAGATGTTCCTAGGTTATGGAGATGAGGAGGAACTTTGTGTAAAGGGTTACGCTGATGCTAGTTTCCAAACCGACAAGGATGATTGTCGATCGTAAACTGGATTCATGTATGTCATGAATGGAGGAGTAGTGAGCTGGACGAGTTCCAAGCAAGATACGGTGGCCGACTCCACAACAAAGGTCGAATACATTGCAGCTTGTGAAGCCTCAAAGGAAGGTGTATGGATTTGGAAGTTCCTAAAAGATGTTGGTGTGTTCCCGGGCTGGTCAAAACCATTGGACCTTTATTGCGATAATTCAGGTGCCATCACATAGGCCAAGGAGCCAAGACAACACCACAAGACCAGTCACATAGACCGAAAATATCACTTGATATGAAAGCTCATAGAGAAAGGTTATACCAATTTGTGCAAGATTCATACGGATGCAAAAGTTGCAGATCCGTTAACTAAGCCGCTTCCATAACCCAAGCATGAGGGGCACGCTAGAGTTATGGGCATTCGATGTCTATTTGATTGACTCTAGTGCAAGTGGGAGACTATTGGAGATATGACCTAGAGGCAATCATCTATGATGATATTTCCTATGTGTTTATGAATAAAGATAGTCCTTGGACATTATCATTTATGTGTATTAACAAGTATGTGACTTGTTTGTGAGACTATGCATTGTATGATGACTGTCCTAAATGGTCCCTAGTTGAAAGGGTTGTGTGGACGCGCAACTAGTTAGACTAGCATATGACACGATGGATGATCCGGTCTCACTGACCATGTAGCATTGGATGCTAGCCGGATAATATGGACTCAGAAAGGACTGGTTATGTCGGATCCGAGTCGAGATAAGGTCTGAGTTGGACAGACCCAACTGTGAGACGCAGCGATAGGTCATCTGTGAGTCTCTAGTACAACATACGTTCTATGTCCTAAGACCTGAGCTGGCGCATGTACTCAGGATGGTGACAGACTTGCTTTGGGCCGACCAAACGCTACTCTGTGACTGGGTAGTTACAAAGGTAGGTTTCGGGCTTGTCCAAACCCATGCTACGAGACATGGTAGAGCAAGATGGGATTTGCCCCTCCGATCTGGAGAGATATACTTTGGGCCCCTCGGGTGATCCGACCTGGATAAGCATGGCTATGCAATGAGGATTATGAGATAATCCGAATGTTGGTCAGATTCACCAGAACAAGAAAGAGGTCGTGCTGCAACAAGGATGACCATGTCCCCTTGTGCACGACAACATATATCGTGTGGCAAAGGGAACAAAAGTGTGAAGTACAGGTTCGCCTAACCATCTTCATTGGACACTTGGAATCGGCACGTCTTGCTAGAGGCCGCTACCGAACGGTCGAGTCGGATGTGATCTGACTCGCGACCAAGTGGACGAGAACCTAAAGGGTCGCGCGCTTAAGGGAAGGAACACGTGGGCTTTAGGATCCGTGCGAGGCCCAAGAGTTGAGCCCGCGCCAAATGCCTATATATAGTGGAGGTGTGTCACACCCATCCGGTTGATCGCTTCGGCACCGTCATTAGGGCTTTGCATGAGTTGCAACTAGCCACCTCCACTCGCCGCCACTGACTGTGTGATCGGACCTAGCAGTCTGCCACACGGGTGTTCCTCCTGCACGCATGGATATCGTTAGAGGCGGTGCACTTCCGCCCCTACGGCAAACCTATACGTGGGATCCGGCAACCGGTTGTTCGAGGGAGATCGGAACGGCTGTTCGAGGGAGATCGGACGAGGAGGAGACAGACCACACGAACGTGCTGCCCCAACTCTACTTCCACTGCACGGCACTGCGTGTCTAGTGGTAACAATCTGTGATCCATCTCCATAGCAAGTTCTTGGATGTTCTACACGTAGGAAAATTTTAATTGGCATGCGATGCACCTACGGTAGAACCCAACATGTACGCAACTGTTGGGATCCCCTTCAGAGTATAAAAGGAGGCCCAGGGCGATACAGTAGAGGACTTTTCGTCTTTTGGGACTTTCTATCTCACACGGGTGGTGGCTGCTAATAACGCTCCTGTAGCTAGAACCCTAAGAACACTCTCAATACAATCAAGTAGGAGTAGGGTTTTACGCATCCGTGCGACCCAAACCTGGGTAAAGATCCCCGTGTGCTATTCATCAGACTGTCTCTTTGTGCGAGCCTTGACCCCACCGAACTGAAAGGGCTCCCTATGATCCCATAGGTGTTCATTCCCATGACACAGATGTCCAAAGACTTAGGTTCAAGGCCATCGCTAAGGCGGTGGGCTCAAAGGGGTTGATCGGGACGAAAGACACGGGTTTACCCAGGTTCCGCCCCTTGAGAAGAGGTAAAAGCCTACATACTGCTTTGTGTTGTATTGATTGCAATATCGATTACAAGGGAGCGTATTTGCTTGACCTAGTTCTCGATTGATTGGTTTCTGTCTAAGCCGCCCTAGGGTCTTGCCTTTATATAGGAGGTCAAGGCTCTGGGTTACAAGAGTCCTAAGCCGACTCACACAAGGTATTCGACCTTGCCTCTAAGCCTCCTTGCCTTCCTGGGCAAGCCGTCACCGGGCGGCTTAACCGCCCGGGTCTCACGCCATCTTCTATCCTGGGCCTTCGTCCTGGCCCATCTGTCAAGCCGCCACGCGGCCTCGCCTTCATCTTCCGGCCCACTTGTAAGATCTTGATTATGAGCCGCCGGGTATGACCCGACCCCTCATGGGCGGGTCTTACCACGGGGTTATATCCCCAACATTAGGCCCCAAATTGATTTTAGCCTATCCATGTCAATCTTCAAACTCACTTGGCAGCGAGTCTCACATTTTATCACCAGAAAGAGAAAACTCATAACCCGCCATGACATCATCTTAGATATGTCAAAAAGATTCCGTGACATTCGCAATGGATCATCTCATTAAACGGTAGGCCTGAAAATCGAGGCAACCCCTTCGGTCAATCATCACCGTGCCTCCTCGATTCTCGCGCGTGCTCTTTGCCATCCCATCTCATAAATAAGGAGACGAAGGGTCCCTTTTCTTTTCTCCGCTGCCCCTGTCTTCTTCTTCTTCCTCCAGACGCTCACGCCTCCAGAGTTCCGCTGCACCGACCGGACCTCACCGTCGTCCTCAACGCCGGCCGCTGCATCAACCCGACTCGTCCAGAGCTTTGCTGGCCCGTCCGCATCCACAAGGTACCATTCTCAATACTTGTTGAATCTGTGGTCATCTCAATTAGGATCCCCCCGAGTTCATCGGGTTTCTTTTAGTGTTCTTCACTATTCGTCAGATTGCTCTTCATAATGTAGATTGCCAAGTACCCCCTGGAATCTCATGACGCTGTTTATCCATCGCGGCCATCCACTTGATGTCAATATCCACTCATTACAGATCTGCACATCACTCTTTTTTGCGTACTGGCCACTTGTTCTGCCACTGCCGTTTTAGGTCTTGAATATACTTCATTTTATCCTCGCATGTAGATTTGTAGCCATAGTTGTAACATGTAAAACCTGTTTGTTCGTACTTAGCAATATTTTTAGTACCACCTTGTCCACTTAACCCGCCATCAAGTTGTTGGCTCTCTGATAAAATGTACTGGTGGCTTAGCACCTCACCATCACGTTAACCATAGTCATCTTGATTATTTGGCGTTTCTAACCCGCCATATCATGCCCCTTTTCATAGTTTAACCCGCCACCATGTCGAGAGCACCCTCATCTTGCGATTGGGTTGGCTCCGGTGTCACCGAGCAACTTTTGCTTGATTTCGTAGAAATGGGCGTCTTGCCGGCTCAGAATGTTATACATTGGCGGGTTCCTGGGCTAGAAATTAGACCCAGCCCTCAGGAAGGGGAAGTTTTCGTATTCACCGAACACCTCCTCGAGGTTTTAGCCCACCCGGGTCAAAATTCTTCCTAGAGGTCCTTCACTTCTTCAAGCTTCACCCTCAAGACATAGGTCCAAATTCAGTCACCAAGATGTGTCAGTTTCAAGACCTCTATGAAGCATATCTGCAAGAAGAGCCGTCCGTGGACCTCTTCCATGACTTCTTTTACATCAGTTGCCAAACTGAAGTGGCGGCTGGACCAAGTTTGGATCTTGGTGGCGTCTCTATCCAGAGATGGAGAGATTTGCCCTACCCAGCAGCCATCTTGCCAAGTCATCCCAAAGATTGGAACAAGACCTGGTTCTATTGCAGAGACACCTCTCCCCAAGGAGAAAAACCATTGTCGGGTTATTGCCCTACCCGACTTTGCACCTCCACCAAACTCCCGGATGGATGTCCGCCGTAGAGCGAGTGAAATATGCTCCGGCTTTCGCAAAGATCAGGGTCTTAATGGCGAACGGATTGACTGGTGTTGACATAACCTGCTGCTAGGTTTCCTGGAAGATCTTGCCACTGAGCTAGCGTGACCGACTTATGTGCAAATTTACGGGTGCAAGGAATGACCCTCTCTATTTCAACGCTACCCCCTGACTGAACAAGACATCAACACCTCTGTCAAATCAGTCCTAGGCGAACCCCAAGAGGCTTGTAACAAGATTGCGTTAAAGCCTTTCTGAGTGAAGAACCCGACTCCAGATGTAAGAACTTTTTCCAGCAAACTTTTTATTCTTGTCTTAACTTTCTGCTCTGCTCCTTTTATCCTTTCAGCGGCTTACCCATAGGACGACTCTGATTTCTGGAAGAAAAATATACTCCCATCTGAAGAAGAAATCTAAGGCGGGAAAAACCCACGGTCATAAGAAGAAGACCTCTGCTCAGTAATTGCTTGAACTTGACAACTCAGAGGTAGAACTTGATTCCCTTGGTTGCCTCTTTATACAACTTATTAACTATAATTGTACACAACATGAAACGGAAGCAAGTCATGTCAACGTCCCTGAGGTAACTTATCTTTCCTCTGACTCAGAAATCTTACCACGAGAGAGAACACGGCAGGTCATCCAAAAATTTCCCTTTTCACATCCTCTTGCTTACTTAGATCCCAAATTTCTTTTGAAAAAGCAACAACAGGAATCCCGACGTTAGACCGGGAGCACCGGCTCTGAAGATCTCATGGTCGGCTTACCAAATTCTTCGTGTCCTCGGAAACGGCCTGCTGAGGTACCCTTTTAACCAAATCCAATATTTTTATTATACTCTTGCATTGTAGCCTTACTCTGTTTTTTACTGTCTTAACCTTTTAGGAGACACCCCCTTCCTCCGACGACTCAACTGCCTCCAAGCTGCCTCCACTTAAGATCAACCCAGAGTACGTACCTTTACTTTCCAGGGTATGCATTACCATCGTTGTATTTGTGTTGTGCAATGACCTTTTTTAGGTCTCAAGCAAAATGAAGGAAGATAGGCGGGTCTACCACCGCGCCTACTGCCCAAGAGTCGGAGACTGCTGAGCCGGACTCCCCTATAACTCAAGCTAAGCCTTCTGAGGCCAGAAAAGATGCGCCTGAAGACGCTCCTCAGCCTTCTGAGACGGTTGATCATAATCTAGTCACCCCTGAAAATTAGATCCAAGTGTAGCCCCCAAGTCTGGGTAATTATGACAACGATGAGCTGGATCTTCAGTACTAAAAACTTGCCGAGTGTAGCCCCCAAGCGGTGGCTTAACTTTATGAAGCAGAGCCAGAACTTCATTACCTCATAGCGCCATGTGTAGCCCCAAGTGCTGGCTTAACTTTACGAAGATGAGCCGGAACTTCATTGTTGATTTGGAGAGAAAACGTACATTAGCCCCCAAGTGTCAAGTATATTGCATGCAATCTGCTTGAGACTTGTATCTAATAGTTTCATCAATTTTGTTCATTAATATCTTATCTTGGCAACTTAAATCTCATGTACTTTACTTGTACGATGCTGGAAGCTTTGGACATGGCCGAGTCTGATATGACCGGCCTAAAGAAAAATGTTGCTTCCCAACAAGCCGCCCGAGCTGAGGCGAAAGAAAAATGGCGGGTTGTCGTCGAAGAGCTTGAGAAGGTTCGAGCTGACTTTGCTGCCTTCAAAAAGACTGTTGAGTCTGAACAAGTTGCCCTGACAAAATGCGCAAACGACGCTAACGAGCAGCTCAAGCTTATGTCAGAGGAATTGAAAACTCTCAAGTGTCATATATCCAGGATGACCTCTGCTATCTTTGGTAAGTACTTAAGACTTAGAAAATTTCCTTGCTTTGCTGAAAACTTTGCAGGTGGCTTATAACGTCTAACTTCCCTTGCAGGCAAAAGAAGCCACCAACTATCCTATGACAGTTTATTGAGAATGAAGGCCATATATACCTTGACAGAGCAGCTATATTGCAGAACCCTCTGCACTATCAAATCAATGTTGACCGAGAAAGGCATCCCCAAATTCATGAAAGGAGTGATGGGAGTCTTATCCACTGTGCCCAAGAAAATTGATGAGCTCAAATGATCAGCCGCCATGAAGGGAGCAATGGCTGCGCTAAGCCGGTCTCTGGCCTTTACACCTGAGCTGACTGCAGAAGAGATGATGGATGGCTTCCCGTCCAAGAAAGATGATAGCTCAGACTTTACTGAAGCTGATTACGCCAAATGTGTGAAAGTCTCACGGGTGCTTGCCTCAACGCTCATCAATGAAATTGACCTATCCTCCTACCAGGCGGCTTATGACAAAGATAGCAAACGAGTGCGCCATTCAACTTCGAAGCCAGGGACTTGATTCCTGCACGCCGTAAGCCACTCTTTTCTCCTGAAATTGACCCGTCTCCCCTCTTTGACGAGGCTCATTATGAGGCTTTAATGAACTGCAACTGGGATGTGGACAACCTTCAGATCGAGGAGGTCGAAGACCCGACGTAGGATGACCCGCCGGCGAGTTGAACATGTTGCCCCTATCTGAAGGTAATCCGGCTAGCTGAGCCGTCAAGCTTGAGAATCTGACAAAAAACTTTAAGTATGCTGTATTTTGGGCTCGCTTAAGAGCTTTATAATAGGCGTAGAAGACTTAATTGCCTCAGCCGTGCCATCGCGCATGTATGGAATTTGAAATGCCTTATACACTTTTTTCTGCCTTGCATTTTGCCTGTAACATCTTTTCATCACACTTAAGGGTGGCGCATCTTAGGAGATAAGACCTGCAAAAAACAAACAATACAGACTATGTTTTGTATTGTTGTGAGGGCAGCTTAGAAAGCACAACCCAGAGATGTTGAATCCCTTATGACCTTGTTTTTTCTTTTTATTTTTGAAAACTCATATGCCTGCTCTCCTGGGTGAACTCACCACTTGAACTCTTAACAATACAGGGTCTCTAGTGAGAGTGACCGTCAACTCCTTTGAGCGGCTCAGGGTCTCTAGGCGAGATTAACTGTTAAGAGCACAACGAACCAGAGAGAGGCACGGCAGGGCATGAGTATGCCCAGGTCCCATAAACTACCTCTAACGTGACATAAATCCGTCATTTGAACCTTAAACAGTGTAGGGTCTTTAAAAGAGTAACTATTTAAGAGTACGAATGGTCCACATAGCGGAGAGTCAGTAGTAGATGGGTGAGTTTATCCTCGCTTTCCGTATGCCGGCCCTCACGTGACAAGATCCGTCGGTTGAACCTTGACCAGTATAGGATCTCTAGTGAGAGTGACTGTCAAATACTTTGAACATCTCAGGGCCTCTAGGTGAGATTAACTTGCAAGAGTTCGACGGGTCACCTAGTGGAGTAGCAGCAGCATACAGGCATGTTTAACTCGAACTTGCGATGGCTAAAGAGCCGATCAAGAGGGTGTGTAAGCTAAACTTGTTGGAAATATGCCCTAGAGGCAATAATAAAATGGTTATTATTGTATTTCCTTGTTCATGATAATTGTCTATTGTTCATGCTATAATTGTGTTAACCGGAAACCATAATACATGTGTGAATACATAGACCACAACATGTCCCTAGTGAGCCTCTAGTTGACTAGCTCGTTGATCAATAGATGGTCACGGTTTCATGACCATGGACATTGGATGTCGTTGATAACAGGATCACATCATTAGGAGAATGATGTGATGGACAAGACCCAATCCTAAGCATAGCACAAGATCGTGTAGTTCGTTTGCTAAAGCTTTTCAATGTCAAGTATCGTTTCCTTAGACCATGAGATTGTGCAACTCCCGGATACCATAGGAATGCTTTGGGTGTGCCAAACATCACAACGTAACTGGGTGGCTATAAAGGTGCACTACGGGTATCTCTGAAAGTATCTGTTGGGTTGGCACGAATCGAGACTGGGATTTGTCACTCCGTGTGACGGAGAGGTATCTCTGGGCCCACTCGGTAAGACATCATCATAATGAGCTCAATGTGACTAAGGAGTTAGCCACGGGATGATGTATTACGGAACGAGTAAAGAGACTTGCCAGTAACGAGATTGAACAAGGTATGGGGATACCGACGATCGAATCTAGGGCAAGTATCATACCGATAGACAAAGGGAATTGAATACGGGATTGATTGAATCCCCGACATCGTGGTTCATCCGATGAGATCATCGTGGAGTACGTGGGAGCCAACATGGGTATCCAGATCCCGCTGTTGGTTATTGGCCGGAGAAGTGTCTCGGTCATGTCTACGTGTCTCCCGAACCCGTAGGGTCTACACACTTAAGGTTCGATGACGCTAGGGTTATAGGGAAATGGTATACGTGATTACCGAAGGTTGTTCGGAGTCCCGGATGAGATCCCGGATGTCACGAGGAGCTCCGGAATGGTCCGGAGGTAAAGATTGATATATAGGAAGTCCAGTTTTGGTCACCGGAAAGTTTTCGGGCTCATCGGTAGTGTACCGGGAGTGCCGGGAGGGTGCCGGAGGACCCCCGGGAGGGGTGTGACGACCAGAGGACTACATGGGCCCTTAGAGGAGGTGTGCCAGCCCATATTGGGTCGGCCAAGACCTCCTAGAAAGGCCCATGCGGCTGGGAACTAGAGATAAGGGCTAAAGAGTTTAAAAAGGAGGAGATCCACCTCCCTTGTGGGAGGTGGACTCTATCCCTAGCTCGGCCGAACCTCTCCTCCTTGGAGGAGGGGCCAAGCCAGACCTCCCACGTCCCTCCTCCTATATATACTTGAGGTTTTGGATGTTTAGAGAGAGGATTTGATCTCTCTCTCTCACGGCAAAGCCCTACCTCTCTTCTTCCTCCTCCGCAGCGCTTAGGCGAAGCCCTGTCGGAATACCTTGCTACTCCACCACCACCACGCCGTCGTGCTGCTGTTGGAGCCCTTCCCCAACCTCTCCTTCCTCCTTGCTGGATCAAGGTGTTGGAGACGTCACCGGGCTGCACGTGTGTTGAACGCGGAGGTGCCGTCCGTTCGGCACTTGATCGGATCTACCGCGATCTGAATCGCTGCGAGTACGACTCCATCAACCGCGTTCTTGTAACGCTTCCGCTTAGCGATCTTCAAAGGTATGAAGAACCACTCTCCCCTTGCTCGTTGCTGGTTTCTCCATAGATGGATCTTGGTGAATGCGTAGGAAATTTTTGATTTACTACTACGTCTCCCAACAGTGGTATCAGAGCTAGGTCTATGCGTAGAATCTATGCACGAGTAGAACACAAAGTAGTTGTGGGCGTCGATTTTGTTAATATGCTTGCCGTTACTAGTCTTATCTTGATTCGACGGTATTGTGGGATGAAGCGGCCCGGACCAACCTTACACGTACGCTTACGTGAGACCGGTTCCACCGCCTGACATGCACTAGTTGCATAAGGTGGCTAGCGGGTGTCTGTCTCTCCCACCTTAGTCGGATTGGATTCGATGAAAAGGGTCCTTATGAAGGGTAAATAGCAATTGGCATATCACGTTGTGGTTTTGACGTAGGTAAGAAACGTTCTTGCTAGAAACCTATAGCAACCACGTAAAAACTTGCAACTACAAATTAGAGGACGTCTAACTTGTTTTTGCAGCATATGCCGTGTGATGTGATATGGCCAAAAGGATGTGATGTGATGCATTGTGATGTATGAGATTGATCATGTTCTTGTAATAGGGTTCACGACTTGCATGTCGATGACTATGACAACCGGCAGGAGCCATAGGAGTTGTCTTATATTAGTGTATGACCTGCGTGTCAATCATAACCGCCATGTAATTACTTTACTTTATTGCTAAACGTTAGCTGTAGTAGTAGAAGTAATAGTTGGCGAGACAAGTTCATGAAGACACAATGATGGAGATCATGATGATGGAGATCATGGTGTCGTGCCGGTGACAGTGATGATCATGGTGCCCCGAAGATGGAGATCGAAGGAGCAAGATGATATTGGCCATATCATGTCACTATATTGATTGCATGTGATGTTTATCATGTTTACATTTTATTTGCATAGAACGACGGTAGTAAATAAGATGATCTCTCAATAAAATTTCAAGAAAGGTGTTCACCCTAACTGTGCACCGTTGCTAAGGATCGTCGTTCCGAAGCACCACGTGATGATCGGGTGTGATAGGTTCTAACGTTCGCATACAACGGGTGTAAGCCAGATTTACACATGCGAAACACTTAGGTTGACTTGACGAGCCTAGCATGTACAGACATGGCCTCGGAACACGGAGGACCGAAAGGTCGAACATGAGTCGTATAGAAGATACGATCAACATAGAGATGTTCACCATGGATGACTAGTCCGTCTCACGTGATGATCGGACACGGGCTAGTTGACATGGATCATGTATCACTTGGAAGACTAGAGAGATGTCTATCTAAGTGGGAGTTCATTAATAATTTGATTAAATGAACTTAATTATCATGAACTTAGTCTAAAAATGTCCTTGCAAATTATGTCGTAGATAGCTCACGCTGTAGCTCCCCAGTTTTGTTGATACAATCCTAGAGAAAAGTAAGTTGAAAGTTGATGGTAGCAATAATGCGGACTGGGTCCGTGATCTGAGGATTGTCCTCATTGTTACACAGAAAGCTTATGTTTTTTATGTACCGCTAACTGCATCACTCCCTCAAGCGTTGTCTGTAGATGTTGTGAACATATGACAGGCACTTTTTGGTGACTACGTGATAGTTCAATGCGTCATGCATTACGGCTTAGAATTGAGGCTCCAAAACGTTTTGAATGTCACGGAACATATGAGATGTTCTAGGAGCTGAGATTGTGATCTCAGGCTCGTGCCTATGTTGAGAGGTATGAGACCTCCAACAAGATTCTTTGTCTGCAAGATAAAGGAGAATAGCTCAATCGCTGAGCGTGTGCTCAGATTGTCTGGGTGCTACAATCACTTGAATCAAGTGGGAGTTAATCTTCCAGATGAGATAGTGATTAATGCAGTTCTCCAAGTCACTGCCACCAAGCTACTAGAGCTTCGTGATGAACTATAACATGCCAGGGATGGATAAGATGATCCCTGAGTTGTTCGTGATGTTTGACACCACGAAGGTAGAAATCAAGAAGGAGCATCAAGTGTTGATGGTTAAGTGAAACCACTAGTTTCAAAAGGGGCAAGGGCAAGGACGGAAAACTTCAGGAATGGCAAGCCAGTTGTTGCTCTAGTGAAGAAACCCAAGGTTGAGCCCGAACCCGAGACTAAGTGCTTCTGTTATGAGGAGAATGTTCGCTAAAGCGGAAAACCCCTAGATGCTTGGTAGATAAGAAGGCTGGTAATGTCAATGGAAGTATATTTGATATACGTGTTAGTGATGTGTACCTTGCTGGTACTCCTAGTAGCACCTGGGTATTGGATACCGGTTCGGTTGCTAAGTGTTAGCAACTCGAAATAAAAGCTACGGAGTAAATGGAGACTAGCTAGGTGAAAGGTGACGATGTGTGTTGGAAGTATTTCCAAGATTGATGTGATCACCATCGCACGCTCTCTCTACCTTCGGGATTTGTGATAAACCTAAATAAATGTTATTTGGTGTTTGCGTTGAGCATGAACGTGATTAGATCATGATTAGTGCAATACGGTTATTCATATAAGTTAGAGAATAATGGTTATTCTATTTACATGGATAATGCCTTCAATGGTCATACACCCACTCGGAATGGTTTATCGAATCATGATCGTAGTAGTACACATGTTCATAACGTTGGTACCAAAAGATATAAAGTTAATAATGATAGTACCACATACTTGTGGCACTGCCACTAAATGTCATATTGGTATAAATCGCATGAAAGAAACTCCATGCTGATGGATTTTTGACTCACTCGATTTTGAATCGGTTGAGACATGCGAGCCATGCCCTTTTGGCAAGATGACTCAGACCCCGTCATCCAATATGATGGAGCGGGCAAGTGGCTTATTGGAAATAATACATATTGATGTATGTGGTCCAATGAGTGTTGAAACACACAGTGGATATCGTTGTTTTTCTTTACCTTCACTGATGATTTGAGTAAATATGGGGATATTTACTTAATGAAACACGAATCTGAAATGTTTGAAAGGTTCAAGGAGTTTCAGAGTGAAGTTAAAGATCATCGTGACAAGAAGATAAATGTCTATGATATGATCATGGGGGTGAATATCTAAGTTACGAGTTTAGTATGCAATTTTAGACAATGTGGAAATTGTTTCACAGCTCACGCCTCCTGGAACACCATAGTGTGATGGTGTGTTCGAACGTCGTAGTCGTGCTCTATTGGATATAGTGAGTACTATGATGTCTCTTATCGTTTTACCACTATCATTATGGGGTTATGCATTAAAGACAAATCCATTCACTTTAATAGGGCACCATCTAAGTCTGTTGAGATGACACCGTGAGAATTATGGTTTGATAGAAGCCTAAGGTGTCATTTCTTAATGTTTGGGGCTGCGACGCTTATGTGAAAATGGGTTTTTCAGCTAGCGAGCTCGAAACCAAAGCAGACAAATGTATCTTCATAGAATACCCTAATGAGACATTGGGTATACCTTCTATTTCAGATCCAAGCGCAAAAGGTGTTTGTTGCTAAGAATGGGTCCTTTCTTGAGAAAGAGTTTCTCTCGAAAGAATTGAGTGGGAGGAAGATAGAACTTGATAACATTGTTGAACCTTTGTTTCAACCAGAGAATAGCGCAACACAGAAAGATGTTTCTGTAGAGCCTACTCAGTTGAAAAGGAAGTTAATGATGATGATCATGAAGCTTCGGATCAAGTCACTATTGAACCTCGTAGGTCGACAAGGAGGCGTACTGCTCCTGAGTAGTACGACAACCCTGTCTTGGAAATCATGTTGTTGGACAACGATGAACCTACGAACTATGGAGAAGCGATGGTGGGCCCGGATTCCAACAAATGGCTAGGAGCCATGAAATCCGAGAAAGGATCCATGTATGAAAACCAAGTATGGACTTTGGTAGACTTGCCTGTTGAATGGCGGGTCATTGAGTACAAATGGACCTTTGAGATAATCATAGACGCTAATGGTGAAATGTCACCGTTTATAAAGCTCGACTTGTCGCAAAGAAGTTTCCGCCAAGTTCAAGGAGTTGACTGTGATGAGATTGTCTCATCTGTAGCGATGCTAAAAGTCTATTAAAATTTTGTTAGCAGTTGCTGCATTTTTCGATTATGAAATCTGGCAGATGGATGACAAAACAAGGTTTCCGTAATGGTTTCTGTGAGGAAGAGTTGTATGTGATACAACCAGAAGGTTTTGTCAATCCTAAGGATGCTAATAATATGCAAACTCCAGCGATCCTTCTATGGACTGGAGCAAGCATGTCGGAGTTGGAATATATGCTTTGATGAGGTGATCAAAGTGTTTAAGTTTATACAAAGTTTATGAGAAACTTGTATTTGCAAGAAAGTGAGTGGGAGCACTATGGAATTTCTTATAAGAATATGTAGTTGACATATTATTGATCGGAAATGATGTAGAATTTCTGGAAGAGCATGAAGGGTTGTTTGAAAAGTTTTTTTTTCAAAGGAAGACCCAGATAAAGCTACTATTTTATTGAGCATCAAGATCTATAGGGATAGATCTATTCGCTTGATAAGTTTTTTCGACGAAGACATACCTTGACAAGTTTTTGAAGGAGTTCAAAATAGATGGGTCAAAGAAGGAGTTCTTGACTGTATTGTAAGGTGTGAAATTGAGTAAGACTCAATACCCGACCACGGCAGAAGATAAAGAAGAGATGAGTGTCATCTCCTATGCTTTAGCCATAGGCTCTATATAGTATGCCATGCTGTGTACCGCACCTGTGTGTGCCTTGCCATGAGTCTGTCAAGGGGTACAAGAGTAATCCAAGAGTGGATCACTGGACAGCGGTCAAAGTTAGCCTCAGTAACTTGAGAACTAAGGAAATATTTCTCGATTATGGAGGTGATAAAGAGTTCATCGTAAAGTGTTACGATGATGCAAGCTTTAAAACCAATCCGGATGACTCTTAGTAGAAATCCAGCTACGTATAGTGGAGCAGCCATTTGGAATAGCTCCAAGTGGAGCATGGGAGTAGTATCTACAAATATGACATGGAAAGTTTGCAAGGTACACACGGATCTAAATGTCGCAGACCCGTTGACTAAAAACCTCTTTCACGAGCAGAACATGAACAAACCCCAGAACTTATTGGGTGTTAATCACATGATGATATGATCACATGGTGATGTAAGTGTTAATCACATGGTGATGTGAACTAGATTATTGACTCTAGTGCAAGTGGGAGACTGTTGGAAATATGCCCTAGAGGCAATAATAAAATGGTTATTATTGTATTTCCTTGTTCATGATAATTGTCTATTGTTCATGCTATAATTGTGTTAACCGGAAACCATAATACATGTGTGAATACATAGACCACAACATGTCCCTAGTGAGCCTCTAGTTGACTAGCTCGTTGATCAATAGATGGTCAAGGTTTCATGACCATGGACATTGGATGTCGTTGATAACGGGATCACATCATTAGGAGAATGATGTGATGGACAAGACCCAATCCTAAGCATAGCACAAGATCGTGTAGTTCGTTTGCTAAAGCTTTTCAATGTCAAGTATCGTTTCCTTAGACCATGAGATTGTGCAACTCCCGGATACCATAGGAATGCTTTGGGTGTGCCAAACATCACAACGTAACTGGGTGGCTATAAAGGTGCACTACGGGTATCTCTGAAAGTATCTGTTGGGTTGGCACGAATCGAGACTGGGATTTGTCACTCCGTGTGACGGAGAGGTATCTCTGGGCCCACTCGGTAAGACATCATCATAATGAGCTCAATGTGACTAAGGAGTTAGCCACGGGATGATGTATTACGGAACGAGTAAAGAGACTTGCCAGTAACGAGATTGAACAAGGTATGGGGATACCGACGATCGAATCTCGGGCAAGTATCATACCGATAGACAAAGGGAATTGAATACGGGATTGATTGAATCCCCGACATCGTGGTTCATCCGATGAGATCATCGTGGAGTACGTGGGAGCCAACATGGGTATCCAGATCCCGCTGTTGGTTATTGGCCGGAGAAGTGTCTCGGTCATGTCTACGTGTCTCCCGAACCCGTAGGGTCTACACACTTAAGGTTCGATGACGCTAGGGTTATAGGGAAATGGTATACGTGATTACCGAAGGTTGTTCGGAGTCCCGGATGAGATCCTGGATGTCACGAGGAGCTCCGGAATGGTCCGGAGGTAAAGATTGATATATAGGAAGTCCAGTTTTGGTCACCGGAAAGTTTTCGGGCTCATCGGTAGTGTACCGGGAGTGCCGGGAGGGTGCCGGAGGACCCCCGGGAGGGGTGTGACGACCAGAGGACTACATGGGCCCTTAGAGGAGGTGTGCCAGCCCATATTGGGTCGGCCAAGACCTCCTAGAAAGGCCCATGCGGCTGGGAACTAGAGATAAGGGCTAAAGAGTTTAAAAAGGAGGAGATCCACCTCCCTTGTGGGAGGTGGACTCTATCCCTAGCTCGGCCAAACCTCTCCTCCTTGGAGGAGGGGCCAAGCCAGCCCTCCCACGTCCCTCCTCCTATATATACTTGAGGTTTTGGATGTTTAGAGAGAGGATTTGATCTCTCTCTCACGGCAAAGCCCTACCTCTCTTCTTCCTCCTCCGCAGCGCTTAGGCGAAGCCCTGTCGGAATACCTTGCTACTCCACCACCACCACGCCGTCGTGCTGCTGTTGGAGCCCTTCCCCAACCTCTCCTTCCTCCTTGCTGGATCAAGGTGTTGGAGACGTCACCGGGCTGCACGTGTGTTGAACGCGGAGGTGCCGTCCGTTCGGCACTTGATCGGATCTACCGCGATCTGAATCGCTGCGAGTACGACTCCATCAACCGCGTTCTTGTAACGCTTCCGCTTAGCGATCTTCAAAGGTATGAAGATCCACTCTCCCCTTGCTCGTTGCTGGTTTCTCCATAGATGGATCTTGGTGAACGCGTAGGAAATTTTTGATTTACTACTACGTCTCCCAACAAAACTCGGTGGGTTGGAAGCCGCCAAATGACCTTGTTGACGAAGTCAACTTCTGGGTATACAACCCGCCTTACGGTGGCTGAAGAGCCGATTAAGAGGGTGTGTAAGCTAAACCCGATGGGTTGGAAGCCCCCAAATGACCATGTTGACGGAGTCAACTTTTGGGTATACAACCCGCCTTATGGTGGCTGAAGAGTCGATCAATAGGGTGTGTAAGCTAAACCCGATGGGTTGGAAGGCCCCAAATGACCGTGTTGATAGAGTCAACTTTTGCACCATCTTGTACGCTGCCATCTTGTAAGACGCCGTCTTGTGGACCACCAACTTGTAAGCCGCCATCTTGTAGGCCGTCGTACGATGTCATTGTTTTGTCCGAAGAGACGATCAAGAGGGTGTGTAAGCTAAACCCGATGGGTTGGAAGCCCCCAAATGACCATGTGGAAGTATCCACCTTTGTACAATCTGAAATGCATAAACGGAAGAGGCCCTGTCTTGTAGGGATGCCAACTTTATTAGATAAAGGATAAAGTATATACAATGATGGATGTATGTACATTAATGGGAGTCGATGACTCGAGTATAGTAAGGCCACAAATGAGCAATATTCCACGGCCTATGGGTCTCCTCTCCAGAGGTACGTGACTCGTCTCATACGTCAACGAGGTAGTATGACCCGTTGTTGAGATTCCTGCTGACCACGAAAGGTCCTTCCCAAGGGGGATATAACTTGTGCATATCCGGCTAATCCTGAGTCAAACATAACACCAAATCGCCTTCTTGAAACGTCCGGGTCGTGACTCTGCGGCTGTGATAGCGGCACAGATCTTGTTGATAAATCGCCGATCATGCTGCTGCAAGATCACGTTCTTCATCCAAAGCGTCTAACGCGTCTTGACACGCTGACTCGTTATCTGTTTCAATGTAATCCGCCACCCTGGGCGAGTTATGACGGATATCACTTGCTAAAATGGCTTCCGCACCATAAACCATGAAGAAAGTTATATAGCCCATCGACCAGTTGGTGGTAGTTCTGATGCTCCAGAGAACTGATGCTAACTCCTCGACCCAACAACCCGGTGTCCGTTGTAGAGGAACCATAAGCCGGGGCTTGATACCCCTCAAGATCTCCTAGTTAGCATGCTCTGTCTAACCATTGGACTGTGGATGAGCTACGGTAGAGACCTCAAGCCGAATGTGCTCACTTTCATAGAATGCCCTCATAGCCCCTTTAGACAGATTTGTTCCGTTATCTGTGATGATACTATGAGGGTAACCAAAATGATAGATCAACTTTTTGACAAATTGAACCGCCGTGGCTGCATCACACTTGCTAACTGGCTCGACTTCCACCCACTTGATAAACTTATCCACCGCCACCAAGAGGTGGGTCTTTTTGTCTTTAGATCTCTTGAAAGGCCCGACCATATCAAGCCCCCAGACCGCAAATTGCAGGTGATTGGAATCATCCGTAATTCGTGAGCCGGCATGTGAGCCCGCTGTCCAAATTTTTGACATCCATCGCACTTGGTGACCAAGTCCTCAGCGTCCTTAAGAGTCGTTAACCAGAAGAAGCCATGTCGGAAAGCTTTGGCCACCAAAGATTTTGAGCCGGCGTGAGGACCGCAGTCGTCGGCATGTATTTTGTTTAATATTTCCCGGCCCTCTTCAGGAGAAACACAGCACTGAAAAACGCCGGTGACGCTGCACTTATGAAAGCACATTTTCTCCCTTGGTGGTTTTGGTAATTCATAACAACATATAAGTCATTGAACTAATGTTTCCATCAAGTATATTTTAGGAAAAGTTCATTGATGGGTTGGCAAAGAGATTGTCGAACACCCCAAGATGCAAGAAAAGGGATTGGCAAAGCTTCAAGCAAGAGAAATCTACATTTTATATTTGCGAGAAATCACCTTGAGTCCATAGGAAAGCCAATACTATTAAAAGGGGGTACAGTTTTGTTGGTGAACAAAATGCTCATACGTGCACAAGTTATAGTCACCAAAGACACCCACAAACTCTCCCACCAAAGTCTGCTCTAAGACAAACACTCAAAATCGGTGCAACCAACATTCCACATTCGGTGCCACCGATTCCAAACCCTAGATTGACTCAGCCAAACCCTAACCCTTCGGTACAGCAGATACTGCTTTCGGTGCCACCGAGTTGGGCTGCCAACTTTTTGCTACGCAAGTTCACTGTTTTGGTCCCTCCAAGATTGTTGAATCGACATCACCGAGAATGGGCATTCTGACCGTTGGTCACCTTATTGATGCAACCGAGATTCCTATATCGGTACCTCCAAGATTGAAAAATTGCCACCTTTTGGTCACTTCGGTACCACCAAGATTAACACATCGGTGTCACCGAGTTGGTCATTTTGTGTGTAATGGTTGGATTTTTGGGGATGCCTATATATACCCCTTCACCACCACCTACTCGAAAGAGAAGCACTCCAACCATATGGATCTAGATTTCTAGCCTCCCCAAGTTGCATTCCACCAATCCAATCTCTTCTACCAAGCCATATCTGTGAGAGAGTGATTGTGTGTTGAGGAGTCTATCATCTTGAAGCACAAGAGCAAGGAGTTCATCGACATTACCGAGCCTATTATCTTTTGGAGGGTGGTGCCTCCTAGATTGGTTAGGTGTCACTTCGGAGGCTCCTACTTTGTGTTGTGGAGTGAACCAAGAAGTTTGTTAGGGAAAGGAGATTGCCTACTTCGTGAAGATCTACCCTGAGTAAGGCTAGTCCTCCGTGGACATAGGCCGCCATGGTATAGTCAAGGTTGCTTCTTCGTGGAACCCTCCGTGGGTAGAGCCCTCTATGCACTCTTGCGACCGTTACCCTCCGTGGGTTGAAGACTCCATGAACATGGACGTACGATAGCACCACCTATTGGAACCACGGGAAAAATCATCGTGTCATCAATTGTGTTTGCTTTCCTGACCCTCTCTTTACTTACATGTGCAATGTCTTTACTTTCCGCTACTATACTCTTAGACATGCATGTGTAGGGTGTACTTGACATACTATGAATGCGAAAATCTGCCAAGAATTAAAATTGGGAAAAGGTAGATTTTTATTTGGTCAAGTAGTCTAATCACCCCCCCTCTAGACCTACTTTCGATCCTACAAGTGGTATCAGAGCTTTGGTCTCCATTGCATTGGTTTCACAACCTAGGAGAAGTATGTCATCTAGTGAGGGAAATTATCACCGTAGAGGTCCGTACTTTGATGGCACAAATTTTGCTAGTAGGAAGCACAAAATGAAAATGCATTTGCTTGGTCATAATCCTGCCGGTTGGGCTGTCGCTCGTGTTGGCTTGCAAGGTGAATTCTTTGTGGAAGGAAAGAAACCTGATCGTGCAGCGACAGTGGATGAATTTAAGATGTTGCAACTCAATGCTCAAGCATGTGACATTCTCTTCAACTGCCTATGCCCCGAAGAATTCAACAAAATCAGCAGTCTTGAACACGCAAAAGAGATTTGGGATACTTTGGTTGATATGCACGAAGGAACCGAGTCCGTGAGAGAATCCAATCTAGATATTC
The DNA here is from genome assembly GCA_022496015.1 of Hordeum marinum. Taxonomy (NCBI): domain Eukaryota; kingdom Viridiplantae; phylum Streptophyta; class Magnoliopsida; order Poales; family Poaceae; genus Hordeum; species Hordeum marinum. The sequence goes on from CM039675.1 coordinate 107,836,529, forward strand.
TTCAACGTCGGTTTGACAAGTTCAAGATGAAGGATGGTGAAGGAGTCGCTGAGATGTACTCTAGGCTAGCTCTCATCTCCAATGAGATTGCCGGCTTAGGAAGCGAATAAATGACAGGCAAATTCATCATCACAAGATACTTCAAGCTTTGGATGATCGATATGACACTGTTTGCACATTGATCCAAATGATGCCCAACTACAAAGATCTCAAACCAACAGAAGTGATTGGTAGAATTGTTGCTCATGAGATGACACTCAAAGACAAGGAAGAGCTTCATCACAAGTCTAGTAGTGCTTACAAAGCCACAAGTGATGCTCTCGCTACCTCAAGCGACAACCTTGTCACAAATGAAGAGATAAGCCTCATGGTCAAGAAATTCAACAAGTTCTACAAGAATAGAAGCAAAGATCGAAGCTCCAACTCAAGGCATGAAGAGAAGCGGTCGTCAAGTTGTGGCCGAAACTGCTACAATTGTGGGAAGCCCGGACACTACTCAAATGAGTGCACAGCTCCTTACAAATGAAGAGAAGAGTCACCAAGAAGACGAAGATCAAGAGACGAGTCACCTTGAAGAGAGAGAAGGAGTAGAGTTGATCGTTATGAACAAAGACCCTCAAGGAGAAGTAGGGACTTAGAGAAGAAGCACAAGTACACCAAGAGCTACTCAAGAAGGAAACATCAAGCTCATGTTGGTGAATGGGTTTCCGGCTCCGACTCCGACAACCACTCCGAGAGAAGCTATCACTCCAACTCCGACTATAGTCAAGATGAAGGTGTTGCTGGAATTGCTCTAGTGACTACCAACTCCTATGATCTATTTGTTGGAAATATGTCCTAGAGGCACTAATAAAATGGTTATTATTATATTTCCTTGTTCATGATAATTGTCTATTGTTCATGCTATAATTGTGTTAACTGGAAACCGTAATGCATGTGTGAATACATAGACCACAACATGTTCCTAGTGAGCCTCTAATTGGCTGGCTCGTTGATCAATAGATGGTCACGGTTTCATGACCATGGACATTGGATGTCGTTGATAATGGGATCACGTCATTAGGAGAATGATGTGATGGACAAGACCCAATCCTAAGCATAGCACAAGATCGTGTAGTTCATCTACTAAAGCTTTTCTAATGTCAAGTATCATTTCCATAGACCATGAGATTGTGAAACTACCGGATATCGTAGAAATACTTTGGGCATGCCAAATGTCACAAAGAAACTAGGCGGTTATTAAGGTACACTGCAGGTATCTCCGAAAGTATCTGTTGGGTTGGCACGAATCGAGACTGGGATTTGTCAGTCCGTGTGACGGAGAGGTATCTCTGGGCCCACTCGGTAAGACATCATCATAATGAGATCAATGTGACTAAGGAGTTAGCCACGGGATGATGTGTTACGGAATGAGGAAAGAGACTTGCCAGTAACAATATTGAACAAGGTATAGGGATACCAACAATCGAATCTCGAGCAAGTGTCATGCCGGTAGACAAAGGGAATTGTATACGGGATTGATTGAATCCTCGACATCGTGGTTCACTCGATGAGATCATCATGGAGCATGTGGGAGCCAACATGGGTATCCAGATCCTGCTGTTGGTTATTGACCGGAGAGGTGTCTCGGTCATGTCTACATGCCTCCCGAACCCGTAGGGTCTACACACTTAAGGTTCGATGACGCTAGGGTTATAGGGAAATAGGGTATGTGGTTACCGAAGGTAGTTTAGAGTCCCAGATGATATCCCAAACTTCACGAGGAGTTACGGAATGGTCCAAAGGTAAATATTCATATATAGGAAGTGAGGTTTTGGTCACTAGAAGTGTTTCGGGCATCACCGGTAATGTATCGGGACCACCGGAAGGGTTCGGGGGGTCCACCGTGTGGGGCCACCGGCACCAGAGGGCTGCATGGGCCACAAGTGGGAGGGAACCAGGCCCTAGGTGGGCTGGTGCTCCCCCCCACAAGGTCCCAAGGCGCAGCACAAGGTGGGAGGTGATAGTGATGATCATGGTGCCCCGAAGATGGAGATCAAAGGAGCAAGATGATATTGGCCATATCATGTCACTATATTGATTGCATGTTATGTTTATCATGTTTTTACATCTTATTGGCTTAGAACGACGGTAGCTTAATAAGATGATCTCTCACTAAAATTTCAAGGAATGTGTTCCCCTAACTGTGCACCGTTGCTAAGGATCGTTCTTCCGAAGCACCACGTGATGATCGGGTGTGATTGGTTCTAACGTTCGCATACAACGGGTGTAAGCCATATTTACACACGCAATACACTTAGATTGACTTGACGAGCCTAGCATGTGCAGACATGGCCTCGGAACACGGGAGACCTAAAGGTCGAACATGAGTTGTATAGAAGATATGATCAACATGGATATGTTCACCATGGATGACTAGTCCGTCTCACGTGATGATCGGACACGGGCTAGTTGACGTGGATCATGTATCACTTGGATGACTGGAGAGATGTCTATCTAAGTGGGAGTTCATTAAATAATTTGATTATGTGAACTTAATTATCATGAACTTAGTCTAAAATTGTCTTTACAATCTATATTGTAGATCCAATGGCCAACACTAATGTTACCCTCAACTTCAATGCGTTCCTAGACAAAACCAAGCTGAAAGATGATGGAAGAAACTATACAGAATGGGTCCGTAGCTTGAGGATCATCCTCATAGCTTCCAAGAGAATGTATGTCCTTGATGCACCGCTAGGTGACGCACCCATTTTCCCAGCGGATCAAGACATTATGAACGCTTGGCAGTCACGCTGTGATGATTACTCCCTGGTTCAGTGTGGCATGCTTTACAGTTTGGAACCGGGGCTCCAAAAGCGTTTTGAGAAACACGGAGCATATGAGATGTTCCAAGAGCTGAAATTGGTTTTCCAAGCTCATGCCCGGGTCGAGAGGTATGATGTCTCTGACAAGTTCTTCAGTTGTAAGATGGAGGAAAATAGTTCTGTCAGTGAGCACATACTCAAAATGTCTGGGTTGCACAATCGCTTGTCTCAGCTAGGAGTTAATCTTCTGGATGACTCAGTCATTGACATAATCCTCCAGTCACTTCCACCTAGCTACAAGAGCTTTGTGATGAACTACAACATGCAGGGTATGGAGAAGTCCATTCCTGAGTTGTACTCGATGTTGAAATCAGAGGAGGTCGAGATCAAAAAGGAGCATCAAGTGTTGATGGTGAATAAGACCACTAGTTTCAAGAAAGGCAAGGGTAAGAAGAAATTCAAGAAGGATGGCAAAGCAGTTGCCACGCCCGATAAGCAAGTTGCCGGTAAGAAGAACAAGAATGGACCCAAGCCTGAGACTGAGTGCTTTTATTGCAAGGGTACCGGTCACTGGAAGAGGAACTGCCCTAAGTACTTAGCGGATAAGAAGGCCGGCAACATTAAAGGTTTATGTGATATACTTGTTATTGATGTGTACCTTACCAGCGCTCGTAGTAGCTCCTGGGTATTTGATACCGGTGCTGTTTCTCACATTTGTAACTCCAAGCAGGAGCTGCGGATAAGCGGAGACAGGCAAAGGACGAGGTGATGATGTGCGTCGGGAATGGTTCCAAGGTCGATGTGATCATCATAGGCATGCTACCTCTACATCTACCTTCGGGATTAGTTTTCACCCTCAACAATTGTTATTTAGTCCCAGCTTTGAGGAGGAACATTATATCTGGATCTCGTTTGCTGCGAGATGGCTACTCATTTAAATCTGAGAATAATGGTTGTTCTATTTATATGAGAGAAATGTTCTATGGTCATGCCCCGCTGGTCAATGGTTTATTTTTGATGAATCTCGAACGTGATGTTACACATGTTCATAGTGTGAGTACAAAAAAGTGTAAGGTTGATAACGATAGTCCCACTTACATGTGGCACTGCCGCCTTGGTCATATTGGTGTCAAATGCATGAAGAAACTCCACGCTGATGGACTTTTGGAGTCTCTTGATTTTGAATCATTTGACACGTGCGAACCATGCCTCATGGGCAAGATGACCAAGACTCCGTTCTCCGGAACAATGGTTCGAGCAACTGACTTTGTTGGAGATAATACATACCGATGTATGCGGTCCATTGAGCGTTGAGGCTCGCGGTGGCTACCATTATGTTCTCACCCTCACTGATGACTTAAGCAGATATGGGTATGTCTACTTAATGAAACACAAGTCTGAAACCTTTGAAAAGCTCAAGGAATTTCAGAGTGAGGTAGAGAATCAACGTGACACGAAAATAAAGTGCCTACAATCTGATCATGGCGGAGAATATTTGAGTCACGAGTTTGGCACACACCTAAGGAAATATGGAATTGTTTCACAACTCACGCCGCGTGGCACACCTCAACGAAATGGTGTGTCTGAACGTCGTAATCGCACCCTACTGGATATGGTACTATCTATGATGTCTCTTACCGACTTACCGCTATCATTTTGGGGATATGCATTAGACTGCCGCATTCACTTTAAATAGGGACCCATCTAAGTCCCTTGAGACGACACCGTATGAATTATGGTTTGGAAATAAACCTAAGCTATCGTTTCTAAAAGTTTGGGGATGCGATGCTTATGTGAAGAAACTTCAACCTGAGAAGCTCGAACCCAAAGCGGAAAATTGCATCTTCATGGGATACCCCAAAGAAACTGTTGGGTATACCTTCTACCTCAGATCCGAAGGCAAAGTCTTTGTTACGAAGAATGGATCCTTTCTAGAGAAAGAGTTTCTCTCGAAAGAAGTAAGTGGGAGGAAAATAGAACTTGATGAGGTAATTGTACCTCCACCCGAATCGGAGAGTAGCGCAGCACGGGAAGTTGTTTCTATGGAGCCTGCACCGGCTTGAGAGGAAGTTAATGATGATGATCATGAAACTTCAGATCAAGTTGCTATTGAACCTCGAAGGTCCACCAGGACACGTTCTGCACCAGAGTGGTACGGCAACCCTGTCCTGGAGATCATGTTGTTGGACAGCGCTGAACCTTCGAACTATGAAGAAGCGATGGAGGGTCTGGATTCCAATAAATGGCTTGAAGACATGAAATCCGAGATAGGATCCATGTATGAGAACAAAGTATGGACTTTGGTGGACTTGCCTGATGATAAGCGAGCCATAGAAAATAGATGGATCTTTAAGAAGAAGACTGACGCGGATGGTAAAGTGACTGTCTATAAGGCTCGGCTTGTCGCTAAGGGTTATCGACAAGTTCAAGGAGTTAACTACGATGAGACTTTCTCACCCGTAGTGATGCTGAAGTCCGTCCGAATCATGTTAGCAATTGCCGCATTTTATGATTATGAGATCTGGCAAATGGACGTCGAAACGACATTCCTTAATGGTTTCCTTAAGTAAGAACTGTATATGATGCAGCCGGAAGGTTTTGTCGATCCTAAAGATGCTAACAAGGTATGCAAGCTCTAGGGCTCCATCTATGGGTTGGTGCAAGCATCTCAGAGTTGGAACATTCGCTTTAATGAGGTGATTAAAGCGTTTGGATTCATACAGGTTTATGGAGAACCCTGTATTTACAAGAAAGTGAGTGGGAGCTCTGTAGCATTCCTCATATTATATGTGGATGACATATTGTTGATGGGAAATGATATAGAACTCTTGGAAAGTATAAAGGCCTACTTAAACAAGTGTTTTTCAATGAAGGACCTTGGAGAAGCTGCTTACATATTAGGCATCAAGATCTATATAGATAGGTCGAGACGCCTCATTAGTCTTTCACAAAGCACATACCTTGACAAGATTTCGAAGAAGTTCAATATGGATCAGTCCAAGAAGGGGTTCTTGCCTGTGTTACAGGGTGTGAGATTGAGTACGACTCAATGCCCAACCATGACAGAGGATAGAGAAAAGATGAGTGTCATCCCCTATGCTTCAGCCATAGGCTCTATTATGTATGCCATGTTGTGTACCAGACCTGATGTGAATGTTGCCATAAGTTTGGTAGGGAGGTACCAAAGTGATCTCGGAGCGGAACACTGGACAGCGGTCAATAATATCCTGGAGTACTTGAAAAGGACCAAGGACATGTTTCTCATATATGGAGGTGCCGAAGAGCTCATCGTAAAGGGTTACGTCGATGCTAGCTTCGACACAGATCCGGATGACTCCAAGTCACAAACCAGATACGTGTATATTTTGAACTAAGGGGCAGTCAGCTGGTGCAGCAGCAAGCAAAGCGTCATGGCGGCATCTACATGTGAAGTGGAGTACATAGCTGCTTCAGAAGCAGCACAGGAGGGAGTATGGATGAAGGAGTTCATCACCGACCTAGGAGTGATTCCCAATGCGTCGGCCCGGTGACTCTACTCTGTGACAACACTGGAGCTATTGCCCTTGCCAAGGAGCCCGGGTTTCACAAGAAGACAAGACACATCAAGCGCCACTTCAACTCCATTCTTGGATATATCCAGGATGGAGATATCGATATTTGTAAAGTACATACAGATCTGAATGTCGCAGATCCGTAGACTAAACCTCTCTCACAAGCAAAACAAGATCAACACCAGAATTCTATGGGTGTTCGATACATCACGATGTAACTAGATTATTGACTCTAGTGCAAGTGGGAGACTATTGGAAATATTCCCTAGAGGAAATAATAAAATGTTTATTATTATATTTCCCTGTTCACGATAATTCTATTGTTCATGGTATAATTGTGTTAACTGGAAACATTAATGCATGTGTGAATACATAGACCACAACGTGTCCCTAGTGAGCCTCTAGTTAGCTAGCTCATTAATCAATAGATGGTCACGGTTTCATGACCATGGACATTGGATGTCGTTGATAATAGGATCACATCATTAGGAGAATGATGTGATGGACAAGACCCAATCCTAAGCATAGCACAAGATCGTGTAGTTCGTCTGCTAAAGCTTTTCTAATGTCAAGTATCGTTTCCTTAGACCATGAGATTGTGCAACTCCCGGATACCATAGGAATACTTTGGGTGTTCCAAACATCACAACGTAACTAGATGGCTTTAAAGGTACACTACAGGTATCTCCGAAAGTATCTGTTAGGTTGGCACGAATAGAGACTGGGATTTGTCACTCCGTGTGACGGAGAGGTATCACTGGGCCCACTCGGTAAGACATCATCATAATGAGCTCAATGTGACTAAGGAGTTAGCCACAGGATGATGTGTTACGTAACGAGTAAAGAGACTTGCCGGTAACGAGATTGAACAAGGTATAGGGATACCGACAATCGAATCTCGGGCAAGTGTCATGCCGGTAGACAAAGGGAATTGTATACGTGATTTATTGAATCCCCGACAGTGTGGTTAATCCAATGAGATCATCATGGAGCATGTGGGAGCCAACATGGGTATCCAGATCCCGCTGTTGGTTATTGACCGGAGAGGTGTCTCGGTCATGTCTACATGCCTCCCGAACCCGTAGGGTCTACACACTTAAGGTTCGATGATGCTAGGGTTATAAGGAAATAGTGTACGTGGTTACCGAAGGTAGTTTAGAGTCCCAGATGAGATCCCGGACGTCATAAGGAGTTCCAAAATGGTCTGGAGGTAAACATTCATATATAGGAAGTGAGGTTTTGGTCACCGGAAGTGTTTCGGGCATCACCGGTAACGTACCGGGACCACCGGAAGGGTGCTGGGTGTCCACCGTGTGGGGCCACCGGCACCTCAGGGCTGCATGGGCTGCAAGTGGGAGGGAACCATCCCTTAGGTGGGCTGGTGCGGCCCCCACAAGGGCCCAAGGCACATCACAAGGTGGGAGGGGGGCAAATCCTAGGGGCAAATGGGCCCTAGGCCCACCTAGGGCGCTGCCCCTCCCTATCTCCCTCTGGCCGCCGCACCAGATGCCATCTGGGGCTGCCGCCGGCCCCTAGGGGGGGAACCCTAGGGGTTGTACCCTCCCTCCTTCTCCTCCTATATAGTGGGGTTTTGGGGGCTGCCAAACACATGAGTTCCTCTCTCTCTCTCGGCGCAGCCCTACCCTTCCTCTTCCTCGTTCTCCGTAGCGCTTGGCGAAGCCCTACCAGAGTACCACACAGCTCCATCGTCACCACGTCGTCATGCTGCTGGAGCTCTCCCTCAACCTCTCCTTCCTCCTTGCTGGATCAAGGCATACGAGACGTCACGGGCTCCACGTGTGTTGAACGTGGAGGCGTCGTTGTTCGGCGCTTAGATCTGAACCGCTGCGAGTATGACTCCACCAACCGTGTTCTACTAACGCTTCCACTTTGCGATCTTCAAAGGTATGAAGATGCACTCCCCCTTACTCGTTGTTGGTTTCTCCATAGATTGATCTTTGTGGTCATAGGAATTTTTTTGATTTACTACTATGTTCCCCAACACTATTTGATTCACCAAATGAAGGGAGTGGAAGTTGCTTCATGGCTAAAGGCCCCAAGGTATCACACCACAAGTATCTTGATTTCAATAGTGATGAAGATGACTTGTTCATTGAAGATGACTTGCTATTTGACAAAACTAGTAATGTAGTCAAAATGAACTTGCCAGTACTCATTCTAGTATAGATAAGTCCTGTGATGACGATAAGTTGGAAATAGAACGACTAACTCAAGCACTAAAAACTCTTAAGTTAGCTCATGAGTCAACTATAGAAGATCATAGAGAGCTTGTAAGGACACATGAGAAGCTATGCTTCGAGAAGCTCAATTTAGAGCAAGAGCATGAGTTCCTTAAAGCTATCAATGACGATCTTCGAAAGAAGACTTCCTCTTATCTAGTGAAACGACTTCTCTTATCTACATTCATGCCTCAAATTAAGTCTAATCAAGCTAGTAACAAAGGAAAGAAAGGTTCTTCAACTAGTAGCAATAAAAATGATAAAACCAAAGATATTGCTTCTAGTAGTTCTCTTGATCCCACTAACTCTTCTCTTAGCCAAGTTACACTTGAGCAAGAAAATGAACTCTTGAAAGGGATTATAGAGAAAGGTATCTACAAGAGTCTTGAAGGGTGCAAACAATTTGAGGATATTGTACGCAAGCATGGAGGATACCGAAAGAATCGTGGTGTTGGCTACTTCAACGCTAATGGAGTTGAATGGGAAGAATGCCAATACCCCAATCCCAGTTTATTCCTCAAAAGGAGAAGTATGAAAATACTCTCCCTAAGGGAACAAAACCTCAAGATGACCTTCCACCACAAGACACCAAGCTCAAGGACAAGAACAAGCTTCAAGAGGACTTTGACTCATATGAAGATGAATGCCAAGCTTTGGTGAAGTGGGTTCCCAAGGCTACTACAAGCTCAACTTCTACAAGTGCCACTTCAACACCAAGGATCCCCATCAACACTATGTGGGTTCCCTAAAAAGAAGAACTAGAGAGTTCTTGAGGGGTGACTCCGCCAATGAAATTCACTCATGTTCATTATTGGTAAAGACTATTTGCAATCTACATCAACTCTATGCAATAGTTCAAGGAGTCACACATTCCCTCAAAGGTAAGAAAGGGACAAGGTAATCAACAAATCAATGGACATCATCACATACGCTTTGCACTCCATGTCCATGGAGATCCTTGTATTTGCCTCTTGTGTGTTGGGACTAACCCGTGTAGGTGAGAAGAGTAATGAAACAACAAGGATGCTCCCAACTCTTGGTGATCTTCATCAACCTTGAGCATCCACCACTACCTCACCAACATGAAGTCTTCATCGACAAAACCCAAGGTTAGTTTATCCCTCTTATGGGGGGATGCCACATCTAGGGGGAGCTTTACTCTAAGACTTGAGTTAAAGCATCTCAAAAGAATGTGACAACATTAAATGCTTTATGTGAAAGTGGTAACCCCACTTGTGCTTAAACGATGAGTATGACCTATGATCAAGTATTATTACTTGGCTCCTAAGTCCATGTACTCATATATAGATGACTCCGTCATCGCCAAAGTCCTTGTTAGATGCTATTGTGTTTGTGCATGTTTGCCATGATTTCATTTGACATCTTATTTGTGAGCATGTTGGTCTGTATTTATTTACTCATTCTAGGATATCCAATTGTTGCTATTTGGATTTTGATTTATCTTTTGCCAATTGGATATACAAGAATGCCTAGGACCACTCCTTTAGCTATCTATGCTTTCTCACCTCATACTCTTTCATGCTGCATCACAAAATTTGAACAAGTGCTTTTCGATCCCTCTGTGGAGCACTTGGAGTTCCGTATCGACAAGGACTGACCATTAAAACCTCCCAAGTGCATTTCAGTGGAACCAACACCAAAATCTCGGTCACACCGAATGCCTAGGGTTGATCTAGATTTCTTGCCTTGGTACAACCGATTCCATATTCTCAGTTACACTGAGTTTCCCTGTCAGTTGACAGTTGAGAAACTTGATGACACCGAAACTTTAGAATCGGTGTCACCGACAGCAAAGGGTATATATTCAGTGGTCTCAACGTTTTGAAAATTCACTCTTCAAACTGTCACTTCCCAAGCCCTAAGCTCCCGCAGAAGGACCCCTGGTCGTCGCCCTTGTCTTCCCACACTCCTCCGTCGCTGGGAATCGCCACCGGCGACGGAATCTTCGCCCCCGTCACCACCGTAGTGGATCTGTCACCGAGCTAGGGTACGGATTCGGCCCCCTCTTGCGTTCCAACCTCCGAATCTTGCGCATTAGGGTTTTGCCAGTATCTTGCCACTATTTGAGATCGTTCTATCCACAAAATTATCTCTATAGTCTAGTGAATCGGAAAATTTTAGGTTTAGTTGCCCGCAAAATTGCATCTCGGTGAGACCGAGTCAGAAAAATCGGTACCACCAATTGCCTATTTGTGCTACTGAGGACAAAACTTGGTGAGACCGAGTGACAGATTTCGGTCTGACCGAAACTGTTGCCAAGTTTTGGTTAATGGTTTTGTGAGTCTCGGCAGCACCGAAAGGTTTGACTCGGTGACACCGAAATTCAATTTTGAAGTGAACTACATCTATAATTTTTTTGTTCAAACTTTCAAAAACTAGCTGAATATTTTGTGATGACTCAACCTATTCCACTCTCTATACCCTATTCACAGGGTCAGCATGTTAGAGTCAGACAGTCAGAATTTGCCAGAACAGGGAGTTGACATGAGTTCAGGTACTAGCCCTGAGCCTAGTTCCTTTTCAGATCCAGGCACCCCTAGCTCTCATGGGTTGCCCAAGGCTGCCGCTAGGGCTAGGAAGAAGCTGAATTCAGATGAGGAAGATTCAGATTTGTGCCAGAAGAGGCTCTTGCCAAGAAGCAATAGAAAGCTGCCAAGAAGTCAGCAAATGAGGCCACCTCTTCCAGGAGGGTGGTCAGCAAATTTTATGCACCTGTTGAAACTTTCAAAGCACCTGAGAGTGCGAGAGCTACAATGACCATTGATCCCCCAAGGAAGTCTATGCCAAAGAAGGCAGGGAGAAGAGAGCCAAAAAGAGGATAATCCATGTGACCGGCAGGCCTACATCCATGTATGAATATCCAGAGGAGGCAGCTGCTGCTGAAGAGGAGGATGAGCCAGCTGCAAAGTCTCCTCCCAAGAAGAAGGTCAAGAAACTTCTAGCTGATGCTATGCCCAAGACTGGCACATCCAAAAGCACAAAATCCAAGAAGGCAGCTACTGAAAAGCCTAAGAGGACATCCAGGCAGATTCTAGCTTTAGAAAAGAACAAGGGAACTACCTCCAGAGTAGAGGATGATGATGACTTGACAACCTTCGTGAAACTTAGACCACATCTACCAGTACATGATGTCAGCCACCTAGTTGCCGAAGATATCAAGAAGAGAAAAAACTCAGGTTTGAGGGCATGGAGAGTTGTTGATCCATATGCCCAAAGGAAGAAGACTGCAGTTGATTACAGATCCTACACCAAGGAGCAACAAGACTTCTATGACACAGTCCTGCTAGACCAGAGCCCAGCAGTCAGTGACATGAGATATGTAGACTGGAAATTCATTAAGGAGAATGAGGACTATTTTCCAAGTGTCCAAGACAATTTCCACTTCATTGGTTTGGATGAATTTGTTGGCAGAGAATTTACTGCATGAAATGATTAAATGATCATGCAATTTTACTCCACCGCACACTTCTATGGAAATGGTAGGATTGTATGGATAAAAAAAGGAGCAAGATATGAGTCCACTGTTGATGAATGGGCTGCAATTATAGGAGTCACAGAGGCACATGATGGTGATTTGGATGTCTACTCAGAATCCAAGGAGAGCCACAATGCTATGGCCAAAATGTACAAGGAGATCCCTGTTGCTAATGTGAAGTCTCACAAGCTAGGATCCATCTACTATCTTCAGGCTGGCCTCCACACCATGAACACCATTCCGAGGCATACTTTGATGCCCAAGTCAGGAGATGACAAGATGATCCGAGGCTACTCCATTAACATGTTGATCCACCTTGACAGACACACCAGGATCAGAGTCATGGAATTGATTGTTGAGACAGTCAAGAGGGTTGCTGCTGATCAGAAGCGCTCTTGCTACTATGCACCCTACATCCATATGCTCATCAACTCCAATTTGGAAAAACACATGTTTTCTCTAGATCATCCCCATTTTCCCCTATATCCAGATCTCGAGGACAATGTTGTGGTGATGGATCCAGATCATCCCACATCAGCTGCAGCTCAGGCAGAGGCAGAGGCAATTAGAGCCACTAGTGCTCAAGTTCCTAGATCCAGAAGTGAGCAAATGGATATGTTGATTTCATCAATTCAGGACATGCAGAAGGACATTAAGGGGATTTTGGACAACCAGAACAGTCTTGTTAGGATCTTTGAAACAAGGACCAAGACTCTTAGTGGTAAGGTGGACAGGGTGACTAAGACAGTCATAGAGCTTCAGAAGGAAGTTGACTCGGTGCACATCCCTCGGGCTTCTACTTCTGATGATGATGATGATTAGGATGGAACACCTCTCAGGACGGGCACACAATTTCCCACTCGGGCTAGATCAGCCACAGTGCCAGCTCCAGACTTAAGGCCCTCTTCATCAGCTCCTGCTGCTGTCACCTTAGCTCCTGCTCCATGAGCTCCAGTTCCTCTTGTATCCACTCTAGATCCATCCATGACATCTGTAGAGATCTTCACCGACGGTGATCTCTCAACTCCTTCATCAACAAACGGAGGAGATCAACTCAAGAACGCTTAGACATATGCCTTCGAACTTTTTGGTAACTTGTTGCCAAAAGGGAGAAGTGTATATAGATCTTTAGGCTTCGAGTGAGAGAGCGTTTTGGTGTTTATTGACTTTCAAAAACAATTGTATATTGGTCGCTTGTGATACACTTTTTGTGTGATGCTACTACTTCCCATCATCTTAATGCTTTATGAGATGATCTTTCTTCATTGCTTGATTGTGTTGTGCTATGATGTTAACTCTAATTATTTTCGCACACCACCAAGATGTATATGACATGGAAGAAATGCCCCATGTACCTAATCGATTGTGCATTTGCATTCAAACACAAATCCAAAATAATGCACAAATTTAGGGGGAGCTCTTGCTTATCACATACTTCTCAAAGCAACGATTATATTCATTGATTATATCATATGTCAAAGCTTTGATCGATATGTTGTCATCAATTACCAAAAAGGGGGAGACTGAAAGCACATTTGCTCCCTTGGTGGTTTTGGTGATTCATAACAACATATAAGTCATCGAACTAATGTTTCCATCAAGTATATTTCAGGAAAAGTTCAATGATGGGTTGGCAAAGAGATTGTGGAACACCCCAAGATGGAAGGAAATGGATTGGAAAAGCTTCAAGCAAGAGGACTCTACATTTTATATTTGTGAGAAATCACCTTGAGTCCTTAGGAAAGCCAATACTATTAAAAGGGGGTACAGTTTTGTTGGTGAACAAAATGCTCATACGTGCACAAGTGATAGTAACCAAAGACACCCACAAACTCTCCCACCAAAGTTTGCTCTAAGCCGAACACTCAAAATCTATGCAACCAACATTCCATAATCGGTGCCACTGATTACAAACCCTAGACAGACTCAGCCAAACCCTAAACCTTCGGTACAACCGATACTGCTTTCGGTGCCACCGAGTTGGGCTGCCAACTTTCTGTTATGCAAGTTCACTATTTTGGTCCCTCCAAGATTGTTGAATCAGCGTTACTGAGAATGGGCATTCTGATAGTTGGTCACCTTATCGGTGCAACCGAGATTCCTATATCGGTCCCTCCGAGATTCAAAAGTGCCACCTTTTGGTCACTTCGGTACCACCGAGATTAACACATCGGTGTCACCGATTTGGTCATTTCGTGTGTAACGGTTGGATTTTAGGGGATGCCTATATATACCCCTTCACCACCACCTACTCGAAAGAGGAGCACTCAGAACTATTCCATACCTATCCTACCAGTTTTCTGAGAGAGAACCACCTACCCTTGTGTTGAGATCAAGATCTTCCACTCCAACCATATGGATCTTGATTTCTAGCCTCCCCAAGTTGCTTTCCACCAATCCCATCTCTTCTACCAAGCCATATCTGTGAGAGAGTGATTGTCTGTTGAGGAGTCTATCATCTTGAAGCACAAGAGCAAGGAGTTCATCGTCATTACCGAGCCTATTACCTTTTGGAGGGTGGTGCCTCCTAGATTGGTTAGGTGTCACTTGGGATCCTCCTACATCATGTTGTGGAGTGAACCAAGAAGTTTGTTAGGGCAAGGACATCGCCTACTTCGTGAAGATCTACCCCGAGTAAGGATAGTCCTCCGTGGACGTAGGCCATCATGGTATAGTCAAGGTTGCTTCTTCGTGGAACCCTCTGTGGGTAGAGGCCTTCGTGTACTCTCGCGACCGTTACCCTCCGTGGGTTGAAGACTCCGTGAACATGGACATACGATAGCACCACCTAGAAAAATCATCGTGTTATCAATTGTGCTTGCTTTCCTTACCCTCTCTTTACTTACATGTGCAATGTCCTTACTTTCCGCTGCTATACTCTTAGACATGCATGTGTAGAGTGTACTTGACATACTATGAATGCTAAAATCTACCAAGAATTGAAATTGGGAAGAAGTAGATTTTTATTTAGTCAAGTAGTCTAATCACCCCCCCCCCCCTGTAGACCTACTTTCGATCCTAGAACTTGTGTAACCCACCATTAACGATAGTCATAGATTTAGACCGCCGCACGATTTGTCTCGCCAGAGTTTCGTCCTCAGGCAACTCGCTGCGAGTCAGATATGCCAGATAAGGCAACGTCCAATCAGGGATAGCATGTAGAGCCGCCACCAGCTGCCCCTTCGGGTCAGGTATAGCTAGATCCTCTTCCGAAGGCAACTTGACAGACGGGTGATATAATACATTCAGGAAAACATTAGGCGGCACCAGCCTTGACAATGCATCAGTCGCCTTGTTCCTATGACGGTTAATACGATCCACCTGATAACCCTTGAAGTGGCCAGCGATAATGTCCACCGCCTAACGATAAGCTGCCATCCGTGGGTCCTTGGAACCCCATGTGCCTGAAACTTGCTGAGCTACTAGATCTGAGTCGCCAAGACATCTGACCCGGCTTAGGCTCATCTCCTTAGCCATACGGTGGCTATGAACCAAGGCTTCATATTCAGCTACATTGTTAGTACAAGGAAACATTAACCTTAGCACATAACAAAACTTGTCATCTCTGGGGGAAGTTAGGACAACTCCAGCCCCTGACCCTTCCAATTGACTGGATACATCGAAGTGAATCAGCCAATATGTGTTGTCCGGCTTCTCCTCGAGCGATTGACACTCTGTCCAGTCAATTATGAAGTCCACCAAGTCCCAAGACTTGGCAGTCGTGCAAGGCACATACTTTAGATTAAGAGGCCCAAACTCTAGTGCCTACTTGGCGATCCTACTTCCCTATTTTGAATTATATCTCCAATGGGGAAGAGCTAACCACGGTGATTTGGTGTCCAAGGAAGTAATGCGTCAACTTGCGGTTCGCCATGAACACCCCATATATCAGCTTCTGCCAATGTGGGTATCTTTGCTTGGATTCTATCAAGACTTCACTGACGTAGTACACCGGTCTCTGCATCGGGTATTCCTTCCCTGCTTCATTACGCTCCACAACGATCGCAGCGCTGACTGCTCTGTTGTTAGCCGCCACGTATAATAGCAGAGGTTCCTTCTCAGCTGAAGCGGACAAGATCGGTGGCTCAACCAACTATTTTTGAGTGCTTCGAGCGCCTCATCCGCAGCTTTGCTCCGGACAAAGTCATCCGTCTTTTTCATCATCTAGTATAAAGGAATAGCCTTCTCGCCTAGGCGGCTCATGAAGCGGCGATACGACCTGCCAAGCGATGCACATCATTGACGCTCGCCGGCTTAGACAACAATGTGATGGCCTTTATTTTATCCGAGTTAGCCTCAATACCTCGCTCTGAAACCAAGAAACCCAGGATCTTGCCTACAGGAACTCCAAAGACGCACTTGGCTGGGTTAAGCATCATCTTGTAGACACGTAAGTTGTCAAACGTTTACCTCAGCTCATCAAGCAGAGTCTCTTTCTTCCTTGACTTAACCACAATATTTTCCACATACGTGTGGACATTGCGCCCAATCTGGTCGTGAAGGCAATTCTACACACAGCGTTGATAAGTTGTCTGCGCACTCTTGAGCCCGAAAGGCATAGATACATAGCAGAAAGCCCCAGAAGGTGTTATAAATGACGTCTTCTCTTGTTCTTTAACTGCCATCTTGATCTGATGATAGCCTGAATAGGCGTCCAGGAAACATAAACTCTCACAACCCATTGTTGCATCAGTAATCTGGTTGATATGGGGGGAGAGCAAACAGGTCAACCGGACAAACCTTATTAAGATCTGTGTAATCCACACACATGCACCACATGCCGTTCTTCTTAAGTACAAGCACGAGATCTGCCAACCACTCTGGGTGAAACACCTCCACGATGAACCCTGCTACCACGAGCTGGGCCACTTCTTCTCCAATTTCTTTATGCCGTTCTTCGTTGAAATGGCGGAGGAACTGCTTGATTGGCTTAAA
Source organism: Hordeum marinum (assembly GCA_022496015.1). Lineage (NCBI taxonomy): Eukaryota > Viridiplantae > Streptophyta > Magnoliopsida > Poales > Poaceae > Hordeum > Hordeum marinum. The sequence goes on from CM039675.1 coordinate 107,853,558, forward strand.
CTTAGGATCCACATTAAGGTGGTGCTCAGCGAATTCTCTCGGTACACCCGACATGTCAGATGGCTTCCATGCAAAGATGCCCCGATTCTCACGGATGAATTTGATGAGCGCGCTTTCCTATGCGAGGTCCATGTTAGCCCCAATAGTGAACTGCTTTGACGAATCGTCCGGAGCGGAATACACCAGTTTAGTATCATCTGATGCAAACTTCAAGGGTGGCTCAGACTCTGTACTAGGCTTCTTCAGCGGGGTCATATCCGCTGGGTCAACATTATCCTTGTAAAACTTGAGCTCTGCCTCTGCACAACTGGATTCCGCATAAGCAGTGTCACCTTCCTCACACTCAAGGGCCACCTTCCAATCATTGTGCACTGTAATTGTCCCCTTGAGATCCGACATCTTGAGCCATAAGTAAACATAACAAGGCATGGTCATAAACTTTGCAAAATCCGTCCAGACAAACAAGGCGTGATACGGGCTCTTAATTTTCACCACCTCAAACCACAAGGTCTCCAACTTGTAGTTGTGTTCATCTCCAAACGCCACTTCGAAGGCAATCTTACCTACTGGGTAGGCCGACTTACCCGCACAACGCCATGAAAGACTGTTGACGACGGCCTAGGAGCCTTGTCAATTAACTCCATCTGCTGGAAAGTGTCATAGTATAAGATGTTGATGTTGCTGCCACCATCCATCAGTACCTTTGTAAATTTATAACCTCCAACCTAAGGTGCCACCACCAATGCCAAGTGCCCTGGGTTCTCAACCACTGGCAGGTGATTTCCCTACTGCACGAGATAGTATATTCGAACCACTTCAAATACCGCGAGAGAGTCGGCACTGTCGCGTTGACCGCCCTCTTGTGTAGCTTTTGATCCCGTTTGTCCAGGCTCATAGTGAATATGTGATACTGGCCTCCGCTGAGTTGCTTCGGGTTACTCTGGTACCCTAATTTGTTATTTTGCTACTGACCACCATTGCCGGACTGCTGATGGTGACCACCCTGATTGCCTTGACCCTGATAACCAGACCCTGAGACGCCTCCGCCAAAACCGGTTCCTGAGCCGCTCGGGCCTGAGACGTCCGACGGCCCATTACCGCTATTACGATACTGATGAAGGCTATAATCTTGGAACTGTCGTATAATGCCGCAATCCCTCCACGTATGTCCCGTCGGCTTATCGGGTCGGCTGTGCTCTGGGCAAGGCTTGTTGAGCATTTCCTCTAGGTTGAAAGGCGGCTTGAAATTACTATTGCCCTTGTTGAAAGGCGGCTTGAAGTTACCATTGCCCTTGGCACGATTATTCCCAGTGTTGGCGTTTGCTACCAGCTTTGACCCACCATCCGAGTTCTTTCTCTTGCCTTGATTATTATTTCCAGCTCCGTTCTGTTGTCGAACCTTGCCACTGTTATTCTTCTTGCCTTGGGTTGACCTCTCATCATCAGAGCTCAGATCCTTAGTAGTATCTGAATCGGCATACTTCGCGAGAGCCATCATGAGCTCACCCATGTCCTGACACGAACGCTTCAGCCGCCCGAGCTTCTGTTTGAGGGGTAAAAAGCGACAGCTTTTCTCCAAGATTAGGACCGCTTGAGATGCCATGATGTTCTTGGATGAGTGGATAACCGTCAAAACCCTTAGTACCCAGTGATGGGCCGACTCACCTTCGTGCTGTACATAGTGGTCAAGATCCACAATCGTCATAGGTTGCTTGCATGTTCCCATTAAATTCTTGATAAAGCGCTCCTTCAAGTCGGCCAAAGACACAATGGTATTGGGAGGCAAACCCTTCAACCAAGTGCGTTCCGGCCCTTCCAGTATCATGATAAAGTACTTTGCACAAACTACCTCGCTAACATCCAACATCTCCATGGCAAGCTCGTAACTCTCAATCCAAGCCTCGGGGGCAGATCATCCGTATAATTACGCACCTTACACGGCCCCTTAAAGTCCTTGGGCAAAAGCTTGTTCCATAGAGCCGCCGTCAGGCAAGGCACACCCACTCCCCTAGATGAAACACCCGCCCCTATTGAGGCGGAAGGGGTCATCGGGGGTGGCTAAGGGTTGCTGGGTAATCTATCACTGGTGCCGACCCTCGCTGGGCCCGCCCCTGTCCATGATCTCCTGAGCATCGGCCCGCGGCAAGTCATCACCAGGCCGGTTACGTCATTGTCCGCTGCTGGACACCGCCGGCGACTTTAAGCATCGGCTGTAGCTACGGCTAGGGATGTGTGTGGAGTGCACCCGCCCCCAGCTGTACGTGTATCTTTCCTGCTGAGTCACCGATGTCTGCAACAAGTTAATGGCGTTCCGTGCCTCCTTAGAAAACGGCATCCCTTCGGTGAAGGGGAGTGCATCAAGCCTAGCAGCCGCTGCCACCAAGTTCTCCACCGGGTTATAATAATGGCCGGGTGGCATCACAAGGTGCCACGGCGGGGTCTGATCTCTCTGGGGCGGGTCTTGCTGCCACAGCGCCTCAGTAACTTAGGTTACAACGGCGGCGTGCTCGGTCTCGCTCCGGGAGTAGTGAAAAGGTTTCAGGGTTGAATAGGGAGGCCGACTTGAGCCCTTCTCTGTAGGGCTGCCTCCAAAGCGCGATGGTCTAAGCTAAAATGGAGGGCCTCAGCCCTTAGACGTTCGGACTCAGCGTTCATCTGGATCTGCAACGCGTTGATATCCTCCTGGGCGTGAGCCATCAGTCCCTGTATCTGGGTAATTTCCGCATTGCATTCCACTTGATTCCCAATGGTAACTTTAGAGGCCATTGGGGTCGTTAGCTCATCCATTACTTCCAGCAAGACCTGGGTTGGCGGCTTAGGAGGCCTTGCCTCTGGCGAGGCGTCTCCTGCCGCTGCTCCGGGTGTCGTGCTGTTGAAAGATGGCACCAGGCCCGCCATGAATACGGCGGCTCGACTCGGCAGGTCGTAAGGCTTTGTCATACTATCACCATCGTCATAGCCCCCGAGCCCTCCATCATGAAGCTGGTATATCGACTCCGCATCTCCGCTGGAGGATCCTTCATCCGAGAAAACCGGGGTTTCCCTTCCTGACATGGAATCTTCCCTGCCTTGCGTGAAGCCGATGAAAAAGCTTTTCCACCCGGGTTGAACACGGACGGGTTGTGCCCGCCGGGCCGGCTCGACGAGGTTGGTGCAGACATCCAGCCCGGGTGTAGATCCGCCGATCTTGCCAATGAACACGTGCATCTTGCCAAAGGGAACCTGGTACCTATACTTGATTAAGTCGGCCTCCGGTCCCCATCCTGCATCTTCGATGTACAACTTGCCATGGTGACTCTTCGTCATCAAACCGACGGCGTATCCTTATCCCTGGGAGAGAGCCCTTTGAGAACTCAACACCACTACGCGCTGGCCCCACGATGGGTGTCAACTGTCGTGGTTTTATCACGGCAGATGTCCGAAGACTTAGTTTCGAGGCCATCGCTAAGGCGGTGGACTCAAAGGTGTTGATCGGGATGAAAGACACGGGTTTACCCAGGTTCGGCCCCTCGAGAATAGGTAAAAGCCTACGTCCTGCTTTGTGTTGTATTGATTGGAGTATCGATTACAAGGGAGCATATTCACTTGACCTAGTTCTCGATTGATTGGTTTCTGTATAAGCCGCCCTAGGGTCTCGCCTTTATATAGGAGGTCAAGGCCCTGGGTTACAAAAGTCCTAAGCCGACTCACACAAGGTATCCGACCCTGCCTCTAAGCCGCCTTGCCTTCCTGGGCAAGCCGTCACCGGGCGGATTACCTGCCCGGGTCTCATGCCATCTTTTGTCTCTAGGCCTTCGTCCTAGACCATCTGTCAAGCCGCCACGTGGCCTGGCCTTCATATTCCCGCCCACTTGTAGGATCTTGATTATGAGCCGCCAGGTATGACCAGGGCCCCTCCTAGGCAGGTCTTACTACGGGGTTATATCCCCAACAATGACCAATATGTAATTGTCAAGCTTGAAAAGATTTCACTTTCTAAACCCAATGTGAAGTTGCTACTAGGAATGATATGAACATATAATTTCAAATTCATGGTATTTAATTCATTCAACAATTTACTCATGGGATGTAAGTGAAGCACAAGATTAAATGACAAGCTAGTCCGAAAAGATATAAGTGAAGGTCAATGAGTAGTCAAACAATAAAGTAGCTAGGTGAGGACTCTCTCTCAATAAAGATTTTCAGATCTTAGTATTTTATTTAAACAACAAGCAAAAGAAAACTAGCACTCCAATAATAGCACATAGCATGTGAAGAAGCAAAAACTTAGACTCAACCGATACTAACCAATAATTGTTGATGAAGAAAGGTTGGATGCCTTACCGGGGCATCCCCAAGCTTAGATGCTTGAGACTTATTGAAATATTATCTTGGGATGCCTTGGGCAAACCCAATCTTGGGCTCTTGTATCTCGTTCAATCCTCTCATATCACGGTTTCACCTATTCTCAAAAACTTCATCCACACAAAACTTGAAAAGAACTCGTGAGATAGGTTAGTACACATAAGAATAATCCACACTTCATGTACTACCAAGACAAGTTGCAAAAGCCTTTTTGAAACATCATATAACGTTTACTATCATTTCCACAATTTATATATATACCAATATAGGCTATGGAAACTATAGGATAAGCAGATAACAAAACTATGACAACAATCTGTCCAAACAGAACAGTATGTAGAAATTTATGAAAACAATGTACTTATGTAACTCAAACAATTATGAAAAATTAGAACGTGATAAAGGATTTATATCAAAACATTCTGTAACATTTCAGAAACTTTGCACATTCCAATAAAATATGACAAGTCAAACACTACAACAAAAGTTTCTATTTTTACACGACACATATCAATATGTAACTCAAGCATACTAAGAGGCAATTCTTGGAACTTTTTATTGAAAAACAAGATTATGAATATCATATAACACAGAACAACAAATTATAATGATGCTCCAAGCAAAACACATATCATGTGACGAATAAAAATATAGTTCCAAGTAAGATGTATCGACAATGTTGGAGACGAAAGAGGGGATGCCTCGGAAGGCATCCCCAAGCTTAGACTCTTGAGTCTTCCTTGAAGATTACCTTGTGGTGCCTTGGGCATACCCAAGCTTGGGTCCTTGCTACTCCTTATGTTGGAAATATGCCCTAGAGGCAATAATAAATTAGTTATTATCATATTTCCTTGTTCACGGTAATCGTTTATTATCCATGCTAGAATTGTATTGATCAGAAACTCAGATACATATGTGGATACATAGACAACACCATGTCCCTAGTATGCCTCTAATAGACTAGCTAGTTAATCAAAGATGGTCAAGGTTTCCTGGCCATGGACATGAGATGTCATTTGATAACGGGATCACATCATTAGGAGAATGATGTGATGGACAACACCCAAACTATAAACATAGCATATGATCATGTCAATTTATTGCTATAGTTTTTTACATGTCAAGTATCTGTTCCTATGACCATGAGATCATGCAACTCACTAACACCGAAGGAGTACCTTGTGTGTATCAAACGTCGCAACATAACTGGGTGACTATAAAGGTGTTGTATAGGTATCTCCGAGGGTGTCTATTGGGTTAGCATGGATCAAGACTGGGATTTGTTACTCCATGTGACGAAGAGGTATCTCAGGGCCCACTCGGTAATACAACATCACTATAAGCCTTGCAAGCAATGTGAATAAAGAGTTAGCCACCGGATCTTGTATTATAGAAATAGTAAAGAGACTTGTAACGAGATTGAACTAGGTATGGAGATACCGGCGATCGAATCTCGGGCAAGTAACATACCGAAGAACAAAGGAAACATCATACGGGATTAACTGAATCCTTGACATAGAGGTTCGACCGATAAAGATCTTCATAGAATATTTAGGAACCAATATGGGCATCCTGGTTCCACTATTGGTTATTGACCGTAGAGGTGTCTCGGTCATGTCTACATAGTTCTTGAACCCGCAGGGTCTACACAGTTAACGTTTGATGATGTTTCGGTAGTATTAAGTTATATGTGTTGGTGACCGAAGGTTGCTAGGAGTACCGGATGATATCCTCGACGTGACGAGCAACTCCAGAATGGTCCCGAGGTGACGACTGATATATAGGACGAAGGGAATCGGAGTCCGAAAGCGTTCCGGGGGTATCGGGTTATGATCGGGAGTGTCGAAAGGTGTTTTGGGCGGCCTCGACAAGTGTTGGGGGCCTCATGGGCCAAGGGGAGGGCGCACTCTACTACCTCTTGACAATGCATTGGTTTTCCCTTGAAGAGGAAAGGGTGATGGAGCGAAGTGGATAAGTATTTACCTCACTTGTTGAGAACCAAGGTATCAATCCCGTAGGAGGAACAAGAAAGTCACCAATGGTTGAACCTACACAAACAATCAAACTCTTGCACCCAACGCTATAAAGGGGTTGTCAATCCCCTCACAATTATTTGCAAGGATTAGATCCAACAGAGATAGATGTAAACGAGAACGAAAAGTAAAAGGTAAATAAATTGTAGCAAAATATTTTTTGTATTTTTGGTTTATAGATCTGAAAGTATATTATGGAAAGTAGACCCGGGGACCATAGGTTTCACTAGAGGCTTCTCTCTCGAAGGCAAATATCATGGTGGGTAAACAAATTACTATCAAGCAATTGATAGAAAATCGAATAATCATGTAGTTATCCAAGGCAGTGATCATGCATATAGGCATCACGTCTGTATCAAGTAAACCGAAATGATTCTGCATCTACTACTATTACTCCACACATCGACCGACTCCTACCTGCATCTAGAGTATTAAGTTCATGAAGAATAGAGCAATGCATTAAGAAAGATGACATGATGTAGAGGGATAAACTCAAGCAATATGATGAAAACCCCATCTTGTTACCCTTGATGGCAACAATACAATACGTGCCTCGCTACCCTACTATTTAACTGGGTGAGGACACCGCAAGATTGAAACCAAAACCAAGCACTTCACCCATTGCAAGAATTATCAATCTAGTTGGCCAAACCAAACCAATAACTCAAAGAGACTTGCAAGGATATGAAATCATGCCAATAAAAATTCATAGGAGATTCAAATAAGATTCATGGATAATCTTGTAGCGACCTGACTCAAAACGAGTCAAGCCTTTGTGTGTTCTATGCCATCCCTGGATCAGTATGCTGGTGTGGTCGATCACTCAAGTCCACACATTCATAAAGTTCAATAAAACTATAGCATCGCCACCCACATAAGGTTGGTGTGGTCGATCACTCAAATCGTAAAAATGTTTATCCTTATTCTCTCATGGTGGGGCTACTACTAAGCTAGTCTATATCATGTCTTCGTCTTCAGTGGGCTTCTTCTGGTCATGCTTGATATTGTCAAGTTCTTCCACCAGATTTTCCCTGTTGATGCGGAGTTTTTGGTGTCGTACCTATAGTTCTAGGAGTTGGTCCTTGAGCTTTTGTATTTCAACGTCTCTAGCATGAGCCATTGCCTGACTATTCTTCAAGTCTTAACAAAGCTTTTGAATCTCGGGATCATGTTTCTTCAGATTGGCTACCTTCAGCTTCTCAGCCTTGAGGCTCTCACGAAGTGCTTAGTTCTCAAATAACTCCGAGAGAAGGTCCATTTGAAGGTTCTTGATGTAGCGCTCTAGTTCTTGATTGTACACAAGTATGGGTGAAAATTTCATGTTTTGTTCGTCCGTCGGGTTGATGAGTGCTCCATCAGGCTTCTGCCATCCAAGCCTTCCAAAGTAGTGGTTGCACAACTCAGCACGATGACGATAGATCAAACGTGCGATGGCATCATGGACAGCAGTGTTCATGCCCATCTCACATTCATGGCTCAATGTGCCATAGTTTATGTCTTCAGTCTTGGGGTCTTCTTCACGTCCAAAAACCTTAGTTTCGATGCCCCAGAATCCAGACTTCCTCTTAGTTGCCTTGATCTCAGGTATCGGCAGCTTCACCATCTGCACTAGCTCCATGAGGAATGAGCCTCCGAGAACATCTCCATAGTCCTCTCTTTTGTTCAGGGTGTAGTTCTCCATCTATAGTTTGAAACAGGGAGGGTTCAGTAAAAGAATTTAGAAGTTATGAGAGTAGTGAAAACAAAGGCTGTTCCTATCAAGGTCTTCCTATTTCTAATCCATTTCCTAGGGTCACGTCCTATAGTCAACATGTGCTCTGATACCATTTCTGTAGCGACCCGACTCAAAACGAGTCAAGCCTATGTGTGTTCTATGCCATCCCTGGATCAGTATGCTGGCACACACAGTACATCAATGTATATATCAAAGTGCAATCACATGTAATTAACGTAAAGTTGATCTATACCTTAAAATCTCAGCAGAAACAGTCAACGGGAGTGGAGTCCCAATAACACCAACGGCAGGTTGAGTGCAGACCGTAACCCTGAATCGTACTCTTACTCGTCGTAGAGCTTATCTGCAACATAAGACATTGCAGCCGTGCAGGTCAGTACATTGAATGTACTGGCAAGATCACCATAGCGGAAACAGATAATAAGACTAATCTATATGCAATAAGGCTTTGTGGCTCTGTGTCTGAGTTTTTGCATAAAATCTGATTTTATTTCTTTTCCTACAACAAAGGAATATCCGGAGTTTCACTATAGAGTTACCTAACAAGACATGGTTCCGCCAACCGATGTCTTAATGCCCACAAGTATCATAAGTTGCCCACAATTAATTATCAGTCCAGTGTTGAGAGTTCAGAGATAGATCCAAGTCAAGAAGCTCAAATTGTCTGTAACCGGGGACACGGCTAATCGATTAGGTTTAACTCTGCAGAGTGTTGTGTACTTTACCCACAAGATTCGTTCCCTCCTGGTAAGTCCTCGCACTGCCAGGTGTTTGAAAACAGGATGAACGAAACATGGTCTTTTAGAGTGTTTCCCTGACTACTGTCAGTGGCCATCCTTTCCTAACGTCAACTACATCTCGTAGCACTGCCCAGCCAGAGTCACAACAAAGATCAACCAAGCCAGAGCCCATAATGACTTGTGGCTACACAGGTAAGCTTCCGGGCATGAATTATTCATCCGTCTCTTTGAGTCTGGGTGAAGCTTTCCGCAAGATGTCATGGCGCTTCTCCATGCATCCCCGCCATCCAATGGTTACTCCAGGGATGCCCAATCAACCATCCTTCACCCAGTAGTGTGTATTGAAAAACTTGTTTCTCGAGTCTCGAAGTCTTGAGGTCTTGAAGATGCAGGACTTGAAGATGCCTTCATGAAGTTGTCATATTGACGTAGAGTCCTCCTTCTCACACCACCCACGAACACTCATACCGGACCCCGTCTACTTTAGCATAGCATTAAAATAACTAACGTTCCCGGGGCTTTAGTAACAAGTGGTGGGTTCTTACCTCATGCATTCTACTTGACTACAAGAATTTTCAATAACACTACTGGAGGGATTTGTTGGAAGATATCACTACATGCAATAAAACATAGGTATGAACAAAATGGTCAAAGTGAACTTGCCTGTACTGTTGATGAAGAATAATGTCGCTCTCAGAAATAGCTTGATAGACTATACGTCACTCTCCGATGAAAATCTATATAATCAAACATTGCATTCATATAAGCAATCATACTAGCAATCAATTCTAACAATCAAAAGTAACACAAAAACCAAAAGCAACAAGCTTGTGATGAAGGAAATACTTAAGACAAAACTCAAAACAACAAAACTTCATCAACACAACCAAGGGTTGGTTTTCTCTACAAATAAAAAAATATTTTCAAAAGTAAAAAGACAACACAAAGTAAAATATAATCAAATGTAGTTTAGTAAATATTTTACTTAGTAAAAATAATTACTTTTGAAGAGCAACTAAGAACTAAGAAAACAATATTCTAGCAACATAAGTTTTTTAACTACTAGAACATATCAGCAAGAAAACACTAAGTTAATAAAAGAAAAACAAATTTTTAAAGAAAATAATTAATATAAAGTATTTTCTCATAAATCTTTGTTTTGCAAAAAGAGCTAATTGAAAAGCTTTTATAAAGATTCTTCTTTTGATATAAAACAAGGTCATCCTTGGTTTAAACCACAAACAATCTCAACTATAATACAAATTGTTTCTGGTCTAAACTTAGATTAACAGAAAATCAATCTTATAAAACACTTTGTGGAAACTATTTTCAAATAGTAGATCAAACTAGCAATGAAAATCAAATTACAAGTTATAATTGTACTAGAATTGATTTTCATGCAATCAACTAATAGAATAATATTTGTTTGAAGGGCTACTTTATCTAACAAAAACTTTATAAAATATATCAACTAATATAAAATAAAAAATAAATTAAAACAATTTAGAATAAAAGAAAAATATAATTAAACCTAATAAAAGAACTAAACAGAATCTGTTTTGCTAAGAATACTAATTTAAAATATTCTAAAAAATTCTCAAATTCTACCTACTGTTAAACAAAGTCATTAGTGACAAGTGGCAAAAAGAATCAACTAAAAATAAATTTTTAAACTCAACATATTCAGAAAATAAGATTTGAATCAAATCTGTTTGAAATCAATTTTAAATTATTCAAATTTGGTCAAACTGGATATCTACAGAAACTACATAAAATTTGTGACACAATGCAAAAATAATAAACTTAAAAATATTGAAAACATAAAAGATATAATTAACACAAAAACAGAACTAAATCTGTAAAAGAAACTAAAATAGAAAAAAGAAAAAATTATCCTAACGGACAATGGTACACGTGGCGGTTTCTCATTGGCTACAGGTGTGTGCGCGTGGGTGCTAACGAGCGGACGGCCGAGGCTTAAGAATTAAAACGGTTCGGTCTAAAACAGAAAGAAAAACCAGGCGGTCTACTTAAAATAAACCTGATCTAAACCGAAAGGGTATGATGGTCTAATCTACACCGTTGAACGAGATCGGACGGACGAGGAGGGCTCCGGCGACTTATAGAGGAGGAGGGGCGCTCTGACGATGTTCCGGCGATGTCCGAGGCGGCGTGGTCGACGAGGATGGTGCTCCGGTGGTCCTCCGGCGATGGCGACGGCACCAATCGACGCGGGCGAGCACGGCGACGAGGTAGGTGGCGTTAGCGGGGCTCGGGGATGACGGTGTCGACGACGGCGAGCTCGTGAGCGGAAGAGGTCTTCGGTGGTCGACGGAGAGGCGTCTCTAGTGGCTCTGGAGCACAGGCGAATGCACAGGGAGGGGCGGACGGGCAAGGCGAACTGGTTGGTGGGCTCGAGAGGCGGTGAGGGGGTCAGGGAGGTGCGATACGATGGCAATGGCACGGCGGCGATCGGTGGTTCCGGCGAGCAATAGCGGTGGCGAGAGGGCACGGGGAGTGGGGAAACGGGCGGAATGGGTAGAGGAGAGGGGCAGGGTTTATATAGGGGCCTCGAGGTAGTTGGAGAAGGAAGGGAGAGGGAGATCCGGCGCGATGATCTCGCCGGCGTGAAGAGAGGAGCGGGAGGAGGGAGGTGACCACGGAGATGGCTCGGTCGAACGGTGGGTCCCGTGTGTCAGTGAGAGAGGGGGCACGGTCAGCAGTGTCGGTGACCATTGCGGAGGAGTTTCTAGAGGGTTAAGGGCAGGTGGGCCGGCCCGTTTTAATAACCCATTAATTTTGTTTCCTTTTCTATTTTCCAGGGCATTAAAAACGCATTAAGGCATTCAAAACCTTTCCAAAAAATAAGGTCTTATATACCAGAATGATCACGGAAATAAATTCCATTTAATGAACATTTTTCCACGGCCAAATTAAATACTTTTAAAAAATATTTTTCAGAAAATGCCTAAATGGCTTTATTTCTTTTTGGCAAATATTTTTCAAATCACCGCCTGGGTGTTATGGTTCAAACACTTCACAAAATAACCCTTGGTGTGGAGTGTCATATTACTCCTCTCAAATTTTGTCAAGGGGTTTGAATTCTTTCAAACTTCAAATAGGAAATTGAAATATGAAAGTGATCTCCATATCAGGAATTTTCAAATAGTTTTCAATTCCACTTTTCAAATCTTTTTATATTGAAGAAGTCATGTCATCTTCTCTCACTGATTTGAAAAGTAAGAATTTTAATTCAAAAGCACATGGGAAAGTCATGTCATTCCCTCTCATTCAAAAGTTTTAGAAGTTTCAAATTTCACTCAATTCAATCACTCAAGCAAACAAATACTCATTCTAATATTTATTATAACATTCCAAAAGTTGGGATGTTAGAAATCTGAACATAAACTCACAATTCATCGGATCTTGACAAACACACCACAAAAGAGGGTTACATCGGATAGATTTCCATGAAGATCATGAAGAACATGGTATTGAAGATCAAAGATGTAGGTCGTCATGGTATAGTCAAGGTTGCTTCTTCCTGGAACCCTCCATGGGTAGAGCCCTCCAAGGACTCTCGCAACCGTTACCCTCCGTGGGTTGAAGACTCCATGAACGTGGATGTACGATAGTACCACCTATTGGAACCACGGGAAAAACCATCATGTCACCAATTGCATTTGATCTTCCTACCCTCTCTTTACTTACATGTTTGTCTTTACTTTCCCCTGAAATACTCGTAGACATGCATGTGTAGGTTGTACTTGACATACGATGAATGCTAAAATCTGCCAAGAATTAAAATTGGGAAAAAGTAGATTTTATTTGGTCAAGTAGTCTAATCACCCCCCTCTAGCACTACTTTTTATCCTACAAGTGGTATCAGAGCATTGATTTCACAACCTAGGAGAGTATGGCGTCTAGTTAGGGAAATTATCACCATAGAGGTCCGTACTTTGATGGCACAATTTTTGCTAGTTGGAAGCACAAAATGAAAATGCCTTTGCTTAGTCATAACCCCGTCATTTGGGCTGTTGTTCATGTTGGAATGCAAGGTGAATTCTTTGCGAAAGGAGGGGAACCGGATCGCGAAGCAACTGCGGATGAATTGAAGATGTTGCAACTCAATGCTCAAGCAAGTGACATTCTCTTCAATTGCCTATGCCCCGAAGAATTCAACAAAATCAGCCGTCTTGAGAATGCAAAAGAGATTTGGGACCCTTTGATTGATATGCATGAAGGTACATAATCTATGAGAGAATCCAAGTTGAATATTCTTCAAAGTCAGCTTGGCAAGTTCAAGATGAAGGATGGTGAAGGAGTCGCTGAGATGTACTCTAGGCTAGTTCTCATCACCAATGAGATTGCCGGCTTAGGAAGCGAAGAAATGATGGACAAATACATCATCAAGAAGATACTTTGAACTTTGGATGATCGATATGACACCGTATGCACATTGATCCAAATGATGCCCAACTACAAAGATCTCAAGACAACGGAAGTGATTAGTAGAATTGTTGCTCATGACATGAAACTCAAAGACAAGGAAGACCTTCACCACAAGTCTAGCGGTGCTTTCAAAGCCACAAGTGATGCTCTCGTTACCTCAAGCGACAACCTTGTCACAAATGAAGAGATAAGCCTCATGGTCAAGAAAATCAACAAGTTCTATAAGAATAGAAGCAAAGATCAAAGCTCCAACTCAAGATATGAAGAGAAGCATGTTGGAAATATGCCCTAGAGGCAATAATAAAATGGTTTTTATTGTATTTCCTTTTTCATGATAATTGTCTATTGTTCATGCTAAAATTGTGTTAACCGGAAACCGTAATACATGTGTGAATACATAGACCACAACATGTCCCTAGTGAGCCTCTAGTTGGCTAGCTCGTTGATCAATAGATGGTCACAGTTTCATCACCATGGACATTTGATGTCGTTGATAATGTTATAACATCATTAGGAGAATGATGTGATGGACAAGACCCAATCCTAAGCATAGCACTAGATCGTGTAGTTCATCTGTTAAAGCTTTTCTAATGTCAAGTATCACTTCCTTAGACCATGAGATTGTGCAAATCCCGGATACCGTAGGAATGCTTTGGGTGTGCCAAACGTCACAACTTAACTGGGTGGCTATAAAGGTACACTATAGGTATCACCGAAAGTATCTGTTGGGTTGGCACGAATCGAGACTGGGATTTGTCACTCCGTGTGATGGAGAGGTATCTCTGGGCCCACTCGGTAAGACATCATCATAATGAGCTCAATGTGACTAAGGAGTTAGACACGGGATGATGTGTTTCGAAATGAGTAAAGAGACTTGCCGGTAACGAGATTGAACAAGGTATAGGGATACCGACGATCGAATCTCGGGCAAGTGTCATACCGGTAGACAAAGGGAATTGCATACGGGATTGATTGAATCCTCGACATCATGGTTCATCCGATGAGATCATCGTGGAGCATGTGGGAGCCAACATGGGTATCCAGATCCTGTTGTTGGTTATTGACCAGAGAGGTGTCTCGGCCATGTCTACGTGCCTCCCGAACCCGTAGGGTCTACACACTTAAGGTTCGATGACGCTAGGGTTATAGGGAGATAGTGTACATGGCGAAGGTAGTTCGGAGTCCCAGATGAGATCCCGGATGTCACGAGGAGTTCCGGAATGGCCCAGAGGTAAAGATTGATATATTGGAAGTGAGGTATTGGTCACCGGAAATGTTTCGGGAATTACCAGTAACGTACCGGGACCACCGGAAGGGTTCTGGGGGTCCACCAAGTGGGGCCACCAGCACTAGAGGGCTGCATGGGCCGCAAGTGGGAGGGAACCAGCCCCAAAGTGGGCTGGTGTGGCCCCCACAAGGGCCCAAGGCGCAGCTGAAGGTGGGAGGGGGCAAATCCTAGGACAGATGGGCCCTAAGGCCCACCCTAGGGCAGCCGCACCCCTCTCCCTCTCTGGCCGCCGACTAGAAGGCCATCTAGGGCCGGCCGCAGCTCCTAGGGTGGGAATCCTAGGGATGCGTCTGTTGGAAATATGCCCTAGAGGCAATAATAAAATGGTTATTATTGTATTATCTTGTTCATGATAATTGTCTATTGTTCATGCTATAATTGTGTTAACCGGAAACCGTAATACATGTGTGAATACATAGACCACAACATGTCCCTAGTGAGCCTCTAGTTGACTAGCTCGTTGATCAATAGATGGTCAGGTTTCATGACCATGGACATTGGATGTCGTTGATAACGGGATCACATCATTAGGAGAATGATGTGATGGACAAGACCCAATCCTAAGCATAGCACTAGATCGTGTAGATCGTTTGCTAAAGCTTTCCAATGTCAAGTATCGTTTCCTTAGACCATGAGATTGTGCAACTCCCGGATACCGTAGGAATGCTTTGGGTGTGCCAAACGTCACAACGTAACTGGGTGGCTATAAAGGTGCACTACGGGTATCTCCGAAAGTGTTTGTTGGGTTGGCACGAATCGAGACTGGGATTTGTCACTCCGTGTGACGGAGAGGTATCTCTGGGCCCACTCATTAAGACATCATCATAATGAGCTCAATGTGACAAGGAGTTAGTCATGGGATGATGTATTACGGAACGAGTAAAGAGACTTGCCAGTAACGAGTGAACAAGGTATAGAGATACCGACGATCGAATCTCGGGCAAGTATCATACCGATAGACAAAGGGAATTGTATACGGGATTTATTGAATCCCCGACATCATGGTTCATCTGATGAGATCATCGTGGAGCATGTGGGAGCCAACATGGGTATCCAGATCCCACTGTTGGTTATTGGCCGGAGAAGTGTCTCAGTCATGTCCACGTGTCTCCCGAACCCGTAGGGTCTACACACTTAAGGTTCGATGACGCTAGGGTTATAGGGAAATGGTATACGTGATTACCGAAAGTTGTTCAGAGTCCCGGATGAGATCCAGACATCATGAGGAGCTCCAGAATGGTCCGAAGGTAAAGATTGGTATATAGGAATTCAAGTTTTGGTCACCGGAAAGTTTTTGGGCTCATCGGTATTGTACCAGGAGTGTTGGGAGGGTGCCGGAGGACCCCCGGGAGGGGTGTGACGACCATAGGACCTTGTGGGCCCTTAGAGGAGGTATGCCATCCCTTATTGGGCTGGACAAGACCTTCTAGAAAGGCCCATGCGGCTGGAGGAGTAGAGATAAGGGCAAAGGAGTTTGAAAAGGAGGAGATCCACCTCCCTTGTGGGAGGTGGACTCTCCCTTTGATTCGGCCGAAGCTCTCCTCCTTGGAGGAGAGTCCAAGCCAGCCCTCCCTCTCCCTCCTCCTATATATACTTGAGGTTTTGGCCTTTTGAGAACAGTTCTGAACTCTCTCTCTCTCACGGCAAAGCCCTACCTCTCTTCTTCCTCCTCCGCAGCGCTTATGCGAAGCCCTGCCAGAATACCTTGCTACTCCACCACCACCACGTCGTCGTGTTGCTATTGGAGCCCTTCCCCAACCTCTCCTTACTCCTTGCTGGATCAAGGCGTAGGAGACATCACCGGGCTGCACATGTGTTGAACGCGGAGGCGCTGTTGTTCGGCGCTTAGATCGGAATCCATCACGATCTGAATCGCTGCGAGTACGACTCAATCAACCGCGTTCTTGCAACGCTTCCGCTTAGCGATCTTCAAAGGTATGAAGATGAAATCTCTCCCCACTCGTTGCTGGTTTCTCCACAGATAGATCTTGGTGACACGTAGGGAAATTTTGATTTACTACAACGTCTCCCAACAGTGGCATCATGAGTTAGGTCTATGCGTAGAATCTATGCACGAGTAGAACACAAAACAGTTGTGTGCGTCGATTTTGTTAATTTGCTTACCACTACTAGTCTTATCTTGATTCGGCGGTATTGTTGGATGAAGCGGCCCAGACCGACTTTACACGTACGCTTACGTGAGACTGGTTCCACCGCCTGACATGCACTTGTTGCATAAGGTGGCTAGCGGGTGTCTGTCTCTCCCACCTTAGTCGGATTGGATTCGATGAAAAGGGTCCGTATGAAGGGTAAATAGCAATTGGCATATCACGTTGTGGTTTTGGCGTAGGTAAGAAACGTTCTTTCTAGTAACCTATAGCAGCCACGTAAAAACTTGCAACTACAAATTAGAGGACGTCTAACTTGTTTTTGCAGCATATGCCTTGTGATGTGATATGGCCAAAGGATGTGATGTGATGCATTGTGATGTATGAGATTGATCATGTTCTTGTAATAGGATTCAGGACTTGCATGTCGATGAGTATGACAACCGGCAGGAGCCATAGGAGTTGTCTTATTTTATTGGATGACCTGCGTGTCAATCATAAACGCCATGTAATTACTTTACTTTATTGCTAAACGTTATCCATAGTAGTAGAAGTAATAGTTGGCGAGACAACTTCATGAAGACACAATGATGGAGATCATGATGATGGAGATCATGGTGTCGTGCCGGTGATAGTGATGATCATGGTGCCCCGAAGATGGAGATCAAAGGAGCAAGATGATATTGGCCATATCATGTCACTATATTGATTGCATGTGATGTTTATCATGTTTACATCTTATTTGCTTAGAACGACGGTAGTAAATAAGATGATCTCTCAATAAAATT
The DNA here is from genome assembly GCA_022496015.1 of Hordeum marinum. NCBI lineage: Eukaryota > Viridiplantae > Streptophyta > Magnoliopsida > Poales > Poaceae > Hordeum > Hordeum marinum. Next base: position 107,871,046 of record CM039675.1, read on the forward strand.
TCAAGAAAAGTGTTCACCCTAACTATGGACCGTTGCTAAGGATCGTTGTTCCGAAGCACCACGTGATGATCGGGTGTGATAGGCTCTAACGTTCGCATACAACGGGTGTAAGACTGATTTACACACGCGGAACACTTAGGTTGACTTGACGAGCCTAGCATGTACAGACATGGCCTCGGAACATGGAAGACCGAAAGGTCGAACATGAGTCGTATAGAAGATACGAGCAACATGGAGATGTTCACCATGGATGACTAGTCCGTCTCACGTGATAATCGGACACAGGCTAGTTGACATGGATCATGTGTCACTTGGATGACTAGAGATATGTCTATCTAACTGGGAGTTCATCAAATAATTTGATTCTGTGAACTTAATTATCATGAACTTAGTCTAAAATTATCTTTACAATCTATATTGTAGATCCAATGGCCAACGCGAATGTCACCCTCAATTTCAACGCGTTCCTAGAGAAAACCAAGCTGAAAGATGATGGAAGCAACTATGCGGACTGGGTCCGTGGCTTGAGGATCATCCTCATAGCTTCCAAGAAATTCTATGTCCTTGATGCACCACTAGGTGACCCACCCCTTCTCCCAGCAGAGCAAGACGTTGCGAACGCTTGGAATTCTCGCTGCGATGATTACTCCCTTGTTCAGTGCGACATGCTTTACAATTTAGAACCGGGGCTCCAAAAGCGTTTTGAGCAACACAGAGCATATGAGATGTTCCAAGAGCTGAAACTGGTTTTCCAAGCTCATGCCCGGGTCGAGAGATATGACGTCTCCGACAAGTTCTTCAGCTGTAAGATGGAGGAGAATAGTTCTGTCAGTGAGCACATCCTCAAGATGTCTGGGCTACACAACCGCTTGACTCAGCTGGGAGTTAATCTCCCGGATGACTCGGTCATTGACAGAATCCTCCAGTCGCTTCCACCCAGCTCCAAGAGCTTTGTGGTGAACTACAACATGCAAGGGATGGAGAAGTCCATTCCTGAGTTGTACTCGATGCTGAAATCAGCAGAGGTCAAGATCAAAAAGGAGCATCAAGTGTTGATGGTGAATAAGACCACTAGTTTCAAGAAAGGCAAGGGTAAGAACAACTTAAAGAAGGACGGCAAAGCTATTGCCGTGCCCGGTAAGCAGGTTGCTGGGAAGAAGAAGAACAAGAATGGACCCAAGCCTCAGACTGAGTGTTTTTATTGCAAGGGTATCGGTCACTGGAAGCGGAACTGCCCCAAGTACTTAGCGGATAAGATGGACGGCAACATTAAAGGTATATGTGATATACTTGTTATTTATGTGTACCTAACCAGCGCTCGTAGTAGCTCCTAGGTATTTGATACCGGTGCAGTTGCTCACATTTGTAACTCCAAGCAGGAGCTACGGAATAAGCAGAGGCTGGGAAAGGACGAGGTGACGATGCGCGTCGGGAATGGTTCCAAGGTCGATGTGGTCGCTGTCGGCACGCTACCTCTACATCTACCTTCGGGATTAGTGTTAAACCTTAATAATTGTTATTTAGTACCAGCTTTGAGCATGAACATTGTATCTGGATCTCGCTTGATGCGAGATGGCTACTCATTTAAATCTGAGAATAATGGTTGTTCTATTTATATGAGAGAGATGTTTTATGGTCATGCCCCGCTGGTCAATGGTTTATTTTTGATGAATCTCGAACGTGATGTTACACATGTCCATAGTGTGAGTACCAAAAAGTGTAAGGTTGATAATGATAGTCCCACTTACATGTGGCACTGCCGCCTTGGTCATATTGGTGTCAAACGCATGAAGAAGCTCCATGCTGATGGACTTTTGGAGTCTCTTGATTTCGAATCATTTGACACGTGCGAACCATGCCTCATAGGCAAGATGACCAAGACTTCGTTCTCCGAAACAATGGAGCGAGCAACTGACTTGTTGGAAATAATACATACCGATGTGTGCGGTCCAATGAGCGTCGAGGCTCGTGGTGGCTACCGTTATGTTCTCACCCTGACTGATGACTTGAGTAGATCTTGGTATGTCTACTTAATGAAACATAAGTCTGAAACTTTTGAAAGGTTCAAGGAATTTCAGAGTGAGGTAGAGAATCAACATGACAGGAAAATAAAGTGCCTACGATCTGATCGAGGCGGAGAATATTTAAGTCACGAGTTTGGCACGCACCTAAGGAAATGTGGAATTGTTTCACAACTCACGCCGCCTGGCACACCTCAGCGAAATGGTGTGTTTGAACGTCGTAATCGCACTCTATTAGATATGTTACGATCTATGATGTCTCTTACCGACTTACCGCTATCATTCTGGGGATATGCATTAGAGACTGCCACATTCACTTTAAATAGGGCACCGTCAAATCCGTTGAGACGACACCGTATGAATTATGGTTTGGAAAGAAACCTAAGCTGTCGCTTCTAAAAGTTTGGGGATGCGATCCTTATGTGAAGAAACTTCAACCTGAGAAGCTCGAACCCAAAGCGGAAAAGTGCGTCTTCATAGGATATCCCAAAGAGACTATTGGGTATACCTTCTACCTATGATCCGAGGGCAAAGTCTTTGTTGCCAAGAATGGATCCTTTCTTGAGAAAGAGTTTCTCTCGAAAGAAGTAAGTGGGAGGAAAATATAACTTGATGAGGTAATTGTACCTCCACTCGAACCGGAGAGTAGCGCAGCACGGGAAGTTGTTTCTGTGGAGCCTACATCGGCTAGAGAGGAAGTTAATGATGATGATCATGAAACTTCAGATCAAGTTACTATTGACCGTCGAAGGTCCACTAGGACACGTTCCGCACCAGAGTGGTACGGCAACCCTGTCCTAGAGATCATGTTGTTAGACAATGGTGAACCTTCGAACTATGAAGAAGCGATGGCGGGCCTGGATTCCAACAAATGGCTTGAAGCCATGAAATCCGAGATAGGATCCATGTATGAGAACAAAGTATGGACTTTGGTGGACTTGCCTGATGATAAGCGAGCCATTGAAAATAAATGGATCTTTAAGAAGAAGACTAACGCGGATGGTAATGTGACCGTCTATAAGGCTCGGCTTGTCGCTAAGGGTTATCGACAAGTTCAAGGAGTTGACTATGATGAGACTTTCTCACCCGTAGCGATGTTGAAGTCTGTCCGAATCATGTTAGCAATTGTCGCATTTTATGATTATGAGATCTGGCAAATGGACGTCAAAACGGCATTCCTTAATGGCTTCCTCTGGGAAGAACTGTATATGATGCAGCCGGAAGGTTTTGTCGATCCTAAAGATGCTAACAAGGTATGCAAGCTCCAGTGCTCCATCTATGGGTTGGTGCAAGCATATCGGAGTTGGAACATTCGCTTTAATGAAGTGATTAAAGCGTTTGGATTTGTACAGGTTTATGGAGAACCATGTATTTACAAGAAAGTGAATGGGAGCTCTGTAGCATTTCTCGTATTATATGTGGATGACATACTGATAATGGGAAATGATATAGAACTCTTGGAAAGTGTAAAGGCCTACTTGAATAAGTGTTTTTCAATGAAGGACCTTGGAGAAGCTGCTTACATATTAGGTATTAAGATCTATAGAGATAGATCGAGATGCCTCATAGGTCTTTCACAAAGCACATACCTTGAAAAGATATTGAAGAAGTTCAATATGGATCAGTCCAAGAAGGGGTTCTTGCGTGTGTTACAAGGTCTGAGATTGAGTATGACTCAATGCCCGACCACGGCAAAGGATAGAGAAGAGATGAGTGTCATCCCCTATGCTTCAGCCATAGGCTCTATTATGTATGCCATGTTGTGTACTAGACCTGATGTAAACCTTGCCATAAGTTTGGTAGGGAGGTACCAAAGTGATCTCGGAGCAGAACACTGGACAGCGGTCAAGAATATCTTGAAGTACCTGAAAAGGACAAAGGACATGTTTCTCGTATATAGAGGTGCCGAAGAGCTCGTCGTAAAGGGTTACGTCGATGCTAGCTTTGACACAGATTCGGACGACTCCAAGTCGCAAACCGGATACGTGTATATTTTGAACGGAGGGGCAGTCAGCTAGTGCAGCAGCAAGCAAAGCGTCGTGGCGGCATCTACATGTGAAGCGGAGTACATAGCTACTTCAGAAGCAGCAAAGGAAGGAGTCTGGATGAAGGAGTTCATCACCGACCTAGGAGTAATTCCAAGTGCGTTGGGCCCGATGACTCTATTCTATGACAACACTGGACCTATTACCCTTGCGAAGGAGCCCAGGTTTCACAAGAAGACAAGACACATCAAGCGCCGCTTCAAATCCATCCGTGATTACATTCAGGAGGGAGATATAGATATTTTGTAAAGTGCATATGGATCTGAATGTCGCAGATCCATTGACTAAACCTCTCTCACGAGCAAAACATGATCAACACTAGAATGCTATGGGTGTACGATTCAGCACAATGTAACTAGATTATTGACTCTAGTGCAAGTGGGACACTGTTGGAAATATGCCCTAGAGGCAATAATAAAATGTTTATTATTGTATTTCCTTGTTCATGATAATTGTCTATTGTTCATGCTATAATTGTGTTAATCGGAAACCGTAATACATGTGTGAATACATAGACCACAATATGTCCCTAGTGAGCCTCTAGTTGACTAGCTCGTTGATCAATAGATGTCACGGTTTCATGACCATGGACATTGGATGTCGTTGATAACGGGATCACATCATTAGGAGAATCATGTGATGGACAAGACCCAATCCTAAGCATAGCACTAGATCGTGTAGTTCGTTTGCTAAAGCTTTTCAATGTCAAGTATCGTTTCCTTAGACCATGAGATTGTGCAACTCCTGGATACCGTAGGAATGCTTTGGGTGTGCCAAATGACACAACGTAACTGGGTGGCTATAAAGGTGCACTACGGGTATCTCCGAAAGTGTCTGTTGGGTTGGCACGAATCGAGACTGGGATTTGTCACTCCGTGTGACGGAAAGGTATCTCTAGGCCCACTCGGTAAGACATCATCATAATGAGCTCAATGTGACCAAGGAGTTACTCATGGGATGATGTATTATGGAGCGAGTAAAGAGACTTGCCGGTAACGAGATTGAACAAGGTATAGAGATACCGACGATCGAATCTCGGGCAAGTATCATACCGATAGACAAAGGGAATTGTATACGGGATTGATTGAATCCCCGACATCGTGGTTCATCCGATGAGATCATCGTGGAGCATGTGGGAGCCAACAAGGGTATCTAGATCCTGATGTTGGTTATTGGCCGGAGAAGTGTCTCGGTCATGTCCACGTGTCTCCCGAACACGTAGGGTCTACACACTTAAGGTTCGATGATGCTAGGGTTATAGGGAAATGGTATACGTGATTATCGAAAGTTGTTCGTAGTCCCGGATGAGATCCCGGACGTCACGTGGAGCTCCGGAATAGTCCGGAGGTGAAGATTGATATATAGGAAGTCCAGTTTTGGTCACCGGAAAGTTTTCGGACTCATCGGTATTGTACCGGGAGTGCCGGGAGGGTGCCGGAGGACCCCCGGGAGGGGTGTGACGACCATAGTACCTTGTGGGCCCTTAGAGGAGGTGTGCCATCCCTTATTGGGCTGGACAAGACCTTCTATAAAGGCCCATGCGGCTGGAGGAGTAGAGATAAGGGCAAAGGAGTTTGAAAAGGAGGAGATCCACCTCCCTTGTGGGAGGTGGACTCTCCCTTTGATTCGGCCGAAGCTCTCCTCCTTGGAGGAGAGTCCAAGCCAGCCCTCCCTCTCCCTCCTCCTATATATACTTGAGGTTTTGGCCTTTTGAGAACAGTTCTAAACTCTCTCTCTCACGGCAAAGCCCTACCTCTCTTCTTCCTCCTCCGCGGCGCTTAGGCGAAGCCCTGCCGGAACACCTTGCTACTCCACCACCACCACGTCGTCGTGCTGCTGTTGGAGCCCTTCCCCAACCTCTCCTTCCTCCTTGCTGGATCAAGGTGTAGGAGACGTCATCAAGATGCACGTGTGTTGAACGCGGAGGCGCCATTGTTCGGCGCTTAGATCGGAATCCACCGCGATCTGAATCGCTGCGAGTACGACTCCATCGACCGCGTTCTTGCAACGCTTCCGCTTAGCAATCTTCAAAGGTATGAAGATGCAATCTCTCCCCACTCGTTGCTGGTTTCTCCATAGATAGATCTTGGTGACACGTAGGAAAATTTTGATTTACTACTACGTCTCCCAACAGCGCTCTCCCTCCCCCTCCTCCTATATATAGTGGAGGGTTTGGGGCTGCCAAACACACGAGTTCCTCTCTCTCTCGGTGCAGCCCTACCATTCCTCTTCCTCGTTCTCCGTAGCGCTTGGCAAAGCCTTGCCGGAGTCCATGCAGCTCCACCGTCACCATGCCGTCGTGCTATTGGAGCTCTCCCTCAACCTATCCTTCCTCCTTGCTGGATCAAGGCGTAGGAGACATCACCGGGCTGCACGTGTGTTGAACACGGAGGCGCCGTTGTTCGGCGCTAAGATCGGATTCCACCACGATCTGAATTGCTACGAATACGACTCCACCAACCGCGTTCTAGTAATGCTTCCGCTTAGCGATCTTCAAAGGTATGAAGATGCACTCTCCCCTTGCTCGTTGCTGGTTTCTCCATAGATTGGTCTTGGTGGTCGTAGGATTTTTTTTGATTTACTACTATATCTCCCAATAGTGGCATCATGAGCTAGGTCTATGCGTAGAATCTATGCACGAGTAGAACATAAGTTGTTGTGGGTGTCGATCTTGTTAATTTGCTTACCATTACTAGTCTTATCTTGATTCGGCTGTATTGTGGGATGAAGCAGCCCGGACCAACTTTACACGTACGCTTATGTGAGACCAGTTCCACCGCCTGACATGCACTTGTTGCATAAGGTGGCTAGCAGGTGTCTATCTCTCCCACCTTAGTCAGATCGGATTCGATGAAAAGGGTCCTTATGAAGGGTAAATAGCAATTAGCATATCACGTTGTGGTTTTGGCGTAGGTAAGAAACGTTCTTGCTAGAAACCTATAGCAGCCATGTAAAAACTTGCAACAACAAATTAGAGGACGTCTAACTTGTTTTTGCAACAACAAATTGGAGGAGCAAGATACGAATCTACAGTTTATTAGTGGGCTACCATCTTAGAAGTCCCAAAGGTTGAGGATGGTGACTTGGATGTCTATTCAGAATCCAAGGAGAGCCACAATGCTATGAAGGACATGTACATTTCTATTCCAACTGCTAACTGGCAATCTCAAAAGTTAGGATCCATTTACTTCCTTCAAGCAGGCCTCTGTACCTCCTGAGGCATACCTTGATGCCTAAGTCTGGAGATGATAAGATGATTCGTGGATACTCCATCAACATGCTTATCCATCTTGACAGTCACACCAGGATTCGAGTGATGGATTTGATCGTAGAGATAGTGAAGAGGGTTGCTACTGACCAAAAGCGCTCATGCTCCTATGCACCCTATATTCAGATGCTTATCAACTCCAAACTTGAGAAGCACATCTTTGCTCTGGATAGACCCCACTTGCCACTTCATCCAGATTTTGAGGACAATATTGTGGTGATGAACCTAGACCATCCCACATCAGCTGCAGCTCAGGCACAGGCAGAGGCAGAGGTAGCTCGAGCCACTAGTGCTCAGGTCCCGAGATCCAGGAACAAGTAGATGGATCTCTTGATCTCCACTCTCATGGACATGAAGAAGGACATCAAAACCATCATGGACACTCAGGAGAGCCTTGCGAACATTATTGAGGATAGAGTGAAAACTCTTAACGACAAGGTAGATGGGCTGACTAAGACAGTCAATGAGCTTAAGGAGGTAGATGAAGCCCCTATCCATCGCACCTCTTCAGAGTCTGAGTCTGACGATGATGAGGATAGCGCACCTGTTAGGATGCTTGCCCAGTTCACAACTAAGGCCAGGACACCTACAGTGCCATCTCTAGAGACGAGGCCTTCATCTTCTGCTCCAGCCATAGTGACTACAGCTCCATTAGCTCTAGTGCCTCTTGTGTCTACACCAACTCCATCTAGGACTTTAGCAGAAGTTTCCGCCAATGCAATTCTCTCGACTCTGACATCGACTACTAGAGGAGATCAGCCACATAAGAATGATTAGCTATATCTCTTCGAGCTTTTTGGTAACTTGTTGCCAAAGGGGGAGAAGTTGTATATATATCTAGGATTCGAGTGAGAGAGTGTCTACTTTTTGTTGATGTTTTACAAAACAATTGGTCTTTTGGTTTGGATGTGAGATACTTTTGTTGTGTGTTTAATCATGCGCTTTAATGTGTGTTGCTACTATTTCCTATCTTTTGATGGAATATGTGATGATCATTCACTTTGATTGATGTGTTGTGTTGTGTTGTTAACTCTTATTACTCTCACACACCACCAAGTTGTATGTGACATGGAAGAAGTGCCCCATGTACCTAATTGATTGTGCATTTCCATTCAAACACAAATTTAAAAATAACGTACAAATTTAGGGGGGGCTCTTACTTATCACATACTTCTCAAAGCGGCAATTATATTCATTGATTATATCATATGTCGAAGCTTTGATCTATATGTTGTCATCAATTACCAAAAAGGGGGAGACTGAAAGCACATTTGCTCCCTTGGTGGTTTTGGTACTTAATAACAACATATATGTCATTGAACTAATGTTTCCACTAAGCATATTTCAGGAAAATTTCAATGATGGGTTGGCAAAAGGACTATGGAATACCCCAAGATGCAAGGAGATAGATTGGCAAAGCTTCAAGCAAAGGACTCTACATTTTACCTTTTGTGATAAATCACTTTTAGTCCATAGGAAAGCCAATACTATTAAATGGGGGTAATGTTTTGTTGGTGGACAAAATGCTCATACGTGCACAAGTGATAGTCACCACATACACCCACAAGCTCTTCCACAAAACTCTGTCCAAAGCCAAATACTCAAAATCGTTGCAGCCAACACTTTCCATTCGGTGCCACCGATTCCCAACCTCACACAGACTCAGCCAAACCCTAGCTTTTTGGTGCAACCGATTCCACTTTGGTGCCACTGAGTTTGGGTTGTCAACTTCCTGTTACGCAAGTTTACAAAATCGGTCCGACCAAGTTTTGTGAATCGGCATCACCGAGATTGGCAATCTGATCGTTGGTCACCTTATCGGTGCAACCGAGTTTTATGTATCAGACTCATCGAGATTCAAAAGTTGCTACCTTTGAGGCAACTCGGTACCACCGAGATTAACACATCGGTGTCACCGTTTCTGACTTATTAGGTGTAATGGTTGGATTTTTGGAGATGCCTATATATACCCCTCCACCACCACTCACTCGCAAGAGAAGAACTTAGAATAGTTCCCCACTCATACCTACTCATTTTCTGAGAGAGAGTCACTTACTCATGTGTTGGGATCATGCCATTCCATTCCTACCATATGAATCTTGATCTCTAGCCTCCCCAACTTGCTTTCCACCCAATCAACCTCTTCCACCAAGCCAAATCTGTGAGAGAGTGATTGTGTGTTGAGGAGTCTATCATCTTGAAGCACAAGAGCAAGGAGTTCATTGACATTATCGAGCCTATTACCTTTTGGAGGGTGGTGCCTCCTAGATTTGTTAGGTGTCTCTTGGGAGCATCCTAATTCGTGTTGTGGAGTGAACCAAGAAGTTTGTAAGGGCAAGGAGATCGCCTACTTCGTGAAGATCTACCCCGAGTTAGGCTAGTCCTCCATGGACATAGGCCATCATGGTATAGTCAAGCTTGCTTCTTCGTGGAACCATCTGTGGGTAGAGCCCTCCATGGACTCTCGCGATTGTTACCCTCTGTGGGTTGAAGACTCCATGAACGTGGATGTACGATAGCACCACCTATCGGAACCACGGGAAAAATCATTGTGTCACCAATTGCGTTTGATCTTCCTACCCTCTCTTTACTTACATGTTTGTCTTTACTTTCCGTTGCAATACTCGTAGACATGCATGTGTAGGGTGTACTTGACATACTATGAACGCTAAAATCTACCAAGAATTAAAATTGGGAAAAAGTAGATTTTATTTGGTCAAGTAGTCTAATCACCCCCCCCCTCTAGCACTATTTTTGATCCTACATCTCTGCATTTGCTTATGGCCTGACGAGCCATTGCCAGGCAGCTACTTTGGCCTGGTGCAGAAGCTGGTCACCGCTTTGCCCCACCTTGATGCTGTGAAGTGCTCCTCTTGCACTGAGGGAGCCCGAATGGCCTTTGCAAAGGCCAAGGTGCATTGGTCGGGGTTGGATCCAATGAAGATAGCCACTGCCCTCTTGCCTCCTAGGAAGGAACACAGGCGCCCCGAGCTATACTTCGTCGGAGTAATGGAAGGTGCTCGGGCGATAGCGTCGCAATGTTCAAAAGATAACATGCATGAATAAGTTATAACGTGTCCGAAGACATTTTAAAGCTTTAATGTTATGATTTATCATGATTTCAATGTTTTTCATTCCTTTATAACTCCTGTGTGGCCGTTTGAAACTGAAAGATGCGAGTCGTCGGCTTCAGCCCCCATGTAGATACTACATGGGGTGTCTCTGCCAATGCACTATGTCCCTTTAGCCGAGTTATCGGAACCCGAAGGAGGTAGAGTGCGGCATACTAGGCAATCAAACCATAGTGCTTTATTTCTTTCACTTAGCCGTAGGGGTGCAAAAAGGACTACGGGGGCTGATAACTAGCCCTCAGAGTGTTATGATGTTCAGATGAACCGCGGCTAAGGCCAGCATCACATGGTTTGCATGAAGAACAAACCCCTCGTATAACATGGAATATCCTTTGACGAGGATTTAAGTATAACACTTTAAACTCGGATTGATAGGCTGGCTCTCGCATTCTATGACAGACAGTTTTCGACTTTCTCTCGTGAGGTGCTTGACCAGACTATCCAGAAACACAATCGCAAGGGTTCTCCCTTTGCCCTTTTAGCCGAATGAGCAGAACGTAAAGGGGCAATCACAGGAGCTGGGCAACCCAACTATTGACCCAAGACATAGTTCGGAATCGATGCATATAAAGTGAATTCCAAGATGCCGAACGCATAATAAGTTGTACATAAGGCAATTTGGTTTTAAACTTGAGCCCCGGTCTATTACCCGGTTGTGTTGTAACATACCGAACTGTTTCACGAGAAGAGGGAGAAAAGGAAAACATGTGCCAAAAAGGACAACAAGACAAACATCGATCGTGGTCCGACAAACTGGTACCATGTCCCTCCTCAACTGAGAGGACTCTTGCCCATCGATCGTTGAGGTCATCTTGTTCGGCTTTAAGTTGTCGTTACTTTGCTTTCAGGCTGCGAGACGTTTCTATGAGCTGTTGTCTGAATAATTCCTGATCTTTAGGGTTATCAGGAATGTCTAGGTCATCAGCTTCCGGGATGTCCTCCTCCTCGACGGGAGGGAGGTAGTTGTCATCCTCGGAATCGTTGAAGTCGTCAGGGTTGCTCTGGTTTTCAGGCCTTTCCTGACCCTCTAACGGGTGTTCAGGGGTATCGGAGTCGCCACAGTCCTCAGGGGTATCTCCGTCCCCAGTGTCGATAATAGATTTCCTTCCCTTTTTGCCTTTTGACCGCTTATGCGGTTTTCGGCGCCTTGACGGGGCGTCGCCCGACTTGTCGCCATCATTATTAGGCGTTTTGTCGCCATTAGCGGTAGGAGTGTCCACCATGTAGACGTCGTATGTAGAAGTGGTGGCCCATCGCCCGGTGTTAACAGGGGTTGGAGCGCAGTCCTCTTCATCCATGTATTTTGCCTCATCGGAGGCATAGTCCACCATGTCGGTTAAATCCTCAACTATGGCTATCAGGTGGGTGGTTGGTGGGTCGAAAACTTCATCCTAACCCGCTCTGTAAGTGATCTGAGCATAGATCAGGGTTGAATCGTCGGTAATTTTCATTGCTAAGATCCCGTCTAGGTCCTCGTTGAACGTCGAGAGCTTGATCGGATCAAACTTCTTGGAGATTTCGGAGTTGACCTCCCATGTGTCTAGGCAAGAAGAGTGTTCGGCAAGAACGGGTATCCGGTCCTCCGGCACTATGGCCGAATCCAAACAAAGAATTAGACCATCGCCGGGGTTAACCCCATGGGCATGACCGAAGAAGGGACCCGAGGTTAAGGCCTTAGAGTCTTCGGGCGTGATAGGCTAAACTACGAGCCTGGTCAGTGACAAGTCACCCCGAGAATCTATGGAGAACTCTAGGTTCCCGAATCTGACCTCTCGATCAGGGGCGAAGCTTTCAACACATCCTAGATGGCTGATCGGGTCGACGTGCAGCACTATGCTGCCAAAGGCGAAGATCTGTCCAGGGATGAAAGTGTACATGTTGCGGACATCTTCGTTGATGACAAGGCGAGACATCAATTCCTTAGGCGCTCACATCGGAGCCCTCAATGAAAGCACCAATGTTGGTATCAAAATCGGCGGACCTCGGGTAGGGGGTCCCGAGTTGTGAGACTAGAATCGATGGTAACAGGTGACGAAGGGGACAAGGTTTTACCCATGTTCGGGCCCTCCTATGGAGGTAATACCCAACGTCCTGCTTGATTGTATTAATGATATGGGGGTTACAGAGTTGATCTACCTCGAGATTGAATAGCTAATCCTAGATGAGTTGTTCTCTGCCTACAGCCTAAAACCCTCCGGCTTATATAGATGCCGAGGGTATCTAGGGTTTACACATGGTCGGTTACACACCAAAGAGATAAACATGCCTATTTGCCACATTAAATGTGGAGGACAAGCCACGATTCCCGAAGCTTCCTTCCTAGAGACAGGGCCTTCGATCGATCCAATGTTCGGTAAGTGGCCCATATAGTCCGGCCCATAAGAGATAGGTCGGCCTCCCGAGGACCCCTTAATCCAGGACTCCCTCACCCTAACCCTAGCGGTAGACTATGTTCACCTGTCTATCGCCCCCTGTCGCCCGAGAGTTAGCTGTCGAGGTGGACCCCATGGCAGTATGATTTTAACATGCTCATCCTCAAGGACTATGATGGCAAGACTAAGCCATCAGGGATGATTTTTTGATAATGTTGAAACTTGGGTACGAGTTAAGGATCTGCCTTTGGATAGGAGGTGTGAGGCTTTTGGTCTAGCGCTAGGTAATTGGTTGGGAGAAGTGGTGAAGGTTGATGTGGAGAATGATGGGTTTGCAAAGGGACAATATCTAAGAGTAAGGGAAAAGATCTTAGTGTTTGAGCCATTGGTCATGGGCTTTAGTTGGAGAGAATCGGAGGAAGACAAAGTGGGTACATGGTTTTATTTCCACTATGAAAAGATACCTCACTTTTGCTTCGAGTGTGGCCAGTTAGTCCATGTTAAGGGCGTTTGTGATCCACCAGTAGACAAATCTTCTCAATGGGGAGAGTGGCTTTGGGCTTCTCTAGGTCGGCCTTTAACATATAAAGGGCGAGGTCGCGGAGGATCTGCAAATAGTTTCAACAGTGAAGGCTCCTCTCACACTGGTGAGGGGGAGCAAGGCCAGTTTTATGCAAGTGTTAGAGATCTACCAACAAAGCGGAATCTGTCTGCCTCATTTCCCAGATCGGAGCAGTCCCACACTGGTGGGAGAAGGAACGAGAAGGGGGAAATGGCCAGTGGCCCAAACAAGGTGGGCGTAAAAGGAGACAATGCTCAACCAAGGGACTTAAGGGGTGATTTAGAAACAAGGAGGGAGATGAATCTAAGGCGTGAACTGGTGGATAAACAAGAAAGGGTGGGTCGGGTGACAGCCAAGCTGATCGTAGAGGAAAAGACTCTGGAAGGTACTAGGAACATACGCCCAGCGAGAGGAGGAGAGGGAAAGGGTATTATGTGTGCAAACCGAGGAGAGGGGACAAAGCATGGCACTCATAATCGTTGATTTAATCTTAGTAGTAGGTTCCCACTCATCATGAAGCTTTCTAGGAATAGAAACTTCTAGCTCAAGTTTTTCTTCAAAATATTTCATCATAGCATCAACTATATGTTTAGTAAAAGCCTTATTTTGACTATAAGCATGAGGAGAATTCATCATGGATTGCAACAAGGAAATACAAAGAATCAAAGAGCAACTATCATAATTAAAGTCCTTGAAATCCAAAAGAGTGGGTTCATTGCTATTTAAAGTTTTGACCATTTCAATCCCACTTTTATCAATCTTAGCATTAAGATCTATAGACTCTGAATCATTGGGACGCCTTTTAACTAAAGTTGACTTATCTCTAGTCCCATCATTATCAAGATTTATATTGGAAAACAGAGATTCAATGGGAGTCACATCAATCACTTTAAGATCTTCATCATTATAAAAAGATTCTGGTTTAGCGGCCATTTTATTGACTAAGGTAGCTTGTTTATCGGAAATTTGGCCTACTAAATCTTCAAGATGAGCAAACTAAAATTTTAAACCATAAAACTCCTTAGACATATCATCAAGTTCTTTGTTCATGTATTCAAACATACTCTTTTGTTCTTTAAGCTCATTTTTAAAGAAATTATTATGGTCAAATTGGAGTGACATGAATCTCTTAGCATTATCCTCAATATCTTCCAACTTCCTGAGATAGGGATTAAAATCATTGGGTGGAGCCATAAAGACGAATGAACAAACTATCACACACGCAAACAGAAAAGAGCAAACGAAAGAAGGGCGAACAAAAAGGCAAATCTTTTTCGTATTTTCTGAAAATCGTTTTAGAAGTGGGGGAGAGGAAAACGAGAGGCAAATGACAAATAATATAAATGCAAGAGGTGAGTTTGTGATGGGTACTTGGTAGGCTTGATGTGTATCCTCCTCAGCAATGGCGCCAGAAATCCTTGTTGCTATCTCTTGAGCTTGCATTGGTTTTACCATGAAGAGGAAAGGGTGATGCAGAGAAGTAGATAAGTATTTCCCTCAGTTGTTGAGAACCAAGGTATCAATCCAGTAGGAGGAACAAGCAAGTCGCCAATGGATGCACCTACACAAACAATCAAACTCTTGGACCCAACGCTATAAAGGGGTTGTCAATCCCTTCACGATTATTTGCAAGGATTAGATCTGATAGAGATAGATGTAAATGAGAACAGAAAGTAAAAGGTAAATAAATTGCAGCAAAGTATTTTTGGTATTTTTGGTTTACATATCTGAAAATATATTATGGAAAGTAGACCCGGGGGCCATAGGTTTCACTAGAGGCTTCTCTCTTGAAGGCAAATATCATGGTGGGTAAACAAATTACTATCAAGCAATTGATAGAAAAGCGAATAATCATGTATTTCTCCAAGGCAATGATCATTCATATAGGCATCACGTCTGTGGCAAGTAGACCAAAACTATTCTACATCTACTACTATTACTCCACACATCGATCGACTCCTGCCTGCATCTAGAGTATTAAGTTCATGAAGAACAGAGTAACACATTAAGAAAGATGACATGATGTAGAGGGATAAACTCAAGTAATATGATGAAAACCCCATCTTGTTACCCTTGATGGAAACAATACAATATGTGCTTCGCGACCCCTACTATGTCATTGGGTGACGATACCGCAAGATTGAACCCAAAACCAAGCACTTCTCTCATTGCAAGAATTACCAATCTAGTTGGCCAAACCAAACCAATAACTCGAAGAGACTTTCAAGGATATGAAATCATGAATATAATAAATCAGAGGAGGTTCAAATAAGATTCATGGATAATCTGAACATAAACTCACAATTCACTAAATCTTGACAAACACACCACAAAGAGGATTACATCGGATAGATCTCCATGAAGATCGTGAAGAACATGGTATTGATGATCAAAGAGAGAGAAGAAGCCATATAGCTACTATCTATGGACCCATAGGTGTGTGCTAGACTACTCACGCTTCATCGGAGGGGCAATGGAGTTGATGTAGATGCCCTCCGTGATTGAAACCCCCTCCGGTAGATTACCGGAAAAGGCTCCAAGATTGGATCTCTCGGGAACGGAGGCTTCCGGTGGCAGAAAAGTATTTGCGTGGCTATTTTTGATGTTGGGTGAATATTTGGGTATTTATAGGCCAGAGAATAAGGTTAGGAGACCTGCCAGGGAGCGACAAGCCTGTTAGGCGTGGCCAAGGGGGGCGTGCCTAGCAAGCTTGTGGTGCCCTGGCACCTCCCCTAATGTGCACTCCAAGCTTGATCGACTTGTTTCCTTTCAGAAAAATTCCTTCCGAAGGTTTTATTCCATTTGGACTCCGTTTAATATCCCATATCTGCAAAACTCAAAAACAAGGAAAAACAAAAACTGGCACTTGGCTCTAGATTAATAGGCTAGTCCCAAAAATAATATGAAATAGCATATTAATGCATAAAAAACATCCATGTCACAGCCCCAAGTTGTCCCCTTTGATTGTGTTTAGTTAGGGTGAGCATCATGTTTATTTTCATTAACATGAAATGGGGAGGATTATAAACCCTAGCACCTCACCTCACTAAAGCAAATTCAATCATGTGTGATTTCCCAATGAACCCAAAATGGCCACAAAAATGTTCCATATTTCTGATAAATATTGGAAACAATATATCAAAGGAGCATTTGAATTTTGAACTCAACTTGGATATTTTAGAAGACCCAAAACCCCACTAAAAAAATATCTACTAAAGCACTATAAGAATTTAGTTCCTTCAAAATTGCTGAAACTTTTTGAGGAGGTTTGAAATATCCAAACAATACTTCCTAATAGTTCCAGGATTTTTGGCCTAAGTATTTGTGCCCAAATGAAAAAGAAACAAATGCCAGAAAATAGAAAACAGAAATTATTAAAAAGAGGGAACCCACCTGGGCCAGAGAAGAAGTCGACCCAGCCCAACAGGGGCAAACCGGTCTTCTTCCACGTCCGGCCAGAAGGACGTCGGGCACGTGGTCGCCGCGTTCCGGCCACCTCCTGCATGTGTGCCTGCCTGGTGGAGGGATAGAATCCAGGGGGAGTCTAGATCGAGCCAACCTCTTCCTTCCCCGAGCTCATTCTCCCCCTCTCCCTCTGCTTCCTCCCCCTCGGGCCCGAGCGGAGCTCGCCGTCGCCCTCGCTATCCCCGCGGCCTCCGGCCACCTCTAGCCCAGCTAGTGAGCCCACCAGAACCGCCGCATCCCCTGCCTCTCCTCACCAAGCCATGCTTCGTCGGGGCACCGCAACGCCGTGACGCCGCCATCTTCCCTAACCTTTGGCTGGCGGATGTCGTCGCTGATTCGCCGCCGCAGGAGCCCCCCCCCCCCCCCGAGCTCGTCGACCACCTCCTCGAGCCTACTGTGAGCCCCGGTTCCTCTTCCCCTCGCCCCGTTGCATGTTCCGTCCCCTAGCCACCATCCCCACCGTTGCCGAACTCCGGCCGCCGCCAAAGTCACTGTGGCCATCGTCTCTGGCGTCTGCGCGTCCTTCTGTTGCCTTAGATGGATGCGCACGAACCCCAGCTGCCCGTAGATGCCTTCCGCCGCCTAAATGGTCGCCGGAGGAGGATTTCCAGCGACCCCCGCCATCTCTGCTCATCGCCGGCGACTAACCCCGGCCCGGCCGACGTAGCAGTTGACCGGACCCACCATTCAGTGACTAACTGGGTCCCCTGTTGACTGCTGAGCCAGCAGTTGACTAGGCACACCAGTCAACCTGTGAAGATGGCCATGTGTCATTGACATGTGGGTCCTACCAGTCAGGTTTGACCCTGGTCGGCCCTGTTGACCTGTGACGTCATCCTGGCGTAATGATGATGTAGTAAAGTATTTCTGCAATTAAAAGAAATACTAAATGATTTATTTATTTCAGAAATGTTAAAAACTTCTAAAATTCATAGAAAATAATTTGTAAATCAGATGAAAATAATTTATATATGAAAAATGATCAGAAAAATCCAATGAATCTATTTATGCCATGATCATGCATGTTTGAACAAGTTAACATCACCAAGTAGGACATTTTATGATTAGGGTAGTATATGAAATATCATTTGGAGTTGGAATTCAAACTTGTTTGAATTCCACTTCAATTAACCTGGCTGATTATTCCTCTAGGTTAATTCAGTATCCTAACTTGTCACATCACGCATCATGATTTTGCATTGCATTGAATGTTGTTCCTTTGTGTTTGCCGGTGATTGCTCCCTCTCGGTAGACGATGGTTCTGACGATGTGAACGTTGACACTGATGAAGAGAAATGATATCTTCAGGACTGTCAGGCAAGCAAACCCCATTGAGCATACTGATATGAACCCACTCTCTCGCTCCTGCTCTCTTTTATTGCATTAGGACAACAACGATTCAATTGTTACCTATTCTCGGTAGTTGAACCCATTCCTTTGCATGACCTGTCTTTGCCACAGTAAATAGTTGAAACCACTTAGCATGAGTAGCAACTGCTTGAGCCTTGTTGTGCTTACTCGTCCATGCTTATTTACCTACTATTCTTGCTATGCTTAGAGCCGTGTCATCTCGGGTGTGATACATCTGGGTGATGGATCGGAATGGCAGGATTCATGTCCTACTGTGTGAGAGCTAAGTGCGTGAACACGATTTGGTAAAGGTAGCGATGAGAGGTCATGTAGGAGTACATGACGGGTTGTCTCATTGGGACCGACCTTAAGAACTAAGTTTTGTGTTTGTGATTCAAGACAGTTACTACCACACATTGGGCTCCGGTAACTCAATCCCTCTCGGCTTATTAATCGCCTAGACCTCTGTCCAGGAGTTGCAACTATTTTCTGGTTTTTGTAGGAAAAGTGATGGCGGTCGTGCGTAGCGCTGCCCGACGGGGTGGGCTGTGATGCGGTAGATGCACAGTGGCACGATGTACCAAGTGGCACCCGAACGGTGGGCTTGGGAACCCTGCGCACATCGTTTGAGGCCGTAGCGGAAACTTTGGCCGGACTTCCATGCGGGTTCAGTCTCAAATAGGCGATAAACCTAGACTAGGGTCTTCTGCGGTTGACGGTCATGGTCGACACCCATGCCAGTGCTTCCGCTTGAAGGTTGTCGAGATGCATGACGTGCATATGGTGATAAGTGGAGAGAGCGTGTGTGAAGAAGTATACCCAAGCAGGGTGAAATAATCTGTTCGAATAGCCGCGTCCTCGGATATGGACTACTTGGATTGCTTATGTGGTTCATAGGAAAGTGAAGTGGATACTCTAAAATGCGCAAGATAAGCGTGAGTGCTATGGATGGCCTTCTCGTAGGGAGACGGAAGTGGATCCATAGTGGTGTATTGATTGGAGAATATGAGGACTCATGTGCGTTACCCACCTCAAAGATACTACTTGTAGTCGTAGTATAGGTTAGCCAAGAGTCATAGCTGGCTTGCTGCAATAAACTCCACAACCCCCTTCATTGATACCGATGCATGTGTAATTAGTTCTGCTGTAAGTCTTGTTGGGTACCCTTGTACTCATGTTTGCTTAAATTATGTTTTTGTGGCTCCTCCAGCCACTTTGGTAGGGTCATTGTAGCTTTTCAGGCTCCTCCAGCCACTTTTGTAGATGTCTGTACCCAGACATGTTTAAATTCCGCTTGTTTGTTTGAATGCTCTGAATGTTGGGTCTTGAGACGCCTGTTTGTAACATCTTATTGTATTGGCTCTTCCGAGCCTTTTAATTAAATGTTGTAATGTTGTAATGTTGTATGGTTATGTTATGATGCCATAGTTGTATCTATGCATATCGGGCATGTCGTGCGTACGTGTGACGTGCAACGGTATGTATGAGATCCGACACCTAGTTGTGTGCCTTTAGTAGTACTCTTTACGGGGAACTGCCTCTTTGTGCTTCCACCGAGCCTTGGTAGCTTGCTACTGCTCCGGACACATTGATTGACCGG
The DNA here is from genome assembly GCA_022496015.1 of Hordeum marinum. Taxonomy (NCBI): domain Eukaryota; kingdom Viridiplantae; phylum Streptophyta; class Magnoliopsida; order Poales; family Poaceae; genus Hordeum; species Hordeum marinum. The sequence goes on from CM039675.1 coordinate 107,890,860, forward strand.
CATGTATCCTTCTTTGCTGTTGTGTCTGTTCCTTCGGGGAAATGTCTCACAGTGTAATGGAGTCCCTATAGCCTGCTACGACTCATCTACGTGCAGTGATGACATTCATGTCCCACGGTGTAATGGAGTCCTTGTAGCTTGCTATGACTCGTCTACACACGCTAGAGATCGACACCTGCATTGTTGGGTTACGTATGCCCGTCCCTATACGGATGTGCCACTTTGGTTCTACGACTAGTCATGTCGGCCCGTGTTCTTTGACATTTGAATGCTAGCAACACATTCACATGCGTGAGTCAAAAGACGCAAATGGTCCCGGCCCAGGTAAGGTGGCAGCCGTGGAGATAACCGTGCGTGGGACCGCAAAGTGATGTGATGTGTTACATGCTGGATTCTTATGGCTTAGGATTGGGGTCCCGACAGCTTTGGTATCAGAGCTTGACTGCCTGTAGGATTACCAAGCCAAACTGGTCAATGTTGAGTCTAGAACTACTTTAGTTATATAAGGGAATTGATTGTGTAAGGGAACGTAAGGCTCTTTTTACTCCTTTCCTTGTGTCATTCTAATTCTGAGTCACCCTCTTCTTTTCTACGGGGATTAAGAACTAGGCCTTCTCATCTATCTATTAGGAGGACGAGTTACTATGCTGGAGACCTATAGGAAAGTTGTTGTCTTCCTAGATCAGTGTCTCCATATGAATTCATTGTCATGTTGTCAGTTTTCTTGTGTAGGTTGCCTCATATTTCATGCCCGTACAGCCGTTATGATGTCCGAGTTATCCAAGGTTTCTAAATTATCTGATGCAATTGGAAAAATCTTTCATCTTGAGTCAATGTCTTTCAGGCCAGACAATGCACACTAATGTTTGAGTTGAGGTACTATATTACCTCGACGTGTTTGATGAAAGTGTTTTAGGAAACCATGTTGTTTCAGTGAACCACCCAATAGTCTAGTTATGTCTTTTGTTTCCAGTGTGATAATTCTGGCCATCATTATCAAAAGCATGTTGTGATGCTATTTGGTCAATAGGTATTCTGTATCTGGGTTCTTGAACGCAAGGATCATTCTGCTCATTCCCATTGATAGTATTTGCTCGTTCCTTTAGGATATTAGTAACCTTGTTATAGTCCTCAAGGTTTGTGGTATATCATTCTTCCAATACCATGAATCAGTTATGGCAGAAGTTCTTTGTGAACATAATATCACAACAAGAGTGCTCGTGATGAGTCCTCCATTTCATAGTTGTGAGTCTGCCAATTCTTTCATTTCTGCATGGATTATCTGGAAGAGACATGTTGAACTCCGTTTGATATATTCAATCCATGCATCTACAACTCAGGAAAAATCAGGTGCTCTTGAGTTGCCCTCCTTCAATTGTATTCTGACCTTTATCTATCAATGGATAGTCAAGAGTATGTCATGCATTGTGTTACCGATGTCGACTATTCTTGTGGTCTGTCAAGCCATTCTATTCTAGAATGACTAGGAGAAGCAAACTCCCGTACCTCATCCATTTCTAGGATTGGGTCAAAGCAGTTGTATTCCGTAGACCAAAATTCCAATCCAACTTTTGCTCTGTTCTACCTTTAGGTATTACCCTCTTCATGTTAGGAATATCATGAGAACTGCACTCCCTCTTATGAAATCTTGATGTAGTGATACTTCCCGCCATCATCATTCATTCCTCGGCTGTGTTGTCTATAACCAGAACACCGACAAGTGAATCATGATGTACATAATCAATACTCATGGCAACCTTGTTGCTGGGTAGTTAATGGATAGTAATCTTACTTATGGTATGATGGTCTTTGAATCGTCATACTAAGATTGATCGTACTACCTAGTCCATCTTTCATGGTGCACTTTTCGACCAATGAGTTAGGATTGTGTCAATCCTTCGCTCTATTGATCATATCGTCTTGACTTGAAAAGCAAGATTGTTCTTGAGCTTGATAACATATCGATGGATCGTGATTTCCGAATATTTTCTTGGAGTATTACCAAGGTGTTCCTTGACCATTATGTTGAGTTCGTGATCACGGTGGTTTTTCTATAAATCACCCCTTCTCCAAGACTCTTTGTTGGATAACCCTAAACTAGTTGGTTAAGCTAAACAACAACTTGGAGAGTTGGAAGATAGAAGCTTGATCTAACTTAGCTCATGTTGAAGGGATATCTTGTGTTTTGTGCTTGCTTGTGTAGAAGAAAGATGATATCTTCATCGATTGATCCTTGTGACCAAATGATGCACCTATCATATTGTACAACCATTGATTTGAGTATGGGCTATCATCAAATCAAAATCAGAACCAAAGATTTCTCTAATGTTGTTTTACTCATGGATGTATCCTCGAGCATACACCGTTATATCTTTCGGTCTGACCAATGCTATCACCTTGTTCTCATAAGTTGTGGAATTCCATCTATATGGATATCTCGATGAATTGTGGTTAAGCCCTTTGACAACCTTTTCATATTTTCCATGATTCATGATGAACATGAGGCTAGTGTTGGAAACTTTGTAGGCATGTCTTCACATTCCGTTCGTGAAGTATATGCTAGGTGTAAGAAGTGACTTTCTCTCAGCTCATGTGCAGTTGATGCAAGTTGTCGTCGTGAATTCGAGAAAGTTCATTTTGCTTCCTTTGGAATCATCCCAAGTTAGTCATGCATGTGCAAAGTATCCTATGGTTTGACAGGCTGGCCCCCTCCATTCCATATGTACTCCCTAGCACACCAAGCCCCTGATTGACTTGTTCAAGGAAAAGAAGTTGAGTGCTACTCCTGAAGGTACTAGACAGACTTGCACCCGACTTCGTTATCCGTAATGATGGTTCCTAACCCGAACTCGGTAGTGTTTTGTTGTAAGACCATGTGGTCATGCTTGCCCTGGACATCGTGTTCACCTTTGCCTTGCAAACCAGCCCATGTTTTGGAGTTGGCTTCCGCAGTTCATTTCCTGAGAATCTCGCAACATCATCTTTTCGATTTGTGTTGCAAACTTTCCACTTCAGACATGCTGAGTCTGGAATATCTCGGCACCAACCAGATCTGAATCTCAGGCAGATGTATGGTTGGAACGTTTCCAAGAATTATAATATTGGTCTCTCTGAAACTAGTAAAGTGATGTTGTGGCTAACGCACCTATGTCGAAAGACCTATTGTTATAATATCTTGTATCAGCAACCTTAGCCACTTCCCCATGAGGTTTTCGCATGACTTATTCAGAAGTTATTTCTCATGGACCCTTTGAGAGCCCGAAGTCCGACCTTTACTTGATGTTCTAGATAGCAAACCTCACCTACGTTTGGGGTTACACTAGTAAATCAAGGATAACATTAGAAGCGGAGTGCTAAATGTCTCTCGGTCGATCGTCCAGATTTCGCTCCCTTGGCCTAGCCCAGGTGAAATCTGAGAAAGTGTTGTCTTCCTTTGCATCTGCATCCTCCATCATTATTCATCATGGTAGTATAAGGTGTTTCCAGGATCCTTGGTTCGGATGTTGGTAAAACCTTGTTGAATATGGAGTTGCTCAAGTTCTTGAGAGCACGCTCAGACACTGGGTTATACCCTCGGTATTAATTGGAACGTGCCTTCCATTGCCGAGTTGTTTTATAACTCTAGTTTCCATTCCAATCTGGGTATGCCATTATTTCGAATTCCTTCAAATGATCATTGTGAATTGCCTTAGGCTGGTGTGAAGAGTTTCAATGATCTCTGTATCAAAAGTAATTCTTTTTGCCACTTAAGGGATAATCTTACGAGTCACCTTCCCTGAGGTGCCCGTTATGGTATGAAGGGCAACTAACTCCTCGCTACTTTCAAACCTTTTCACCATCTGTTTTAGTGTGGAATTGTTGCCTACCAATTGAACCTCCGTCATCTATCTCATTCCATCGTTCTCCATGTGTGTTTTGTGTCTTAGCTCGAGAGATGTTATCACGTCTCATTCTGCGAGTTGATCATGAATTGCTCGATCTCTGAGAAGATCGAATCTTGTAGAGTTTTCTTTTCCCTATTGTCTTTCTGTTGGATGAAGATCCCGAAGGCAAAGATGTCAAGACCAGCATAGTGCAATGAATCAACATTTGCGAGGAGGGCACGTGGACCAAGAAGGTTCTGGTAGTTTGTGTCCCCTCCTGTCCTCTTACCCTATGCCTGAATCTCGGGACGAGATTCTTGTTTAGTGGGGGTGAGTTGTCACAGCCCCAAGTTGTCCCCTTTGATTGTGTTTAGTTAGGGTGAGCATCATGTTTATTTTCATTAACATGAAATGGGGAGGATTATAAACCCTAGCACCTCACCTCACTAAAGCAAATATTCAATCATGTGTGATTTCCCAATGAACCCTGGCCACAAAAATGTTCCATATTTCTGATAAATATTGGAAACAATATATCAGAGGAGCATTTGAATTTTGAACTCAACTTGGATATTTTAAAAGACCCAAAACCCCACTAAAAAATATCTACTAAAGAACTATAAGAATTTAGTTGCTTCAAAATTGCTGAAACTTTTTGAGGAGGTTGGAAATATTCAAACAATACTTCCTAAAAGTTCCAGGATTTTTGGCCTAAGTATTTGTGCCCAAATGAAAAAGAAACAAATGCCAGAAAATAGAAAATAGAAATTATTAAAAAGAGGGAACCCACCTGGGCCAGGGAAGAAGCCGACCTAGCCCAGCAGGGGCGAACCAGTCTTCTTCCACCTCCGGCCAGAAGGACGTCGGGCGCGTGGTCGCCGCGCGCCGGCCACCTCCTGCCTGTGTGCCTGCCTGGGTGGAGGGATAGACTCCAGGGAGTGTCTAGATCGAGCCGACCTCTTCCTTCCCCGAGCTCATTCTCCCCCTCTCCCTTTGCTTCCTCCCCCACGGGCCCGAGCGGAGCTCACCATCGCCCTCGCTATCCCCGCGGCCTCCGGCCACCTCTAGCCCAGCCAGTGAGCCCACCAGAACCGCCGCATCCCCTCTCTCTCCTCGCCGAGCCATGCTTCGCCGGGGGCACCACAACGCCTTGACGCAGCCATCTTCCCCAACCTTCGGCCGGTGGATGCCGTCGCCGATTCGCCGCCGCAGGAGCCCCCTAACCTCGTCGACCACCACCTTGAGCCTGTTGTGAGCCCCGGTTCCTCTTCCCCTCGCCCCGTTGCCTATTCCGTCCCTTAGCCGCCATCCCGGCTATTGCCGAACTCCGGCCGCCGCCAAAGTCGCCGTGGCCATCGTCTTCGGCGTCCGCGCATCCTCCCGTTGCCTCAGATGGATGTGCACGAACCCCAGCTGCCCGTAGATGCTTTCCGCCGCCCAAATGGTCGTCGGAGGAGGATTTCCGGTGACCCTCGCCGTCTCGGCTCGTCGCCGGCGACTAACCCCGGCCCAGCCGACTTGGCAGTTGACCAGACCCACCATTCAGTCACTGACTGGGTCCCCTATTGAGTGTTGAGTCATCAGTTGACTAGGCCCACCAGTCAGCCTGTGGAGATGGCCCTATGTCATTGACCTATGTGTCCTGCCAGTCAGGTTTGACCCTGGCCGGCCCTGTTGACCTGTGACGTCACCCTAACGTAATGCTAATTGCAGTAAAGTATTTCTGCAATTAAAATAAATACTAAATGATTTATTTATTTCAGAAATGTTAAAAACTTCTAAAATTCATAGAAAATAATCTGCAAATCAGATGAAAATAATTTATATATGAAAAATGATTAGAAAAATCCAATGAATCTGTTTATGCCATGATCATACATGTTTGAACAAGTTAACATCACCAAGTAGGACATTTTATGATTAGGGCAGTATATGAAATATCATTTGGAGTTGGAATTCAAACTTGTTTGAATTCCACTTCAATTAACCTGGCTGATTATTCCTCTAGGTTAATTCAGTATCCTAACTTGTCACATCATGCATCATGATTTTGCATTGCATTGAATGTTGTTCCTTTGTGTTTGTCGGTGATTGCTCCCTCTCGGTAGACGATGGTTCGGAAATGATATCTTCAGGACTGTCAGGCAAGCAAACCCCATTGAGCATACTGATATGAACCCACTCTCTCGCTCCTGCTCTCTTTTATTGCATTAGGACAACAACGATTCAATTATTACCTATTCTCAGTAGTTGAACCCATTCCTTTGCATGACCTATCTTTGCCATAGTAAATTGTTGAAACCACTTAGCATGAGTAGCAACTACTTGAGCCTTGTTGTGCTTACTCGTCCATGCTTATTTACCTACTGTGTCTGCTATGTTTAGAGTTGTGTCGTGTTGGGTCTGATACATCTGGGTGATGGATCGGAATGGCAGTATTCATGTCCTACTATGTGAGAGCTAAGTGTGTGAACATGATTTGGTGAAGGTAGCGATGAGAGGTCATGTAGGAGTACATGACGGGTTGTCTCATTATGAACGACCTTAAGAACTGAGTTCTGGGTTTGTGATCCAAAACAGTTACTACCACACATTGGGCTCCGGTAACTCAATCCCTCTCGGCTTATTAATCGCCTAGACCTCTGTCCAGGAGTTGCAACTATTTTCTGGTTTTTGTAGGAAAAGTGATGGCCGTTGTGCATAGCGCTGCCCGACGGGGTGGGCTGTGATGCGGTAGATGCACAGTGGGACGGTGTACCAAGTGGCACCCAAACAGTGGGCTTGGGAACCCTGGGCACATCATTTGAGGCTATAGCAGAAACTTCGGCCGGACTTCCGTGCGGGTTCAGTCTCAAATAGGCGATAAACCTGGACTAGGGTCTTGTGTGGTTGACGGTTGTGGCCGACGCCCACGCCAGTGCTTCCGCTTGAAGGTTGTCGAGATGCATGACGTGCATATGGTGATAAGTGGCGAGAGTGTGTGTGAAGAAGTATACCCTAGCAGGGTGAAATAATCTGTTCGAATAGCCGCGTCCTCGGATATGGACTACTTGGATTGCTTATGTGGTTCATAGGAAAGTGAAGTGGATACTCTAAAATGTGCAAGATAAGCATGAGTGCTATGGATGGCCTTCTCGTAGGGAGACGGAAGTGGATCCATAGTGGTGTATTTATTGGAGAATATGAGGACTCATGTGTGTTATCCCACCTCAAAGATACTACTTGTAGTCGTAGTATAGATTAGCCAAGAGTCACAGCTGGCTTGCTGCAATAAACTCCACAACCCCCTTCATTGATACCGATGCATGTGTAGTTAGTTCTGCTGTAAATCTTGCTGGGTACCCTTATACTCATGTTTGCTTAAATTATGTTTTTGTGGAGGAGACGTCAGTCTCATTAGTGGTATTTACGACGTGAAGTTTGATGTTGACCGGATTAGCTTGGGAATCCCTGACAGAGGTCTGGTTCCTTTGGTAGGGTTGTTGTAGCTTTTCAGGCTCCTCTAGCCACTTTTGTAGATGTCTGTACCCAGACATGTTTAACTTCCGCTTGTTTGTTTGAATGCTCTGAATGTTGGGTCTTGAGACGCCTGTTTGTAACATCTTATTGTATTGGCTCTTCCGAGCCTTTTAATTAAATGTGGTAATGTTGTATGGTTATGTTATGATGCCATAGTTGTATCTATGCATATCGGGCATGTCGTGCGTACGTATGACGTGCAACGGTATGTATGAGATCCGACACCTAGTTGTGTGCCTTTAGTAGTACTCTTTACAGGGAACTGCCTCTTTGTGCTTCCACCGAGCCTTGGTAGCTTGCTACTGCTCCGGACATATTGATTGACCGGCATGTATCCTTCTTTGTTGTTGTGTCTGTTCCTTCGGGGAAATGTCTCGCAGTGTAATGGAGTCCCTGTAGCCTGCTATGACTCATCAACGTGCAGTGATGACATTCATGTCCCACGACGTAATGGAGTCCTTGTAGCTTGCTATGACTCGTCTAAACACGCTAGAGATCGACGCCTGCATTGCTGGGTTACGTCTGCCCATCCCTGTATGGATGTGCCACTTTGGTTCTACGACTAGTCATGTCGGCCCGTGTTCTTTGACATTTTAATGGTAGCGACACATTCACATACGTGAGTCAAAAGACGCAAACAGTCCCGGCCCAGGTAAGGTGGCAGCCGTGGAGATAACCGTGTGTGAGACCGCAAAGTGATGTGATGTGTTACAGGTTGGATTCTTATGGCTTAGGATCGGGGTCCCGAAAATACAAAACAGATAATATAATAGCATGCCATCATCAAAAATTATATATACGTTGGAGACGTGTCACGTGCCGATCTGACGGACCATCTTGGTCAGATCGGAAGTTTGTTCCCCGATCAAGAAATCAGACTCGGAAACCTATATTTCATCACTGATTCACGGGGAGAACTTGTTTTGATGAAGCCCTCGGTTCTCATGGAAGAACCCACAGATCCCGATGCCTTGACGCCGGGAGCATCGATCCCCACCTCTGAGGTGGCCTCTACCCTCCTAGAACCCCCAACCCAGTCGATGTGCCTGGATCCGTCGCGGCCGAACATAACCTGGACTCGGTGTCGAGCAACCCTGGAACCATGGCACTGCGGATCGACCCCGTGCGCTTCGGCAACATGTGCCCCACCGGCGCCTCATCCCTAAAAGAGATACTTGATCGGATTCAAACCATGGGCATGTCCGATGACCAGACCCCGGTCTACGAGCGGATCAGGCTTAAACCCGATGACACGAAGATTCGCACCCCCTCGGTCAATCACTTAGTCGCCATCGTCGAGTGTTCGGCTGGAGGCTCGTCCTCCCAACAACTTGAATTAAACACATTTCATATCCCGGTTTCCGATCATCAAGATGTCTCATATAACTCGGACTCTGGAGTTCGCTCCGGAAATAGTTCGGGATCGATCCCCAATCTAGCGCGCAACTCGAACCCCGCGCGGAAGGGTCCTATAGACAATATGGACTCCAACTCCCCCGTACCGAACCCCGTGATTCTGGACTCACATAGTGGCGCGGAACCAAAAAAATTCCGGAGCATGCCCAACTAGAGCATTCAAGCATTGCAGGAGAGTCCAAGTCTTTGGACTTACGGGATGTTAAACAACTACCAGGGGAGTCGGTTCATCATTTTTTCGGCTAGACTCCTCCTTGTTATAGACAGAGTAAAAGGCTTTAGTGACCAGGAGATAAATTCAGTCGCAATTGTCATGATGAAGGGATCCTCAACGCTCTAACCGGTCAACACATTCACTACTTCACCGAGCTATCGGACCTGGTACAAAAATATTGTGCCATGGAGAGCACCTGGCAAGCCGAACGACTACTTTCGGAACCAGTCTTTGCCGAATACCCGAGAGGAGATCGAAAAAGCGAATACCTCCGAAGTGGTTGGCCGAACATGAACCCGCCGAAAAAAGAAATAGATCCCCTAGGGGCTTCAGAACTGTCCTTGATGGACTATTGGAAAAACCATGCCCTATAGATTCTGTCTTGCTGAACACAAGCCTGACTCATAGCCTCAAAGCTTGTTGGGTCATCAGGCAGGTCACAAAAAGTGGATAGGCCATCCTCAAAGGACTACCTCCAAATAGGCGTTCAACAACACCACCAAAATACAACGTTAAAGTCATGATGATCTACGAAAGGTTTCCCTCCAAGAACAGGAGGAAAAGAGCTCTTAGATAACTCGAACAGGTCTACCATGTGGTGGCAACAAGTTCATGGGCATACATACCCATCACCTTCGGAGAAACTGGCCAACGAACCGCCCGCCCTGGTCGAACACTGGCCGCACTGGTCCTAAACCCCATCGTTAATGGTTTCAGGTTACAAAAGGTGCTAATGGACGACGGTAGTGGTTTAAACCTCATCTATGAGGACACCCTGGAAAACTGTTGTTCGATCGATCTCGCATCAAACATAGCAACACAACCTTCTGAGGGATCATCCCTATAAAAGAGGCGCATTGTTCCGGACGCATCACCCTGGACGTGGTGTTCGGCATGCTGCTACCTCTTGAGCATGCGTTGGTTTTCCTTTGAAGAGGAAAGGGTGATGCAGCAAAGTAGATAAGTATTTCCCTCAGTTGTTGAGAACCAAGGTATCAATCCAGTAGGAGGAACAAGCAAGTCACCAATGGATGCACCTACACGAACAATCAAACTCTTGCACCCAACGCTATAAAGGGGTTGTCAATCCCTTCATGATTATTTGCAAGGATTAGATCTGAAAGAGATAGATGTAAACGAGTGCGGAAAGTAAAAGATAAGTAAATTACAACAAGGTATAGATCTGAAAACATATGATGGAATATAGACCCGGGGGCCATAGGTTTCGCTAGAGGCTTCTCTCTTGAAGGCAAATATCATGGTGGGTAAATAAATTACTTTCAATCAATTGATAGAAAAGCGAATAATCATGTAGTTATCCAAGGCAATGATCATGCATATAGGCATCGTGTCTGTGACAAGTAGACCAAAACAATTCTACATCTACTACTATTACTCCACATATCGATCGACTCCTACCTGCATCTAGAGTATTAAGTTCATGAAGAATAGAGTAACACATTAAGAAAGATGACATGATGTAGAGGGATAAACTCAAGCAATATGATGAAAACCCCATCTTGTTACCCTTGATGGCAACAATACAATACGTGCCTCGCTAACCCTACTATGTCACTGGGTGAGGACACCACAAGATTGAACCCAAAACCAAGCACTTCTCCCATTGCAAGAATTACTAATCTAGTTGGCCAAACCAAACAAATAACTCACAGAGACTTGCAAGGATATGAAACCATGAATATAAGAAATCAGAGGAGATTCAAATAAGATTCATGGATAATCTGAACATAAACTCACAATTCATTGAATCTTGACAAACACACCACAAAATAGGATTACATCGGATAGATCTCCATGAAGATCATGAAGAACATGGTATTGAAGATCAAAGAGAGAGAACAAGTCATCTAGCTACTAGCTATGGACCCGTAGGTCTATGGTGGATTACTCACACATCATCGGAGGGGCAGTGGAGTTGATGTAGATGCCCTCCGTGATCGAAACCCCCTCTGGCAGATTACCGAAAAAGGCTCCAAGATTGGATCTCTTGAGAACGGAGGCTTCCGGCGGCGAAAAAGTATTTGCGTGGCTCTTTTTGATGTTGGGGGAATATTTGGATATTTATAGGCCAAGAATTAGGGTTAGGAGACCTACCAGGAGGCGACAAGCCTGCTAGGCGCGGCTAGGGGGCCCACGCCTAGCAGGCGTGTGGTATCCTTGCACCTCCCCTGACGTGCACTCCAAGCTTGGATGACTTGTTTCCTTTCAGAAAAAGTCCTTTCGAAGGTTTTATTCCGTTTGGACTCTGTTTAATATTACATATCTGCAAAACTCAAAAACAAGGAAAAACAAAAACTGGCACTTGGCTCTAGATTAATAGGTTGGTCCCAAAAATAATATAAAATAGCATATTAGTGCATATAAAACATCCAAAACAAATAATATAATAGCATGCCATCATCAAAAGTTATAGATACGTTGGAGACGTATCACACGCCCGAAAACTACCGATCCGAAGAACTTCTCTTCCATATCGTGCCCTTCCCAGTGGCTACCACGCCCTGTTGCGGCGTGACACCTTCACAAAATTCCAGGCTATACCACATTACAGGTATATGAAGCTCAAGATGCCAGGCCCAAACAGGGTAATCACAATCACCAGTGACCTGAATATAGCCCTTCAAGCCAAGAACAAAACAGCAGCGCTCGCCCTCAGGGCACTAGCCGAGACCTTTGGTGCAGAGGAGTTGGCTGCACTCCGGTCAACAGTGGACAAGGACGATGTGATCCTTAGTAAAAGGCCCAAACCCACGTCCTTTAAACATGCAGAAGAAATTGTTAAATTTCAGGTACACCCAACGGACCCCAATAAAACAACGTATATCGGAGCTTAGGTGGACCTCATGGTGGACGAGGCACTGTGAGCAGTCTTACGAGAAAACTGGGACATCTTCGCCTGACATTCTTCTGATATGCCAGGAATCCCACGGCGGCTAGCAGAATATAGTCTGAACATAATCGTAGGCTTCAAGCCCGTCAAACAGACTCCACGCCGCTTTTCCGAGCCCAAACAACAAGCTATGGGCGAAGAACTAGACAAATTGCTAGAGGCTGGATTCATATGGGAGATCAAGCACCCCGAATGGTTGGCAAACCTGGTGATGGTACCGAAGAAAGATAAATCATGGCGGCTGTGTGTCAACTTTAAAGACCTTAATAAGGCCTGCCCTAAGGACCCCTTCCCTTAGCATGCATAGACTAGATTATTGATGCCACGGCCGGACACGACCCATTGTGCTTCCTTGACACTTATTCCGGATACGATCGGATCAAAATGAAGGAATTGATCAAGCTGCAACCGCATTCATCACCCCCTACGGGCCATTCTGCTTCAACACAATGCCTTTCGGGCTAAAAACGCATGGGCTACATACCAGCGCATGATTTAGACTTGTCTCGAGAAACATGTCGGTAAAATAGTCGAGGCATACGTGGATGACATGGTCATTAAAACCAAACACATCAGCCAATTGATTGACGACCTAAGGCAAACCTTTGCTAGACTGCGTGAGTATGATATACGACTCAATCCGGAGAAATGTGTCTTCAGAGTTCCCACTGGCAAACTACTCGGATTCATTGTTTCCCATAGAAGAATAGAAATAAATCCGCCTAAGATCCGCGCCCTATCGGAACTTGTGGTTCCTACAGAGCTAAAGCATGTCCAAAAGTTGGCGGGTTGCATGGCGGCGTTAAGTCGCTTTATTTCCTGCCTCGGTGAAAAGGCTTTACCACTCTACAGGTTGCTGAAACAGACCAATAATTTCAAGTGGACCGATGAGGCAGCGGCTGCGTTAGAGAAAATCAAAACACTGCTGGCAAGCAACCCCATACTCAAGCACCAGATGTCGGTGAACCAATGTTATTGTACATATCGTCCACCAATCAAGTGGTTAGCGCACTGCTCATCGTCAAACGAGACAAGGAGAGTCATAAATTCCGGATAGAGAAGTCGGTCTATTGTGTGTGAGAAGTGCTAACGCAATGCAAGTCCAAATACCCGCCTATACAGTGTTTATGGCATCATGGAATCTCAGACACTACTTTCAAGAGTGTTCAGTCACGGTGGCATCCGAATGTAACAGCCCGGATCCAACGCTCCAGAAGATTCCCCTTTTATTCCATTCTCGTCTGTGTTTCGTTTGGTTGTTGCATTCATCATTGCATCATTCGCATCATCTGCATAGCATCGTCACTCATTTTCAAAAACTTGCCTCCGTTCATAGTCGCCAGTTCTCTCCATTCTTGCTGTTGCCCGTTTCGAGACCAACCACACATGCATGCGCCCGCGACATCGATAAAATATTGTTTTTAAAGTGTGTATGAAATATTCCCGGATAGAGTTGAATATTCGCGTGCGGCCTTGTTTTATTGTAGGTGGACCGCCTGCCTAATTTCGTCGCATTCCGAGTTCGCCCGAATGGTTAACCGTAGCAGTGCGGTCATCGGTTTATTATCAGATGTTTTTCGATGTTTTAAAACCTCGTGTCACGGGTCACAAACCTCCCTCTCATCTCCTCATAGCCCATCTACACAGCCACGGCAGCCTAACCTAGCCTCTCCGCTTCCGGACTGTCCGATCGAGATCGAACGGTCTGAAAACGAACAAAAACTGCTAACCCTAGGCCCTAAATGCTATAAATAGACCCCACCTGCCTAATTGGGCAAACCCTAGCCGCCCAGGGATCCGTGCCGCCGCCAGCCGCCTTCCACCTTGCATAGGCCCGCCCAGGCCCATCTGGTGGCCCGCCCGGGCCCGGAACCGCCGCTGCCACCCGTTCCCAGCTCCCTGCACCCACATCAGATCGAGGGGAGGAGCCCCTCGATCCAGCTCCTTCTGCTACCACGAGGCCCTGCGCCTCCCGCTGCTAGCAGCTGTCCCTGCCGGAGCGAGCCGCCGCCGGCAAACCCCTGCCGTCCCTCGCCCGTGATCCTCCCTCTCCTTCCCTCCATCTCTCTCACCTCGCTCTCTCTCTCCCCCGCAGGAACCCGCCATGGCCGTCACCCCGCTGCAACCCCTCCGCCAGGCCTCCTCCGCGGCCAGATCCGGCGCCCCACGGCCGGATCCGCCAACGACCGTCCCCTCCGACAGCCCTGCTCACCTCCGGTCGCCCCTGACTTGCCATGGTCGCCTCCCTCCCCTCATCCGTTGGGAGCGAGGAGGAGGACAACGCCCGACCGTCGGCCTCCCGCTCGGCTCCACCATGGGCCACCAGGCCAAGGCCCAGCTCTTCAGTTCGTCGGCCCACGAGGCCCTGGGTGAGCGCCCCTTAGCTGTCCCTTGCCCGCATGCGCACTTTCGTTACCGTCGCCCATTGTTGTTGTTGGGATAGAGTCAGATTTGGCCCATAGACCTTTTTTTATTCTGCGAATTTTGCTAATTAACCTGTGATTTTCAGAATTCTAGGAAAACCCATGTTTTAAGAATGCTCATATATAATTAACCGTGCATCATATGTAAAAACTTAATGTATGAAAAATCCTTGGAATTTCGTGTATGTTCACAATAACCAACTCTCACATGTTTTTTAAATGTTTAACCTTGTTGTTTGCATTCATTTGCGTAAATGTCATGCTAAAATGATTTATTTCATAACTACTAAACCGTAGCTCCGATAAAAATGTTTCACATATGTAACTTGACTAGAAAAACGTGTAGAATCTCATGCCACACTTTATTTCCATGTTTAATAAATATAAACATGTGAATTTCAGATCTGGACCAAACTTAAAATATGCATATGAGGTCGTTTCGGAATTGTTATTCGTTCCTTCCGGGCTCATTTAAAATGCCTAGATGATATAGTTGTTCATGCTTCACCTCTTGCCATGTTTAACAACATTTAATATTGATGAGTACCTAAACAGGAGTGAACTAAATAATTTGAACGTGGAGTTTCATCAATATGCAACTCATTGCATATTGAACTTCACTTAATATGTAGTGGTTGTTTGTTGTGCTTGCCATGCCAAGCCCTATGTTGCATATTAAATCGGACATGAATCATATTTGTTTGCGCATCGTGTCATGCATATGTTATGGTGAATCTTGTGTTGTTTGTTGTTTCTGGATTACTTCTTCTCGATACAGTTTCGAAAGCGTTCGGAGTGTGAGGATTCATTCGACTATATTGGTTCGTCTTCTTCATGGACTCGTTCTTCTTCTAAGCGGGATCTCAGAAAAGATAACACATTTCCCTCGATACCACTACTATCATTTCTATGCTAGTTGTCCCGCTTTTATCGTTATGTCTTGCTACCTACCACTTGTTTGTCAAGCCTCCAACATTGCCATGAAAAGCCTCTAACCCTCCACCTTCCCAGCAAACCTTTGTTTGGCTATGTTATCGCTTGCTCAGCTCTTCTTGTAGCATTTCTAGCTGCAGGTGCAATTGCTTCCATGTGACAACATTGACATTCTTTTGTTATCAAAATATTATTGCTATTTAATTTAATGCACTTATACACTTGGTAAAGGGTGGAAGGCTTTCCCTTTTGCTTGGTGTTTTGTTCCACTCTTGCCGCCCCTAGTTACTTGTGAACCAGTGTTATATTCCATAATTGAGCGCTCCTAACATGCTCGAGGTTGTTATGGGGACCCCCTTGATCTTCGTTTTAGGATAAAGCTTGTCTAGCAAGGCCCAACAATGGTACTATTTGCTTAATAACAACTAAAATTTTCATAGGGCATGATCACCCCGTGGATAATTAATCAACAACCCGGGCCAGTGTTCCTCATGAGTGTTGGTCCAAAACGGGCTGCCTGTGGGGCCGCCTCGAGGAAACTCGGGGATTGGTTTTCCCTGTAGCTAGTCCCATCCGGTTGTGTCCTGAGAACGAGATACACGTCTCCTATCGGGTTCGTTGACACGTCGGGCGGTCTTGCTAGACTTGTTTTACCTTTCTCGAATGTCTTGCGTGAGGAACTCTGATCTTCTTCGGGCTATCTCGAGGTGTCGGATTTCCTTTGGAATTGCCTAGGATGATCATGAGATCCGTGGTCGAGGTTATTCCCGCGGCGTGTGGTTAATTTGTGATGGATGAGTTGGAGCACCCCTGTAGGGTTAAATCTTTTGGAAAGCCGTACCCGTGGTTATGTGGCAAACTTGGATACTTTGTTTAACACCCGGTCATAGCAAACTTGAAGTAAACCCAAATAAAATACACCAACTGTGTGCGTAACCATGACTGTCTCTTCTCATGAGTTCTTATCCGAGAGAGAACATGGTGGGATTATGTTTGACGTAAGTAGGTGTTCAGGATCAGTTAGTGATCATTACTAGTTCGCGTCCGTTATGCGTAGACCACCATACTTTATTTTTTGCATTCGTAAGTTAGCCACTCAAATAAATGCTTAGTCGCTTGCTGCAGCCTCACCACTTAACCATACCTCACCCATTAAGCTTTAATAGTCTTGATACCCTTGGAAATGACATTGCTGAGTCCCTATGGCTCACAAATTACTACGACAACAGTTGCAGGTACATGTAATGCGATGATTGAACGTGAGCGCGATGCTTGTTTGTTTGGAGTTCTTCTTCTTCATCATCAATCTAGGATGGGTTACAGGCGGCAGCCTGGGATAGCAAGGATGGATGTCATTTTATCGTTTGTGTTCGTCCATAGTCGGACCCTGCTCTTCTTTATGATGTTTGAGTATGTTGTTGTATTGATGTGATCTTGTTGTAGCTTGTGGCGAGTGTAAGCCAATTCCATATACCCATCTCTTCTGTACATGTACTTGTAATGATATCCATTCTTGCAACACGACGAGATGCGCTCATATCCCTGTCGAGACCCTCGAGCCAAAATAAGGATAGGATCGCATCTTGGGCGTGACACCGAAGTACCCGTGAACGATATAATCAATAACAGTGACGCCACCGGTCGCATAGTCAAATGGGTCATTGAACTCCTTCCTTTCGAAATCGCCTATAAGCCATGATGAGCTATTAAATCTCAGGTGTTGGCAGATTTACTCGCCGAATGGAGAGAGGCCGAGCTCCCCAGGGAATATAGTACATACTCCCATTGGATGCAGTACTTCGCCGGATCCAAAACATTGGTCGGACTGGGGGCTAGAGTTATTCTCACATCTCCCACAAGTGACAACATCTGATACATGTTGCAAATCATGTATGCCGATTCCAACTACGCAGCCAAATACGAAGCACTTTTGCACGATCTTCAGATGGCAGCATCAATGGGCATACAATGGCTGGAGGTACAAGGAGACTCCAACCTAGCCATCTCTCAAATCAATGGCGAATTCGATGCCAAAAATCCGAAAATGGCGGCATATAGAAACGTCGTCCTTAAAATATCTGCATCGTCTGAGGGGCTGGAATTCCATCATGTCGCTAGAGACAACAACCAAGCTGCTGACATACTGGCCCGCATGGGGGGCAAACGCGACCCTACCCGGAAAAACATCTTCCTTGAATGGCTCTTCAAGCAGCCGGTGGTTTGGCAGGACGACAATAAGGGCACCGGATCCATCAGTGCGCAAGAGGTTGTTCCCCCTATAAACAAACCAGACGACCAAATCATTGGCGGCTTCGTAATGAACGAAATGCCTTCGGCTCATGAGGTCATCGCAGTAATCGCACCATGGACCGAGCCCTTCCTCGCTTACCTTCTTCGCCAAGAACTCCCCGATGATCAGACAGAGGCGAGATGCATAATTCGGCGATCCAAGGCTTATAAAGTCTACGAGGGTGAGTTATACAAGAAAAGCACCACCGGAATACTCCAGCGGTGCATATCTGAGGAAGAAGGAAAGCAGCTCTTGGCCGAAGTCCATGTAGGAATGGGCGGACACCACACCGCAGCAAGGGCCTTAGTAAGCAAGGCCTTTCGAGTTGGTTTCTTCTATCCCACCGCTTGAGCGGACGCCTAGACACTTGTCCAGCATCGCGTGGGATGTCAACTATTTGCAAATCAAATCCACATGCCCCCAACAGCTCTTCGGACTATTCCGATTACCTGGCCTTTTGCGGTCTGGGGCTGGATATGGTTGGACCACTTAAAGGGGGGACCAAGAAGAATAAATATCTACTGGTAAGGGTTGACAAGTTCACCAAATGGATCGAAGCAAAACCTATCAAATCAGGCAAGTCCGGCCCAGTAGTCGACTTTATATCCGGATGGTACACCGTTACGGTGTCCCACACAGTATAATAACGGAGAATGGATCCAATTTCACCGCCCAAGAGGTAAAGTAATGGTGCACAAACATGGGCATCAAGCTTGATTACGCATCGTGTATCACCCGAAGACCAATGGACAAGTCGAAGGGGCCAACAGCCTCATCATGAGTGGTATTAAACCACGTCTGGTCCGGTCTCTTCATGAACCCGACTGCAATTGGGTAGAGGAGCTTGACTCCGTTCTATGGGGTCTGTGTACCAACCCGAATCGATCAACGGGATACACACCATTCTTTATGGTCTACAGGGCAGAAGTAGTCCTTCCCTGTGATATTATTCACGACGCACCAAGGGTGCATATGTATGAAGAAAAGGAGGTCGCGTTAGTTCAGCAGGACGACTTGGACGCCTTACAAGGAGAGTGCGACATAGCTCGGGCTCGCTCTACTTTTTATCAACAGCAGGCCCGACATTACCAGAGCAGGGAGGTTAGGGCAAAGGCGTATAATGTGGACGAACTCGTCTTACAACTCCTGGAGAAGCAGAAGTATAAACTCAATCCCAAGTGGGAGGGCCCCTTCATAATTGACGAAGTACTCACACGAGGGGCTTATCGTCTTCGCAACCAATCGGATAACCGCCTCGAACCAAACCCATGGAACGCAACTCGTCTTCAGCGCTTTTACAGCTAGACCGGTGTTGTCATACTTTTTACCTTCCTTTTCTTTTTGTTTCTTTCCTTTCATAATTCTTTCCCTTCGACCTTGATTTTGCAGGTTCGTATTTCTTTTCCCAAGTCTATGTTCGGCTAAACCGAGCCCATGTTAAGTTTTTTGGCATACATTCTCAAATGTTAAACCCGAACAAAACACTTGGGGGCTTCTTCCTGAAGCCGATGATTATATATTTCAAGCATCTATTCACATTTATTGTGTATGCATGTTTCCCTTGTCGATTTTTAAGCCATTATATGCATCAATTAGAACTAAGATTTTTGCCAAGCTGGGTTGTCTCGCTCCTGTGTTTACCCTCTACATTCTCGATTGTTCGACTAGAGGGTAAAGGGAGCACCTCTGCGATTGTTACGACCGGATCACCCGGATAAGTACCTCAGAAGGGTGAAGCCAAAATCTAGCTATCTTTAGCATACAATTGGTCGGCTAGGACGGAAGCAACAAATAAAAGTATGGTTGTTATCACAATTACTTGGGCTTCTTTTCTCAAAAAAGCCATTAGTCGCATACTAGCAGCATACGGCCTTACTATCTACGATTTACATAGCAGCCTGAAGGAAGGTACCGATACAGGTACTATTTTCTTTGGAAGATGTTTCTTACGCTAAGAAGTAATATAGCATATCTCCCTGTGCATTTTCTGTTTGTTCGTACCAAATGGTCGGCCCGGTCCCGCGAAAGAATTCCCTCTTATCAAAGGATATTTGATAAGGAACACTCCCAACCTCTTAGCTAGGGAGGTCGAAGCCGATGGCTGGTTAAGACAAAGTTTAAAGCACAGACGGAGCAATTTTTGATTTAAAGTACATAGTTACATAAAATCGCACATCTAGCTGGTGGTCAAGATTGTCTATTAAGGCATCCAGGGTGCAATCTTCTTGCGAGAGACGAGCGGCGGGCATCACTTGGTCATACACCAAATGAAGTGGCACTTCTTGCCCATCCGGCCCAACTGAGCCATATGCTCGAGGTTAAGACCGGTATAACAGGTCTTAATCATCGCCCATGCCTCTCGTGCTCCCTCTCGGTAGGCCGATGTCTTCCATAACTCAAAACGACACCGGGCTCCCTTGAACCGATTAGCCAGTTCGGCCAGCCCCTCCGGAGGCTTCTCGGCAGGCCATAGCACTTTCATAATACTCCTCATAGCCTTTTGAGCCTGCTCATGTACGACAGAAAGTTCCTTCAGAAGGTTCCCTCGGTAGGATCCGATCTCTTCTTCAAGCCACCCGGTTAGGAGACCTATACATGAGACGAAGCATGTCCATTACACTTCATGTATTGGAGGTACCCTTCAACGTTATAATCGCACTTACCAAACATGCCCCTCTGTAATTTTTTGTTCTCTTCTTGGGTTTGAGACAATTAAGTTTTTAAACTCTCAATTGCTTCGGCGTGCTGCCAGTTTTCTGACTGGAGACGGTTCTTCTCCTCTAGATTTTGTTGTGACAAAAGGCAGACGACCTCATACTAGGACTCGGCGTACCTCTAGGATTCTCAAGCCGCATCTAAATCTTTTTGCAACTGCCCTATAGACTCAGCCGCTACAAAGTACCCTTGCGTCAGCAACAGGCTATATACTAAGATCGACAAAATGGACATACTCACCATGCGCCTCCCGGGTAAAATTCTTCACTTGTTCAAGTTCGGCCTCCACGGTTTGCACCTACGTTCGGCTCACTTCCAGGTCATTGGCAAATTGCTCATTATGCTTCCTTGAAGCCTACATCATCAATAAAATATTATGCAGATCCTTAACTCGGTCGTCCCGACCAATTCAAGGCTCTAGGGCTACTAGGTTAATATGTGTGTCCGGATTATTAAAACCGATCACTCACCTCCAGGCTGGACGATATCAGTTTCACGGCTTCCTCAAGCCCAGCTCGGGCAGCTCTGATGTATGCATCTACCGAACATAGAGCATTAAACTCTTGTCCGTAAAACGCCTGGTGGCGCAGGGCTTCTTGTCACCGTCGGTGGTTCATCGCACTCTCTACCTCAGAGTTAGTGACTGACATCCTCTCAGAATCTTTAGGGGCCTGATTGGCCACAGGGGCCTCCGCGGCAAGTTCAGCATGAGCAGATGTGGGGACCCAGACTCATAAGTCGTGATCACCGAATGCACGTGTACAGTGATCCCAGAGATCAATGCTCACTAAACACACAGAAGTTGAATAACGAGAGTCTTATATCCACACTTAACGTCTTACACAAATAATGACCACGAAGGACTTAGTCTTACATAGATAGGGCCACGAGGGCCAAACACTTAAACTATAACAAGCAGCGGAAATCTTGGTCGAAAGCGTGAACCCATGCCATCTGCCTTAACCTACATGCATTCTGACTGGGAAGCGTCCTAGTTCGCATGTTCGTCTCCAACGAACTCTTCAACAAACTCTTGTTCTTCCATGCCTAGCCAATTAAATAACCAGTGGCAAGCCAATGAGTACTTTGAATGTACACGCAAGCAATCCAAGTTGTGGAACAAGGCACAATGATGCATGGTATAGCACTAAGTAGGTAAATTTGCAGAAAGCTAATTTTGTATGCAAACGACATGATCAAGTAACGAGTGAGCATGCGTCAACAACTAGTAGGTATCCAAGTGAACCAGATACCATCATAACTGTTGGGTGAATATCTCATGTTCACGCTAAGTCATCGGACTTAGTTCAATCCTCACGATAAGTCATCGGACTTATCTCATGTGACCTCTTGTCACCATCACATCCATACTCACACCAAGTTTCACGAAAACATCCGGACATAGTTTAAGCAGCACCACCCAACTGTCCTTGACCGTGGACACGGCTATTCGAATAGTTTTACACTCTGCAGAGGATGCACACTTTACCCACAAGACTCGGGAAACTTTCGTGTCATCCACGACTCGTGGTATATAACATACCCAAGGTAAGCACCCGAACAATTCCTTTCCCATGGTGATACTATACAAAGAGTCCACTCGTTGGTGCCATCCCTCATAATATACATCACTCGTATCATCCATGAGGGAACGCAATGGTGTGCCCGGTGCCTGTAAAGACAGCGCATGACCTTCCTCTGTGGGACGACCCCGTCTCAAGAGTGACCACTTCACTCTTACCACTAGTAATGCGGGCCCCTTGCTAGTACCAACCATAGTAATCAACAAAGCCCCATCCCATAAGGGGTATCGTGGTCGTGCATGTAAGGTTGGGACGGTCGACAAATCTTAAATCTAATCCGTTTTTGAAAACATAATCTCAACTTGCTTCGACACACCGCTTCTTTCTCAAGTGGTCACCCATCATCTCATCATCTCCCTTGGGCATTAGTGGCACCCGCCGGGTCAAAAAGTCTTTGAAATCATATCCATCCTTGCCATCACTATGCACAAGTCCCATCCCATTTGCGTAGCATCTATTAGCAACCTAACTACTCCCACCCGCACAACCCTCATAAGGTGGTAGGGTTATGCACGATGCAAGTGTCAATGGAGAAGTACCGGAGGCATCCCACCGAAAGGGGAACACCACCATACATGATCCAATACGATGAAAGTAAAGTGCTATATGACATGCAAAAAAGGTTTCTTATCATGGTCAAAGGGTTGCTTGCCTGGCTCAACAAAGTCTCTGGTGTCTTCGAAGTCTTCGGGTCCAACTTCTTCGTCAACCGTGCAATCTATCGTCGCGAAATAAAACGATAAAAATAAGCAATCACACAAAATAGAGCACTCATTCTACTACAAAAATATTAACCTACTCTCATAAATACTACATGTCATACTAAAAATATTCTCCTAGAGTTTTATTGTGAAAAAGATCTTGGAAATAAAATAACAAAGGCAAAAAGGTACGCATATATAGGTTTTAAAATAAAACAGTACTTAAATCATATTCAAACATTTTTAGAAATGGCACTATTAAATTCTAGGGATTATTTTGTGAATTTAGGTGGAAGAAAAATTGGCATTGGATAAATATTTCATTCTGTGGGATTTTTGCAAATAACAGAATAAAAAGAAAAGTAAAAAGGCTATTGTGCCCCTTCGGGCCAGAATGCTTGGCCGAAACTGGCCCAAGAGGGAAGCCGGCCCAGGCGAGGAGCCGCGCGCGGCAGGTTTGTTTTTAAACCTGCCCGTGGGCCCGGCCTGCCAGAGAGAGAGGGGGGGCCCACAGCGGAGGAGGGGCTCACCGGAGGGCTTCCGGCCATGGCGAAGGGAACGGAGGGCACTCGTGGGTTCCTAGGAGCATCGCGCGTCGAAGGGGGGTCGCAGGGTTGCCGAGGAGAGAGGGGAATGCTGGCGAGGGGGAAACCTGACTGCGGTGGCATGGGTTTAGGTCGAGAGAAGGCTCCCGACCACGGGGGAGAGAGCTCTGGGCATGGGGAGGATGCGGAGGGAGAGGGGGAGCAAGGAGAGACGATCAGGAGGAGTGGGGACCTATTTATAGGCGGTCGCCGGTCCACCGAGGGTGTTGTGCGCCGGCGAGCACGGGGTGCTCGCCACAGGCCATGGGGGCGGGCAAGGCCGTGTCTAGGGGCTACCTGGACTCGGTCCGTGTGCGGGAGGAGGGAAAGCAGTTAGGATGGGGGTAGAGGTGCGCGCGTGTGAGCGCGGCCACTGGCCGATTCGGGCAGTGCCGTGCGTGGGCGAGAGAGAGAGGGGAAAGAAAGGGGCGACCAGGCGGCGTGCTGCTGTTGGGACCCCGATCCTTAGTCATATGAATCTAGACTGTAACATATCACATCGCTTTGCGGCCTCACGCACGGTAAACTCCATGGCTGCAGCCTTACCTTAGCCGGGACCGTTTGCTTATTTTGGCTCACGTATGTGAACATGTCGCTGGCAATCAAATGATAGAGAACTAGGGCCAACATGACTAGTCATAGAACCCAAGTGGCACACCCATACGGAAACAGGCATACGTAACCCAGCAATGCAGGTGTCGGCCTCAAGAGTGTGTAGACGAGTCATAGCAAGCTACAAGGACTCCATTACGCCGTGGGACATAAATGTCATCACTGCACGTAGACGAGTCGTAGCAGGCTACAGGGACTCCATTACACTGCGAGACATTTCCCCAAAAGGACAGACACAGCAGCAAGGAAGGATACATGTCGGTCAATCAATGTGTCCGGAGCAGTAGCAAGGTACCAAGGCTCAGTGGAAGCACAAAGAGGCAGTTTCCCGTAAAGAGTACTACTAAAGGCACATAACTAGGTGTCGGATCCCATACATACCGTTGCACGTCACACGTACGCACAACATGCCCGATATGCATAGATACAACTATGGCATCACAACATAACCATACAACAACACAACTTTTATTTAAGAGGCTCAGACGAGCCTTGCATAATATGTTCTTACAGGTAGGGGTCACATGACCCGACACTCAAGTCATACAAACAAGTTCACATAAACCAAGCAGAAGCATAAAGCTGTCTGAGTACAGACAGATGAAAGGGTAAAAAGGCACATGGCCTAACTATCTACAGCCCGCCATAGGGCATAAGGTCATAGCTGGGACACCAGCTATTCAGCATCGTCGACATCTAGAATGAACCCACCTGATGGGTCCTGAGTCTCATCTACAACATTTATTACGCAAATGTGAATACAAACGTACTCAGCAAGTCTTTAAAACAGACCTAGACTATTCATGCTCATGTATCAACAAGGGGAGTGGTGGAGTTTATGCAGCAATGCCAGCTTTGACTCATGGCTAACCTACACTACACCATTTTAGCTCTTGTTTAATTCTTAGATATCGCACACGATTCCACTAACTCCATAACAATAGACCACAATGGATTCACTTCTGTCTCCTACGAGAGTGCCATCCACGATACTCACACTTGTCTTGATATTTTTTATGAGTATCCATTTGATTATCTATGAACAGCATAAGTTCTCCAAGTAGTCCATATCCGAGGATGCGACTATTCGAATAGTTTCATACCCTGCAGGGGTGTACTTCTTCACACACACTCTCGCCACTTATCGTTGTGTGCTCATAAAACCATGCACCTCAGCAACCTTCAAGCGAAAGCTCGGCGAGGGAGTCGGCCACGACCGTCAATCACACAAGACCTCTAGTCCAGGCTATCGCCTATTTGAGACTGAACCCGCATGGAAGTCCGGCCGAAGTTTCCGCTACAGCCCCAAACAATGTGCGTAGGGTTCACAAGCCCACCATTCCGGTGACCCTTGGTACACCATGCCACTGCCTACCGCGTCGTAACCCGCCCCTAGGGTCAGCGCTACGCACGGCCTCCGGCATGCTATAAACACCAGAAACTACTTGCAACTCCTGGACTAAGGACTAAGCGATTGATAAGTCGAGCGGGGTCATATTTCAGGGCCCAGCATGTGGTAGTATCTAGTCTTGGATTACAAACACAAAACTTAGTTCCTAAGAACGGTCCCAATGAGACAACCCGCTATGTACTCCTACATAGCCTCTCATCGCTATCTTTACCAAATCGGGTTCATCATAAGCTTATCACATCAGAACAACATTGTCTCACTCCAGTTCATCACCCAGATGAATCAGACCTGACACAACTCTAAGCATAGCAGGCAAAGTAAGCAAAGCACATCATGGCACAAGCATCTACCAGGTATGCTAGGTTGCAAGGTTTAGCTATTTACTGTGACAATGACAGGTCATGCAAAAGAATAGGTTCATCTACCGTGTTTGACAGACAAGTGAATGTTTGTCCTAATGCAATAAACAAGAGCAAAAGCGAGAGAGTGGGATGTTATCGAAATGATCAAAGGGGTTGCTTGCCTTGCTGGGTAGCGGAAAGGTTTTCTCCTTTGTTGGAATACTCGAAGGTATCCTTAGAAGCAGGGCCTACCGCAATGCAGATAAATAGCAATCAATACATGCAAGTGCAACAATATGATGTATGATCATGACATGGCAGCATGTATGGATGAGCTAATGCAACTATTGTCCAAGTTAATTTGAAGTGAGTTTAATATAGGTTCAAAATCATTCTCCATTTCATATTTCATAAGTTAACCTATTAGTAAATGTCAATGTTCATCTACATAGGTTACTCTAACATGCATCATAATGGCACCATTGGATTCGTTGGATTTTTCTGATAAATTTTCATACATAAATTATTTTCATCTGATTTACAGATTAATTTATATGATTTTAGAAGTTTTAAAGATTTTCTGGAATTATTTAAATCAGATATTCCTTTATTGCATCAGCACTGCGTCAGCAATGCATCAACAATGCGTCAGCAGTCGGCTGACCGAACCAGGTCAAACCTGACATGTGGGAACCACATGTCAGTCACTCAATCACTTAACCAATGAATTTAAGACTAATCCTAATTACTTAACAGCACTGGGCCCACTGGTCAGTGGGTCATTAACATAATTAGTTTAGTTAATTAATTTTTTTAATCTAATTCTAATTAAAAAGGCCGGGCCCACTTGCTAGTTGACCTGGGGTCAAACCCCCGTGGTCAACACCGGTTGACTCGGCGGCGTTGAGCTGCCGACGACGTTAGAGACGGCGGAGAGGGTCGGAACCCCTTCTCCGGTGACCAAACGGATGGCGGAGGGGCACCGATCTACTCTGCTTGCTCACGCGTGTCGAGCCTGACACCTCCCAGGGGCTGGGATGGCCGGAATCGGCGCCAGCGACGAGCACGATGGCTGTCGAAGCTCGGGCGAGCACAGGCTCGTCGAGCCAGAGCTTGAATGAGCCACCTAAGGACTCCTAAGGCTGCCTGGGATCATCCTGAGCACGACTACGTGCTTAGGTGCGAGCTTGGGCCGCTGCAGCGATGGCCACGTCCTCACCGGTGGCGAGGAGCTCTCGGACCTGAGGAAATCTGACGCTGGAACGCTCTAGCGACGAGGAAAAGAGGGGGAAGAGGGTCAGGGACTCACGGCGGTTGTAGAGGCGTCGAGAGTGGGCTCGGGGAAGGCCTGGAGCAGCGGCGAGCTTCACTTCTTCGCCAGAGGCCGGAGGTTGAAGACGACAATGATGCGGCGATGGAGAGTTCCCAATGATGGGTGGCTCGGTGAGAAGGAAGAGGGCGACAAGGCGGAGCGATTGGGGGGCTCAGGAGCGAGGGGGAGTGGCTGGAGTGATGGCGCTACGGCGGTGGGGCTTCGGCGGCCATGGCGACAGAGGGGAGAGAAGGAGAGACAAGCGAGAGCGAGAGAGAGAGAGCGATGGGGACGGCTCTCTGAGCTTATCCCCGTCGCCCTGGCAAGGGGGAAGCAGGCAGGCAGCTACCAGCATGGAGGCACGGTCGTGCACGCGCGGCGGCCACACGCCCGTCCTCCTGGCCGCCAGGAGGACGATGACCTCCCTGGGCCAGGTGGGCCGGCCTGGCCTGGGCCTAGGTGAGCTTCCCCTTTGCTTTTCTTTTTTCTGAGTCTGTATTATTTTCTATCATTTGTTTTATTTATTTTTAGACACAATTGCTAATTATAAAATCTCCCAAATATTTTATAGAGCTCAGTTTGAATATTTCAAACTTCTATAAAAAGTTTCAGGATATTTTGAAATCTAAAATAATGATAATGCTTTATTTGGCATTTTCAGAGGCTTTATTTTTTATTTTTAAAATGCTATAAATGTTCAAATATTTAAGATGGCCCCTGATATATTCATGTCCATATTTATCAGACATAGGGGACATTTTAGATGGGCATTTTGAATTTGTTGGTTTTTCACAAACTTTGAATAGTTTGATTCAAGTGAGAGTTTGGGGTTTCTTTTAATCCCCATTTCAACTTGATGCAAAAATGAAATATGATGCACACACATGTTGTCCTAAGGCAACTAGCTAGGGATGTGACAGCTGCGGACGCCAAGGGGGGCAGAGGGGACATGTTGGGGCGGCCCGAGGTGGTCGGGGCTACCCGTTGGCTGGCGCCTACAGTGCGTGTTCGCACTATAGCGCACTCCAAAGCGCGAGCTCTGCATGCCAGGGCAATATTTTAGCCCCCTGCATGTCCTCTTGTGCCTTGGGATATTGGAGATGCCCAAATACTAGGATAGGCTAGGGGTAAGCTCTAGAGGAGTCTTAGGGAAGAAGGAAATGGGGAGAGAGGATAGAAATGGTGCTGCCAGGGGTAGAAACAGGAGTTTCACCCTACTTCCTGGTGACCTGGGGTCTTGGGGTCCTTACTGGAGGTAAAATGCATCTACGAGAGACTGTGGTAGAAAGTTGGGGGCAAGGGCAAAAGGTTAAGAGGTAGAAATAGGGGTTTTACAAAATCACCAGAAGGTGTTTGGTGGAGTTTTGGGCAAGAAATATTTACCATCTTATAGAGATATTTACCAGGGTCAAGGGCTAGGTAAAAATGAGATGCTTCACCAAATTTGAGCTCAAGGGTAAAAAGTTGATAATGGAAATTTGGTGAACCCTAGAAATTGGCAGAAACTGATTTCTATAGATCCAATGATGCTACGCTTTAACCCTTGATGCACCACTTAGTGTATCATCACTATTTGGCCATTAGAGCCTGCCCACAAAGTTTGAGGCCAAGGGGAGACACTTCACAATGTAAAGTTTCTCAAATTTGATTCTAGACAGGAATGGTTTTGGGATGATTTGATGAACCAAACCAACTTGGATTGGGATGAAACTTTGCAAGATCATCACCCATGACAGTGTTGACTTGCTGGAATTTTCCTGGAATTTATTGAGAATATTTCTTATAGAAATATTCCAAAAGTTTTATCTAAACAGAAGGGGTTTTGAGGGGTTTTGCCTATGATCTGATCATGCCCTTGTGTTGAAACTCATATATATGGAAAATATATGTCCACTGAGTTTCTCTAAATTTTCTCAAATATTTTTAAAGCATTTAAATATATTTTTCTTAGGAAAAACCATTTTTGGCCTTAAGAAAAAGACTTTAAATAAAATATGAAAATAATCTTCAAAAATAATATTTGGTGGTTTTGAGAAGTCATATTTATAGTACGTTTGAAATAAAGCCTTTGGGAAAGAAGGGTCCACCTGATTTGAGGACTTTCAGTGCAAACCTCATTTCAGGGGGTTTTGGAAACTTAAATTAAATAAATCATTTTTGGTTAAAACAAAATTTGATAAAAATAGTTTTGGGAACTATTCACATGGCATGGTCATTGGGCAAGGGGTTTGGAGCAAGGAATATTATTATGAAGTGGAATAGAACCTAGTAGTGCCATAAAACACAATCAACAAGCAAGCAATCAACATAGCAAGCAAGCACAAACACATAGAAAAAAGTTTTAGTTGGCTCCAAATTTTATAAACCCAAACATAACAATGTGCTACAAACATAGGGTATGACAGACCTTCCCCCCTTATAAGAATCTTGTCCCTGAGATTCCTAGGCTAAGCGCTAAAAAGATAAGGGAACTCTGATCTAAGATAATCTTCATGCTCCCAGGTTGCTTCTGCTTCAGTGTGGTTGCTCCACTGGACCTTCAAGTACTTGATGGTGCGGCTTCGGGTGCAACGCTCGGCTTCATCCAATATGCGAACTGACCTCTCATGATAAGTGAGATCTGGCTGAAGATCGATGGCTTGATGGTCGATGTCCTTGTAGAGGTCAGGGCAGTTGGGAACTTGCAGACACTTCCGGAGCTGTGACACATGAAAGACGTTGTGCACATCTGAAAGCTCGGAGGGTAACTCTAGCTGATATGCAACTTCTCCTTGCCTTGCGGTGATCTTGAAGGGGTTGATGTATCTGGGTGCGAACTTCCCTTTGACGTGGAAACGCTTGGTTCCTTTGAGAGGCGTGACACGGAGGTAGACATAATCTCCGACATTGGGGTTTAGTTCTCGGCGGTGAGAATTGGCATGGCTCTTCTGTCTTGACTTGGCAGTCTCAAGACATTCTCGGACAAGCTGAACTTGCTCTTCAGCTTCACGGAGGATGTCCGGTCCAAAAGTAAATCCTTCTCCGGTCTCTGACCAGTTGAGGGGAGTACAGCACTTGCGTCCATATAACACCTCAAATGGTGCCATCTGAAGACTCGACTAATAGTTGTTGTTGGATGAGAACTCGGCGAAGGGTAGGCAATCTTCCCACTTGGCTCCATATGCCAAAACACAAGCATGGAGCATATCTTCGAGTATCTGATTTACTCGTTCTATTTGCCCACTAGTCTGGGGGTGAAAAGCAGTGCTGAAGGAGAGCTTGGTTCCCATAGCTTCTTGAAACTTCTTCCAGAATCTTGAGGTGAAGTGGGTCCCTCGATCTGACACGATCTCCTTTGGAACTCTGTGAAGACTCACAATGCGGTTGATGTAGAGGTTTGCAAGCTGGCTTCCATCGTAGGTGGTTCTGACGGGGATGAAGTGGGCTACCTTGGTCAGGTGGTCAACGATGACCCAAATGGAATCATGTCCCTTGCTTGACATTGGTAAACCGGTGATGAAATCCATCTCGACTTTGTCCCACTTCCATTCGGGTACTTTGAGAGGTTGCAATAGCCCAGCGGGTCGCTGATGCTCAGCCTTGACCCTCTGGCATATGTCACACTTAGCCACGAACGTGCCTATCTCCTGTTTCATGCCATGCCACCAGAATCTTGCCTTGAGGTCTTGATACATCTTGGTTCCTCCAGGATGGATGGAGTAGGGAGTGTCATGAACTTCTTGCAAGATCAGGTTCTTGAGCTCCTCTTTGTTGGGTACGCAGATGTGATTCCCGAACCATACAACTCCTTGTTCATCCACTGAGAATCATGGGGCCTTGCCTGCCTTGATCTTCCTCTTGATTCCTTCAATGCTCTCGTGTCCCTTCTGGGCCTCTTTGATATCATCCATCAAGGTAGGCTTTGCTTTGAGGTTAGCGAGGAATCCTGGGGCAACCAGTTCCAGGCCGAAGCTTTCAAGTTCTTCATCTAAGGCGGGTAGCCTTTCCTTAATCATGGCATTCAAGGAACAAGCCTTTCTGCTTAAGGCGTCTGCTACCACATTGCCTTTCTGGGGTGGTATTGAACACTGAGGTCATAATCCTTGATCAATTCCAACCATTTTCGATGCCTCATGTTCAACTCCCTTTGAGTGAAGATATACTTCAAACTCTTGTGGTCTATGACTATCTCACATCGCTTCCCCAGAATCTAATGTCGCCATGTCTTCAAGGCATGAACCACGACTGCCAACTCGAGATCGTGAGTCGCGTAGTTCTCTTCATGGGAACGTAGCTGTCTGGACAGATATGCTATGACTCTGCCTACTTGCATCAGAACACCTCCAAGTCCGGTTCTTGATGCATCACAATAAACCACAAACTCCTTGTGAATATTGGGGGTGGCCAAAACTGGGGCTGTGGTCAATCTCTTCTTGAGCTCCTGGAAGCTTTCCTGGCACTTAGCGGTCCACTCGAACTTCTTATCCTTCTTCAAAAGCTAGGTCATGGGCCGGGTAATGCTTGAGAACCCTTCCACGAACTTGCGGTAATATCATGCAAGTCCGAGGAAGCTCCTGACTTCCTTCACGGTGGTTGGGGTTTGCCATTCAGTCACGGCTTCAATCTTGGCAGGATCCACTGATAACCCTTCTGCAATCAGCACATGACCCAAGAATCCAACTTCATGCAGCCAAAATTCACACTTGCTGAACTTGGCATAAAGCTGGTGCTCTCGAAGCTTTTCTAGGACCAATCTCAAGTGTTCCTCATGTTCTTCTTCCGACTTGGAAAAGACGAGTATGTCATCAATGAAGACAACAACGAACTTGTCCAAGTACTCCATGAAGACCTTATTCATGAGGTACATGAAGTAGGAAGGGGCATTAGTTAACCCGAATGACATGACCGTGTATTCATACAGGCCATACCGTGTTACGAATGTCGTCTTCGGAATGTCTTGGGGTCTGATCTTCAGCTGATAGTACCCAGACCTGAGGTCGATCTTGGAGAACACCTTGGCTCCGTTCAACTGATCAAACAGGTCTTCAATCTTGGGGAGTGTGTACTTGTTCTTTATCGTGACCCCATTGAGAGAACGGTAATCGACACAAAGTCTGATAGTTCCGTCCCTCTTTGAAAAAAATAGAACATGCGATCCCCAAGGAGAGGCACTAGGGCGAATAAATCCTTTCCTGAGCTGCTCTGCTAGTTGCTTCTTCAACTCAGCCAACTCTTCGGATCCCATCCTGTAAGCCTTCTTATAGATGGGCCTTGATCTGGGCATAAGCTCAATGATGAACTCAATGTCGCGGTGAGGAGGCATTCCAGGCAGCTCATCAGGAAACACATCCGGGTACTCATATACCACTGGCACTTGATCCAACTCAACTCCCGATAGGCAGTTAGCCTAAGGGGCTTGGGTGGAGGCAGGGTTGGGGACATACTTGACTTCCACTCCTTGGCTATTAGTCATGGTGACAATCCTCTTGGCACAGTCTAGCATGCCTTGGTGCTTGGTCAACCAATTCATGCCAAGGATAACGTCCAAGCCGGGTGAATCCAGAACTATAAGGTCTGCTAGGAAGTCTACCCCGTTGATGTCAATCTTCACTCCCTTACACCCTATCCTAGACTTCATAACTGAACCGGGGGTTTGTATCAACATACGACTACCCAGGGGCGTAGGTTTCATGCCACTCTCTAGTGCAAAAGTTTGGGTGACAAAAGAATGCGAAGCTCCACAATCAAACAATACTGTTGCTGGGGTTGAGTTGACGAGGAACGCACCCAGTATGACGTCCGGGTCTTCCTAGGCTTCCTGTACGGTGACGTGATTCACACGACCCTTGCCATTGTTGGGCTGGTTGCGGGGAGTCAGGCTCCTTGGCGATGCTCCACGGGCTTGACCTTGAGCTGGCACATTGGAGCATGGTGCATCTGGCTTCCTATTAGGGCAAAGCTTAGAGATGTGTCCAGACTGACCACATCCAAAGCAGGTGACCTGCCCAGGGTTGTTGTTGAAGTTTCTGCCACCGTTGGTGTTATTGGGGTTGTTGTTGAAGGCTGGCCTGGGATTGGCATACTGTTGAGGCTGGTAGCTCGGACGAGGTGTAGGAGGTCTAGCCTGCTGCGGCTGATGGGTTGTCCTGGCTGGGGCTGGCTGCCATGGGCGAGGCTTCTGGTTGCTTGAGCTTCCCTTGCTGATAATCTTGCGCTTGTGAGTGCCGTCGATGGCATGACGCTTGTCTTCCAGTATGAGGGCCTTGTTCACCAGGTCGAAGAAAGTGTGACAGTCGCAGATGATGAGTTGGTATTGCAAGACATGTTGAAGTCCTTCCATGAAGCGTTCCTTCTTGGCATCCTCCGTGATGACATCTTCAAGTGCATATCTTGACAGCAGGTTGAACTTCTGCAGATACTCCTTGACAGAGCCACTTCCTTGCTTCACCGCTCGGAATTCTCTCTTCTTGATAGCCATGATCCTAGAAGGAATGTGGGCAGTGTGGAATCCTTCCTTGAAGTCATTCCACGTGATCACACGTTCTCCTTGCATGACCTTGAATCCATCCCACCAAGCTCGGGCGGTACCTCCGAGGCAGTGAGAGGCATAAAGCACCTTCTCACGATACTCATTGCAGTTGACCAATGCAAGGAGGTCCTCGATGGTGCGGATCCAGTCATCAGCATCCAATGGTTCAGCAGTCTCGGTGAAGGTTGGGGCGAGTTCCTCATGAACTCAAACAGCATGGAGCGGCCATTGCCATTCCTGCCTTGTTGCTGGTTGTTCACAAGGGCCTGAGCCATCTGCTGGATAGCAGCATTGTTGTCTTGGCACTCCTCCCGGAGAACTTGGATAAACTGAGCTATGGTCATGTTCTCTAGCAGAGGTGGTGGCCGGGGAACGTCGCCTTGTGGCTGCTCCTAGTGTCCTCCAGTGTGAGCATCCCCATCAGCTCCCTGTTGCTGGCTCGAGTTGCCGGCTTCAGGATTGGTGAAGGAGTTGTTGTGGGTAGCAGTCACCATCCTGTTTGGAGTAGCCAAGTCAAACAACTAGGGTTGACAAGAGGACAAACAATAACGGAAAAGCGCGCCTAAGGGGGTCAGTCAAGTGCAAGTGTGTTGAAACAAAGGTTAAAAGACCAACAACATATATTAAGATAGATGATGGAGTCTCTTACATGTTGCCTGAGGCAAAAGCGTGACTTGCATCGGAACACAAACAACAAAACAAACAACAAGCACACAAGGTTTCATATGAACCATTTACACGGACTCGACTTCGCATGAGGGATACATGACTTGTCCTACCCTAGGGGTTCTTGAACTCAGGTGGTGGAGTGCTCGGTCTCATAGTCACGCTCCTCCTGGTCTTCCTCCTATTCATCATCTGAACGGGCATTGTTACCGGTCGAAGGGGTCGGGGAGCGAGGAGGTCCATCCTGACGACGCTTTGCAGGCGGGTCGGTGAAGAGCTCACGGTACTCCTTCGCACTCATGCGACGACTACGCGTAGGTGCATCACTCGCTGGGGGTACTCGACAGCTGGTCGTCCCTCGGGGGCTCCATCCTTCTTGATCTTGTCTGGCTTCGTCTTGGCTTGACGAAGTAGCTCTCGGGTGTGGTGAAGTTCCTCACGGAGCTTCACGGACTCCTTCATCAAGTTGTGAACTAGACTATCGGCGGAGAGGCTGAAACAGGTCTGGAACCTGAGTGGTGCGCCATCTTCCTTGGTCGGAATCAACGTCCAACTCTCGCCAAAGTCATCCTTCCTGTAGGGAAGGTAGTGAGTAGCTGGCTCGTCAGCCATCTCTGGAATGATGTCTCGAAGCTGTAGGAGTGCCTTGCGTGCAGCTGTCTCGACTGCGAGTATCATGGTTTCCATCTGTGGTCCTTCAAAGAACCAACTAGTCAGGGAGTCGTTTGCCTTCACGACCACATCCACGTGGTAATCCTTTGTGACGGCATCGACCCAGTGCTCGTGGTAGAGGAAAATGGCTGGTTGACAAAACTGGCACTTCTCCAGGCTATCCCCAAGGAGTAAGGGAAAGCCGAATGTTAGGAAGGCTTTAGGTACGACGCCCATCTACAAAGGTTTGAAAGGAGGAGAGTCAGCAAAGTGTTGTGTGAAGCATAGGAGAGGTAAATAGTGCAGAACTCCTAAGTTCCAATGCTAGGTGTAGTTTTGAAAATGACTTTTATCCTATCTAATGTCCATGCTAACTAAGGGCTTCCTATAGTCAGGATGGCTCTGATACCAGCTCTGTGGGGACCCCGACTCATAAGTCGTGATCACCGAATGCACGTGTACAGTGATCCCAGAGATCAATGCTCACTGAACACACAGAAGTTGAATAACAAGAGTCTTACATCCACACTTAACGTCTTACAGAAATAATGACCACGAAGGTCTTAGTCTTACATAGATAGGGCCACGAGGGCCAAACACTTAAACTAGAACAAGCAACGGAAATCTTGGTCGAAAGCGTGAACCCATGCCATCTGCCTTAACCTATAGGCATTCTGACTGGGCAGCATCCTAGTTCGCATGTTCGTCTCCAACGAACTCTTCAACAAACTCCTGTTCTTCCATGCTTGGCCAATTAAATAACCGGTGGCAAGTCAATGAGTACTTTGAATGTACTCGCAAGCAACCCAAGTTGTGGAACAAGGCAACAATGATGCATGGTATAGCACTAAGTAGGTAAATTTGCGGAAAGCTAATTTTGTATGCAAATGACATGATCAAGTAACTAGTGAGCATGCGTCAACGACTAGTAGGTATCCAAGTGAACCAGATACCATCATAAGTGTTGGTTGAACATCTCATGTTCACGCTAAGTCATCGGACTTAGTTCAATCCTCACGCTAAGTCATCGGACTTAGCTCATGTGACCTCTTGTCACCATCACATCCATACTCACACCAAGTTTCACGAAAACATCCAGACGTAGTTTAAGCAGCACCACCCAACTGTCCTTGACCGTGGACACGGCTATTCGAATAGTTTTACACTCTGCAGAGGTTGCACACTTTACCCACAAGACTCGGGGAACTTTCGTGTCATCCACGACTCGCGATATATAACATACCTGAGGTAAGCACCCGAACAATGTCTTTCCCATGGTGATACTATACAAAGAGTCCACTCTTTGGTGCCATACCTCATAATATACATCACTCGTATCATCCATGAGGGCACGCAACGGTGTGTCCGGTGCCTGTAAAGACAGCGCATGACCTTCCTCTCTGGGACGACCCCGTCTCAAGAGTGACCACTTCACTCTTGCCACTAGTAATGCGGGCTCCTTGCTAGTACCAACCATAGTAATCAACAAAGCCCCGTCCCATAAGGGGTATCGTGGTCGTGCATGTAAGGTTGGGACGATCGAAAAATCTTAAATCTAATCCATTTTTGAAAACACAATCTCAACTTGCTCCGGCACACCACTTCTTTCTCAAGTGGTCGCCCATCATCTCATCATCTCCCTCGGGCATTAGTGTCACCCGCTGGGGTTTTCAAAAAGTCACTGAAATCATATCCTTCCTTGCCATCACTATGCATAAGTCCCATCCCATTTGTGTAGCATCTATTAGCAACCTAACTACTCCCACTCGCACAACCCTCATAAGGTGGTAGGGTTATGCACGATGCAAGTGTCAATGGAGAAGTACCAGAGGCATCTCACCAAAAGGGGAACACCACCACACATGATCAAATACGATGAAAGTAAAGTGCTATATGACATGCAATAAAATGGTTTCTTATCATGGTCAAAGGGTTGCTTGTCTGGCTCAACAAAGTCTCTGGTGTCTTCGAAGTCTTCGGGTCCGACTTCTTTATCAACCACGCAATCTATCGTCACAAAATAATACGATAAAAATAAGCAATCACACAAAACAGAGCACTCATTCTACTACCAAAAATGCTAACCTACTCTGATAAATACTACATGTCATACTAAAAATATTCTCCTAGAGTTTTATTGTGAAAAGGATTTTGGAAATAAAATAACAGAGGCAAAAAGGTGTCCATATATAGGTTTTAAAATAAAATGGTACTAAAATCATATTCAAACATTTTTACAAATGTCACTATTAAATTCTAGGGATTATTTTATGAATTTAGGTGGAAGAAAAATTGGAATTGGATAAATATTTCATTCTGTGGGATTTTTGCAAATAACAGAATAAAAGAAAAGGATAAAGGCTATTGTGCCCCTTTGGGCCAGAATGCCTGGCCGAAACCGGCCCAAGAGGGAAGCCGGCCCAGGCGAGGAGCCGCGCGCGGCAGGTTTGATTTTAAACCTGCCCGCGGGCTCGACATGCCAGCGAGAGAGAGGGGGGGTGAGGGGATGACAGGTGGGCCCCACCTGTCATCCCTCTCCTCGCGAAAACAGCGGAGGAGGGGCTCACTCAAGGGCTGCAAGCCACAGTGGAGGGAACGGAGGGCACTAGCGGGTTCCTGGGAGCGTCGCACGTCGGAGGGGGGTCGCGGGGTTGCCGGGGAGAGAGGGGAACGCCGGCGAGGGGGAAACCCGATGGCAGCGGCGAGGGTTTTTGTCAGGAGAAGGCTCCCGACCATGGGAGAGAGAGCTCTGGGCACGGGGAGGATGCGGAGGGAGAGGGGGAGCGAGGAGAGAGGATCAGGAGGAGCGGGGGGTGCCTATTTAAAGGCGGCCGCCGGTCCATCGAGGGCGCTATGCACCGGCGAGCACGGGGTGCTCGCAACAGGCCATAGGGGCGGGCGAGGCCGTGTCTGGGGGCTACCTGGACGCGGTCCACGCGCGGGAGGAGGGAAAGCATCCAGAAGGGGGGCCGGAGGTGCGCGCGTGCGAGCGCGGCCACTGGCCGGTTCGAGCGGCGCCATGCACGCGCGAGAGAGAGGGAAAACAGAGGGGTGACCGGGCGGCATGTTGCGGACGCCGAGGGGGCAGAGGGGACATGCTGGGGCGGCCCGAGGTGGTCGGGGCTGCCCGTTGGCTGGCGCCTACAGTGCGGGTGCGCACTGTAGCACACTCCAAAGTGCGAGCTCTGCATGCCAGGGCTATATTTTAGCCCCCCCTGTGTATCCTCTTGTGCCTTGGGATATTGGAGATGCCCAAATACTAGGATAGGCTAGGGGTAAGCTCTAGAGGAGTCTTAGGGAAGAAAGAAATCGGGAGAGGGGATAAAAATGGTTCTGTCAGGGGTAGAAACAAGAGTTTCACCCCACTTCCTGGTGACCTGGGGTCTTGGGGTTCTTACTGGAGGTAAAATGCATCTATGAGAGACTATGGTAGAAAGTTGGGGGCAAGGGTAAAAGGTTAAGAGGTAGAAATAGGGGTTTTACCAAATCATCAAAAGGTGTTTGGTGGAGTTTTGGGCAAGAAATATGTACCAGCTTACTGAGATATTTACCAGGGTCAAGGGCTAGGTAAAATTGAGATGCTTCACCAAATTTGAGCTCAAGGGGAAAAAGTTGATAATGGAAATTTGGTGAACCCTAGAAATTGGCAGAAACCGATTTCTGTAGATCCAATGATGCAAGGCTTTAACCCTTGATGCACCACTTAGTGTATCATCACTATTTGGCCATTAGAGCATGCCCACAAATTTTGAGGCCAAGGGGATACACTTCACAATGTAAAGTTGCTCAAATTTGATTCTGGACAGGAATGGTTTTGGGATGATTTGATGAACCAAACCAACTTGGATTGGGATGAAACTTTGCAAGATCATCACTCATGATAGTGTTGACTTTCTGGAATTTTGCTGGAATTTATTGTGAATATTTCTTATAGAAATATTCCAAAAGTTTGATCTGAACAGAAAGGGTTTTGAGGGGTTTTGCCTATGATCTGATCATGCCCTTGTGTTGAAACTCATATATATGTAAAATATATGTCCACTGAGTTTCTCTAAATTTTCTCAAATATTTTTGCAGCATTTAAATAATTTTTCCTTAGGAAAAACCATTTCTGATCTTAAGAAAAAGCCTTTAAATAAAATATGAAAATAATATTTAAAAATAATATTTGGTGGTTTTGAGAAGTCATATTTATAGTAGGTTTGAAATAAAGCCTGGGTCCACCTGATTTGAGGACTTGCGGTGCAAACCTCATTTCAGGGGGGTTTGGAAACTTAAATTAAATAAATCATTTTTGGTTAAAACAAAATTTGATAAAAATAGTTTTGGGCACTATTCACATGGCATGATCATTGGGCAAGGGGTTTGGAGCAAGGAAGATGATTATGAAGTGGAATAGAACCTAGTAGTGCCATAAAACACAATCAACAAGCAAGCAATCAACATAGCAAGCAAGCACAAACACATAGAAAAAAGTATATTTGGCTCCAAAATTTATAAACCCAAACATAACAATGTCCTACAAACATAGGGTGTGACAGCAAAAGACCTTGATTCATGAGTGTTGCCAGGCACCCCGGCAACATTCCCGGTAGAAGATGGTTGTACTAGTTTCCTGAGTATTTCGACATGAGATCTTCTGTGAATACCTATCGATCATGGTAACAACAGATTAAGCGGCCGAACGAAGTACCTTTTTGTTGAATGAGTGGTCGGGGTCGTCCCCGTGGTTGGCTCACATGAAGGATTCCTGTTGATGTTCAGTCCGGGCATTGTTGCCGTTGTTGACGTTTGTCACGTGGACCGATGACCCTTGGGAGTAGAAACTGACACATTTGGGTCAACGGATGTCGCTTGCCTTTTACGGAAAGAATTTTTCTTTTTGCCTGTAGTAGGGGAAGGGAGTGATCCGGGGTGATCGGCTATGATGGCCACCTTCGAACCATCAAGGCTCTCTTGGTAAAAGACCCCGTCTTCGGACTCGATTGACAGCTTCGGATCGTCCTGGAATCCTGGATCGTCATCATGAGAGTAGTTCTCTGGTTGAGGCGCCGGACAATTGATTGTCTCGACAAAGCACCTCCAATTCTGTTCACACATATTGAAAGCTTCGGTGAAAAGGGGGCAAGTAAAAAACCTGAACTCAGGTCACAAAGTCGAAAGGCTTACCCATTAGATGGGGTCATAACCCGATTACCCCTCCTTAACCGGTAGCCGAACAAAGTCTTCTTCTTGCCCTTTGAATAGGTCGGCAAGTGTGGCCGCCATCGCCGCTTGATTGGCAGGGCCACAAAGGGTGTATCCTTTGCCGAAGGGGTTGAACACATCGAGTGATGGCGGCAGCCATCACATCAGTAATGGCCAGCTTGTGATGAGCTAGCAGCCTTACTTGGGGAGCCGGACATTGCACTTTGGCACTTTCCTCTTGGGATGAATTCTTTGGTCGCCAGTTATACCTTTTCTTCAAAGGGGCGTCAGAGTATTCGGGCAAACCCCTTCGAGCTGGATCAAATAGGGGAACGTCCTCAATATAGAACCACTCCGAGGACCATTCTTCGGACCTCTTCTTCGGAGTCCCCACTTGATACCCCGTCCCGGCTATATGTCATACTTCGGCTCCTCCGACTTCCCGATTGTCTCACCCCGAGTGCGAGGGACGAGGCAGAAATACTTCCTCCATAATCCAAAGTGGGCCTCGCAGCCCAGAAACATCTCACAAAGAGCAACAAAGCCCGAGATGTGTAGAATAGATCCGGGGATAAGATCATGGAGCTGGATCCCATAGAATTCCAGTAGTCCCCTCAAGAAGGGATGAATGGGGAACCCTAGGCCCCGCAAGAGGAAAGGCACGAAGCATACCCGCTCTCCTTTGTGTGGAGCAGGGAAGTTCTCTATGAAGGCCTCGTTGCCAAAAGAAGTTAATCCGGTGCGGGTAGTCGCCAAATCCGAGGAGGGAAGATAACCTTGGGTCTCGAGGCCACGCAACCGAAGGAGGGATACAGAGCAACTTGCCCAATCCCTGGGAAGGGTGCCGTAAGGACGCGAGGAAGAGCCAGCGATGCTCGCCATGTTTTTTGGTGATCTCTCGTTTGAAGCTTTTTCTGATGGGGAAGAATAGGAAGGGGTGGCCCAGACCACGATTCAACCTATTTAAATGGGTGGTGCCTCCCTTATGGGAAGGGCAGTCTTGTAAAAAGCTGCTGGGCCGCCCGTCTCCCCTCGGCGCACAAGGATCGAGGGGCGTCAAAGTTACCACAATGGGTCCCGCAAGTTCTCAATGATTGAGAGTTCACCGATTACGGGATTGTTGCCGAACAAGAAGGGGTAGAGGGACTCGCCTCGCAAGTCGAAGACTTTGACGCGCAAGACTGTCCGGGTAATATACATCGGCATTGGAGGCTAGTCCGGGGGCTACTGAGGGAGTTCGGGATTAAGGGGTCCTCGGACTGCTGGCCTATTTCTTATGGGTGAGACTCATGGGCCGCTAGCTGAGGATTGGACTGATCGAGGTAGATCAACTCCGTAACCTTCATACACATCAATATAATCGAGCAGGACATAGGGTTTTACCTCCATAGGAGGGCCCGACCTAGGTAAACATCGTCTCCTTCGTCCCCTATTACCATCGATCCTAGACTCACAGATCAGGACCCCCTACCCGAGATCCGCCGGTTTTGACACCGACACTCGCCATGAGGATTATGAGGATATGGTCCGATGTGCATGGGAGACAGAGAGCCATGGCTAGATAGTGTTACATGACCTACATGGCAAGCTATGCGGCGTCACTGGACGTATGCAAGAGTGGGGCCGAGCGGTGTTTGGTTCGGTACGGAAACAGATAAGGCAACTTAAGGGGGAGCTACAGCAAGCGAAGGAAGAGCCTATGTCGGCTGAGCGCATGCATAAAATAAGAGAGGCCGAGGACATGCTCCGGGAAGTGTACTTAAGGGAGGAAATCATGCAGAGGCAGAGGTCTAGGGTGGATTGGCTTAAGGTAGGAGACCAAAATACGCAGTACTTTCACAATAGAGCGTCACACAGGAGGAGGAAAAATACTATCAAGTCATTGTTGAAACCATATGGGTCTAGATGCTTGGATGACGAATGAATGTGGGTGATGGTTAGGGACTTCTATTCACTGATGTTTACTTCCCACAGAGCTAACAATATGCAGTAGATTCTTGATCACATCCCGGTTGCGGTTCCGAATGAAATGAATGTTAGGCTACACGCAAGCATTAAGGACGAGGAAATTGAAGGGGTGCTCTTTCAGATGGGGCCAATGAAGGTGCCAGGGACGGATGGGCTGCCTGCGCCTTTTTACCAAAGACAATGGTCTCTCGTAAAATACGAGGTGTGCAAAGCGGTACGGGAGTTCTTAGGAGGGGCGGATATCCTTGAGGGCTTCAATGACACAATTTTGGTCCTAATTCCCAAGACAAAGGCACTAGAAACACTAGCCCAGTTTTGACCAATCAGCCTCTGCAATGTGTTGTACAAGATTGTTGCGAAGATTCTTGCAAACCATCTTAAAATGGTGTTGCATGTGTAATTCGGAGGAACAAAGCGCTTTTGTTCCTGGCAGGCTTATCACGGATAATGTATTGGT
The DNA here is from genome assembly GCA_022496015.1 of Hordeum marinum. Classification (NCBI taxonomy): domain Eukaryota; kingdom Viridiplantae; phylum Streptophyta; class Magnoliopsida; order Poales; family Poaceae; genus Hordeum; species Hordeum marinum. The sequence goes on from CM039675.1 coordinate 107,933,125, forward strand.
GGCTTATGAACATGTACATGCAATCCGAAAGAGGAAGCGGAAGAAACTAGTGTGTGCGGTAAAATTAGATATGAGTGGAGTGGCCCTTTCTTCTCAATTTGATGAACAAGATGGGCTTTTATCAAACATGGATAACCATGGTGATGAGATGTGTGACTTTGGCCAGACTCGTAGTTAAGCTAAATGCTAATCTATCAGAAGGGTTTCTCCCTTCTAGAGGACTATGACAGGGAGACCCCATTTCCCCTTATATCTTCCTATTTTGTGTGGAGGGGTTCTTCGCTATATTGAAACAAGAACAACCTGAAAAGGAGATCCAAGGAGTGACTTTTGGGCGCATTGGCCCCTCTGGTACACACCTCACTGTTCGCGGATGATAGTATTGTATTTATAGAGGCAACAAGGAATAACATGGCGCACCTAAGAGATTTTGCTGGTGTACGAGGAAGCGTCTAGATAGAAAGTGAACTTGGAGAAGTCAGCTATCATTTTTGGGAAGGGGTGCAATGAAGAGGAAAAAGAAAATCAGAAGCATGAGATGTGTATACAGTCGGAGGCGCTAAATGAGAGATATCTTGGGCTGCCAACTATAGTTCGGAGATCAAAAGACGGGTGTTTCAAACACGTCAAAGAAGCATCTAGAGGGAAAGTGTTGGGATGGAAGGGACAAGGCTTGTCTAAGGTAGCAGGGGGGTACTTGTCAAGTCGGTGTTACAAGCAACACCAACTTATTTGATGAGTTGCTTCTAGCTCTCCAAGAAAATGTGCGGGAACCTAAAATCTGTTTCTTCTAAATTCTGATGGGGAGCAGCCGAGGGCGAGCGCAAAGTCCATTGGGTGGCCTGGGACAAGATGTGCACTAGGAAGCAAGCAGGTGGGATGGGGTTCTCAGATTTTGCGATGTTTAATCAAGCGCTCCTTACAAAACAGGTGTGGAGGCTCCTGATGAATCTCGATTCGTTGTGTGCGAGAGTACTTAAGGCTAGGTACTTCCAGGAGATGGACATCATGGCTGCTCCATGCCCACAAGGGTGCACATTTACATGGCGGAGCTTGATGCACGGAAGAGAACTACTAGCCAAAGGGCCGATCTGGCGTGTTGGAGATGGCTCCAAGATTAATGTTATGCATGATCAATGGATTCCACGGGAGGGTTCTATGGTGCCCCTTGGGGCTACGTACGTTCCGAATACAGTCAAGGTGTCTAATCTGTTGACGATGCAAGGTACGGCTTGGGACGAAGCAAAGCTACAACAAGTGTTTACTCCCAGCGACATCCAAGACATAAGACATGTAGCGACCCGACTCAAAACAAGTCAAGCCTCTGTGTGTTCTGTGCCATCCCTGGATCAGTATGCTGGCACACACAGTACATCAATGTATATATCAAAGTGCAATCACATGTAATTAACATAAAACTGATATATACCTCAAAAATCTCAGCGGAAACAGTCAATGGGAGTGGAGTCCCAATAACACCAACGGCAGGCTGAGTGTAGACCGTAACCCTGAATCGTACTCTTACTCGTCGAAGAAGAGTATCTGCAACATGAGACGTTGCAGCCGTGTAGGTCAGTACATTGAATGTACCGGCAAGATCACCATAGTAGAGCAGAAGATAAAAACTATTCAATATGCACTAAGGCTTTGTGGCTCTGTGTCTGAGTTTTTGCATAAAAGCTTATTTTATTTCTTTTCCTACAACAAAGGAATATCAGGAATTTTTACTACAGAGTTACCTAACATGACATGGTTCCGCCAACCAATGTCTTAATGCCCACAAGTATCATAAGTTGCCCACAATTAATTATCAGTCCAATGTTGAGAGTTCAGAGATAGATCCAAGTCCAGAGGCTCAAATTGTCCGTAACTGGGGACACGGCTAATCGATTAGGTTTAACTCTGCAGAGTGTTGTGTACTTTACCCACAAGATTTGTTCCCTCCTGGTAAGTCCTCGCACTACCTGGTGTTTGAGAATAGGACGAACGAAACATGGTCTTTCAGAGTGTTTCCCTGACTACTGTTAGTGCCCATCCATTCCTAACGTCGACTACATCTCGTAGCACTGCCCAGCCAGAGTCACAACAAAGATCAACCAAGCCAAAGCCCATAATGACTTGTGGCCACACAGGTAAGCTTCTGGGCATGAAGTATTCATCAGTCTTTTTGAGTCTGGGTGAAGCTTTCCGCAAGATGTCATGGCGCTTCTCCATGCATCCCGGCCATCCACTGGTTACTCCAGGGATGCCCAATCAACCATCCTTCACCCAGTAGTGTGTATTGAAAACTTGTTTCTCGAGTCTCGAATGTCTTGAGGTCTTGAAGAATGCAGGACTTGAAGATGCCTTCATGAAGTTTTCGTCTTGACGTAGAGTCCTCCTTCTCACACCACTCACGAACACTCATACCAAACCCCGTCTACTTTGGCATAGCATAGAAATAACTAACATTCCCGAGGCTTTAGTAACAAGTGGTGGGTTCCTACCTCATGCATTCTACTCAACTACAAGAATTTTCAATAACATTACGGGAGGGATTTGTTGAATGATGTCACTACATGCAGTAAAACATAGGTATGAACAAAATGGTCAAAGTGAACTTGCCTGTACTATTGATGAAGAATAATATCACTCTTAGAAATAACTTGTTAGACTATTCGTCACTCTCCAATGAAAATCTATATAATCAAACATTGCATTCATATAAGCAATCATACTAGCAATCAATTCTAACAATCAAAAGTAACACAAAAACCAAAAGCAACAAGGTTGTGATGAAGGAACTACTTAAGACAAAACTCAAAACAACAAAATTTCATCAATACAACCAAGGGTTGGCTTTCTCTACAAATAAATCCTATTTTCAAAAGTAAAACACAAAACAAAAACAAAGCAATTATAACAAAAGTATTTTAGTAAATATTTTACTTAGTGAAAGGATTACTTTTGAAAAACAACTAAGAACTATGATAAATAACACACTAAACACTATAAGTTTTCTAGCTAATAATCTTAACAACAAGTAAACCAATTAAAAATAAAATAAGAGAAAAATAATTATAAAACAATTAAGTTAACAAAAAGTAGAACTTATAAAATAATGTATAAAATATTTTCAAATAAGAAATCAAACTAGCAATGAAATCAACTTGCAAGTTATTATAGAACTAGAATTGATTTCATGCCATAATGATTGACATAAAAATAAATTGGTTGAGATACTACTATTAACTAACAGACAAAAGTAAAACTTATTAACTAATATAATAGAAAATAAATTAAAACAATTTAAAACAAAGGAAATTAAATAATCCTATAAAGAACTGAAACAGAATCTTTTTTGTTAAAAATACTAATTTAAATTAACCTAAAAATTCTCAAACTTAACAGGGTGATAAATATAACCAATACAAATCAGTAGCAAAAAGAATCAACCAAAAATATATTTTTAAACTCAAGGTATTCAGAAAATATGATTTGAAACAAATCTGTTTGAAATCAATTTTAAATTACTCAAATATGGTCAAACTTTATATCTACAGAACCTACATAAAATTTGTGACACAATGAAAAAAGAATCATATTAAAACAATTAAAAACATAAAAGATATAAAGAAAACAAAAACAGAACTATTCTGTTTAAAAAACCAGAAAAAAGAAAAAAGAAAAAATCTAACTAACGGACAGGGTGCTACGTGGCGTTCTCTGATTGGTCTAGAGGTGTGCGCGTTCTAGCGATTCGACGGACGGCCGATACTTAAAGAAAACGGTTCGGTTAAAATAATAAAAGTAAAAAACCGACCGGTTTATTATACTAAACCGAAGGGGTATGCTAGAATCTAATCGGGGCCGTTCAACGAAATCGGACAGAGGGGAGAGCTCACCGAGGTGGAGGTCAACTCCGGCGAGTTCGACGGCGGCCGGCGGCTTGGGCGTGGACGGGGGCGTCGCTCCGTGGGGTCTCCAGCATTGGTGAGGGCACCGGTCGACGCAGGCGAAGATGGTGATTCGTCTAGTGGCACTGAAACGGCTCGGGGACGATAGTGTCGAGGGCGGCGAGCTCGGAGGCGGCGGCGGCGCTCGGGTCTGGACGGAGGGGCGTCTCCGGTGGGTGCGGGGCTCGGACGAGTGGTTGGGGAGGTGCGCACAGCCGTGAGGAAATGGATGGTGGGCTTGGGAGGGCTCGGGGTGGTCGGGGTGGAGCGGCACGGTGGCAATGGCGTGCCGGCGAGAGGGCATGGGGAATGGGGCTTAGGGGTGGAACGGGGTGCGGGAGGCCTCGGGTATTTATAGGAGCGGCTCGGGGTCATAGAAAGGAAAAGTAGGGAGACGAGCGCGGGATTAGTGGGATTGGAGTAATTTCGGGTGGGAGTTAAGGCAGGTGGGCCGGCCGGTTCTTTAATACGTGTTAATTCCTTTCCTTTTCTAATTTTCCAATGAAAGGAAACTCATTTATGGCAACCAAAACACTTCCAAAAAATGAAGTTTTATATACCAAAATGATCACGGAGTTAAATGCAATTTAATGAACATTTTTCCACGGCCAAAATAAATTCTTTTAAAAAAATTATTTTCAGGAAATGCATTAATTCCTTTCCTTTTTTCTAATTTACAGAGAATGGAAACTACTTTATGGCAATCAATACATTTCCAAAAAATCAAGATTTATATATTAAATTGACCAGGGGAATAAATGCAATTTAAGGAAGATTTTTTCACGACCAAAATAAATACTTTAAAAAAAATTCTTCAAAAAATGCCTAAATTGAGTTTAATTCTTTTTGTGAATAATTTCAAATACCCCCCTGGGTTTTATGGTTCAAATACTTCACAAAATAACCCTGGTGTGGAGTGCCATGTTACTCCTCTCAAGATCTTGTCAAGGGTATTTGAATTCTTTCAAATTTAAAATGGAACCAAATATGAAATGAATTCCATATCAGAAAATTTCAAATGCTTTCAAATTCACTCTTCAAATCTTTTTATATTGAAGAAGTCATGTCATCTTCTCTCACTAATTTGAAATGTAAGAATCTGAATACCAAAAGCATATGGGAAAGTCATGTCATTCCCTCTCATTCAAAAGTTTTTTAAAAGTTTCAAATTTCACTCAATTCAATCACTCAAGAAAACAAACACTCATTCTAATATTTATTATAACATTCCAAAATTTGGGATGTTACAAGACATATCCCAGTAGGAGGACCTGGCAACGAGGACTACAAGGCATGGAACTATACCAAGAATGGGTTTTTTACAGTTCGATCCGCTTATCATCTAGGCATGAAGTTTAAAGCGTCAGGGAATGCACTGGCATCCTTGTCGAGCTCGGTGAAGGAACATAAAAGTTGGACGAAACTGTGAGGGACAGAGGTCCCAAACAAGATTAAGATCCATGCTTGGCACATGCTTAAAACCGGATTGGCTGTCGGGTTAGAACTGCTTCGCCGGAGAGTGAATCCTGGATTGTTTTGCATTGCATGTGGGAGAGAGGAGACCATAGCTAATCGGGTGTGGCACTGTCCTCACTCGACACAGTTCTGGGAAGAGCTTAGCCAAAGAGTTGGTGCCCTGTTGCCGATGCTGCCTAAGCATCTCGACGGGGTGGACTGCATGAGAACATGGGTGTTGGACTGGGTGGGAGCGGCATCAAGAGAGGAAAAACAAGTGGTGATGAGAGCGTGGTATGAACTCTGGCTCGCGAGGAACAATGCTAGGGACCACTGCAAGATAGAGGAACCAGGCCTGATAGTGGACATAGTGGTTCGTCTAGGGGAGGAGTGGAGTGCAATCAGGGAAACACTTACGAGGACGAGAGCGCAGCAGGAGGCAGTTCCATGGAAAAAACCTGAAGATGGGTGGATAAAGGTGAACACTGATGGAGCTCTCACGAAGCAAGGAGGTTCGAGAGGAGGTGGAGCGGTCCTATGGGACCACCATTGCTCGTTTGTGGCAGGAGTGTGTCATTTTTCCCATGGGTTGCCGAACCAGAGCTTGCGGAGCTCCTAGCATGTCGTAGAGGAGTGCTTCTTGCGTAGGAGCTCAATGCGTAGCAGGTGGTGGCGGAGCTAGACTCCCAAACAGTGGTGGGTAAGATTATCGACAACCAGAGAGATCTATATGTGAATGGACATGTCGTGCAAAAGATCAAGGACCTTCTTGCTTGATTTCTGGACTTTGTAATTATTTGGGTGCGTCGTTCTGCAAATACTGTCGTGCATAGATTAGCTAGGGAGAGAAGCTGTAAAGCATTGTGTAAAACCTGGCTCCGAGTGCCCCTGGAGTTTGTATGTCTGAACCTGGCCGTAGATAACACGGCAAACTCTGAATAAATGGCAACATTTTTCCCTAAAAAAGGCTCGAGCATCGTAGTGATGGTTCGACTTCCTAGGCCCCAACCCACGGCTCTCGTAGATGAAAAACTACCCACTTACGCAGACCACCAGAACACGAGCAAAGAAACCTCCGTAAGACCATCCCACATGCACAACTCGGAAGAACGGAAACTGCATCAACCCACCACGGACGTCCCACGCGGGCTCTCCCCATATCCCTCCAATCCTTGCTCCAGATCACATCTCCCTCCCTTGAAAACTGGTCACCGCACGTGCGGCCATAGGTGGTACGTGTTCCACAAACAACCATCGCATATGCACGCATCTGCTCTTTCGTCTCTATGGTTGGGATCTTCGTCACCGGTAAGATGCCCGTGATGACCATCGTGGCCTGATCCCCTTACTGAGCGCATATGATGGCAGCGACAATAGCGAACGAGGTTTCACACCACCACCATCGTCGTCTTGTAGGGTCGGGAACCCGCTGACCATTGTGAAGGCCTTTAGGGCCATGAAGAAGTCCTAGAGGGGGCGGCGGGTTTAGGAGGATGCACGACGCGGCGGCGAGGGCCACAGTGACCAAGATCACTTCAATCATCAGGGAGCAAGCTGATGGCATCAAGCGTATCTAACGATCACAGGCTCGTACCTTACGTGATTGCTCCCCTACTTGTTCGCATGATTGCTGGGTCTCCTGCTTGTTGACATGATTGCTTGATCTCCTGCATGTTGACATGATTGCTCTCTTGCTTGCTCCCTCTAGAATCATAACAATTGTTGGTGGTGATTGTGACTGTGCGGTGCACGCATCAGTGTAAAACATAGGGTTTTGGGGGAACTGGCTCAACCCCTCTATGGGTGGCCTATCACATATATATAATGGTAAGATACAAGTCCTATACCAATACAGTATGGAATACACAGTTGGGCTACAATTCAAAGTCTAACACCCTCCCTCAATCTCAACTCACTATTGAAGCATCTAAAAGGTTGAGATTGCGCCTACAGACCTCAAACATGGGTGAAGGTAGAGGCTTGGTGAAGATGTCTGTAAGTTGATCTTTTGAAGAGATAAACCTGATTTGCAGTAGCTTCTGTGCAACATGTTCCCTCACAAAATGATAGTCAATCTCAGTCCATATAAGCTCGGCAGTCGCATTGGCAACCACCTTGTACTCGGCTTCTGTGCTGCTGTGGGAAACAGTGGCTTGCTTGCGTGCACTCCAGGCGATCAAATTAGGACCCAAGAACACAACATATCCCCCCGTAGATCACCTGTCATCTGGACACCCAGCCTAATTAGCATCTGAGAATGTAGAAAGAACTTCGGAGGAACTGGGGCACACATGGAGACCATACGAGACAGTGAGACCCACATAACGCAGTATGCGCTTCATAGCAGACCAATGCACATCAGTAGGCACATGAAGATACTGGCACACCATGTTAACTGCAAAGGAGAGATCAGGACGCGTGATCTTCAGATACTGCAGGCCACCAACAATACTCTGATACTCAGTCGCATCCTCGGGAGACAAAAGAGCACCATCAGCAGTTGAAAGTTTGTCAGTGGAGGACATGGGCGTAGGAGATGTCTTGCACTTGAGCATACCAGCACGACGCAAGAGATCAAGAGAGTACTTCTTCTGGGTGAGAGCTAAGCTGCCACGAGACTGATGAGCGACTTCAATACCCAAGAAGAAGTGAAGTTGTCCCAAATCCTTAACTGCAAAATCTCTACCAAGCACAGTCACAAGAGCATCAGCAACTGTCGGAGAGGAGCTGGCCAGGATAATGTCATCCATGTACACAAGCAAGTACATGGTCACACTTGGTTGCTGAAACAAGAACAGTGAAGTGTCAGCCATCGAAGGAATGAAGCCATGAGCATGCCAGGCACGAGGCGCCTGCTTCAGTCCATAGAGAGCCTTCGTTAGACGACATAGATGATAAGACTGAGTGTGATCGACGAATCCAGGTGGCTGCCGCATGTAAACCTCTTCTTCAAGCAACCCATGAAGAAAAGCATTCTACACATCAAGCTAGCGGAGAGACCATCCACGAGAAACTACCAGAGACAGGAGAAGCCGAATAGTGGCAGGCTTGACAACTGGGCTGAATGTATCCTCATAGTCCAATCCATGGCGCTGTTTAAAACCCTTAGCCACAAGACGCGCTTTGTAGCGCTCAATAGAACCATCTGCATGTTTCTTTATCTTGAAAACCTACTTTGAATCAATGATGTTGACGCGAGGCGGGGGGAACAAGTGTACATGTCTCATTTGTATAATAGCATGATACTCTTGTTCCATAGCAGCCCTCCAGTGTGGGATACTCATAGCGTCTTGATAACCGCATGGTTTAGCGGTTGGATCTTCCACAGCATGAGCCAAGCAAGCAGCCAAGTATGTGACTGTGCCATCGGTGCGCTCGTTAGGACGAGTGATGCCACTGCGGCTGCGTGTGTGCGGACGCTGCGGAGCAGCAAACACAGGGGCAGGCGGAACATCCGGAGCAGGCGAGGCTGGTCCAGGGGACTCCGGCGAAGAGAGGTCGGGCGACAGTGGACCGGTCAACGAGGGTCCAGGCATCCTGTGTGGCGCTAAGCTATGCACTGCCAACCCAGGCGAGGTGGGCGGCAGGGAAGCTCGCGCAGGCAACGCGAGCGACGACGAAGGCGTGGCCGGGTGAGTAGGCGGCGACGTGGGCCGCTCAGGAGAGGCTGTCACGGGCGCCGGCCCAGGCACAGAGGCAGGCATGGCTCCCGAGGCAGGGTCGAAGGCAGGAGGCAGTGCATGCGCATGCAGCGACCGATCGACGTGCGCCACAGGCGACGCAGCTGGTGCGTCGGGTAGGAGTTCCAGGCGAGCACCACGTCCAGTTCCTTCACCATGATTAGGTAACAACATAGGCGAATATGCAGCATCTTCAAATTGGCCAGGCATAATAGGAGATGAATGCATAGATGGTGCTGTGATGGGTGGCTGGGGCATGGCGAAAAAAGGGAAGACGTTCTCATCAAAGACAACATCACGAGATATGTAGACACGATTTGTTGGCACATGAAGGCACTTGTTGTTGGGAGATGTAGTAGTAAATCAATTTTTTCATACGATCACCAAGATCCATCTATGGAGAAACCAGCAACGAGTAAGGGGAGAGTGCATCTTCATACCTTTGAAGATCGCTAAGTGGAAGCGTTACTAGAACGCGATTGGTGGAGTCGTACTCGCAGCGATCTAGATCGCGGTGGAATCCGATCTTAGTGCCGAACAACGGCACCTCCGCGTTCAACACACGTGCATCCCGGTCACGTCTCCTATGCCTTGATCCAGCAAGGAGGAAGGAGAGGTTGAGGGAGAGCTCTGGCAGCACGACGGCATGGTGACGGTGGAGCTGTGTGGTTCTCCGGCAGAGCTTCGCTAAGCACTACGGAGGACGAGGAGAGGGAGTAGGGCTGCGCCGTGAGAGAGAGATATGCGTGTCTTTGGCAGCCCAAACCCTCAACTATATATAGGAGGAGGAGGAGGGAGGGCGCAGCCCTAGGGTTCCCACCCTAGGGGCTGCGGCCGGCCCTAGATTGGCCATCTGGCCGGCGGCCAGAGAGGGAGAGGGGTGCCGCTGCCCTAGGGTGGGCCTTAGGGCCCATCTGCCCTAGGGTTTGCCCCCCTCCCACCTTCAGCTGCGCCTTGGGCCCTTGTGGGGGGCGCACCAGCCCACTTAGGGGCTGGTTCCCTCCCACTTGCGGCCTATGCAGTCCTCTGGTGTTGGTGGCCCCACTTGGTGGACCCCAGAACCCTTCCGGTGGTCCCGGTACGTTACCGGTAATTCCCGAAACATTTCCGGTGACCAAAACCTCACTTCCTATATATCAATCTTTACTTCCGGACCATTCCGGAACTCCTCGTGACGTCCTAGATCTCATCCGGGACTCCGAACTACCTTCGGTAACCACGTATACTATCTCCCTATAACCCTAGCGTCATCGAACCTTAAGTGTGTAGACCCTACGGGTTCGGGAGGCACGTAGACATGACCGAGACACCTCTTCGGTCAATAACCAATAGCGGGATCTGGATACCCATGTTTTCTCCCACATGCTCCACGATGATCTCATCAGCTGAACCATGATGTCGGGGATTCAATCAATCCCGTATACAATTCCCTTTGTCTACCGGTATGACACTTGCCCGAGATTCGATCGTCGGTATCCCTATACCTTGTTCAATCTCGTTACCGGCAAGTCTCTTTAATCATTCCGTAACACATCATCCCATGTCTAACTCCTTAGTCATATTGAGCTCATTATGATGATGTCTTACCAAGTGGGCCCAAAGATACCTCTCCGTCACACTGAGTGACAAATCCGAGTCTCAATTCGTGCCAACCCAACAGACACTTTTGGAGATATTCGTAGTGCACCTTTATAGCCACCCAGTTACGTTGTGATGTTTGGCACACCCAAAGCATTCCTATGGTATCCGGGAGTTGCACAATCTCATGGTCTAAGGAAGCGATACTTGACATTAGAAAAGCTTTAGCAGACGAACTACACGATCTAGTGCTATGCTTAGGATTGGGTCTTGTCCATCACATCATTCTCCTAATGATGTGATCCCGTTATCAACGACAACCAATGTCCATGGTCATGAAACCGTGACCATCTATTGATCAACGAGCTAGCCAACTAGAGGCTCACTAGGGACATGTTGTGGTCTATGTATTCACACATGCATTATGGTTTTCGGTTAATACAATTATAGCATGAACAATAGACAATTATCATGAACAAGGAAATACAATAATTGTTGGAAATATGCCCTAGAGACAATTATCCATCCCATGCGGCTGGAAGAAAAGAGTCCTAAGAGAAAACGTGGAAAAGGCAAAAAAAAGAGGGTGAATCCTAGTCCTACTAGGATTGGAGGTGGACTCCACCTCCACCCTTGGTTCGGCCGACTCCTTGGTGGCTTGGCCCTTGGGCCAAGCCACCTACTCTCTTCCTCCTATATATACTAGTGGTATTGAGGGGTTTTGCACTAGTTTTTACATCCACGTGCTACCCGTTCCTCCAGTGCATAGTTTCTCCTCTAGATCGGATTCCTGCAGTGCTTAGGCGAAGCCCTGCTGGAATTGCTCCACCACCATCGCTATAGCGACGTCACGCTGCCAGAGAACTCTTCCTCCTCTCCGCTCTCTCTTGCTGGACCAAGACGGTGGAGATCGTCATCAAGTTGTACGTGTGTTGAACGCGGAGGTGCCGTCCGTTCGGCGATAGATCGGAAGGATCGTGATCAAGTTCATGGGACGGATCGTGATCAAGTTCATGGGACGGATCGTGATCAAGTTCATGGGACGGATCATGATCGGATCACGGGACGGATCATGATCGGATGGCGGGACGGATCGTGATTGGACCGCAGGACGCACGGCGATTTGGATCGCGAAGACGTTCGACTACACCAACCGCGTTTCTTAACGCTTCCCGCTTAGCGATCTACAAGGGTATGTAGATCCACTCTCCCTCTCGTAGATGCTCATCACCATGGATAGGTCTTGCGTGAACGTAGGAATTTTTTTATTTCCCATGCGACATTCCCCAACAGTGGCGTCATGAGCTAGGTCTATGTGTAGATGAGATCTCGAGTAGAACACAAAGAGTTTGTGGACGATAATGCTTAGATTGCTTCCTCCCTTGGTCGTGTTTTGGTTTAGCGGTATTGTGAGATGAAGCAGCCCGGACCAACATTACCCGTACGCTTACGAGAGACCGGTTCCCTCAACCGCAACTTGTTGCATAGATGGTTTGCGGGTGCCAGTTTCTCTCACTTTAGTTGGATCGGATTCGACAAAGGCGGTCCTTGAGAAGGTTGAAAAGCAACTAGTGTATCACTTGTGGTTTTTGCATAGATGAGAATTGTTCTTGCTAGATACCCGTAGCAACCATGTAAAACATGCAACAATAATTAGAGGACGTCTAACTTGTTTTTGCAGGGTATCTTGTGATGTGATATGGCCAATTACATGATGTGATTTATGTGATGTATGAGATGATCATGTGTTGTATAGAATATCACGACTTGCATGTCGATGAGTACGGCAACCGGCAGGAGCCATAGGGTTGTCTTTAATTATTGTATGACCTGCGTGTCAATCATTAAGCGTTATGTAATGCTTTACTTTATTGCTAAACGGTAGCAATAGTAGTACAAGCATGATAGGCGCAACAACCCCGATGGTGACACGTTGATGGAGATCAAGATGATGGAGATCATGCTGTCGTGCCGGTGACGATGGAGATCATGCCGGTGCTTTCAAGATGGAGATCAAAAGCACAAGTTCATGGCCATATCATGTCACTTATGATTTGCATGTGATGTTAATCCTTTTATGCACCTTGTTTTGCTTAGGACGACGGTAGCATTATAAGGTGATCCCTCACTTAAATTTCAAGATGAATTGTGTTCTCCCCGAGTGTGCACCATTGTGAAAGTTCGTCGTGTTGAGACACCACATGATGATCGGGTGTGATAGACTCTACGTTCACATACAACGGGTGCAAGCCAGTGTTGCACATGCACAACACTCGGGTTAAACTTGACGAGCCTAGCATGTACAGACATGGCCTTGGAACACAAGAGACCGAAAGGTCGAACATGAGTCATATAGCAGATATGATCAACATGATGATGTTCACCATTGAAACCACCTCAACTCACGTGATGATCGGACTTGAGTTGGTGAATTTGGATCATGTATCACTCGAATGACCAGAGGGATGTCAATTTGAGTGGGAGTTCTTAAGTAATATGATTAATTGAACTCATTATCATGAACATAGTCAGTAGTGTCATTACAAACTGTGTTGTAGATTACTAGCTCACGCTGTAGCGCCCTTGAATTTTTATATGTTCCTAGAGAAATAGAGTTGAAAGATGATGGTAGCAATATTGCGGACTGGCTCCGTGATCTGAGGATTGTCCTCGTTTCTGCACAGAAGGCTTATGTACTTAATGCACCTCTCGATGCGCCAACCCCTCTAGCGTCGTCTGTAGATGTTGTGAACATCTGACAGGCACGTTCTGATGACTACTTGATAGTTTAGTGCGTCATGCATTACAGCTTAGAATTGAGGCTCCGAAACATTTTGAACGTCACGGAACATATGAGATGTTCTAAGAGCTGAAATTAGGATCTCAGACTCGTGCACGTGTTGCGAGATATGAGATCTCCAACAAGATTCTTTGCCTGCAAGATGAAAGAGAATAGCTCAATCGTTGAGCATGTGCTCGGATTGTCTGGGTGCTACAATCGCTTGAATCGAGTGGGAGTTGATCTTCCAGATAAGATAGTGATTGATATAGTTCTCCCAGTCACTATCACTAAAGCTACTAGAACTTGGTGATGAACTATAAAATGCCAGGGATAGAAATAATGATCCCTGAGCTATTCGCGATGTTTGACACCGCGAAGGTAGAAATCAAGAAGGAGCGTCAAGTGTTGATGGTTAGTCAAACCACTAGTTTCGAGAAGGGCAAGAGCAAGGAGGGAAACTTGATGGATAGCAAGTCAGTTGCTGCTCCAGTGAAGCAACCCAAAGTTGAACCCAAACCTGAGACTAAGTGCTCCGATTATGAGGAGAGCGGTCGCTGAAGCAAAACAACCCTAGATACTTGGTAGATAAGAAGGCTGGCAACGTCGACAGAAGTATATTTGATATACGTGTAAATGATGTGTACCTTGCGAGTACTCCTAGTAGCACCTGGGTATTGGATATCGGTTCGGTTGCTAAATGTTAGTAACTCGAAATAAAAGCTATAGAATAAACGGAAAACTAGCTAAGGGTGAGGTGACGATGTGTGTTGGAAATGTTTCCAAGGTTGATGTGATCAACATCGCATGCTCTCTCTACCTTCAGGATTAGTGACAAACCTAAATAAATGTTATTTGGTGTTTTGCGTTGAGCATGAACGTGATTAGATCGTGTTTATTGCAACACGGTTATTCATTTAAGTTAGAGAATAATGGTTATTCTATTTACATGAATAATACCTTCAATGGTCATGCACCCAGTGAGAATGGTTTGTTAAATCTTGACTACAGTAATACACATGTTCATAACATTGATGCCAAAAGATACAAAGTTAATAATGATAGTACCACATACTTGTGGCACTGCCGCTAAATATCATATTGGTATAAAGTGCATGAAGAAACTCCATGCTGATGGATCTTTGGACTCATTCGATTTCGAATCGGTTGAGACATGCGAACCATGCCTCTTGGGCAAGATGACTAAGGACCCCGTTTCCGGATGGATGGAGTAGGTAAGTGATTTATTGGAAATGATACATGTTGATGTATGCAATCCAATGAGTCTTGTAGCGTGCGGTGCATATTGTTATTTTCTTACCTTCATTGATGATTTGAGTAGATATAGTGTATATTTACTTAATGAGATACAAGTCTGAATCGTTTGAAAAGTTCAAGCAAATTTAGAGTGAAGTTTAAGATCATCGTGACAAGAAGATAAAAATGTCCGCGATATGATCATGGAGGTGAATATTTGAGTTACGAGTTTGGCATACAACTTTAGACAATGTGAAAGTCGTTTCACAACTCACGCCACCTGGAACACCATAGTGTGATGGTGTGTCCGAACATCATAGTCGTGCTCTATTGGATATGGTGCGGGCTATGATGTCTCTTATCATTTTGCTACTATAGTTTTGGGGTTATGCATTAGAGACAACTACATTCACTTTAAATAGGGCACCATCTAAATCCGTTGAGATGACATCGTGTGAATTATGGTTTGATAGAAACCTAAGATGTCATTTCTTGATGTTTGGGGCTGCAACACTTATGTGAAAAAGGTTTTCACCTAATGAGCTCGAACGCAAAGCGGACAAACGCATCTTCATAGAATACCCTAAAGATAGTTGGGTAAACCTTCTATCTCAGATCCAAGCATAAAGTGTTTGTTGCTAAAACTGGGTCCTTTCTCGGGAAAGAGTTTCTCTCGAAAGAATTGAGTGGGAGGAAGATAGAACTTGATGAGGTTGTTAAACCTTTGTTCAACCAGAGAGTAGTGCGGCGTAGGAATTTGTTACTGTGAAGCCTACGTTAGTTGAAGAGGAAGTTAATGATGATGATCATAAAGCTTCGGATCAAGTTACTATCAAACCTCATAGGTCGAGAAGGATGTATACTGCTCCTGAGCGGTACGACAACCCTGTCTTGGAGGTCATGTTGTTGGACAACGATGAACCTACGAGCTGTGGAGAAGCGATGATGGGCCCGGATTCCGACAAATGGTTAGAGGCCATGAAATCAGAGATAGGATCCATGTATGAAAACCAAGTATAGACTTTGGTGGACTTGCTCGTTGGATGGCAGGTCGTTGAGTACAAATGGATCTTTAAAATGAAGACAAACGTTGATGGTGAATGTCACCGTTTATAAAGCTTGACTTGTCGCAAAGAAGTTTCCGGCAAGTTCAAGGAGTTGACTACGATGAGACTTTCTCACTCATAGCGATGCTAAAGTCTGTTGAAATTATGTTAGCAGTTACTGCATTTTTCAATTATGAAATCTGGCAGATGGATGTCAAAACATCATTACCTTAACGGTTTACTTGAGGAAAGGTTGTATGTGATACAACCAGAAGGTTTTGTCAGTCCTAAGGATGCTAAAAGGTGAGCAAGCTTTAGTGATCCTTCTATGGACTGAAGCAAGCATCTCGGAGTTGGAATATACACTTTGATGAAGTGATCAAAGTTTTTGAGTCTATACAAAGTTTATGAGAAACTTGTATTTGCAATAAAGTGAGTGGGAGCACTGTAGAGTTTCTGGTAAGCATATGTGGTTGACATATTGTTGATCGGAAATGATGTAGAATTTCTGGAAAGCATAAGCGGTTGTTTGAAAAGAGTTTTTCAAAGGAAGACCTGGATAAATCTACCTATATTGTTGAGCATCAAGATCTATAGAGATAGATCAAGATGCTTGATGAGACTTTCAATGAGTACATACTTTGACAAGATTTTGAAAGAGTTCAAAATGGATCGGTCAGACAAAGAGTTCTCGCCTGATTTGTAGGGTGTGAAGTTGAGTGAGACTCAAAGCTCGACAACGACAGAAGAAAGAGAAAGGACGAACATCGTCTCCTATGCCTTAGTCATAGGCTCTATATTATGCCATGCTGTGTACCGCACCTGGTGTGTGCCTTGCCATGAGTCTGTCAAGGGATACAAAAGTGATCCAGGAGTGGATCACTGGACAACGGTCAAGCTTATCCTTAGTAACTAAAAGACTAAGGAGATGTTTCTCGATTATGAAGGTGATAAAGAGTTCATCGTAAAGAGTTACGTCGATGCAAGCTTTAACACCAATCCGGATGACTTGTAGTAGCAATCTGGATACGTATAGTGGAGCAGCCATTTGGAATAGTACCAAGTGGAGTGTGGTAGCAGTGTTTACTGTTTGACACAGAGATTCGCAAAGTACACACGGATCTGAATGTCGCAGACCCGTTGACTATAAGACCTCTCTCACATGCAAAGGATGATCGAGCCCTAGAACTCATTGGGTGTTAGATTCATAACAATGTGAATCACATGGTGATGTGAACTAGATTATTGACTCTAGTGCAAGTGGGAGACTGTTCGAAATATGCCCTAGAGGCAATACTAAATTAGTTATTATCATATTTCCTTGTTCATGATAATCGTTTATTATCCATGCTATAATTGTATTGATCGGAGACTTAGATGCATGTGTGGATACATAGACAAAACCATGTCCCTGGTATGCCTCTAATAGACTAGCTCGTTGATCAAAGATGGCTATGGTTTCCTAGTCATGGACATGAGATGTCATTTGGTAACGGGATCACATCATTAGGAGAATGATGTGATGGACAAGACCCAAACTACAAACGTAGCATATGATCGTGTCAGTTTATTGCTACTGTTTTCTGCATGTCAAGTATATGTTCCTATGACCATGAGATCATGCAACTCACTGACACCGGAGGAGTACCTTGTGTGTATCAAACATCACAACATAACTGGGGGACTATAAAGGTGCTCTACAGGTATCTCTGAGGGTGTCTATTGAGTTGGCATGGATCAATACTGGGATTTGTTACTCCATGTGACGGAGAGGTATCTCAGGGCCCACTCGGTAATACAACATCACAACAAGCCTCGCAAGCAATGTGACTAAGTGTTAGTCACGGGATCTTGTGTTGCGGAACGAGTAAAGAGACTTTCCGGTAACGAGGTTGAACTAGGTATGGAGATACCGACGATCAAATCTTGGGCAAGTAACATACCGAAGAACAAAGGGAACATCATACGGGTTAACTGAATCCTTGACATAGAGGTTCGACCGATAAAGATCTTCATAGAATATGTAGGAACCAATATGGGCATCCAGGTCCCGCTATTGGTTACTGACTGTAGAGGTGTCTCGATCATGTCTACATAGTTCTCGAACCCGCAGGATCTACACACTTAAGGTTCGGTGACGTTTCGGTAGTATAGAGTTATGTATGGTGGTGACTGAAGGTTGTTCAGAGTGCCAGATGAGTTCCTGGACGTCACGAGGAGCTCCGGAATGGTCTGGAGGTAAATATTGATATATAGGAAGTCCTATTTTGGTCGTCGGAAAAGTTTCGGGCTCATCGGTAATGTACCGGGAGTGCCGGTAGTGTACCGGGAGACCATCGGGAGGGGTATTTAGACCCAAGAGGCTACATGGGCTGTGGGAGAGTGAATACCAGCCCTTAGTGGGCTGGTGGAAGTCCCACACAAGTCTCATGCGGCTGGGAAGAAAAGCCTAAAGAGAAAAAGGTGGAAAAAGGCAAAAAGGCAAAAATAAGGAGGAGTCCTAGTCCTACTAGGATTGGAGGTGGAATCCTCCTCTCCTCCTTGGTTCGGCCGACCTAAGGGCTGGCTTCTTGGGATCCAAGCCTCCTCCTCTCTTCCTCCTATATATACTAGAGGTTTTAGGGTTTTTGGCACTAGATTTTTTCAGCCACTTGCTACCCGTTCCTCCAGTGCATAGTTTCTCCTCTAGATCGGATTTCTGCAGTGCTTAGGCGAAGCCCTGCCGGAATAGCTCCACCACCATCGATGGAGCGCCGTCATGCTGCCGGAGAACTCTTCTACCTCTCCGCTCCCTCTTGCTAGATCAAGAAGGCGGAGATCGTCATCAAGTTGTACGTGTGTTGAACGCGGAGGTGTCGTCCGTTCGGCGCTTGATCGGAAGGACCGTGATCAAGATCGCGAGACGGATCGTGATGAGTTCGTGGGACGGATCGTGATGAGATCGCGGGACTGATCATGATTGGATCGCGGGACGGATCGTGATGAGATCGCGGGACGCTCGGCGATTTGGATCGCGAAGACTTTCGACTACACCAACCACGTTTCTTAACGCTTCCCGCTTAGCGATCTACAAGGGTATGTAGATCCACTCTCCCTCTCGTAGATGCTCATCACCATGGATAGGTTTTGCGTGAACTTAGGATTTTTTTATTTCCCATGCGACGTTCCCCAACAGATTTGCGCTTAATAAGATAAATCCATGTGAATCGACTATAGGCATCAACAAAACAAACATAGTAGTTGTGACCACTAACAGATGTTTGTGCTGGACCCCACACATTGAAAAACACAATTTCAAGAGGACTCTTTACTTCTCTAGTAGATGAAACAAATGGTAGTTGATGACTTTTGCCTTGTTGACAGGCATCGTAGACGGACATCTCTTTATTGCTAGACTCTAATGGTAGCTCATGGCGGTGGATTATGTGGCGAACGATAGGGGTGGCAGCGTGACCAAGGCGAGAGTGCCACTAGAACGGCGACACACAAACACCGCTAAAGACGCGCGGGGCGAATGGATCCTCCATATGGTACAAGCCTTGGCTCAAGAGGCCACTAAGCAGGACGTCTCGGGTTGCTCGGTCCTTAAAAGATCAAATGGGTGAAATTCACATAGGACATTATTATCAAGGGTGAGCTTAGGGACGGATAAAAGATTACGAGTCACCGAGGGTACCCGCAAAATATTACGAAGGTGGAGCTGCCTAGAGGGACGACTAGTTAAAAGAAATGCTTGGCCAATGTGAGAGATGGGCATACCTACACCATTGGCGGTGTGAACATGGTCGGCCCCGTAATAGGGCTGGTAGGTGGCGAGCTTGTTGAGCTCGTTCGTCATGTGATCTATGGCATCGGTGTCCATGCACCATGCTGGATCAATGGGGTAGGACGACGTGTACCCCTTCTCGACATGTGGGTACTTTCCCTTGGTGGCGACGTGGGTAGCCGGGGCGGCGGGGGGGGGGCGAAGTCGGCCATGGCAAACTGGCACTCGTTGCCCCTGCCGTTGTTACCGATGCCGAGGAAGCTCTTTTGAAAACAGCGGTGGCACTTGGAGGTGATGTGTTTTTCACGGCCACACATCTGGCACACACGAGCGTTGGGGCCCCCACCCGAGGTCGATGCAGTGGGCGGGGCGGCCTTGCCAGCCGACCGGGGGGCAGGCGGGCGCTGGCTGCGAGAGGCCTAGTAGGCCACCGACTACGCGTTGATGTGGCAGAGGAACGGCGAGCCTCGACGCGTTGCTCGGTGAAGAGGAGGCCTGAGTAGAGCTCGTGAGGGGGCATCGGTGGCTTGTTGTCGTGGACGGCCTTTGCGAGTTTTTTGTACTCGGCGTCGAGGCCCTTGATGACGAAGCCGGCGAACTCCTCGTCACTAAGCGGCCGACCAATAGAGATCAGCGTGTCCGCCAGTACCTTCATCTTGTTGAAGTAGGTTGTGGCGGAGGAGTCCAGCTTCTTGATGTCGGCGAGCTCGCTACGAAGAGCCATCGAGCGGAAGGTGGAGACCTAGGCAAAAGCGTGCTCCAGGGTCGTCCAGGCGTCCATGGAGGTGGCAGCGAAGAGGCAGAGGTCGGCGACCCCGTCACCCAAGGAACCCTGGATGGCGGAGAGGATCGCCTGGTCCTGCTGCACCCACACATGGTGGTAGCGACGACTTGCGGAGGACACGGCAGGGAACCATCAACATACCTAAGGAGGGAGCGGTTGCGAAGCAACGGTAGAACCTTGGTGCGCCAGAACAAATAGTTGTCGGTGTGAGTCTGATGGCGATCAAGTTGTCGAAGTGGAACGGCCCGGTGGGCGTGACGGCGTCAGCAACCGGGGCAACGGGCGGTGCAACGGCGACGAGGGCCACAGCCGCGAGTGGGGCATCGGGAGCCCCTGAGGCCACTGGGAGGATGGCGAGTGTCGGGGACGAGCCGGGGGAGGCCGCGGATGGCTCCACGGACGGGACCGTCGTCGTGGCGATGGAGATCGCAGGAGCGGGAGACGGCGGGATCGGAGCCAATAACATGGATCCCACGGCGGTGGTGCCGAAGAATTGGGGCACCAGCGGAGCAAGGGTACAAGGCGGGAGGTTGAGGAGGGCGGCAAGCGACACGGGGATGGACCCGGAGCTGGCGGCGCCCGAGGCGGAAGCAAACATGGCGGTGGCGGCGGCCCTAGGGTTTTGGCGCGGCGGCGGCGGCGGGTGAGGTGAGGGAGGACCTAGGTTAGGTCGTACCATGTAAGCCGTAGGATTTTGAGGGAACTGGCTCAATCCTCTATGGGGTGGCCTATCACATATATAATGGTGAGATACAAGTCCTATACCAACACGGTATGGATTACACAATTGGGCTACAATACGAAGTCTAACAATCAGTGGCACATCCAAATCCACTCTACGTGTGTTATCCATGTTAGGTTGATCTCTCCACCGAGTGGGCTCAACGGCCCATCGGACCCTGATCTATTCGCGCCCTGATCGGGGGCGCCCAACCCTCTTATGGTTGGTGGGCCCCTGTGACCTGCGATACATATAGAGAGGTGGGGGCCGGGGCACACGGTATGAGGTTCACCGTGCCGCCAGTCTCCCCACCGAAACACCCTTCCGATCTAGGACAATCGCAGAGCTCACGGGAAGCAACACAGCCACCCCATCTAGATCTCACCGTCATCAACGCCACCACTACTCACCCATCGCCACCATCATCTCGCCCAGCAGTCGACGCGATGGAGGGCGGCCCGAGCTCCTCGGGTCAGGGAGCAGGTAATCACCCCATATCCCATCTCTACTGCCGAAATCCCCTAGCCTACACGATCCGGCGAGTCTATCAATGGTATCAGACCTAGTAGGCATAGGATTTTCGGTAAAGAGCGGAAAGAACAAAGAGAAATCCCCACCCCCCAAAGAACCCTAAAAGAAAAAGGGGCAAAAGATCACCGGAGCAGGGCCTCGCACTCGCTGGCAAAGAGCGCCGCCGCATGGCTGCGTCGTTCCTCTCGATCCGGACGGGCATCGGCAAGCCGAGCCGTCCGAAAGAAGAACCACCGGAATCCCCAGGGCTCACCGGCAAAGGAAAAGAAACAAAAAAGGGGGGAATAAGAACACCACCCCACAGGGGGCAAAGGGCACCACCACTGGGCCATTCGACGGCGGCGCGCTCTCCTTCGGGAGCTCGCGCGACCGACGAAGGGGCCGGCGGGGGCGCCGCCACCAGCGCACGCCGGCACAAGGGTACAGCGGGAGGCCATCGAGCCCCTCTCTCTCTCTCACTTTGGGCAGGAGGCATGGGTTGGTGGAGAGAGTAGGGGGAGGAAAGAAGGCGTGCGCGACGCGGTGGCCCCTTGGCGCCGCTGCCGACGGCCGGGACGGGCAGCTGGGGCGTAGCCCCGTGCTCCCACCGAGGAGGTAGAGGAAGGGGAGGGGCTTGGCCTTGACCTCTCTTCTAGAAGAGAAGGGGAAAGGGAAGGAGCGTGTGCCGTGGCTGGCGGCCGGGCCGTCGCCGGTGGCCGGTGGCGCCCCACCTAGTCATTGCGGCAGAAGAGGACCGAGCGGCACGCGGGGGAGGGAAAGACTAGGGTTCCCCTTGCTCCTCACCGCATCGGTCATTTTTGATCGAGCAAAAGGCACGCTAGATCGTCGGATTCGATCTGACGGTTGCAAAGCAAACCCTAGCCCCGGCTAGGCCTTTTGGGCCGAAAAGCAGAGAATGGGCCGGCTAGACCGGCGCCCCAGGCTCGGGTTGCTGGGTGGTTGGGCTGGTTTTGGCCCAGATAGCCCTGGCGGCTTATTTTCTTTATCTGTCCAGTTTTGGGCAGACTTCGAATTGTTTTTTCTATACAATTTTTTTCCAACGAAAAATTATGTTTAGAAAATAGAAAAGGAAAAGTTGCAAAGTTTCCAAAAAGTCTCTGAAAAATAAAACTGATATTTTCAGAAAAGAAAAGTTCATGAATTTTATAAAGAAAAATATAATAAACTTCATGAATTTATTTTTCTTGTTTTCCGCTGCGTAAATATTTAAAAGTGTGCTTTTATAAAGAAATAAATTTTAGAAAGAATTATTTTTAGAGCACATTAAAGTGATTATTAGAATTAATATGATCATGTTATTCTTATAACCAACGTTATTAATAACATGACCATGTTTTTTAAAGGTGCTTTTATTTCTATTATTTTGCCCAACAGTGATATAGATTTAATTGCATAGACAATTATATGTTTAATTTGACCAACGTTAGATTAACACATATGGTTGTTATAATTTTCAGGAGGTTTCAACTTGATGAGTTGTTTAAAAGAAGTTCCGACACTCAGAGGTGATAATTACACCGAGTGGAGGAAGAAAGTTGATTTGGCCTTTGTCTGTGCTGAGGTTGACTGGGTTGTGGATGAACCACAGCCCGTCAGGCCTACAGAGCCAGTCAGAGCGGCCACTGATGATGCTGCTGCATGGAATAAAAAGAGGAGTGATTATGCTCCATTGGAGTTCTCCTACACTCTCAATAACCAAAAGTGGGTAAATGCCAACAAAAAGTGTATGGCATTTATAAAGAACACAATCAAGAATGCCATTGTGGGCTCGATTGCAGAGTGCACTTCCGTAGGGGAGTTGCTGAAAAAGATAAAGAGCCAGTTCACTGGTTCTTCAAAGCAATATGCCACCCAGTTGATAAAACAGCTGGTCACAGAGAACTACACTGGTGGTGGTCATGGCATTTGAGAGCACATTCTCAGGATGAGCAACATGGCTGCAAAACTCAAGCCCATGGATGTAGACTTGGAGCTCAAACCTGCGCTCCTCGTCCACCTGATCATGGCCTCGTTGCCTAAAGAGTTTGACACATTTGTTGTCAATTATAACATGTCGACTGAAAAAGAGGACAGATTGAAAGCCTCAAATGGTGGTTCTATCAACTACGTGAAGGACCAAAAGAAGAAGAACTTCAATCCAAACGGCAAAGGTTCTCCTTCTAAGACACATGGAAAAGCACCCTATCAGCATGAGAATCAGCAGAAGTTCTTTCCAGTGGACAAAGACACTTGTCTCCACTGCAAGCAGACAGGGCACTACAAGAAGGACTGCCCTGCTTGGCTAAAGTTTGTTATGGCAAAGAGAGGTAACGACATCGTTTCCTTTGTAAATGAATCCTTGTATGTAAAGTTTTCAAAATCTACTTGGTGGATTGACTCTGGAGCAACTGTTCACGTTGCAAACTCTTTATAGGGATTCTGTTCGACGAGGACTATGGAAAGAAGAGAAAGATGCATTGAGGTAGCTAATGGAGTCCAAGCAAAAGTTGAAGCTATCGGCGATGTCTCTTTGGAGTTAGCTAATGGATTTGATCTTCTTCTTCGTGATGTCTTATTTGTTCCCTCATGTAATAGAAACTTAATTAGTGTTTCTTGTTTAGATAAAGACAATTATGAGTGTTACTTTGGACATGGCAAGTGTGCCATATGGTGTAATAACGCTTATGTTGGTGATGCTTTGCTTCATAATGAGCTTTATTTGCTATCACTCTTTGAAAAAGTGCATCATGTGTCCAATGTGAATGCTCAAGCTACCTCGTCGAACAAACAACAAAAGAAAAGAAAAAACAACTGATGACTCATCAAAATTATGGCACTGTCGCTTGGGCCATATTTCCAGGGGGAGAATAGAAAGATTAGTAAAAAGTGAAATTCTTCCTCCGTTAGAGTTTTCAGACTTAGAACAATGCATGGATTGCATTAAAGGAAAGTATGTCAAACAAATCAAAAAAGGGTGCAATTCATAGCACAGGCACACTGGAAGTTATCCACACCGACATTTGTGGACCATTTCCAGTGAAAAGTGTGGATGGATATGACTCGTTCATAACCTTCATAGATGATTACTCTCGTTTTGGTTATATTTATCCAATCAAAGAAAGATCTGAAGCATTGGATAAGTTTAAGATATTCAAAGCTGAAGTTGAAAATCAGCATGATAAAAGAATAAAGATAGTAAGGTCCGATCGTGGGGGAGAGTACTATGGTCGCCACACCCCATATGGCCAAGTCCCTAGACCTTTTGCAAAGTTCTTACAGGAGACTGACATAGTAGCCCAATATGCAATGTCGGGCGAGCCTCAGCAAAATGGAGTAGCTGAAAGGTGTAACCGTATTCTGATGGATATGGTGCACAGCATGATGAGTTACTCCACATTGCCATTGGGATTATGGATGGAGGCACTGAAAACTGCCATTCACATTCTCAACAGAGTGCCAAGCAAGTCGGTGCCCAAAACACCGTACGAGCTGTGGACAGGAAGAGTGCCCTCTTTAAAACACTTCAGGGTGTGGGGGTGCCCCGCCGAGACCAAAATGTTTAATCCAAACATTGCAAAGTTAGATCCCAAAATAGTGAGTTGCCACTTCATTGGCTATCCAGACAGATCAAATGGTTTTCATTTCTACTGCCCAGACAGATATACAAAGTTTGTAGAAACGAGACACGCGGTCTTCTTAGAGGACGAAATGATGAGGGGGAGCATGGTAGCTCGGAAAATTGATCTTGAGGATAAGAGGGTGCATGCACCTAATCCGATGATTTAGGAGCCATTTTTCTCACTACCAGCTGTAACTCCACCCATGACAACTATGGGGGAAGACCCGGAACCTGTCCGCCAGGAGCCGATTGAACCCGTTATTGAGCATGAAAGGAAGGTACAACAGTCAACAGTAGAAGATGTGCCGCAAGTTGAGGCACACAATGTGCCAGAAACTGAGGCACTTAGAAGATCTAATATAACAAGAAGATCTGCTATTTCTACTGATTATAAAGTTTATAATACATAAATGGTTCATATGGAAGGTGATCTCGCTACATATGAAGAAGCCATTAAAAGCCCCAACTCATCAAAATGGCTACAAGCAATGGAAGATGAGATGAATTCTATGAGTTCCAAAGATGTTTGGGACTTAGTGGAAATTCCTAAAGGAGACAAAACAGTAGGCTTCAAATGGGTCTACAAAACCAAGTATGATCCTAGTGGCAATGTAGAAAAGTATAAAGCAAGACTTGTAGCTAAAGGATTTGCACAAAGAGAAGGGATAGATTACAATGAGACTTTTTCTCCAGTCTCGTGTAAGGGTTCCTTCAGAATCATAATGGCATTAGTTGCTCATTTTGATTTAGAGTTACATCAAATGGATGTCAGGATGGCATTTCTAAACGGTGATTTAAAAGAAAAGGTCTACATGAAACAACCCAAGGGTTTTATCATGGAAGGCAAGGAAAGTATGGGATGCCGCCTAAAGAAATCCATTTATGGATTAAGACAAGCCTCTAGACAGTGGTATCTAAAGTTTAATCAAACGGTTAAAAGTTTTGGGTTCAAAGAAAATATTGAGGATAATTGCATTTATACAAAGTTTAAAAATGGGAAATATACTTTCCTAATCTTGTATGTGGATGATATCCTGCTTGCTAGCAGTGATGTTAGTCTACTAATAGAGACAAAGAAGTTCTTATCCTCAAATTTTGATATCACAGGTCTTGGTGAAGCATCCTATGTTTTGGGCATAGAAATTCACCGAGATAGGAATAGTGGAGTCTTAGGACTATCACAGAAAGCATATTTGGAGAAGGTTCTTCGAAAGTATGATATGCATGCGAGTAAAGCCACACCTGCTCCTATAGTCAAGGGCGATAGTTTTGGGAAATTTCAATGTCCCAAAAACCAGTACGAGATCGATCTCATGAAACCAGTACCATATGCTTCGGCTGTTGGAAGCTTACAGTATGCACAAGTGTGCACCCGCCCTGACTTAGCTTTTGTTACCGGGGTACTCGGTAGATATCAAGAGAATCCAAGCATGGAGCACTGGAAGATGGCAAAGAAGGCATTGCGTTATGCACAAGGCACGAAGCACTACATGCTAACATACAGGAGGTCTGACTCCCTAGAGATAAAAGGGTATTCAGACGCAGATTTTGCGGGGGACAGAGATGATAGAAAATCCACGTCAGGATACGTCTTCACTCTCGCGGGAGGGGCTATTTCGTGGAAAAGCTCCAAACAGTCAATAGTTTCATCATCCACGATGTATGCAGAATTCATAGCATGCTTCGAAGCCACGGGGCAGGCGATATGGCTAAAGAAATTTGTACCCGACTTGAAAGTGGTAGATTGCATTCACAAACCACTAAAGATGTACTGTGACAACCAGCCCGCAGTATTCTATGCTCACAACAACAAGTCGAGTAATGCTGCCAAAACAATAGAGATAAAGTACTATGTTATGAAAGATAAAATCCAGGATCACACTATAAGTCTCGAGCATATAAAGACAAAGGATATGCTTGCGGATCCGCTAACGAAAGGCTTACCACCCAATGTGTTCAAGGAACACTTAGCCGGCATGGGTATAAGGGAAAGCGTATGATTCCTGGATCATGAGAGGCCCAAAAAGAACATGATTTGTTTCTAAACAAAACGTATGTTGTAGCTGTATGATTCTATCGGCAATCAAGCTGTGACGATGAGACATGCTCAATGTACCAATATGCGATGAAACGAATAAACTAGAAAGTATAAAGTTAAAAGTAAAAGTTGAGATCAAGGGGGAGAATGTTAGGTTGATCTCTCCACCGAGTGGGCCCAACGGCCCATCGGACCCTGATCTATTCGCGCCCTGATTGGGAGCGCCCAACTCTCTTATGGTTGGTGGGCCCCTGTGACCTGCGATACATATAGAGAGGTTGGGGCCGGGGCACACGGTATGAGGTTCACTGTGCCGCCAGTCTCCCCACCGAAACACCCTTCCGATCTAGGGCAATCGCAGAGCTCACGGGAAGCACCACAGCCACCCCATCTAGATCTCGCCGTCATCACCGCCACCACTACTCACCCATCGCCACTACCATCTCGCCCAACAGCCGACGCGATGGAGGGCGGCTCGAGCTCCTCAGGTTAGGGAGAAGGTAATCACCCCATATCCCATCTCTACTATCGGAATCCCCTAGCCTACACAATCCGACGAGTCTATCACTCCATTATAAGATTGGGTAATTTTGGCTGTGGTCAGTGGTATGCCGAGAAGCTTTCAGTTTGGATCTTGTTGGTGATTCTCCATGTAGTCTTGTTGGTTCTGAATTCAAAGTGCATGGTAATCCTGAAGAGTTTGACTCTTCCAGATATATTTGGCCTGCATGCAGTAATATTTTGGGAGCCGAGAAAGAGAGCAAAAACTCCACATACATATGCTTTGACATCTTTAAATGGGAGATTTTCACTGATCAACTGGAGGGCCTGTAACCGTCTTTTTACTTATGGCTAATTTTATCATGCGAGGAGCCTGCTTTGTTAATCCACTCAAAACCTTTTGCATAGCAGAGCCAGAGAGTGAAGCCAATTATCTTTACCATGCTATTTGTCATTGCGATTTGGTTTTTCTTTCTTCCATAACACAGTGCACTTAAACCAGTAGAAGAAGAACATTAATGATGAAAGTTCTTGGTTTCCCAGGCAAACTCGGATATAGGAGTATATTGCTACAGGGGAAATCTATGATGGTGAAAAGGATTAACTGCATCAAATACAAAGTTCCCTAACATAGCATAGGTGCACACGGGTGCTTTTATTTGATGATGAACTACACCTCTTGCAAAAATACTGGACCCAAATGGCAGCCCTGGACTATCTTGTTTCTGTCATAGGTGATGTTTGTATTCCCTGTTCTGATGGAAACATGGATAAAGTTGTTGAAGGAGACCACATGCATGTCTATTTCAGACCTTCATAATATGCATATCGTTTCTTCTTGCCACCATGGATATGCATTAGTATGATATGGTTAGCTGGCCAAAAACGTAAGAAGAAAATAAATATTTGCGTTCACACAAGGTTGTAGTGTATAGCTCTCATGTGAATGCAGACGTTTGTTTTGAAGAATCATGACTATATTGAGCAAGAATGAACCCAGCAAAATAATTTATTTCTTTTTCATTTTTCCTTACGATCCAATTAATGGACCGGGTTCCACTATCAGCAAAATAATTACCCAAGGTTAACTGAAAAGTGTATATGTTGCAACTGTATGTTAGTAGGCTTCCACATGGGTTCATCATTCTGAACCAACCTCAACTGTTGGAACTCTGGCATATACTGTATTTCTCATCAATATGGTCGCAAGGTATAATCCATTCTCTTTGTGCTTTAAACTGTCTCGTGCATACTCTACCATTTGCTGCCTGATTAATTCATGTCGATGGGACATAACATCTTTACTTGCTTTCTGAATCTTACATCCACCTTTTGTTGGCTGAAGCACTGCTAATTTGTCTTTGGATGGCAATATATGATGTGAACATGTGTTACGCGACGTTTAGAAATTCTGTAAGATCACAAGAATTTTGAAATTACAAGTCGAGTATATTGCCAACCGTTCAACTTAGCAATTCCACAAGTTGTACTTCTTGCAAAACAACAAAATACTGAACTCAAATTGCACAAATTATTGGATGTCCATATTCAATTCCAGACTATGTGCACGCATATCTTGAGTCCTGAGTCGATATCGCAAGGATCTTCTTTGCTAACTCGGGCTATGATCTCGACATAGACAATGGCAGAGCGATAATATATGTCGTGTATCTTAAAAATATATGTGCATAAGTAGCTGCGGCCTTCCACTTTATGAACAAGTTCTGTCAAGATGTGGATGGTCAGGAGGTGCGAGCCCAACAAATATTATGTTCAAGACTACAACTTGAATCTGCATCTCTATTGCTACATGAAAATGTGATTTGTGCCAAGAAAATTCAGTTAGCTGCACGATTCTTTTTTTGGTGTTCGTTTCTATTAGACGTTAAAATCGTAAGTCAAATATGCTTCTTACGGGAGTCAATTACATGAACATTAAACACGTCAAAACTGAATATAGCGTATCCATCCATCCTGTATTACACAAGAAAACATATACACATCATTTGTACATGACGAGAGTGGAGCCAAAACCATCCAGACACCAGTTTGCCAGCCAATCCAGGTTTTGAGCGGGCCAAGCAGGCACGCGTCTCATACGCATCAGGCTATCGTCATTATATTTTGAGCTTTCTATAGGAAAATTATTATCTTATATGTGATTCCTTTTTAACGACTTAGACAAAAGGCATGTGAATTTGGAGCAAGGTAACAATACAGCAGAGCAAACCAATATAATATCCGAATAGCTAAAGCCAAGCAACTCGTGATATATTCATTTGTTAGTCCGTATGTTAGGGATGATATAAATTAGTATGTATGTTAGGGATGATGCGAATGACTATGACAATTTTGCGGCCTTGGAGAAAGCATAGGAGGATTTATAGCATGGTAACAAATGACGTAATGATCGAAGCGTTGAAGTTGAATGGCTCTGTGAGTTGTGACAGATCCATTTGTTGGTCCGTGATAATGTACGGAACATTTATAACTACTCTTATTCTAATGTCCGTGCATTATTACTGACATTTTTCTATTAGTAATAAATAGAAAAAGTTTACCTGTTCGGCTTAGAATAGGAAAAAAACCAGAGGAAATAAGTCCCCGTTGGCCAGCCCTAACCCTCTCCTCTTTTATCCAGCCGATCCCCAATACTCCGCCGCCTCCGCTGCAGCCGCCGAGGATTTCCGTGATGGTCCGCTGCTGGTGGCCGCCTCGCCGTGGTTGAGCTTGGCGCCGTCGCCTCCGTTCCTTTCTGCTGTTTCCGCTGGAGGCGGATATCCAGGTACACGGCGCTGTCCCGTTCCTGCCATTGGATGTGGTGCTCCGCTGAATCGCTGGTTCATCTCGTTTTTCCAATTTCCAACCACGTAGAATGCCTAGTACGACTCGTATGCTTGCCCAGCCTATGATTGAGTATCTCAAGTCGCTGTTAATAGATTGGAAGTAGTACTACTTGTTCTGATTCAGAGGCTTACATCTTAGATTATATAGGAGCATGTGTTCCTTACTTCCTTTACCTGTTAAGACTTGTGCGTACATGCGTTTTCACCCAGCAGTATGAGGAGATGCATATTCCACACTAGCATGTGACTTGGGAGAAGTATAAATAAATATTTCTTATGGACCAGGCAAGATAACGATTTGATTTCTAATGCTAGGATCCAGTAGGTAAACTGTATCTGCATTGTGTGCTGTTCCTGCTGCGCTCTGTT
This sequence comes from Hordeum marinum, assembly GCA_022496015.1. Taxonomy (NCBI): domain Eukaryota; kingdom Viridiplantae; phylum Streptophyta; class Magnoliopsida; order Poales; family Poaceae; genus Hordeum; species Hordeum marinum. The sequence goes on from CM039675.1 coordinate 107,964,009, forward strand.
TATTTTAGTTCACACTTGATCAATCGACCTAGTGAAGCTACAGCCGCGGTTTATACTCAACTAGAAGTCAGAGTTAAGTTTGTTCTTAGTGAATTATTTTGCACAGAACCCTTGGGCATCGTTCTAAGTAGCTGATATTATCCAGGTTTTGGTGTTGCTCAATCCAGGCTTGAGCCGACGCATCGTTCTACTCCACTGAATTAGAGGCAAGTGCATGATGGACGTTTCTTTCGTAAATCCGGTTGCATTGTTGCGCGTGTTTCAGAGTCATTTGTTCTTCACATCTGGTGTTCCTTCGACTCGATATTCTCGGTTTCAGACAACGGTTTGTACGTTGGTTATTTCGTGCCAGCTCTACTGCAGGTTGGTTATTCCGCAGGAACACTGCCAAGTTAATCCACGCCACATGTGTTAACCCTCAAATCTGTTTTCTGCTGCATGTCGGTCAGTCCGCGCCACATGTGTGTAAACCCTCAAATCTGTTTTCTGCTGCATGTCGGTGAGTCCGCGCCACATGTGTGTAAACCCTCAAATCAGTTTTCTGCCATATGCCGGTTAGTCCACGCCACATGTGTGTCAAACCTGGATTAAGTTTTCACAGAAATATTTCTGATCTAGTTCAGAGAAATCATCTGTTCCATGTGACTTTCTAATGTTGTTCATTGTCTCCTGTTCTCATGGTTCCTTGATGTAGTTGCTGAGTATTTTTGTACTCACCCTTGCTATTATTTGGTTTCAGGTACTATATTGTAAGCGACATGCATGGGATTTGGGAGTAGCACCACTACATCACTTTAGCACATCATAAACCTTCATATAATACTTAGAAGTCACTCAAACATTTGTCTATGAGTCGTAGAATAATATATGGTTAATATTCATCTTCCTTGGTATGATTCCTTTATCGCTTTGGGTTGAAATAGCTAATGTCTTAGAGTTCTACTGACATTCCTGCACCATGCGGATATTGTATAAGTTTTATATTGCTTCTGGATATATATGTCTATCTATGTGTCGTGGACAACTGTATAAACAAGCGAGATTCAACCAAAAATTCTAATTATTCATAGACGTTGTAATTTATAGTAGTGTGGTAGCACTGCCAGGTCGTGTTGAAATCTGGGGTGTTACAGTTGGTATCAGAGCCTAAGCTTGAGATCTCTGGAGTAGGTTGTTAAGAACTTCAAAATGTTAATAGCTTCGTTAAATGAATAAAACTTGTCCTTTATTATACCTTAACTACTGAAAAGTCTTATGTTAGGATTTAATAACTTAGAACTTGACACACTAGTGCACTATAGGATGGGTTTTGGGTCAAGCATTGCATTCACGTTTTCGTTATGTCTTGTTTCAGATTCTTCTATTATTGTTATGTGGTGCCTATGGGCAAGCCGTTACCACCAGATACCTTATTGCCTTGCTCCAATAGTTGATTGCCTCCTCGTTGATACTAAGTGATGGTTAGCCAAAGTTTGATTGTAGCTTTAACGGAATTGCCAAGGTGATTGGTTTTTCTAGGTAGACTGGATGTTTAAGTTGGAGTTGATAAAAAATGTTATGGAGGGTTACGAAGATCCAAAGTATTACAAGAAGCAATCATCACTATCCATTGTTGTAGAAGCAATCGTTTCCGCGTGTCAAATATATTCCAGTTGAGTGTCCTTTCTAGTGCACCTCATGCACATGTTCTGCACAAAGTTGTTGATGAATTCTTTCAAGCCATGTACCCAAAAGGCCTCACCCACTTATCATTTTCCTTCTGGAGTTAAACCTCATGTCGAGTCCATTCTCTACATTTTGTTCCATTGTTCAGAAGCAACCGTAACTTTCGTGTATAGTTGAGTATCAAGAGTGGCGAGCCTTCCAATGGGATGCACTACCATTTTTTTTATGTGCCACATGATTGCTATATGGATTCAGAAGAAAAATACCTTGTCGAAATGTTGCGAGACGTCCTCTGTTCTGCCATGAGGTGATCTAGTTCCTAAAAAAAGATAATCTTTGTCTGAAAGCCTTATCCTTGTTTGCCTATTAAGATCAAAAGCTAGTCCTTTCCTTACCCTCCGAGTCTCGTTATTCTAGAACAGTTCACCCTACCCGTAAGGTGACAAAGGTCATTTGTAGGAAAACCACGCCTCTTCAGAGTTTGAATGATCGATAGTTTAGCTTTTGTAGTTGCTTGCAGATTGATAAATGGATGTCCACCGAACATTTGTTCGTACCCATGAAGACTTTTGAAAGGCATGTAAGGTCGCCCAAGTGATAGTTTGCGCGATTCACTTATCCGCATGTGGAGTTAATAGTTCGGACACGGTATGGATTGTCCACCATACTAACTACTCCTATTATTCTCTCTTGATATGTTGAATGGTGAATCCTTGTGTCACTTTAACCTTAGTAGAGGGTCGGTGTTGTTGACAAGCGTGAATCATAGAATGGTATAACGCTCCACCATTAGAAGAGACAACCGTTGCCAGACGTAGGAATATACGTATATGGTGACTCGGTGAGGATTGACCTACATCCTGTGTTGTGGTTTACATAACAGAAATGTGCCCTACTAACCACCATGAGAGTTCTTAATGTTTTACATTACGTTTGTTAGTTGTGTTTTGAGGTTGAATGTGGAGCATCGAGTAACATGCACAATATTTATGAGGCTGCTTGATTTATCAAGAACGATTGTTCCATGCTTGTTATCAAGTTTTCTAGGAGTACCAAGGCGTGCAGAGTTCACGGTCCAATATTTATACAAAGAAAAGCCAAGATCATCACCGCGATGAGATAAGGTGGTAACTTGATGAATGGATCTGAGTTCAGTGGTTACATTACTTGAGAAGTGAAGAATTCGAGGGCAGATTTTGTTGAAGTGGGGAAGAATATAATGCCCCAGAATTTACAAACCTAATTTCTGAAATAAGCCGGAGTATTGACCATACTTTGACTTTCTTGAACCACAAGTTGTACGGAATATCCGAGACTCTGGCTGTGTTATTCTCGTTGAATCGGTCGAGATAGACTATTAGTTTGTCCAAAACAGAGTCCATAATGCATACTTGGCGAGCCTGTTAATTTTAGCCTTTGATTCATTTCGGGAATAGTAATAATAATAGAAACAGTTGACCTGTTCGGCTTAGAGTAGGAAAAAAACAGAGGAAACAAGTCCCGTTGGCCAGCCCTAACCCTCTCCTCTGCTATCCAGCCGATCCCCAATCCTCCACCGTCTCCGCTTTTGCAGCTGCCGAGGATTTCCATGATGGTCCGCTGCTGGTGGCCGCCTCGCCGTGGTTGAGCTTGGCGCCGTCGCGTCCGTTCCTTGCTGCTGTTTCCGCTGGTGGCGGGTATCCAGGTACACGGCGCCATCCCGTTCCTGCCATTGGATGTGGTGTTGCTCCGCTGAATCGCTTGTTCATCTCGTTTTTCCAATTTCCAACCATGTAGAATGCCTAGTAGGACTCGTATGCCTGCCCAGCCTCTACATGAGTATCTCAAGTCGTTGTTAACAGATTGGAAGTAGTACTACTTGTTCTGATTCACAGGCTGGCATCTTCGATTATACAAGAGCATATGTTCCTTTACCTGTTAGGACTTGTGCATACATGCGTTTTCACCCAGCAGTATGAGGAGATACATATTCCACACTAACATGTGACTTGGGAGAAGTATTAGTAAATATTTCTTGTGGACTAGGCAAGGTCACGATTTGATTTCTAATGCTAGGATCCAGTAGGTAAATTGTATCTGCATTGTGTGTTGTTCCTGCTATGTTCCGTTTATTTTAGTTCACACTTGATCAATCGACCTAGTGAAGCTACAACCGCGGTTTACTCAACTAGAAGTCGGAGTTAAGTGTGTTCTTAGTGAATTATTTTGCACAGAACCCTTGGGCATTGTTCTAAGTAGCTGATATTATCCAGGTTTTGGTGTTGCTCAATCCAGGGTTGACCCGACGCATCGTTCTACTCCACTCAATTAGAGGCAAGTGCATGATGGACCTTTTCTTTTGTAAATCTGGTTGCATTGTTGCGTGTGTTGCAGAGTGATTTGTTCTTCACATTTGGTGTTCCTTTGACTCGATATTCTCGGTTTCGGCTTGTAGGTTGGTTATTCCGCACCAACTCTACTGCAGGTTGGTTGTTCCGCACCAACACTGCCACATGTCGGTTAATTCAGGCCACATGTGTAAACCCTCAAATCTGTTTTCTGCTGCATGTCAGTCAGTCCGCGCCCCATGTGTGTAAACCCTCAAATCTGTTTTCTGCTGCATGTCGGTCAGTCCGCGCCACATGTGTGTAAACCCTCAGATCTATTTTTGCTGCATGTCGGTCAGTCCGCGCCACATGTGTGTAAACCCTCAAATCAGTTTTCTGCCACATGTCAGTTAGTCCATGCCACATGTGTGTCAAACCCGGATTTAGTTGTCAGAGAAATATTTCTGATCTAGTTCAGAGAAATCATTTGTTCCATGTGACTTTCTAATGTTGTTCATTGTCTCCTGTTCTCATGGTTCCTTGATGTACTTGCTGAGTATTTTTGTACTCACCCTTGCTATAATTTGGTTTCAGGCACTATATTGTAAGCGACATGCATGGGATTCGGGAGTAGCACCACTACATACTTTAACACATCACAAACTTTCATATAATACTTAGAAGTCACTCAAACATTTGCCTACGAGTCGTAGAATAATATATTGTTAATATTCATCTTCCTTGGTATGATTCCTTTACCGCTTTGGGTTGAAATAGCTAATGTCTGAGAGTTCTACTGAGATTCTTGCACCGTGCGGATGTTGTATAAGTTTTATACTGCTTCTGGATATATATTTCTATCTATGTATCGTGGACAAGTCTATAAACAAGCGAGATTCAATCAAAATTTTAATTATTCATAGACCATGTAATTTATAGTAGTGTGGTAGCACTGCCAGGTTGTATTGAAATCTGGGGTGGTACAACAACTTTGGACATGACAACTAGCCAATGACCAATCGACACATTTTCAATGGTCGGGTTTCAAACTGACCTGGCAACTTTACTTGAGGAACAAGTAAGCTGACTCCTCGGTCCAAATCAAATCTCTCACAACCCCTAAGAACAATGTAATCAAATCTCTCAGATACCCGGAGAACAATGCCTCTAGGTGGCCAAATCAAATCTCTCACAACCCCTAAGAACAATGTAATCAAATCTCTCAGATACCCGGAGAACAATGTCTCTAGGTGGCGAATGTTGTTTTGGAACACAAAGAGATTTCTTCAATTAACGTAGGTTTTGGTTTAGCAGTAAAGAAACATAAGTTTTGAACACTATACCCCTCTTGATAGTACAGTGGTCCTATAACTCAAGAAAGAAAAAATAAACTACGAAAGAAAATACTACGTCTTTTCTCTGCCTTCTTTATTCTCGATTCCTCCGAACGAGGCATCGAAGTAATTGCTTCACTTCAACAATTTTTAGGGGTGAACTTCGTCATGCATAATCTTCAATGATAATCTGCATTGCAACGCAAGTGATTATCTTCAGAATTTGTATCGAACTCCTCTTGACTTCAGGGATCTATAATATTTGTGTGCACTAGCAGATATATTAGTCTCTTGAAAGCACAACTTCTTCCTAAATGGTTTTGATAATTAACAACAACCTATAATTCACTAAACTAATGAGCCTACCAAGTATATTTCAGGAAAAGTTCAATGTGTTAATGTCGAAAAGAAACAAAAGTGATCAAACTGACAGTTTCTTTATTGATGATGTCTATATATAGCATTACAAGGGACACGTGCAAACGACGCGATGGTTACCAATCGAAACCGACATGCTAATTACAAAGCAGAGATTAACTATATTAATTAATTCTAACACTTCTCCTAATCCATGCTTGTTTTGTGTAAGCATCATCATCTTGGAAAGCTCCTCGAAAAACCCTGTGGGAAAAATGGGAGGAGATATGTGTTTGATATGTTGCTAAAACTCCTTCAAACCGAATGGGAAAAATAAGAAAAAAATGATGCAACATATAATGGTTATTGTCTCTTTTAACTCAATACGAGAAAACTCATAGAGTTTAGAGGACAATAAATATGTCGCATATACTTCCCTAAAAACCCTGATGGGGAAAACGGAAAGTATGACATATGATCTCATGTTGATATTACCTCATTAAAAATCTTTATGAGAACGTGTAAAGTAAACTCATGAAGGGAAAAAGAGTATAATATGATGCTTTTAACAGGAACAATTCAGGAAGATACCTCCTTGATTCTTGCATATTCCGAAGTCGTCATATACCAATTTCATAAACACATTTCTGGAACATAGAAGTTGGTATAGACCTGATGAACAAATCAGTCGCATGATTTGACTTGCAAGATAAGCAATATAGTGATATTGCTTATTATGTAACCTGTTTGCATCCAGGCAACACAAGAAACATTATCGTTGATATAATGGTTGGTGGATGTAGCCATGAGGTCTGTTTCGAAGATTCTTCATGAGAGAGCTACCACACCTAGTAGGAACACTAAGCTTGTCTAGGATCTAACATAGTGGGGATCTGATCAATGTATCCAATGGTATTGGTGTTCACATTTCTGTGAAACTGAAAACAAAAAACCAGGACAAGATGTTTGATGCCTTGGAGATATCGAAAGATATTCTTGAGTACCAACCAATTGTGTTTGGTGGATCCAATGGCATTATAGAATGTTGAGTCCCAATATCTCATTTCTATCATCTCTTGGTCTATATAGATCTTTCTCTACGTCTAGAGAATGACCTACCATGAGAGTTATGGATGGATAAGATTTGTCCACAATGAATTTTTCCAATATATTATGGATATAGACAACATAGTATACCATAATGTATGAATGAAGGTGCTCAAGTTGTAGTACGAGTGGTATTTTGGTTTACCCAAATCCTTCATTTTAAACTTCGTCATTTAGATGATTACATGTGTTGTCATTGTAGACACACAAACATGGATAACCATCATTGTAGGAGTAATCTTTGTGTATAAGTAACTCACTACGTCGGTTGTACCATATGTACCGACAACAATAAGTCGTATTGTGACTTACTGATTTTTACACAATGTATGTTGCGTATTGCATTTTAATTCAGAAGTGAGATTCCATCGGAATCAACCATATATGTCTGAATCTAGTGATCCACATGGATATGTGATCACTACATCTATCAACTGTAGAAACAGATGATTTTGTACTGCCAATGATATAAGTAATCGGAAAGAGATTTCACCTCTGGAGAATAGTTGGGTATCTGCGTGAACCCTTGTGCTACAATACTTGCTCTTTGTTTCACCACCTCGTTGTTCTCAATTCTGTTTCCAGAAGAAAACTGGTGTAGGTATTGCTTATGTATACCTTCCCATTATTGAGCAAGACCATTTCTACCTAGATTATACCCTTTGCTTGAGTTCAGTCCAAGTGTTGTTCACACTTTGCCATGCCCATGGTCTTTGGATCTGAATCATTTGAAAGGTTTTTGCAATCTAGTTGGGAAATGTATGTTGACAATTGTAGACTTCTGGTTATATGATTCTCCAGAATCTATATATCAATATATAGTTGATGGAAATATCGTTACCCATGTTGACTGCTCGTGATTTCCCAATGCGATTGAGTCGGCTATTCCGATGTCCCGGTCATTGTGTGCACTATGACCTGGGTTGGTAGAGGTTTATCATCCACTGGGTGTATACTACCCATTAGGTGTTTGTCAACGTGAAGTTGACTTGCATTTACTGATTCACACCCCTTGATATCCTTGCTTGCGAGAAGCTGAACCCTGATGCACTTTTGCCATACATCTCCCCCTATTGCTTTGAACGGGGAATGGAGTGATTTTGTTGGAACATCCACTCTTTCAGTCGTACTTTTGCAGGATTTTAGGATTGTGTGACACCTTTATAGTGAGTAAATTAATCTGGCAGGTTATTTGCAATGTGCTGCAAATCTTCTGAACGCATGGTTCAGATCTTTGAGTACGTGTATTTGAGGCAGAAATGTGTTGAACATTTCACTAATTTCCTAGCATTCTTCATGGTACTTGAATTACCCCCTAATGCCTGGAAATATTCCTCATTAAATAAGCATACTGGCCTTGAATAACTCCCCATGCGAGGGGCTTGAGGTATTGACAAAAATATAGTTATTCCTCGCATAGATCCCAACTATATGTTGAGGGGCCAATGATGTATGCCATGTGGTGATATCGGTATGCAACCGAATTACCGCAGATGGGAAATACTTGCTAGATTTCCACGTATCAAAGATAAAGGGGAATAATATTATGCAGTTTTGTCATGAGTGTGTAAAACTGCATGACTCCAACGTAAAGTTGGTAAGTTGCAATTCGAAAGTAAAGGTAATGCAATGAACTTAACTCTTTGGATATAGGATTCTACGAAACCATTTTGAGTCTAGACATTAGGACAAATTGCTAAACTTCAATCCAAGGGCCATAGAGAAGGCACTCGAGGAGAATTCTGCAACATTATCCATTCGATTTGCTTGAAATTGATGTCAGGATAATGAGCCAACGGTTTCATGTGAATAAAGCATACACTTAAGACGATCATGTAGATATGTCTTTTAGGATCATGGAATACCTGAATAGTCTAGGCAATGGATGGGAAGAGCCACTTACCTCAATGTGATGCATTCAAGGAGTCTGAGTGGTTCAGCGTAGACTTTAAGGTACGCGAGCCTTAAAATTAGCTTCCCTGTGTCACGTGTAGTGCACACAAAATCCAAATATTGTTAGAATTTAGCATCATAATAATCATAAACCAATGGAATTGCTGATAGTTTCGGTTTCAACCCAATGTCATGATGAGCAAAACGGGGATGCCAAGTTTGTCATGCAAAATACACTTTGGAAAACTATCTTGGACGCAACATGTGCTACGGGTTTTGTAGTATGTGTAGTACAATCCAGATGATACATAGAGAATGTGCTTGCCATATCCGTTGCATATGGTAAATATAATATATTCCTCTTTGTTGTCATCCTAAGTTTCTCTATGGAAACTATTTTGACGGATACCTCTATAGTTTAGTAGGGCACGAGTTAAACTTGGGAAGCAATAAAGCATCCCGACGTTACTCAAGTACCCACCGGGGTAGTAAATATGACTCGACTTGAGTCAACAAATACCTCATCGCGTCTAACGAGTTAAAAATATCTCCTTTCTCTCAATGAGATTGGAAACACTGGACTTTCCTAAGTATAGAGTTTGGGGTGCATATGTCCACAAGACACATATCATCTTTCATCGGATTGACTCCCGTAGAAATCTATATATAGACATGAAGATTCTCAACATGAAAATCACTGTCAGATATATAGAATACATACAAATGTATTTGTACCAAAGTGCTGATACAATATATAGTGATATACAATATATGATGACAACAATACTTATGTTGTTGTTACAACATCGTAAATGGACATTAATTATATTGGCCACTTAGGAGATTGAAAGACTATTCATAGTCTCCAAACATGTCGATTGAGACATATTCAACCATCACATTCTCCGTGCTCATAAGGTCCCGTCATCACTGGTGATGCCGGGTTGAAGTTTGAAGCGAGCTTCAAACCTTTGCCCTTGAGGCTCATTGTATCCCAGGAATTGCTGGTACAGAATAGCCAGATGCCGAGATATGAATCTAATGCCTTATGATATATAAGACAACATTTTTCTGTTAGCGGTGTGATCCTGACCAGAGGTGAATCCAAGATTGCACACATTATCCCACGAGACACAAGAGCGATCATGATGTACATGGTCCAGATAGGGCAGTGGTGGCTATTGAGGGCGAATGGCTCAATTGTTATAGCCATATGTTACCGCTATGGGTAAACCAGAGATAATCAATTTAGGGTCAAAGACCATCATGGTTGATGTTGTAATGAACTTTGCAAAATCAATGGGTATTTCAAGAAGTTATCTTGAAACCATTAGTATGAATCTCAAATTGCTAAATATGACACCTTGAAGATAATCTCCAAAATGGAGTATATCTTGCAGCAGTAGAAAGTATAATATGATGAAATCAGTAGATACTCACTCGTAATGCCTTATGTCACGACTTAGAAAAATGTGTGGAAGAGTACTTTGTAAAGCAACCATAATGTCAAAACGACAAAATGTAGGCTTTATCAGTAGTCATCGATAATCTGCGTAGACAGTAGATCCATATGACTACCTTGTGATCCCAAGCATCAATTTGACGAAATCACTTGGAATTTTGCTTCTGTATTTGCAAGAAATTAAAAATCTCAATTGCAAATAGAAGTATTAATCTCGACATGTAGCGAACATGGAGATACACACATTCCGAAATATATCGTACTCAACAGAAATACACTACTATGGTAATGAATAGTAATGATGTTGCAAACTTGATGTTCAAGTGAAAAACTTGAATTGTATAGACCTCAAATTAAATGAGATGATCTTGTATCAAGTTGCAAGATAATTCAGCAAAGTGAATTAATATTTTGTGAGAAAAAAAATCAATGTCAATCACAATGAGATTGTTTTGCGAGGAAAAATATATTTTCTCAATCGCAAATCAATATTGTTATGCGAGAAACTTTAATCTCAATCACGAAAAACATGTTCTAGAGAATGTGGTAAACACATTGAACATGTCAAGTATCAACATACACATATTTTTGAAATTATAAAACTCAACAGAAAATACGGTAATTATCAGGGTCTAAGACAGTAAAGTACTACTCCTCCGTTCCTAAATATAAGTCTTTTAAGATATTTCATAAGGGGACTATATACGAAGCAAAATGAATGAATGAATCTACACTTTAAAGTATGTTTATACATCCGTATGTAGTCCTCCAGTGAAAACTCTTAAAAGACTTATATTTAGGAACAGAGGAAGTAGTAAATAGTACTGTTAGCAGGACAAATTTGCAAACTCCCCCCAAAAAATAGAAGGGTATTGTGCAAAATTAGCCTGGACCACTGTTTCATCCTGTTATGTAAATTCTTGCAAATACAGGGACTATAATGCAAAAATGGCCAAAGAGATAAGGTTCCTTATCCTCTTTTCTCCCTTGTGGATATGAATCCACGACGGGGAATTTTCCTACGCTATCCATGGCCGCTCTAGTGGGCAGCCACGCGGGAGTTTGGGAGCCACTGTTGCTGGTTGCCACGGGCACGGCACCGCCGGGCGGCTGTCGGGCGAGGCCGGGGCTGGCCACGGCTTGCCGCGGGCGGGCACGACCAAGGCCTGACACGCCCACGGCCAGGCGCAGGGGCGAGCAGTGAGATCACGGCGCGGGCGCTGCCACGGCCAGGTGCAGGCGCCGCGCGGAGGCCGGGCACAGGGCGCTGGTCAGGCGGCACGGGGGCCGTGGCCTGGGGCGCGGCGCGGCGCAGAGGCCGGGCACGGGGCGCAGAGGCCGGGCGAGGTTGTTGCGCCGGGGCCGGAGGGCGCCGTTGTGGGGATGGAGTCCCCGCCGTGCCTCGGATGTCTCCACACCTTTCTCCAGTGATCACCGGCGCACCATGGAGGAGCCGAAGGCCCGCCACCGTTTCCGTTGCGGGAGGAGAAGCATGCGGTGCCGGTGTTCCGGTCGAGTGCGGGCCGAGTCCAGACGAAGCCGATCCTGTCGTCGTTAACATCCTGATGGCGACGAGCGTCACCATCAAGTCCAGCGACGATGGTAATCAAGTGAGGCGTTTTACCTTGTCTTGATTCATGTTCTCAACTTGAAAAGTTCGATGGATGCTAATGCCCCCGCAACCCGTTCTTCGTTCTTATTTCTCTCGTTATCCCCTGTATTCCTGTAGGAATCGAAGAGGCAGTTAGAGATCGAGAGACGTGTTGTCGGGGCCGTGCATGGTGCGAGGCTGCCGATTGGAAGTGCTTCCGCCGGGATGAGGGCCGGCGTGGTAGCGGCGCCATCACGCCGAGTTAAAAGTTGTTGCCGACGAATTCGCGGGCGTGCGATGCTGTAGTCGGGAACCTTCGCGCCGATGGAATGCTCCGCCGGGAGCATGCTGATGACGTGTTAATGTCGAAAAGAAACAAAAGTGATCGAACTGCCAGTTTCTTTATTGATGATGTCTATATATAACATTACAAGGGACGCGCGCAAATGACGCGACAGTTACCAATCGGAACCGACATGCTAATTACAAAGCAGGATTAACTATATTAATTAAATTCTAACACAATGAATGGATTAGCTAGGAATTGTGACGAGGATCCTCCAGATGCAAGGAATAACTATTGGCAAGAGCTTTAAAACTATACGTTATTTTGTGTGACAAATCACATTTGATTCATAGGAAAGCCAATACTATTAAAAATGATGAGATATTGATAATAATCTGATTGCTCAACTAGTTAAAGATATGCCACCAAAAACCTTAGCCAAACTCTCATAAAAACATTATGTCCAAAACATAAACTATTAAAATCGGTGCCACCAACCTATTCCATATCGCCCCCATCGAGTTTTCCTTAAACGGAACGTAAGCCAAACCCTAACACGGTACCATCGAGATTCACTACGGTACAACCAAAAAACAATGACCGCCTTGCTAGTACCTAATTGTCAAAAATCAAATTTTTTGAATTTTGCTTTTCGGTGCCATTGAGTCACTAGAACTGCCTAGGCCAACTGAATCAGTCTCACCAAAAATCCAAAAGATAGGACATTTTGCACTAGTCGGTAGAACCGAGGTTTTACTTCGATTTCACCGAGTTGGGCAATAATGTTGTAACAGTTGGATTTTTGGAGATGACTATGCTCATGTGTTGAGATCAAGATATTCCATTCCAACCATATGAATCTTCATTTTTAGCCTCACCAAATTACTTTCCATCCAATCAATCTCTTTTACCAAGCCAAATTCCATGAGAGAGTGATTGAGTGTTGAGGAGACTATCTTTTGAAGCACAAGATCAAGGAGTTCCTCATTCATACACCATCGATTACCTTTTGGAGAGTGGTGTCTCCTAGATTGGTTAGGTGTCACTTGGGGGTCTCAAAATCGTGTGGAGTTCAACCAAGAAGTTTGTAAGGGCAAGGAGATCGCCTACTTAGTGAAGATCTACCCCGAGTGAGCCTAGTCCTTCGTGGACGTAAGCCATGATGGCATAGACAAGGTTGATTCTCCGTAGACCCTTTGTGGGTGGAACCCTTCGTGGACTTGCGCATCCGTTACCCTCAATGGGTTGAAGTCTCTCAACGTGGATGTACGATAGCACCACCTATCGAAACCATACCAAAAATCTCCGTGTCTTCATTGCGTCTGATCTTCCTGTCCCTTCTTTACTTAAACTTGCAGTGTCATTACTTTCCGCTGCTATACTCGTAGACTTGTATGTGTAGGGTATGCTAGACTTGATAAAATTTCTAAAACTTGCCAACCGATAAAATTGGGAAAAGGTTAAGTTTTTATTTGGTCAAGTAGTCTAATCACCCCCTAGACATACTTTCGATCCCACAAATGGTACAAGAGCTTTTGTCTCCATTGCATAGGTTTCACAACCTAGGAAAGTATGGCGTCTAGTGAGGGAAATTAGCACCGTAGAGATCCATATTTTGATGGTAAAAACTTTGCTAGTTGGAAGCATAAAATGAAAATGCATATTCTTGGTCATAACCCCGCGGTTTGGGCTGTTGTTCGTGTTGGCTTGCAAGGTGAATTCTTTGGAGATAGAAAGGAATTAGATCGTGAAACGACCGCGAAAGAATTGAAGATGCTGCAATAGAACGCTCAAGCATGTGATATTCTATTCAACTTCCTTTGCTCCGAAGAATTAAACAAGATAAGTCGTCTTGAGAATGCCAAGGAAATTTAGGATACTTTGATTTATATGCACGAAGAAACCGAATTCATCAGGGAATCTAAGTTGTATGTGCTTCTAAGTCAACTTGACAAGTTCAAGATGAACGATGTTGAAGGAGTCACGAAAATGTACTCTTGGCTTGATATGATCGCCAATGAGATTGCTGGCTTAGGAAGTGAAGAGATGATCAACAAATTCATCATCAAGAAAATACTAAGAGCCTTGGATCGAAAGTACGACACCGTGTGAACATTGATCCAAATGATGCCAAAATACAAAGACCTCAAGCCCACGAAAGTCATTGGTACGATTGTTGCTCATGAAATGTCACTCAAGGACAAAGAAGATCTTCACAATAAGTCAAGTGCTGCTTACAAAGACACAAGTGATACTCCCGCAACTTGAAATCACAACCTTGTTACCAATGAAGAGATAAGGCTCATGGTTAAGAAATTCAACAAATTCTACAATAATAGAGGCAAGGAGAGAAGCTCCAACCCAAGATATGACGAGAAGCATTCTTGTAGTCATGACCGAAATTGCTATATTTGTGGAAGACACAGACACTTCTCAAATGAGTGCACGTCTCCTTCCAAAAGGAGAGATGATTCACCAAGTACAAGAAGCTCAAGAGATGAGTCACCTCATAGAGAGAGAAGGAGCAGACAAGATAGATATGAACGAAGACCCTCCTAGAGAAGTAAAGACTCGAAGAAGAAGGACAAGTACACCAAGAGATACACAAGAAGACATCAAGCTCATGTTGGTCAATGGGTTTCCAGCTCCGACTCTGACAACTAATCTAAGAGAAGTTCCACTCCAACTCCGACTATAGTCAAGATGAAGGTGTTGCCGGACTAGCACTCGTATCCACCAATTCCTATGATTTATTTGATTCTCTAAATGAAGGGATTGGAAGTTGCTTCATGGCTAAAGGCCTAAAGGTATCACACCCCGAATACATTGACTTTAATAGTGATGAGGATAACTTGCTAGGAGATGATGATTTGCTCTTTGATAAAACTAGTGATGTTAGTCAAAGTGAACGTGCTAATAATCATGATAGTCAATATGAATCATTTGATGATGCTAATAAGGAGATTGAGCGCTTAATTAAAGAACTAAACACTCTTAAGTAAGCTCATGAATCTACTCAATAAGATCATAGAGAGCTTCTAAGAACTCATGAGAAGCTAAATTTAGAGCAAGAGCATGAGTTTCTTAAAGCTATCAGTGACTATCTTCGAACAAAGAGTTCTTCTTATCTTTCCAAATGATTATTATTGTCTACCTTTATAACTCAAGTTAAATCTAAGAAAACTAGCAACAAAGGCAAGAAAGGTTCTTCATCTAGTAGGAACAATAAAAAGCTAATTCTAAAGATGTTGCATCTAGTAGCTCTATTTGTCGGAGGTTGGTTTTGGGCCTACGGGAAAACCTCTCAAGAACTCGGTTCGAACATCGGGGAGCTGAGCGCAATCTACTTCTCAAGGAAGGTGAAGCTACGCACGTAGAGCATGAAAGGGACACACAGATTTACCCAGGTTCGGGCCACCTTGCGGTGTAAAACCCTACTCCTGCGTGGTGGATTGATCTCTTGTTTTTACATGGGCTACAAAGTTCCCGAGGAAGAAGATGAACTCTCTCCGGAGAATGAGAGCTCTAGAATGTTGTCCTTCTCTACGGTGGTGACTTGCCCCCTTATCTTGCCTCATGCCTCTTTCCCCAAAGCATTGGCGGGCAAAGGGAAACCACAGGGCAGTAATTCAAAGGGGGACAAGTGTCTAGTCTTTCTTGACAAAGTTGGTCTTCGTCCTACAAAGGCGTCGGCCATGATGTGCTCGTGGGCTCGTGGGTGACGTCCATCCTGGCAACCGGTGTCATGCTGGTATTCTTGCACCAAACAGGTAAGTATCAAGACTCATATTCGGGAGGGACAACTGCTCGCTGCCCTTTTATCACAAAGGGGAAAGATTCTCTGCATGCGCCCGTTGGCGTCGTCCTTGTAGCTCATGTCTCCCTACCACGTCACCCACGTGGTGTGCACATGCCCATCTGATCAACATTGCATAGCCTCTCCATGCGGAAGGCTTCACGGGGGTGGCCTCGCGGGGTTTATCCCAACTTGTGACAGCCCAAGTGCTGTCCCTACCATTTATGGCATTGTATCTTGTTTAACCTGGTTGTCATGAGATTGTATGATATGAGTTGAGCCTTGTCATGCCATGTCTTGTCATGCATTCATGCATCATGCATCATTCATCCATCATGCCATGCATTGCTGTGATGTGCTTAGTGACTGTGGTGTTGTGATTATTATGGTGATGTGGCAAGAGTGTGTGTGATGCAACACTCTTCTTCTCCCCTTCTCTTTGCTCTCATCAAACCCTTCCTAAAACCCTTTAAATTCCTCCCTCTTTTAACAGCAGAATTATTTTACTTTAATAATTGTTTAAAAATGTTCAAGTGCTAGCCTATTTTGTTTTAAGCATGTGAGTGTTGACCTTTTACTATTTTGAATTTTTATGTTAATGGGGGGTTTAAATAACAGGAGCTGCCATTTTATAATATTAATAATTACTTGCTCAATAAATCAACATAATATTTTTATTAAATAGGGCTCTTTATTTCCTTCACCAAAATATTCTTGTTTTTCTCTAAAACCTTTTCTTTTACTGAGGGGATTTACTTAAGTGTGGTTGTGTTTAAATTTATAAAAAAAACTTCTTGTTTTTTTTCTCAGAGAGAGAGAGAGAGATAGTGGGCTTTCCCTCTAGCGCGGCCCAGCCCGTCGGGAACGGTCACCTGCTCCATTGCCTGTCACCGTCAAGTTCAGAGGGTGAGAGTGCGTCCGCCGTCGCCTTTTCCGTCGCCGTCGCCGTCTATTCCCGAGCGTATTTAAGCCCCTCGACGTCCGTGCTGCTCCCCTAGAGTTCCCTCTTCCTCCCTCCTCCGCCGCATCTCCCCTCTTCCTCTCTTTCTTCCTCCTCCCTCTCTTCTTCCTCCCTCTCTTCTTCCTCCCTGCCAGGTAAGGTAGACAAAGTTTCACCGAGGGAGCAGAGAGCTTCGCCGGGTCGTCGTCGCCGTCGCAGCTCGTCTCCGGTGAATCCCCTCCGCGTCCAGGATGGCGTGGCGAACGTGGTTCGTCCCGCGTTCCATTCCCGCCCCTAGGAGGTGAGGAGCGCCTCCCCGCGGTGCAGATTGCCGTCGCCGTCGTCCGCAAGGAGGAGTTCGTCACCGGGTCTTCTTCCTTTTCGCGCGCCGCGTCTCCGCCTCTCCTTCCTCTCCTCCGCGACCGGCTCGTCATCGGCTTCCCCCAAGGTGAGCCGTAGATCCCCGCAGCCTTTCCCTCGCTGTCGTGTGCTCGTATTTGGTCGCCGCTGCCGCTGTCGCCGCCGGTCCGAAAGCTCGAGCTTGAGTTCGCCTCCGGTCCCCCTCATCGCGAGATGAACCTAGGGATGGGTTCCCCGTAGACCCCGCGTGCTGCGCGTAGGGCCAACAGCTCCACTAGTGCGTGACCTCACCGGATTTTGCTCGCCGTCGTTGCTGTTGCCGTAGTGCAGGTGCGGGTTCACTTTCGTCAGGCGTGTAGTGCGTATATGTGTATTAGTGGAGCAGAGGACCCCCCTCTGTTAGCATTCGGCGCCGCAGCGTAGTGGTTGGGCTCAGGGGAGGTGAGCAGAAGGTCGTGGGTTCGAGCCCAGACTCCCCCCTTTTGCTGTTCTCTTTTTTTCTTTTTCTTTTTCTTTTGTTTATAACCTGCTATGTATGCACATGTGTGTATGTGTGTGTAGTTAATTATTTCAGGTTTGTTTCTTTTTTATTTTCCCTGACATGTGTAGTGTAGAAAGTGTGTGTGTATGCACCATGCCCACATCCATACTTGTGTATGTGTGTGCTTGGCACATAGATGTGTGTGTATATATGTGCTTGTGTATGTGTGTATGTGTGTATGTGTGTTTGTAGGCAGGATACATGTGGTGTGTATGTGAGCTTGCACATGTATGTGCTTGCGTGTGTGTATGTACCCTAGTGTATATATACATGTGTGTGTGCATGTGAGTTGTGCATGTGGGTGTGTGGTGCACCATGCATGGCACATGTGTGTGTGCTCCTTGCACACCCACATATGTGAGTGTTGGGTGGCATGTGCTTGCATGTGTAGGTGTAGATGCATAAGAGTGTGTGTGTATGTTCTACATACACACACATTTGTGTGAGAGTGAGTGGAGTATAATGCTCTATGCCTTTGATGCATTAGCGGTGAGTGTATGTGTGGTAGATGATCACCCCCCCTTCTTGGGTGGTATGCTCTTGGTGTTTTGAGCTCATGTGCCTTGGGCATACTTAGAGCTTGGGTATGTTTTTAGTAGTGGTGTGAGTAGGGTGTTTATGTGTGTTAGGGGACTAGTGGGTTTTCCCACTTGGCATACCCTTGTTGATATATGCTTGTCATGTAGGCCTTGTCATTTCACTTCCATTCTTATCTAAGTTGCTAACATGCTCATGCCATTTAATTGCATTTCCTATCTAGAGTAGTTATGCCATGATTAGAGTGGGTAGTTTGTTATTTGTTTTTGCCTTGTGGTTTCACATGGGCATATGTGTATGACCCATGGTTTTGGGGTAGGAAGAGACAATGAACTCATTCGAACTCTCAGATTTCACTTTTGAGCAAGTTCATAAATCTGTCATTTTAGCTGAGATGCCATTTTGTCATTTTTGCTTGAATTAATCCATCCTTGCTTTGGGAGATGTGTCAACTAGGAAGTGCTAGTGTTTTGTATCTAGTATGTCATGATATTTTTGTTTAATATTAGAACCACCCATATAAGTGGGGAACATGCTGTTAAGTTTCCTACTTAATGTTTCTGTTTCAGCATGCTAAAAACTACTAAGTCTGGGAATCTGCTGTTATTTTTATGCCATGAAGAGTGGGTGATATATAGTGATGTGTTTGGAATTTGCTCATGCTCAGTGTTATTTATTTATAGTAGATATTGCTTTATACTATCATGTTAATTTTCATGCCAATAGGAGCTCTCTAGAATATTTAATTACTGCTGTAAACTTGCTACTTTATAATCGCAGATTCCAGAAAACTGGAATTTTCACCAAGTCCCAGAAAACTGTTTCGTCATGTCAACTTGATTGCTTCATGCTTATTTATGTGTGCCTCCTTTGATGATTGTGTAGTTGGATAAGTTTATGTGTGTGCTGAGTAGGTACTGTCCATATCTTGTTTGTGGCTGTAGGGTTCCTGTAGCTAAAGTTGTGAGTTGTAGAAGTTGTAATGTTGCTGTTTTGTGGCAGATTGTGGGTTTTATTGTTTTGTGACTTGTGGGAGCTATGCTCCATGGAATTGATTGATTATTGAGGCTATTGTGATTGATTTTTCATCACCTATACATAGGATACCTTTGAATGCCAAGAATTAGCCTAGGTCTTGGATGACTTGTGTTTTGCCTCCGTACCTTGTCGAGAGCGTATCGTGAGAACCGTAGCTCCGTTTCTTGCGATCTTTATATGCATTTCTATCGATTTTGCATGATGCATTCAGATTTTCCATGATAATGCATGTTTAAATAACTTAATATGAGGTTCTGTCCAGATTCATTAATAAACAAACTTTGCATCTGAAACATGACTAGTTTTGGATTGCCATGTTGAATTCTTCATAAATGAATCATGCATCATATTGTTGTGCATTGCACCTTGGTTGGAGGTTTATTGTTGCTGTTTATCTTGGGTGGACGCAAGTGTCGATACTGAGTACGAGGACCTAGGAGAGTACCACTACGAGGATCCCGCTACTTGTTCCGCTGAAGAACCAACAGGTAAGATGATCGTACCCGAATCCCGATACTATTTTTGCTTGCTAGTTTCTTGCTCTTATCGTTACAATTGCGCTACCTACCATTTGATATCAGCCTCCTATTTTCCATGACAACCTCTAACCTCCACATCCTAGCAAACCTTTGATTGGCTAAGTTACCGCTGCTTAGCCCCTCGTATAGCGTTCTTAGTTGCAGGTGCATGTGGTTCCATGTGATAATATGGATTTGGATATCACAATAAATTCTGTTATTTAATTTAATGCACATATATATCTTGGTATTGGTGGAAGGCTTGGCCTTTTGCTAAGTGATTTGTTCCGCTGTTACCGCCATTAGTTCCTTGTTACCGGTGTTATGTTTTCCATATTTTGCGCTCCTAACATGCTTGGGGTAGTTATGGGGACCCCCTGGTTTATTCGGTTGAGATTAAAACTTGTCTGGCAAGACCCAACATTGGTACTACATTTGCTTAAAAACTTAATAAAATTTGCATAGGGTCTTGCAAACCCGTGGATAATTAATCAACCCCTGGGCCAGTGCTCCTCATGAGTGTTGGTCCAAACTAGAGCACTATGCGGGGCCGACCCAAGGCAACTTGGGAGATTTCTATCAGGCCTCTGTACGCGTCGCTTATCCGTCGTGTCCTGAGAACGAGATACGCGGCTCTTATCGGGTTCGTCGACACGTCGGGTGGTCTTGCTGGATTTGTTTTACCTTTATCGAATGTCTTGCGTGTGGAGTCTGACTTTCTTCGGGTTTTCTCGAGGTGTTGGAATTCCTTTGGAATTACCTATGATGACCGCGAGATCCGTGGTTGAGGCTATTCCCGCGGAGTGTGGATAATTTGTGATGGATTAGTTGGAGCACCCCTGCAGGGTTAAATCTTTCGGAAAGCCGTGTCCGCGGTTATGTGGCAACTTGGATATTTGTTTAACACGCGGTTATAGTTAACTTGAACTAAACTCTAATTAAAATGCACCAACCGTGTGAGTAACCGTGATCATCTTTGCTCGTGAACATGATCCGAGAGAGAACACGGTGAGGTTATGATTGACGTAAGTAAGTGTTCAGGATCTCATAGGGATCATACTAGATTCGATCGTTCATCGTAGGCCACTCATATTTATTTTCATGTTGCATAAGTTAGCCACCATAAATGCCTAGTGCTGCTGCAAACTAAACACTTACCCCATCCCAACCTTTAAGCTGGAATAGTCTCGGTACCCAGGCACATGATAGCTGAGTCCTCTGTGGCTCACAGTTTACTACAACAACTCCAGGTACAGGTTCAGACGAGTTCGTGCAGGATGATCTCACCCGGCTCCAGTGGGAATATGATGAGGAAAGAGGCAGGATGTACGTGACGTATCCGGATGAGTAGAGGACCTGGTCGTGATCTTTGGGATAGCTTGATAGTATCATTTGCAACTGTTTTATCGTTTGATTTCGTCCGTAGTCGGACCCTGTGTTCAACTTGATGATATGAATTTGAATGACATTGTAAGTTAGCATGTGGCGAGTGTAAGCCAATCCTGTATACTCATCTCTTTCAGTATTGTATGTTGTGATGATACTATTCTTACTAACGGCAAGATGCGCATCTATCCCTTGTGAGGCCTTCGTGCCTTAAAATGGATAGGCGCGCATCTTGGGCATGACACAACTTGTGGACAGGTGTTCCGTGGGTCCCTCTCAAAGAGAGAGAGAGAGAGAGTGACCCTCACGGGGTCAAAGCCTCATGGGGTGGTTCTCAAACTCCAAAAGTGGCCTGACTACCTGGCTGGGCATTCCTCGCGTGGTTGACTGGGCCAACAGTAGATGGGTCATGGTACCCTCGTTCCACTAGACCGATAGTAGCCCCCGGGCCCATAGCGCGCACGTTCCATCCGTTGAGCGCGAAACGACGCGGGGCATGATAAACCACCAGGCCCAGGAGCGACGTGTGGTAGCTGCGATGGGATGGGATGCACCCACATCTCCCACGACGCCTCGGTAACCGCATGCCCGCCGTAAGACTGCAAGGCACGCAAAAATGACATCATCATTGCCTTCCTGCCCCCGACGCCTCCTCCACACTCTGCTTCTCCTTCCTTGCGCATGCACCATCCTTTGCTCTCCTACTCCACCTTCACTTCAGCGCGGCCATCGCCATGGCTCCGAAGAGGAACTATGTCTCCGCTGAAGCACAGGTGGAGCCGACACTGTTGCCTTGCATCATCAAGAACCAAGAGGGGCTGGACAAGGTCGTCCCCTTGACAGCCAACACTCACAATGAGCACGGGCCACCAAGATCTGGCCTGGCTTGAAGCTGGCCAAGGAGCTGACGGCGACCACCCTCCCATTCGTCTTCCACTCCATATTTGGAGGTTTGCTCCTGTTGGAAGACGTAGTAGTAAATCAAAATTTTCTACGAGTTCACCAAGATCTATCTATGGAGAAACCAGCAACGAGAAGGAAGATATTGCATATTCATACCTTTCAAGATCGCTAAGCAGAAGCGTTACAAGAACGCAGTTGTTGGAGTCGTACTCGTAGCGATTCAGATCGCGGTGGACTCCGATCTTAGCGCCGAACAACGACACCTCCGCGTTCAACACACGTGTAGCCCGATGACGTCTCCTACGCCTTGATCCAGCAAGGAGGGGGGAGAGGTTGAGGGAGAGCTCCGGCAACACGACGTCATGGTGAAGGTGGAGCTACGTGGTCTCAGGTAGGGCTTCGCCAAGCACTACGACAACAAGGAGAAGAAGTAGGGCTGCGCCGAGAGGAAGAGAGAGTCGTGTATCAAACATCCCAAGTGCACCACTATATATAGGAGGAGGGGGAGGGAGGGCGCAGCCCTAGGGTTCCCACCCTAGGAGCTACGGCCGGCCCTAGATGCCATCTGGCCGGCGGCCAGAGAGAGGGAGAGGGGAGGGCGCAGCCCTAGATGGGCCCTAGGCCCATTTGGACTTAGGGTTTCCCCTCCCTCCCACCTTTCCTACGCCTTGGGCCAGGGTGGAGGGTGAAACAACCCACTATGGGGCTGGTCCCTTACACTCTCGGCCCATGCAGCCCTCTGGGGACGGTGGCCCCACTTGGTGGACCCCTGGAACCCTTCCGGTGGTCCCGGTACGTTACCGGTAATTCCCGAAATACTTCCGATGGCCAATTCCTCACTTCCTATATATCAATCTTTGTCTCCGGACCATTTTGGAACTCCTCGTGACGTCCGGGATCTCATCCGGGACTCCTAACAACCTTCGATAACCACGTACACTATTTCCCTACAACCCTAGCGTCATCAAACCTTAAGTGTGTAGACCCTACGGGTTCGGGAGACACATAGACATGACCGAGACACCTCTCCGTTCAATAACCAACAATGGGATCTGGATACCCATGTTGGCTCCCACATGGTCCACGATGATCTCATCGGATGAACCATGATGTCGGGGATTCAATCAATCCCGTATACAATTCCCTTTGTCTACCGGTATGATACTTGCTTGAGATTCGATCGTCGGTATCCCTATACCTTGTTCAATCTCGTTACTGGCAAGTCTCTTTACTCGTTCCGTAACAAATCATCCCGTGGCTAACTCCTTAGTCACATTGAGCTCATTATGATGATGTCTTACCGAGTGGGCCCAAAGATACCTCTCCGTCATACGGAGTGACAAATCCCAGTCTCGATTCGTGCCAACCCAACAGACACTTTCGGAGATACCCATAGTGCACCTTTATAGCCACCTAGTTATGTTGTGACATTTGGCACACCCAAAGTATTCCTACGGCATCCGGGAGTTGCACAATCTCATGGTCTCAGGAAACGATACTTAACATTGAAAAGCTTTAGCAGACGAACTACACGATCTTGTGCTATGCTTAGGATTGGGTCTTGTCCATCACATCATTCTCCTAATGATGTGATCCCGTTATCAATGACATCCAATGTCCATGGTCATGAAACTGTGACCATCTATTGATCAACGAGCTAGTCAACTAGAGGCTCACTAGGGATACGTTGTGGTCTATGTATTCACACATGCATTACGGTTTCCGGTTAACACAATTATAGCTTGAACAATAGACAATTATCATGAACAAGGAAATACAATAATAACCATTTTATTATTGCCTCTAGGGCATATTTTCAATAGTCTCCCACTTGCACTAGAGTCAATAATCTAGTTACATTGTGATGAATCCAACACCCATAGCATTCTGGTGTTGATCATGTTTTGCTCGTGAGAGAGGTTTAGTCAACGGAGCTGCGACATTCAGATCCGTATGTACTTTACAAATATCTATATCTCCTTCCTAAATGTAATCACGGATGGAGTTGAAGCGGCGCTTGATGTGTCTTGTCTTCTTGTGAAACCTGGGCTCCTTCGCAAGGGCAATAGCTCCAGTGTTATCACAGAATAGAGTCATCGGGCCCGACGCATTGGGAATCACTCCTAGGTAGGTGATGAACTCCTTCATCCAGACTCCTTCCTTTGCTGCTTCCGAAGCAGCTATGTACTCCGCTTCACATGTTGATGCAGACACGACGCTTTGCTTGCTGCTGCATCAGCTGACTGCCCCTCCGTTCAAAAAAATACACGTATCTGGTTTGCGACTTGGAGTCGTCCGGATCTGTGTCGAAGCTAGCATCGACGTAACCCTTTACGACGAGCTCTTCGACACCTCCATATATGAGAAACATGTCCTTTGTCCTTTTCAGGTACTTCAGGATATTCTTGACCGCTGTCCAGTGTTCCGCTCCGGGATCACTTTCGTACCCCCCTACCAAACTGATGGCAAGGTTCATATCAGGTCTGGTACACAGCATGGCATACATAATAGAGCCTATGGCTGAAGCATAGGGGATGACACTCATCTCTTCTCTATCCTTTGCTGTGGTCGGGCATTGAGTCGTACTCAATCTCACACCCTGTAACACAGGCAAGAACCCCTTCTTGGACTGATCCATATTGAACTTCTTGAATATGTTTTCAAGGTATGTGCTTTGTGAAAGACCTATGAGGCCTTTCGATCTATCTCTATAGATCTTAATACCTAATATGTAAGCAGCTTCTCCATGGTCCTTTATTGAAAAACACTTGTTCAAGTAGGCCTTTATGCTTTCCAAGAGTTCTATATCATTTCCCATTATCAGTATGTCATCCACATATAATATGAGAAATGCTACAGAGCTCCCACTCACTTTCTTGTAAATACAGGGTTCTCCATAAACCTGTACAAACCCAAACGCTTTAATCACCTCATTAAAGCGAATGTTCCAACTCCGAGATGCTTGCACCATCCCATAGATGGAGCGCTAGAACTTGCATACCTTATTAGCATCTTTAGGATCGACAAAACCTTCCGGTTGCATCATATACAATTCTTCCTTAAGGAAGCCATTAAGGAATGCCGCTTTGACATCCATTTGCCAGAGAACAGGCCATTCTAGAGGGTGATTCGGAAATTGCGGAAGCTTGGTTTGATCAAGCTGCTGAATATTGGAAACAAGCTATAGCACTTACTCCGGGAAATTATATTGAAGCACAAAACTGGTTGAAGATTACGAAGCGCTTTGAATTTGAATAAGACCATGCTCCTTCTTCTTCCTAAAATGGGTGGTTTGGTTGTTGATCCATTAATGAAATAAATTAGGTCGTAAGATCGAATCAAGAATTTCATTATATCCATTTCTTATACCTTCTATTTTATAAGATATTTCATAAGAATAAACCATAGGGATAGGGTCTAGAATAGAAGTAATAAAGTGAATAAAAAGATTTTGCTTTTCTGAATTATTATTATTCAGTCAATTCAAATAAGACGTATCTTGTTCAAGCCAATAAATAGAGCTGGGGTTATAGTTAAAGCAGCCAGTAGAAAACCGAAATAACTAGTTAAAGTAAGCATAAAAGAGTTAAATTCCATTTATTTTTTTTTACTACACTACATATGTTGGTAAAGCATTTACCTAAGTTATGGAAAATTCATAATTCATCAGTTATTTTAGATAATACTAAAAAACAAGAATATCCTTTTTGTTTTACGATATTTTTGCTAAAGTTTCATTTACGCCTAATTAACATCGAGTAGACCCTGTTATTGTGAGAATTCTTAATTCAAGAGTTGTAGGGAGGGACTTATGCCACCACAAACAGAAACTAAAGCAAGTGTTGGATTTAAAGCTGGTGTTAAAGATTATAAATTGACTTACTACACCCCAGAGTATGAAACTAAGGATACTGATATCTTGGTAGCATTCCGAGTAAGTCCTCAGCCTGGGGTTTACATAAGATGTACGACCAAAAATGTATGATAATTAGGAAGTCTTGATATTCTTTCGTGGAGTCCCTTCTGGAATCTTAGATTGAAAAAGAAAAGAATGCCCCTTAGGGACCTTTCTTTGGATACCAAGATTTCTTACATCTTATCCTCATATTTTAAAATTCTCAAATCGAATCAATTAAAAACCAATTAATTTTATGTTTAAATATCCTATAGTTAAGCATATCAAGCTAACTTTACCTTTAAGAAGTTTTAGTATTTTTTTATAAGTAGAACTTCCAATTTAGAACTAGTTAATAGCTAAGAGTAATAACTAATATCTGAGATTTTACGGATTTCCTATACTATACCTATTTCTATTTGTTACACTATTTCTGTTATGTAACCCACTTAGCTCAGAGGTTAGAGCATCGCATTTGTAATGCGAGGGTCATCGGTTCAAATCCGATAGTCGGCTTTTTTTTCTCTATCGATGTTCTACGAACAAGAATATCTTTTTTTCGGAATTAAATGGAGACCCTAGTATAGAAAATATCTATATAACCACGATTATATGACCAATTGTATATTTTTTTACTTGATCTAAAAATTCTTTTTTAGGATTTCTTTTGTAAAAAGAGTTTATTAAATCCAAATTCTGAAAAAAAGAATAAGCAGATCCATAGAAGATATATGCTATGAATAAACCAAAGATAGCTAGACTTACAGAAGAAATTGCATTAGTAATAAATTCATATGAATTTACAAAAGAATCTCATAATCATAAAATGCGGCAATTGCTAACATGATTCGGACAGACTTCAGCATCGCTATGGGTGAGAAAATCTCATCATAGTCAACTCCTTGAACTTGTCGATAACCCTTAGCGACAAGCCAAGCCTTATAGACTGTCACATTACCATTCGCGTCAGTCTTGTTCTTAAAGATCCATTTATTTTCAATGGCTTGCTTATCATTAGGCAAGTCCACCAAAGTCCATACTTTGTCTCATACATGGATCCTATCTCTGATTTCATGGCTTCAAGCCATTTGTTGGAATCCGGGCCCGCCATTGCTTCTTCATAGTTCGAAGGTTCACCGTTGTCCAACAACATGATCTCCAGGACAGGGTTGCCATACCACTCTGGTGTGGAACGTGTCCTAGTGGACCTTCGACGTTCAATAGTAACTTGATCTGAAGTTTCATGATCATCATCATTAACTTCCTCTCCAGCCGGTGTAGGCTCCACGGAAACAACTTCCCGTGCTGCGCTACTCTCCGGTTCGAGTGGAGGTACAATTACCTCATCAAGTTCTATCTTCCTCCCACTTACTTCTTTCGAGAGAAAATCTTTCTTGAGAAAGGATCCGTTCTTGGCAACAAAGAGTTTGCCTTCGGATCTGAGGTAGAAGGTATACCCAATAGTCTCTTTTGGGATATCCTATGAAGACACACTTTTCCGCTTTGGGTTCAAGCTTCTCAGGTTGAAGTTTCTTCACATAAGCATCGCATCCCCAAACTTCTAGAAATGATAGCTTAGGTTTCTTCCCAAACCATAATTCATATGGTGTCGTCTCAACGGATTTTTACGGTGCCCTGTTTAAAGTGAATGCGGTAGTCTCTAATGCATATCCCCAAAATGATAGCGGTAAGTCGGTAAGAGACATCATAGATCGCACCATATCCAATAGAGTGCGATTACGACGTTCAGACACACCATTTTGCTGAGGTGTGCCAGGCGGCGTGAGTTGTGAAACAATTCCACAATTCCTTAGGTGCATGCCAAACTTCTGACTTAAATATTCTCCGCCACGATCAGATCGTAGGCACTTTATTTTCCTGTCACGTTGATTCTCTACCTCACTCTGAAATTCCTTGAACCTTTCAAAGGTTTCAGACTTGTGTTTCATTAAGTAGACATACCCATATCTGCTCAAGTCATCAATGAGGGTGAGAACATAACGGTAGCCACCGCGAGCCTCGACGCTCATTGGTCCGCATACATTGGTATGTATTATCTCCAGCAAGTCAGTTGCTCGTTCCATTGTTCCAGAGAACGGAGTCTTGGTCATCTTGCCCATGAGGCATGGTTTGCACGTGTCAAATGATTCGAAATCAAGAGAATCCAAAAGTCTATCAGTATGGAGCTTCTTCATGCGTTTGACACCAATATGACCAAGGCGGCAGTGCCACATGTAAGTGGGACTATCGTTATCAACCTTACACTTTTTGGTACTCACACTATGGACATGTGTAACATCACATTCGAGATTCATCAAAAATAAACCATTGACCAGCGGGGCATGACCATAAAACATTTCTCTCATATAAATAGAACAACCATTATTCTCAGATTTAAATGAGTAGCCATCTTGCATCAAGCGAGATCCAGATACAATGTTCATGCTCAAAGCTGGTACTAAATAACAATTATTAAGGTTTAAAACTAATCCCAAAGGTAGATGTAGAGGTAGCGTGTTGACGGCGATAACATCGACCTTGGAACCATTCCCGACGCGCATTGTCACCTCGTCCTTTGCCAGTCTCCGCTTATTCCACAACTCCTGCTTGGAGTTACAAATGTGAGCAACTGCACCGGTATCAAATACCCAGGAGCTACTACGAGCGCTGGTTAGGTACACATCAATAACAATTATATCACATATACCTTTAACGTTGGCGGCCTTCTTATCCGCTAAGTACTTGGGGCAGTTCCGCTTCCAGTGACCGGTACCCTTGCAATAAAAGCGCTCAGTCTCAGGCTTGGGTCTATTCTTGTTCTTCTTCCCGACAACTTGCTTACCGGGTGCGGCAACAACTTTGCCGTCCTTCTTGAAGTTCTTCTCACCCTTGCCTTTCTTGAAACTAGTGGTCTTATTCACCATCAACACTTGATGCTCCTTTTTGATCTCGACCTCTGCTGATTTCAGCATCGAGTACAACTCAGGAATGGACTTCTCCATACCCTGCATGTTGTAGTTCATCACAAAGCTCTTGTAGCTAGGTGGAAGTGACTGGAGGATTCTGTCAATGACCGAGTCATCCGGGAGATTAACTCCCAGCCGAGTCAAGCGGTTGTGAAACCCAAACATTTTGAGTATGTGCTCACTAACAGAACTATTCTCCTCCATCTTACAGCTGAAGAACTTGTCGGGGACGTCATATCTCTCGACCCGGGCATGAGCTTGGAAAACCAGTTTCAACTCTTGGAACATCTCATATGCTCCGTGTTGCTCAAAACGCTTTTGGAGCCCCGGTTCTAAACTGTAAAGCATGCCACACTGAACAAGGGAGTAATCATCGCAGCGTGACTGCCAAGCATTCGTAACGTCTTGGTCCGCTGAGAAAATGGGTGGGTCACCTAGCGGTGCATCAAGGACATAAAATCTCTTGGAAGCTATGAGGATGATCCTCAAGCTACGGACCCAGTCCGCATAGTTGCTTCCATCATCTTTTAGCTTGGTTTTCTCTAGGAACGCGTTGAAGTTGAGGGTGACATTAGTGTTGGCCATTGGATCTACAATATAGATTGTAAAGAGAATTTTAGACTAAGTTCATGATAATTAAGTTCACATAATCAAATTATTTAATGAACTCCCACTTAGATAGACATCTCTCTAGTCATCCAAGTGACACATGATCCACGTCAACTAGCCCGTGTCCGATCATCACGTGAGACGGATGAGTCATCCATGGTGAACATCTCCATGTTGATTGTATCTTCTATACGGCTCATGTTCGACCTTTCGGTCTTCTGTGTTCTGAGGCCATGTCTGTACATGCTAAGCTCGCCAAGTCAACCTAAGTGTTTTGCGTGTGTAAATCTGGCTTACACCCGTTGTATGCGAACGTTAGAACCTATCACACCCGATCATCACGTGGTGCTTCGGAACAACGATCCTTAGCAACGGTGCACAGTTAGGGTGACACCTTTCTTGAAATTTTATTGAGAGATTATCTTATTTACTACCGTCGTTCTAAGCAAATAAGATGTAAACATGATAAACATCACATGCAATCAATATAGTGACATGATATGGACAATATCATCTTGCTCCTTTGATCTCCATCTTTGGGGCACCATGATTATCACTGTCACCGGCACGACACCATGATCTCCATCATCATGATCTCCATCATCATGTCTTCATGAAGTTGTCTCGACAACTATTACTTCTACTACTATGGCTAATGTTTAGCAATAAAGTAAAGTAATTACATGGCGTTTATGATTGACACACATGTCATACAATAAAATAAGACAACTCCTATGGCTCCTACCGGTTGTCATACTCATCGACATGCAAGTCATGAATCCTATTACAAGAACATGATCAATCTCATACATCACAATGCATCACATCACAAGGCATATGCTGCAAAAAAGTTAGACATCCTCTAATTTGTAGTTGCAAGTTTTTACGTGGCTGCTATAGGTTTCTAGCAAGAACGTTTCTTTCCTACGCGAAAAACACAACGTGATATGCCAATTTCTATTTACCCTTCATAAGGACCCTTTTCATCGAATCCAATCCGACTAAGGTGGTAGAGACAGACACCCGCTAGCCACCTTATGCAACAAGTGCATGTCAAGCGGTCGAACCGGTCTCACGTAAGCGTACGTGTAAAGTTGGTCCGAGATGCTTCATCCCACAATACCTCCAAATCAATATAAGACTAGTAGTGGTAAGCAAATTAACAAGATCGACGCCCACAACAACTTTGTGTTCTACTCGTGCATAGATTCTATGCATAAACCTGGCTCATGATGCCACTGTTGGAAGACGTAGTAGTAAATCAAAATTTCTACGCGTTCACCATGATGTATCTATGGAGAAACCAGCAACGAGAAGGAAGAGATTGCATCTTCATACCTTTGAAGATCGCTAAGCGGAAGCATTACAAGAATGCGGTTGGTGGAGTCGTTCTCGTAGCGATTCAGATCGCGGTGGACTCCGATCTTAGCGCCGAACAACGGTGCCTCCGCGTTCGACACACGTGTAACCCGGTGACGTCTCCTACGCCTTGATCTAGCAAGGAGGGAGAAGAGGTTGAGGGAGAGATCCAACAGCACGACGGCGTGGTGACGGTGGAGCTGCGTGGTCTCCGGCAGGACTTCGCCAAGCACTACGGAGAATGAGGAGAAGGAGAAGTAGGCTTGCGCCGAGAGGGAGAGAGAGTCGTGTCTCAAACAGCCCCAAGTACACCAATATATATATAGGAGGATGGAGAAGGAGGGCGCAGCCCTAGGGTTCCCACCCTAGGAGCTGCGGCCGGCCCTAGATGCCATCTGGCCTGCGGCCAGAGAGAGGGAGAGGGGAGGGCGCAGCCCTAGATGGGCCCTAGGCCCATCTGGACTTAGGGTTTCCGCTCCCTCCCACCTTTCCTGCGCCTTGGGCCAGGGTGGAGGCCGCACCAGCCCACTCTAGGGCTGGTCCTTCCATTCTCGGCCCATGCAGCCCTCTGGGGACGATGGCCCCACTTGGTGGACCCCCGGAACCCTTCCGGTGGTCCCGGTACGTTACCGGTAATTCCCGAAATACTTCTGGTGGCCAATTCCTCACTTCCTATATATTAATCTTTGTCTCCGGACCATTCCGGAACTCCTCATGACGTCCGGGATCTCATCTGGGACTCCAAACAACCGTCGGTAACCATGTACACTATTTCCCTATAACCCTAGCATCATCGAACCTTAAGTGTGTAGAACGTACGGGTTCGGGAGACACGTAGACATGACCGAGACACCTCTCCGATCAATAACCAACAGCGGGATCTGGATACCCATGTTTGCTCCCACATTCTCCATGATGATCTCATCAGATGAACCACGATGTCGGGGATTCCATCAATCACGTATACAATTCCCTTTGTCTACCGGTATGATACTTGCCCGAGATTCGATCGTCGGTATCCCTATACCTTGTTCAATATCATTACCGGTAAGTCTCTTTACTCATTCCATAACACACCATACCGTGTCTAACTCCTTAGTCACATTGAGCTCATTATGATGATTTCTTACCGAGTGGGCCTAGAGATGCTTCTCCGTTATACGGAGTGACAAATCCCAGTCTCGATTCGTGCCAACCCAACAGACACTTTTGGAGATACCCGTAGTGCACCTTGTTGGAAATATGCCCTAGAGGCAATAATAAAATGGTTATTATTGTATTTCCTTGTTCATGATAATTGTCTATTGTTCATGCTATAATTGTGTTAACCGGAAACCATAATACATGTGTGAATACATAGACCACAACATGTCCCTAGTGAGCCTCTAGTTGACTAGCTCGTTGATCAATAGATGGTCACGGTTTCATGGCCATGGACATTGGATGTCGTTGATAACGGGATCACATCATTAGGAGAATGATGTGATGGACAAGACCCAATCCTAAGCATAGCACTAGATCGTGTAGTTCATTTGCTAAAGCTTTTCAATGTCAAGTATCGTTTCCTTAGACCATGAGATTGTGCAACTGCCGGATACCATAGGAATGCTTTGGGTGTGCCAAACGTCACAACGTAACTGGGTGGCTATAAAGGTGCACTACGGGTATCTCCGAAAGTATCTGTTGGGTTGGCACGAATCGAGACTGGGATTTGTCACTCCGTGTGACGGAGAGGTATCTCTGGGCCCACTCGGTAAGACATCATCATAATGAGCTCAATGTGACTAAGGAGTTAGCCACGGGATGATGTATTATGGAACGAGTAAAGAGACTTGCCAGTAACGAGATTGAACAAGGTATGGGGATACCGACGATCGAATCTCGGGCAAGTATCATATCGATAGACAAAGGGAATTGAATACGGGATTGATTGAATCCCCGACATCGTGGTTCATCCGATGAGATCATCGTGGAGTACGTGGGAGCCAACATGGGTATCCAGATCCTGCTATTGGTTATTGGCCGGAGAAGTGTCTCGGTCATGTCTACGTGTCTCCCGAACCCGTAGGGTCTACACACTTAAGGTTCGATGACGCTAGGGTTATAGGGAAATGGTATACGTGATTACCGAAGGTTGTTCGGAGTCCCGGATGAGATCCCGAACGTCACGAGGAGCTCCGGAATGGTCCGGAGGTAAAGATTGATATATAGGAAGTCCAGTTTTGGTCACCGGAAAGTTTTCGGGCTCATCGGTAGTGTACCGGGAGTGCCGGGAGGGTGCCGGAGGACCCCCGAGAGGGGTGTGACGACCAAAGGACCTCATGGGCCCTTAGAGGAGGTGTGCCAGCCCATATTGGGTCGGCCAAGACCATCTATGTGGGCCCATGTGGCTGGAGATAAGGAGATAAGGCAAAAGGGATTTAAAAGGAGGAGATCCACCTCCCTTGTGGGAGGTGGACTCTCCCTTTAATTCGGCCGGCCCTCTCCTCTTTGGAGTAGAGGCCAAGCCAGCCCTCCACGTCCCTCCTCCTATATATACTTGAGGTTTTGGATGTTTTGATTGAGGATTTGATCTCTCTCTCTCACGGCGAAGCCCTACCTCTCTTCTTCCTCCTCCGCAGCGCTTAGGCGAAGCCCTGTCGGAATACCTTGCTACTCCACCACCACCACGCCGTCGTGCTGCTGTTGGAGACCTTCCCCAACCTCTCCTTCCTCCTTGCTGGATCAAGGTGTTGGAGACGTCACCGGGCTGCACGTGTGTTGAACGCGGAGGTGTCGTCCGTTCGGCACTTGATCGGATCTACCGCGATCTGAATCGCTGCGAGTACGACTCCATCAACCGCGTTCTTGTAACGCTTCCGCTTAGCGATCTTCAAAGGTATGAAGATCCAATCTCTCCCCACTCGTTTGCTGGTTTCTCCATAGATAGATCTTGGTGACACGTAGGAAAATTTTGATTTACTACTACGTCTCCCAACAGTGGTATCAGAGCTAGGTCTATGCGTAGAATCTATGCACGAGTAGAGCACAAAGCAGTTGTGGGCGTCGATTTTGTTAATATGCTTGCCGTTACTAGTCTTATCTTGATTCGACGGTATTGTGGGATGAAGCGGCCCGGACCAACCTTACACGTACGCTTACGTGAGACCGGTTCCACCGCCTGACATGCACTAGTTGCATAAGGTGGCTAGCGGGTGTCTGTCTCTCCCACCTTAGTCGGATTGGATTCGATGAAAAGGGTCCTTATGAAGGGTAAATAGCAATTGGCATATCACGTTGTGGTTTTGACGTAGGTAAGAAACGTTCTTGCTAGAAACCTATAGCAACCACGTAAAAACTTGCAACTACAAATTAGAGGACGTCTAACTTGTTTTTGCAGCATATGCCGTGTGATGTGATATGGCCAAAAGGATGTGATGTGATGCATTGTGATGTATGAGATTGATCATGTTCTTGTAATAGGGTTCACGACTTGCATGTCGATGACTATGACAACCGGCAGGAGCCATAGGAGTTGTCTTATATTGTTGTATGACCTGCGTGTCAATCATAAACGCCATGTAATTACTTTACTTTATTGCTTAACGTTAGTTGTAGTAGTAGAAGTAATAGTTGGCGAGACAACTTCATGAAGACACAATGATGGAGATCATGATGATGGAGATCATGGTGTCGTGCCGGTGACAGTGATGATCATGGTGCCCCGAAGATGGAGATCAAAGGAGCAAGATGATATTGGCCATATCATGTCACTATATTGATTGCATGTGATGTTTATCATGTTTACATCTTATTTGCATAGAACGACGGTAGTA
Source organism: Hordeum marinum (assembly GCA_022496015.1). NCBI lineage: Eukaryota > Viridiplantae > Streptophyta > Magnoliopsida > Poales > Poaceae > Hordeum > Hordeum marinum. The sequence continues at coordinate 107,998,673 of CM039675.1, forward strand.
AATAAGATGATCTCTCAATAAAATTTCAAGAAAGGTGTTCACCCTAACTGTGCACCGTTGCTAAGGATCGTCGTTCCGAAGCACCACGTGATGATCGGGTGTGATAGGTTCTAACGTTCGCATACAACGGGTGTAAGCCAGATTTACACATGCGAAACACTTAGGTTGACTTGACGAGCCTAGCATGTACAGACATGGCCTCGGAACATGGAAGACCGAAAGGTCGAACATGAGTCGTATAGAAGATACGATCAACATAGAGATGTTCACCATGGATGACTAGTCCGTCTCACGTGATGATCGGACACGGGCTAGTTGACATGGATCATGTATCACTTGGAAGACTAGAGAGATGTCTATCTAAGTGGGAGTTCATTAATAATTTGATTAAATGAACTTAATTATCATGAACTTAGTCTAAAAATGTCCTTGCAAATTATGTCGTAGATAGCTCGCGCTGTAGCTCCCCAGTTTTATTGATACAATCCTAGAGAAAAGTAAGTTGAAAGTTGATGGTAGCAATAATGCGGACTGGGTCCGTGATCTGAGGACTGTCCTCATTGCTGCACAGAAAGCTTATGTTTTTGATGTACCGCTAACTGCACCACTCCCTCAAGCGTTGTCTGTAGATGTTGTGAACATATGACAGGCACTTTTTGGTGACTACGTGATAGTTCAATGCGTCATGCATTACGGCTTAGAATTGAGGCTCCAAAACGTTTTGAACGTCACGGAACATATGAGATGTTCTAGGAGCTGAGATTGTGATCTCAGGCTCGTGCCTATGTTGAGAGGTATGAGACCTCCAACAAGATTCTTTGTCTGCAAGATAAAGGAGAATAGCTCAATCGGTGAGCGTGTGCTCAGATTGTCTGGGTGCTACAATCACTTGAATCAAGTGGGAGTTAATCTTCCAGATGAGATAGTGATTAAAGCAGTTCTCCAAGTCACTGCCACCAAGCTACTAGAGCTTCGTGATGAACTATAACATGCCAGGGATGGATAAGATGATCCCTGAGTTGTTCGTGATGTTTGACACCACGAAGGTAGAAATCAATAAGGAGCATCAAGTGTTGATGGTTAAGTGAAACCACTAGTTTCAAAAGGGCCAGGGCAAGAAGGGAAAACTTCAGGAATGGCAAGCCAGTTGTTGCTCTAGTGAAGAAACCCAAGGTTGAGCCCGAACCCGAGACTAAGTGCTTCTGTTATGAGGAGAATGTTCGCTGAAGCGGAAAAACCCTAGATGCTTGGTAGATAAGAAGGCTGGTAATGTCAATGGAAGTATATTTGATATACGTGTTAGTGATGTGTACCTTGCTGGTACTCCTAGTAGCACCTGGGTATTGGATACCGGTTCGGTTGCTAAGTGTTAGCAACTCGAAATAAAAGCTACGGAATAAACAGAGACTAGCTAGGTGAAAGGTGACGATGTGTGTTGGAAGTATTTCCAAGATTGATGTGATCACCATCGCACGCTCTCTCTACCTTCGGGATTTGTGATAAACCTAAATAAATGTTATTTGGTGTTTGCGTTGAGCATGAACGTGATTAGATCATGATTAGTGCAATACGGTTATTCATATAAGTTAGAGAATAATGGTTATTCTATTTGCATGGATAATGCCTTCAATGGTCATGCACCCACTCGGAATGGTTTATCGAATCATGATCGTAGTAGTACACATGTTCATAATGTTGGTACCAAAAATATATAAATAATGATAGTACCACATACTTGTGGCACTGCCGCTAAATGTCATATTGGTATAAATCGCATGAAGAAACTCCATGATGATGGATTTTTTTTGACTCACTCGATTTCGAATCGGTTGAGACATGCGAGCCATGCCTCTTGGGCAAGATGACTGTGACCCCGTCATCCAATATGATGGAGCGGGCAAGTGGCTTATTGGAATTAATACATGTTGATGTATGTGGTCCAATGAGTGTTGAAACACACAGTGGATATCGTTGTTTTTCTTTACCTTCACTGATGATTTGAGTAAATATGGGGATATTTACTTAATGAAACACGAATCTGAAATGTTTGAAAGGTTCAAGGAGTTTTAGAGTGAAGTTAAAGATCATCGTGACCAGAAGATAAATGTCTATGATATGATCATGGAGGTGAATATCTAAGTTACGAGTTTGGTATGCAATTTTAGACAATGTGGAAATTGTTTCACAACTCATGCCTCCTGGAACACCATAGTGTGATGGTGTGTTCGAACGTCGTAGTCGTGCTCTATTGGATATAGTGAGTACTATGATGTCTCTTATCGTTTTACCACTATCTTTATGGGGTTATGCATTAAAGACAAATCCATTCACTTTAATAGGGCACCATCTAAGTCTGTTGAGATGACACCGTGAGAATTATGGTTTGACAGAAGCCTAAGCTGTCATTTCTTAATGTTTGGGGCTGCGACGCTTATGTGAAAATGGGTTTTTCACCTAGCGAGCTCGAACCCAAAGCAGACAAATGTATCTTCATAGAATACCCTAATGAGACATTGGGTATACCTTCTATTTCAGATCCAAGCGCAAAAGGTGTTTGTTGCTAAGAATGGGTCCTTTCTTGAGAAAGAGTTTCTCTCGAAAGAATTGAGTGGGAGGAAGATAGAACTTGATAAGGTTGTTGAACCTTTGTTTCAACCAGAGAATAGCGCAACACAGAAAGATGTTTCTGTGGAGCCTACTCAGTTGAAAAGGAAGTTAATGATGATGATCATGAAGCTTCGGATCAAGTCACTATCGAACCTCGTAGGTCAACAAGGACGCGTACTGCTCCTGAGTAGTACGACAACCCTGTCTTGTAAATCATGTTGTTGGACAACGATGAACCTACGAACTATGGAGAAGCGATGGTGGGCCCGAATTCCAACAAATGGCTAGGAGCCATGAAATCCGAGAAAGGATCCATGTATGAAAACCAAGTATGGACTTTGGTAGACTTGCCTGTTGAATGGCGGGTCATTGAGTACAAATGGACCTTTGAGATAAACATAGACGCTAATGGTGAAATGTCACCGTTTATAAAGCTCGACTTGTCGCAAAGAAGTTTCCGCCAAGTTCAAGGAGTTGACTGCGATGAGATTGTCTCATCTGTAGCGATGCTAAAAGTCTATTAAAATTTTGTTAGCAGTTGCTGCATTTTTCGATTATGAAATCTGGCAGATGGATGACAAAACAAGGTTTCCGTAATGGTTTTTGTGAGGAAGAGTTGTATGTGATACAACCAGAAGGTTTTGTCAATCCTAAGGATGCTAATAATATGCAAACTCCAGCGATCCTTCTATGGACTGGAGCAAGCATGTCGGAGTTGGAATATATGCTTTGATGAGGTGATCAAAGTGTTTAAGTTTATACAAAGTTTATGAGAAACTTGTATTTGCAAGAAAGTGAGTGGGAGCACTATAGAATTTCTTATAAGAATATGTAGTTGACATATTATTGATCGGAAATGATGTAGAATTTCTGGAAGAGCATGAAGGGTTGTTTGAAAAGAGTTTTTTCAAAGGAAGACCCAGATAAAGCTACTATTTTATTGAGCATCAAGATCTATAGGGATAGATCAATTCGCTTGATAAGTTTTTTCGACGAAGACATACCTTGACAAGTTTTTGAAGGAGTTCAAAATAGATGGGTCAAAGAAGGAGTTCTTGACTGTATTGTAAGGTGTGAAATTGAGTAAGACTCAATACCTGACCACGACAGAAGATAAAGAAAAGATGAGTGTCATCTCCTATGCTTTAGCCATAAGCTCTATATAGTATGCCATGCTGTGTACCGCACCTGTGTGTGCCTTGCCATGAGTCTGTCAAGGGGTACAAGAGTAATCCAAGAGTGGATCACTGGACAATGGTCAAAGTTATCCTTAGTAACTTGAGAACTAAGGAAATATTTCTCGATTATGGAGGTGATAAAGAGTTCATCGTGAAGGGTTACGATGATGCAAGCTTTAACTCCAATCCGGATGACTCTTAGTAGAAATCTGGCTACGTATAGTGGAGCAGCCATTTGGAATAGCTCCAAGTGGAGCGTGGGAGCAGTATCTACAAATATGACATGGAAAGTTTGCAAGGTACACATGGATCTGAATGTCGCAGACCCGTTGACTAAAAAACCCTCTTTCACGAGCAGAACATGAACAAACCCCAGAACTTATTGAGTGTTAATCACATGATGATATGATCACATGGTGATGTAAGTGTTAATCACATGGTGATGTGAACTAGATTATTGACTCTAGTGCAAGTGGGAGACTGTTGGAAATATGACCTAGAGGCAATAATAAAATGGTTATTATTGTATTTCCTTGTTCATGATAATTGTCTATTGTTCATGCTATAATTGTGTTAACCGGAAACCATAATACATGTGTGAATACATAGACCACAACATGTCCCTAGTGAGCCTCTAGTTGACTAGCTCGTTGATCAATAGATGGTCACGGTTTCATGGCCATGGACATTGGATGTCGTTGATAACGGGATCACATCATTAGGAGAATGATGTGATGGACAAGACCCAATCCTAAGCATAGCACTAGATCGTGTAGTTCATTTGCTAAAGCTTTTCAATGTCAAGTATCGTTTCCTTAGACCATGAGATTGTGCAACTGCCGGATACCATAGGAATGCTTTGGGTGTGCCAAACGTCACAACGTAACTGGGTGGCTATAAAGGTGCACTACGGGTATCTCCGAAAGTATCTGTTGGGTTGGCACGAATCGAGACTGGGATTTGTCACTCCGTGTGACGGAGAGGTATCTCTGGGCCCACTCGGTAAGACATCATCATAATGAGCTCAATGTGACTAAGGAGTTAGCCATGGGATGATGTATTACGGAACGAGTAAAGAGACTTGCCAGTAACGAGATTGAACAAGGTATGGGGATACCGACGATCGAATCTCGGGCAAGTATCATACCGATAGACAAAGGGAATTGAATACGGGATTGATTGAATCCCCGACATCGTGGTTCATCCGATGAGATCATCGTGGAGTAAGTGGGAGCCAACATGGGTATCCAGATCCCGCTGTTGGTTATTGGCCGGAGAAGTGTCTCGGTCATGTCTACGTGTCTCCCGAACCCGTAGGGTCTACACACTTAAGGTTCGATGACGCTAGGGTTATAGGGAAATGGTATACGTGATTACCGAAGGTTGTTCGGAGTCACGGATGAGATCCCGGACGTCACGAGGAGCTCCGGAATGGTCCGGAGGTAAAGATTGATATATAGGAAGTCTAGTTTTGGTCACCGGAAAGTTTTCGGGCTCATCGGTAGTGTACCGGGAGTGCCGGGAGGGTGCCGGAGGACCCCCGAGAGGGGTGTGACGACCAAAGGACCTCATGGGCCCTTAGAGGAGGTGTGCCAGCCCATATTGGGTCGGCCAAGACCATCTATGTGGGCCCATGTGGCTGGAGATAAGGAGATAAGGCAAAAGGGATTTAAAAGGAGGAGATCCACCTCCCTTGTGGGAGGTGGACTCTCCCTTTAATTCGGCCGGCCCTCTCCTCTTTGGAGTAGAGGCCAAGCCAGCCCTCCACGTCCCTCCTCCTATATATACTTGAGGTTTTGGATGTTTTGATTGAGGATTTGATCTCTCTCTCTCACGGCGAAGCCCTACCTCTCTTCTTCCTCCTCCGCAGCGCTTAGGCGAAGCCCTGTCGGAATACCTTGCTACTCCACCACCACCACGCCGTCGTGCTGCTGTTGGAGACCTTCCCCAACCTCTCCTTCCTCCTTGCTGGATCAAGGTGTTGGAGACGTCACCGGGCTGCACGTGTGTTGAACGCGGAGGTGTCGTCCGTTCGGCACTTGATCGGATCTACCGCGATCTGAATCGCTGCGAGTACGACTCCATCAACCGCGTTCTTGTAACGCTTCCGCTTAGCGATCTTCAAAGGTATGAAGATCCAATCTCTCCCCACTCGTTTGCTGGTTTCTCCATAGATAGATCTTGGTGACACGTAGGAAAATTTTGATTTACTACTACGTCTCCCAACATGCCAGTGCAACCCTCTGTTCGTGCCTCCTGCCGGAATAGCCGTGAAGAGCTTCGACTGAGAGCACTCCAAGCCGACGAACACGAAGCTTGGACCCGTCACCGCCAGGTTACAGGTGTTGAGCGACAACAAGGAGGAGAGCCACCAGTTCTTGGTTGCACCCTCCAGGTGTGTGGAGGTGGAAGCCAACGGCGATAAGGTGGTGGTGGCGGAGGACCCCCGCAAGGGGCGACCAAGGGGGCTGCTGAGCTCCCTAAGGAGATGGGCTAGCCTAGCAGGGCTGGGGCGAGCTTCGACAGGCCCCGTGGAGCACCCTCCTAGGGAAGCTCTAGCGAGCCCCACGGGAGCAGCAACGGGATCTGTTCCAACCCTCTCCCTAGGAGGAGGCGTTGGGTCACCACGGACGTGTAAGTCTTTTGTCTTGTATATTTCTTTCTGTTCTTGCATGAACTGCTTGGGGCGCATGGCTGAGTCTTGAGTCATGCAGGGCTCCCACACGCAAGAAGCAGAGGGCCATGACATCCACATCGCCCTGACCCATAGCGCCTGTTGGGGAAGCCAGCATGCCCCCACCAGGCCCTACGGGGCTTGAAGAAGTCGCCTGCCGACTGGAGGCCGAGGCGGAGCACACCATGGTGGGGGAGGAGCATGAGGTGCCTCCTGCCCCACCCGAAGACCTGCCTCCTCCGCCTGAGGAGGGCCAGCCTGGGGAGAAGTCCCCAAAGGAGGAGGTACTTCTGAAGGTGCCTAATGTTGGCGGCGCCACTGAGATGGAGGTGGATACCAAGGCAGACCCTGAAGCAAGCTCTACGCCTGCTGGGAGGGAGGGGACGATGCCCACCAAGAGGCCATGGTGAGCCCCTGCACACGTGGTGTGTCAGGATGAGGAGGAGCCTGTGCGCAGCCCCCGACACGCGGCTGGGGGGGGGGGGAGACCGCACGCTGCCCCTAGCGTGTGGCTGATGAGGAGGCCCTTATCATGGCAAGGGTCCTGTAGAGGAGGAGGCATCTAGAGGAACTTCACGGTGATGGCTTGAGTAAGCGGCACTGAGGAGTGCCCATGCCTAGCCCTGCAGCGCATCAGCAGCAACTCCTTGGTCAGGCGTGGGGCCTTCCAGAGCGCTCGAGCCATGATCGATATGCTCGAGGCCGACTTCCAGGCGGAGGAGGCGCGCCTCGCGGCTGAGTGCCTGAGCTTGGCCATTGGGTGGCGGAAGCTCCGGGTGGCCGTCAAGCTGGGCCACCGGCAGGATGAGACCACCAAAGAGAAGAGGGACAAGGCCGCCCACGATGCCAAGGAGCTCTGGGACAACATTATACGCGACATGGAGGCAGCCAACCTACAACGCCAGGAGGTAGATTCCCATGCCAAGGAGGTGGAAGAGCATATCTCCCTTTGGGAGAAGGAGCTCTGTGCGCACGAATACATAGTCGCGGCACGCGAGTGGCACTATGCCGCCCACAAGGAGGAGCTGGCCAAGAAGGAGGAGATCATGGCCGGTCGCGAGGGGGACCTAGCAATCCAAGAGCGCGAGCTCGCCAGGACTTTCTTCATCCAGGCGATGGAGCGTGAGCGCCTACCTCCGACCAGGCCTCGACATTTCTGCCCATGTGAGATCCCAAGCCAATGTGTATCATCCTTTGGAAGGTGGCTCCTCCGCTCTTCAGGCCGAACGATGGGCATACATAGAAGTACACCCCACAGGGAGTGAGGAAGGCCATTTTCTCCTCGTCTTGCTTCGTCATCTTGATTTGGTGGTAGCCTGAGAAGGCATCCAGGAAGTACAACAACCGACACCCGGCGGTGGAGTCCATGATCTGGTCGATGCGGGGCAGCGAGAAGTGGTCCTTGGGGCAAGCCTTGTTGAGATCAGTGAAGTCGATGCACATTGGCCCATCTCCCTGTGTTTCTGAACCACAACGAGGTTGGCGACCCACTAGGGATGGATTACCTCGTGGATGAAGCCCACCTCCTGGAGCTTATTGGTCTCTTGAACGATGAACTTTTGATTCTCTGACGCGTGGCGCCGTGCCTTTTGCTTCACAGGTCATGCATTAGGACACACGTCTAGGTACTTCTTGATCACCTCCCTCGGTACACCATGCATGTCTGATGTTGTCCAGGCAAACATATCAGCATTTGCCCGATGGAAGGCGACATGCTCGCCTTCCTATTTGGAGGAGAGGCCATTACCAACGGTGATTGTGGTCCCGGAGCCACTACCATCTAGCGACACTCTCTTCGTCTTAGCCCATTCTTGAGAGAACAACAACTTCTTCTTGGAGGGTGCAGCCTCAGGAGGCTCGAGGTCATCCTCATCCGCGAGGTACGCGGTGGCGGCAACTTTGTAGGCGTGCTCGATGGAGGGCACAACCTCCTTCTCAAAACTTTGCAAAACATCTGGATTTTGGGATGCTTATCTACTCCACTCCTCTACAGCTAACTCACAGGGTCAATGGTCATCATGTCAGGTTCAGATGACAGCCAAAACAGGTTTCTAAGAACCAAGTGTAGACTTGGATGCAGGCACTGGTCTCGAGGAAACTTAAGAAGACTCAGGCACCCCCAGTGCTCATGGCTTGCCCAAGGCACCTACCAGGGCAAGGAAGCAAAGGAATTCTGACGAGGAAGATGAAGATTTTGTGCCTGATGAGGTCACCTCCAAGAAACAACCAGAGAAGAAATAAAGAGTTATAGCAAGAAAGGTCCTTGAATCAGTTGCTGCTAAAAGGGATATGTATGTCACATTAGACAACCCCAATGGATCAAGGAGGACCAAGTCCTTGGCTAAGAAACCATTAAAGAAGAGAGATAGGAAGTATCCATGTGATTGGGAGGCAAACCTCCATGCATATTGATCCCGAGGAGGAAGAACCACTTGCAAACCCACCTCCTCCCAAGCAGAGGAAGATGATGACTGATGTTATGCCTAGAAAGCCAGCTACCAAGGACAAGCAAACTGGCCCCAAGCCCAAGAAGACTACAAGATATATACATGCTACCGAGAAGAACAAGACTTCTGTTTATAAGAGAGGAGCAGCACCACCCCTAGGGCAGTAGACGATGATGATGATGATGTTGTGACTGTGCTGAAGAAGCCGATGCCCTATGATAACCCACAAGTATAGGGGATCACAACAGTCTTCGCAGGTAGTATTAACACTGATTTATTCGACACATGGGGAGCCAAAGAATATTTATTGTTCTTGGCAGCTAAGTTGTCAATTCAACCACCTGGGATATCTCTCTGCAGCAAGGATTTAGTAGCACATCAAAATAGTAATAGTAACGGTAACACCATCAGTTGTGTAGTGATTGTAACAGTAGCGGCAACAATAGTAACTTGGCAAGATCAATATATGAAAATCGTAGGTGCATGGACCGGTGATGGATAATGATTTAGATGACATCAATCATGTAACAGTTACACACTAGAGCGACAAAGAACTAGCTCCAATTCATCAATGTAATGTAGGTATGCATTCCGTATATAGTCATACGTGCTTGGGATAAGAACTTGCATGCCATCTTTTGTCCTACCCTCCCATGACAACGGGATCGATAAGGAAATCTAAGGGATATTAAGGCCTCCTTTTAATTGAGAACTGGAACAAAGCATTAACACATGGTGAATACATGAACTTGTCAAACTGCGGCAATCACCGGAATGAATCCCAATTATTGCCACCTTGGGGTATGCGGATCGTGACACGTAATAGGTGCATACAACTTGCAAGGTAAGATCCAAAACACTATCATATTCATGAAAACATAATAGGTTCAGATCTGAAATCATGGAACTCGGGCCCTAGTGACAAGCATTAAGCATAACCAAGTCATAACAACATCAATCTCAGAACATAGTGGATACTAAGGATCAAGCCCTATTAAAATAAATCAATTACATGATCAATCTCATCTAATACAATCAATGTCCAGTAAGCTTACAAAGGAATTACTCACTCCCAGTGGTGAGCATCATGGAATTGTTGATGGTGAAAGCACAATGTACTCCCTTGGTGGTTTTGATAATTCATGACAACACACATTATCTCTTGGACTAACACTTTCATCTAGTGTATTTCAGATAAAGTCCATAGAGAGATTTGGGTTGGCAAAAAAGAGTGTGGAGAGGATCCCCATGAAGAAGAAGGAGAAGGAATAGCATTGGCCAAGCTTCAAGCAAAAGACTCTACATTTTACATTTGTGATAAATCACTTTGAGTCCATAGGAAAGCCAATACTATTAAAAGGGGGTAAGGTTTTGTTGGTGAACAAAATGCTCATACGTGCACAAGTGATAGTCACCACATACAGCCACAAGCTCTTCCACAAAAGTCTATCCAAAGCCAAATAATCAAAATCGGTGCAACCAACACATTCCACTCGGTGCCACCGATTCTAGAACCTAAACAGACTCAGCCAAACCCTAGCTTTTCAGTGCAACCAATACTGCATTCGGTGCCATCGAGTTAGGCTGCCAACTTTCTGTTACATAAGTTCATAGTTTCGGTCCCTCACAGATTGTTGGAGAGGCATCACTGAGATTGGACATTCTGACTGTTGGTCACCTTATCGGTGCAACCGAGATTCATATATCAGTCTCACCGAGATTTAAAAGTTGCTAACTTTAAGTCACTTCGGTACAACCGAGATTCACACATCGGTTCCATCGAGTCTGACTTATTGTGTGTAATGGTTGGATTTTTAGAGATTCCTATATATACCCCTCCACCACCACTCACTTGCATGAGAAGCACTCAGAACTATTCCATACTTGCCCCATTCAGTTTTCTGAGAGAGAACCACCTACCCTTGTGTTGAGGTCAAGATCTTCCACTCCAACCTATGGATCTTGATTTCTAGCCTCCCCAAGTTGCTTTCCACCCAATCAATCTCTTTTACCAAGCCAACTCTATGAGAGAGTGATTGTGTGTTGAGGAGTCTATCATCTTGAAGCACAAGATCAAGGAGTTCATCGCATTACCGAGCCTATTACCTTTTGGAGGGTGGTGCCTCCTAGATTGGTTAGGTGTCGCTTGGGAGCCTCCTACTTCATGTTGTGGAGTTGAACCAATAAGTTTGTAAGGTGAAGGAGATCGCCTACATCGTGAAGATCTACCCCGAGTAAGGCTAGTCCCCCGTGGATGTAGGCCATCATGGTATAGTCAAGGTTGCTTCTTCATGGAACCCTCTATGGGTAGAGCCCTCTGTGGACTCTCACGACTGTTACCCTCCATGGGTTGAAGACTCCATGAATGTGGATGTACGATAGCGCCACCTTCGGAACCATGGGAAAAATCTTGTGTCCCTCATGCGTTTGATCTCTCTATATCTACTCCTTACTTCCATGTGCAATGTCTTTACTTTTCGCTGCTATATTTGATGACTTGCATGTGTCGGGTGTCATAGACTAATTATGTATGCAAAAACTGCCAACATCTTGTCTTATGCTTGAGGTAGTTTTAAATTTCTGCTTGTAGTCTATTCACCCCCTCTATACATACACTTCTAGTGATCCTACAAGTGGTATTAGAGCATTGGTCTCCATTGCTTCGGTTTCAACACCGTGGAGGAAGATGGATGTGTCCAGTGTGGAGAGTTTGTATTGTAGAGTGCGCATTCTTGATGGAGAGTACTATAGTCAATGGAAGAATGCCATGATTGATCTATTTGATAAATTCCATTTGAGAAAACATATGGAAAATCCCTATGTGCTCCCCATTGATGAATTGGATCCCACACACGAAGAGGAAATTAACATGCTTGGTAACCTAAGAACTGTCAATCTTATTTTTAGAGGAAATTAACATGGTTTCTCAATTGAAGAACTTTGCATGTTCTTATACTTTGTGGATTGATTTGGAGAAATGATATCCAAATCTTTCATTAGGAAATCTTGATGAAATTCTTCATAAAACCATTGTTTTTCACACAATGAAGCCTAGTGATCCAAACTTTGACAAATGCCTATTTGAGCTTCGAGATCTTATGCGTGCTAAAGGAGATGTCACAACTGTTAACACCATTGTTATTGAAGCCATTCACATTCATAAACTTGAACATTATCATGATCACAATTCTAGCGAATCTCTTGTTCTTTATGATGAGGATTTCCCACTTGATGATGACAATGTGGAACATGGCTACTATAATGAAGGTGAGTTGTTCGACATCGAGCATGAAAAGATCATGAGGAATCTAAGTCTAATGGCAAACTTCAAAGATTACATGTCCGGCGGAAAAGAGTTGATTCTCAACAGCGGATGCACGGATCACATGATTGGTGATAAAGACATGTTCCAAGAGATCATGCCTAATCAAGGTCCTTGGAGGTATGTGATCTTTTGAGACAACTCTAAGGGTAAGGTACTTGGCCTTGGTAAGGTGGCCATATCTCATGATAGCTCAATTCAAAATGTGATGCTTGTTGAATCCCTTGGCTATAATCTTCTTTCCGTATCTAGACTAGCAGACTTTGGTTTCAATGTGCTATTTACTAAAGTAGATTGCCAAGTGTTTCAATTTGATAATCATAAAACTGTCTTTACCAGTATTTGTAGAGGTGATCTATACATTGTTGATTTCGCTAAAAAGGCCCAACATCATACTTCTCTCATTGAAAAATCATCTAAAGGTTGGATATGGCATAGAAGGCTTGGACATGTAGGCATGCGCAATCCAGATAAGCTTATCAAGGGTGATCATATTCTTGGTGTTAAAGATGTTATCTTTGACAAAGATAGACTTTGTAGCGCTTGTCAAGTAGGAAAACAAGTAGGTGGAAGTCATCCTGTTAAGATATCATCGATGCAAGCTTTGACACTAATCCGGATGACTCTAAGTCGCAAACCGGATACATATTTATTCTCAATGGCGGAGAGTTAAGCTAGTGCAGTTCCAAGCAGAGTACATGGCAGCCTCGGAGGCAGCAAAGGAAGGTGTTTGGATGAACGAGTTCATGACAGATCTTGGAGTAGTGCCTAGTTTACTGAATCTAGTGGATCTGTTCTGTGATAGCACTGGTACGATTTTCCTGGCCAAGGAACCAAGTTTTTACAAGAGGACCAGTCACATAAAGCGACGCTTCAATTCCATCCGCGAGTACATCAAGGAGGACGACATAAATATTTGCAAAGTGCACACGGATCTGAATGTTGCATACCCGTTGACTAAACCTCTTCTAAGGGCTAAACATGATCAACACCAGAATTGTATGGGTCTTCATTTCATTACAATGTAAATCACATAGTGATGTGAGCTAGATTATTGACTCTAGTGCAAGTGGGAGACTGTTGGAAATATGCCCTAGAGGCAATAATAAAATGGTTATTATTATATTGCCTTGTTCATGATAATTGTTTATTATCCATGCTATAATTGTATTGATTGGAAACACATTGCATGTGTGGATATATAGACAACACTTTGTCCCTAGTCTGCCTCTAGTAGATTAGCTCGTTGATCAAAGATGGTCAAGGTTTCCTAGACATTGACATGAGATGTCATTTGATAACGGGATCACATCATTAGGAGAATGATGTGATGGACAGGACCCAAACTATAAACGTAGCATTTGATCATGTCAGTTTATTGCTACAGTTTTCTGCATGTCAAGTATCTGTTCCTATGACCATGAGATCATGCAACTCACTGACACCGGAGGAGTACCTTGTGTGTATCAAACGTCGCAACATAACTGGGGGACTATAAAGGTGCTCTATAGGTATCTTCCAGGGTTTCTATTGAGTTGGCATGGATCAATACTGGGATTTGTTACTCCATGTGACAGAGAGGTATCTCAGGGCCCACTCGGTAATACAACATCACAACAAGCCTTGCAAGCAATGTGACTAAAGTGTTAGTTATGGGATCTTGTATTATGGAACGAGTAAAGAGGCTTGCTAGCAACGAGATTGAACTAGGTATAAAGATACCGACGATCGAATTTCGGGCAGGTAACATACCGAAGAACAAAGGGAACGACATACTTAACTGAATCCTTGACATAGAGGTTCGACAGATAAAGATCTTCAGACAATATGTAGGAATCGATATGGGCATCCAGGTCCCACAATTGGTTATTGACCGTAGAGGTGTCTCGGTCATGTATACATAGTTCTCGAACCCGTAGGGTCTGCACACTTAATGTTCGGTGACGTTTCGATAGTATAGAGTTATGTATGGTGGTGACCGAAGGTTGTTTAGAGCCTGTATGAGATCCCGGACGTCACAAGGAGCTCCGGAATGGTCCGGAGGTAAATATTGATATATAGGAAGTCCTATTTTGGTTACCGGAAAAGTTTCGAGCTCATCGGTAGTGTATCGGGAGTGCCGGGAGGGTACCGATGGATCATCGGGAGGGGTATTTCGACCCAAGAGGCTACATGGGCTGTGGGAGAAGGTATACCAACCCTTAGTGGGATGTACAAAGCTCCATAGGAATCCCATCCGGCTGGGAAGGAAATCCTAAGGTGGGAAGAGAGGCCCAAGTGGGAAAAGGAGGAGTCCTAATCCTACTAGGAGTGGAGGAGGTGGACTCCTCCCCACTTCGACCGAACAAGGGCTAGCTCCCCTGGGAGCCAAGCCTCCTACCTCCCGTCCTCCTATATATACTAGAGGTTTGAGGGTTTTTGGCACACAAAAAACAGCCACGTGCTACCTCTCCTCTAGATCATAGTTTCTCCTCTAGATCGGTTTCAGCGGTGCTTAGGCGGGCCCTGCTGGAATAGCTCCACCACCATCGCTGCAACGCCATAGCGCTGTTGGAGAACTCGTCTACCTATCCACTCCTTCTTGCTGGATCAAGAAGGTAGAGATTCATCAGGCTGTATGTGTGCTGAATGCGAAGGTGCCGACCGTTCGGCGCTAGATCGGACGGATCGTGATTGGATCGCGGGATGCTCGGTGATTTGGATCGCGAAGACGTTCGACTACATCAACTGCGTTTCTTAACGGTTCATGCTTAGCGATCTACAAGGGTATGCAGATCCACTCTCCCTCTCGTAGATGCTCATCACCATGGATAGGTCTTGCGTGTGCGTAGGAAAGTTTTTGTTTCCCATGCAACGTTCCCCAACAGTGACATCATGAGCTAGGTCTATGTGTAGATGAGATCACGAGTAGAACACAAAGGAGTTTGTGGGCGTTGATGCCCTTGGTCATTTTTTGATTGAGCAGTATTGTGGGATGAGGTGGCCTAGACCAACCTTACTCGTATGCTTACGAGAGACCGAGTTTCTCCTCTAGATCGATTTCAGTAGTGCTTAGGCGAAGCCCTGCTAGAATAGCTCCACCACCATCGCCGCAATGCCATCGCACTGCCGGAGAACTCATCTACCTCTCCGCTCCCTCTTGTTGGATCAAGAAGGCGGGGATCGTCATCAAGCTGTACGTGTGTTGAACGCGGAGGTGTCGTCCGTTCGGTGCTAGATCGGGATGGATCGTGATTGGATCGCGGGACGCTCGGCGATCTGGATCGCGAAGATGTTCGACTACATCAACCGCGTTTCTTAACTCTTCTCGCTTAGTGATCTACAAGGGTATGTGGATACACTCTCCCTCTCGTAGATGCTCATCACCATAGATAGACCTTGCGTGTGCATAGGATTTTTTTTCCATGCAACGTTCCCAACAGTGGCATCATGAGCTAGGTCTATGTGTAGATGAGATCTCGAGTAGAACACAATGGAGTTTGTGGGCATTGATGCTTAGATTGCTCCGTCCCTTGGTCGTGATTTGGTTCAGCGGTATTGTGGGATGAAGCAGCCCGGACCAACCTTACTCGTATGCTTATGAGAGACCGGTTCCATCGACTGACGTGTAACTTTGTTGCACAAAGATGGCTGGCGGGTGTCTGTTTCTCCTACTTTAGTTGGATCGGATTCGACAAAGATGGTCCTTGAGAAGGTTGAAAAGCAACTTATGTATCACCATTGTGGTTTTTGCATAGGTGAGAATTGTTCTTGCTAGATACCCATAGCACCCACGTAAAACTTGCAACAACAATTAGAGGACGTCTAACTTGTTTTTGCAGGGTATGTTGTGATGTGATATGGCCAATTACATGATGAGATATATGTGATGTATGAGATGATCATGTATTGTATAGAATATCCTGACTTGCATGTCGATGAGTACGGCAACCGACAGGAGCCATAGGGTTGTCTTTAATTATTTTCGCTGTTTTGCTTTACTTTATCATTATGAGTTAGCAATCATCGTGGAAGCAACAGTCGGCACGACACCCAGATGGCGACATGTTGATGGAGATCATGGTGTCATGCTGGTGACGATGGAGTTCATGCCGGTGCTTTCAAGAAGGAGATCAAAAAGCATAAGTTCATGGCCATATCATGTCACTTATGATTTGCATGTGATGTTTATCCTTTTATGCACCTTGTTTTGCTTAGGATGACAGTAGCATTATAAGGTGATCCCTCACTTAAATTTCAAGATAAATTGTGTTCTCCCCGAGTGTGCACCGTTACGAAAGTTCGTCGTGTCGAGACACCATGTGATGATCGGGTGTGATAGACTCTAATTTCGCATACAACGGGTGCAAGCCAGTGTTGCACATGCGGAACACTCGACTTAAACTTGACGAGCCTAGCATGTACAGGCATGGCCTCGGAACACAAGAGATCGAAATGTCAAATATGAGTCATATACTAGATATGATCAAGATGATGATGTTCACCATTGAAACCACCTCAACTCACGTGATGATCGGACTTGAGTTGGTGAATTTGGATCATGTATCACTCAGATGACCTGAGGGATGTCAATTTGAGTGGGGTCTTTAGTAATTTGATTAACTAAACTCATTATCTTGAACAATAGTCTTAGTATCCTTTGCTTATTTATGTTGTAGATCAATGGCTCGCGCAGTAGCACCCCTGAATTTTAATGCGTTCCTAGAGAAAGCTAAGTTGAAAGATGATGGAAGTAATTTTGTGAACTGGGGCCGTAATCTGAGGATTATCCTCACGACTTCCCAAAAGGCATATGTCCTTAATGCACCATTTGGTAACCAACCCGCTGACATGTCATCTGAAGACGTTAAGAACGCTTAGGAGGCACGTTCTGGAGATTACTCAATAGTTTAGTGTGCAATATTGTATGGCTTAGAACCAGGACTTCAAAGAAGTTTTGAACGTCATGGAGCATATGAGATGTTCCAGGAGTTGGAGTTTATCTTTAAGAAGAATGCCCGGATCGAGAGGTATGAGACCTTCGATAAGTTCTATGCTTGCAAAATGGAGGAGAACGGGTCTATCGGTGAACATATACTCAGAATGTCTGGGTATTGAACCCATCTGGCTGAGTTAGGGATGCCCCTTCCGCCAGAGGCGATCACTGACAGAGTTCTTCAATCATTGCCACCAAGCTACAAGAGCTTCATCCTGAACTATAACATGCATGGGATGAATAAATTAGTCGCCGAGCTGTTTGCGATGTTGAAAGTCGCCGAGTATGAAATCCAGAAAGAACATCAAGTGTTGATGGTCAATAAAACCACTAGTTTCAAGAAGAATGGCAAGGGCAAGAAGGGTAACTCCAAGAAAGGTGGCAAAGCATTTGCTCCTCCCGTGAAGAAACCCAAGGCTGGACCCAAGCCAGAAACTGAGTGCTTTCATTGCAAGGGAACTGCTCACTAGAAGCGGAACTGCCCCAAGTATCTGGATGACAAGAAGGTGGCCAACAACAAACAAGGCATATTTGATATACATGTTATTGATGTGTACCTTACTAGCTCTCATTGTAGTGCCTGGGTATTTGATACTGGTTCGGTTGCTCACATTTGCAACTCAAAACAGGAACTACGGAATAGACAAAGACTGGCAAAGGACAAAGTGACGATGCGTGTGGGAAATGGTTCCAAGGTTGATGTGATCGTCGTCGGCACGCTCTCTCTTCAATTACCATCAGGATTAGTGATGAACCTGAATAATTATTATTTAGTGCCTGCGTTAAGCATGAACATTATATCTGGATCTTGTTTATTGCGAGACGGTTACTCATTTAAATCAGAGAATAATGATTGTTCTATTTATATGAGTAATATCTTTTTTGGTCATGCACCCAACGTGAGGGGTTTATTCATGTTGAATCGTGATAGTGATGATACACATGTTCATAACATTGATGCCAAAAGATGTAGAGTTGATAATGATAGTACCACTTTCTTGTGGCACTGCCGTTTGGGTCATATTGGTGTAAAACGCATGAAGGAGCTCCATGCTGATGGACTTTTGGAGTCACTTGATTTTGAATCACTTGACACATTTGAACCATGCCTTATGGGCAGGATGACTAAAACGCCATTCTCTGGAACAATGGAACGTGCGAGTGACTTATTGGAAATCATACATACTGATATGTGCAGTCCAATGAACATTGAGGCACGCCGTGGATATCGTTATTTTCTCACCTTCACTGATGACTTAAGTAGATATGGGTATATTTACTTGATGAAACACAAGTCTGAAATGTTTGAAAAGTTCAAGCAATTTCAGAGTGAAGTTGAGAATCATCGTAACAAGAAGATTAAATTCCTGAGATCTGATCAAGGAGGTGAATATCTGAGTTATGAGTTTGCCAGTCACTTAAGACAGTGTGGAATTGTTTCACAATTGACACCGCCCGGAACACCCTAGCGTAATGGTGTGTCCGAACGTCGTAATCAAACCTTATTAGATATGGTGCATTCTATGATGTCTCTTGCTGATTTGCCACTATTGTTTTGGGGTTATGCATTAGAGACAACCGCATTCACTTTAAATAGGGCACCATCGAAATCTGTTGAGACGACGCCATATAAATTGTGGTTTGGCAAGAAGCCAAAGTTGTTGTTTCTTAAAGTTTGGGGATGTGATGCTTATGTCAAAAAGCTTCAGCCTGAAAAGCTAGAACCCAAAGCGGAGAAATGCGTCTTCATAGGATACCCAAAAGAGACAGTTGGGTATACCTTCTATCTCAGATCTGAAGGCAAAGTGTTTGTTGCTAAGAACGGAACATTTCTTGAGAAAGAGTTAATCAAGCAAACGGAACATTTGTTGCAAAGTGTTTGTTGCTAAGAGCTGAAATTCTTTCTTCGTCTACAAATCAAGCAAACGTGAGAAGGTGCATTCATCTCTCAAACAAAGTACACCAAGGACTTAATCAAGAAGTTCAAAATGCAAGAGTGCAAACGTATGAAAACTCCCACGCCCACTAGCGAACACGATTATCTCACTAAGGAGGGTGAACCGGTTGATCAAAAGGTTTATCAATCAATGATTGGTTCATTGCTTTATCTATGTGCCTCCCGTCCCGATATTATTCTTTGTGTTTACATGTGTGCTAGATATCAAGCTACTCCTAAAGAATGTCATCTTAAGGCTGTGAAACGTATTGTGAGATACTTGATTCATACACCAAGCTTTGGCATTTGGTATCCCAAGGGATCTTCCTTTAATCTTGTTGGTTACTCCGACTTGGACCATGCCGGTGACAAGGTTGATAGAAAATCCACCTCGGGTACATGTCAATTTCTTGGTAGATATATTGTGTCTTGGTCTTCCAAGAAACAAAACTCGGTATCTCTATCTATTGCCGAAGCTGAATATATTGCTGCTGGATCATGTTGTGTGCAATTGTTATGGATGACACAAATGCTTAAAGATTATGGAATCAATGTTAAAAATGTGTTGTTACTTTGTGACAATGAAAGTACCATTAAGATTGGTCATAATCCCGTGCAACATTCTCGAACCAAGCATATTCAAGTTTGACATCATTTCATTTGTGATCATGTTGCCAAAGGAGATATTAATGTTAAATATGTTCGTACTAACAAGCAATTGGCCGAAATCTTTACTAAGCCACTTAATGAAAAAGTGTTTTGCCACTTGAGGAGTGAGTTGAACATCATTGATGCTTCAAACTTGAGCTAAGCTCACTCGGATGCATGCGAGGGAATGAGATTCATTGATTATTCCATGCTATTACCTTGAATATAATATCTTGGAATTCTATTCTCCCTTGTCTTGCATCTAACCCTTTTGTAGGTACTTGGAAGAACTACACTCCACAAGATTGCCACCAACTCTTATCTTGAGCAATCTTGTCATGACCAAGTATACACAACCTCGCTTTGATGATGGAAGGAAGTAGACAACAAGACATATCCTTATCATATATCCCTTAATTGCTAAATCTCAAATTGGTATCATGTCATTTGGATATATCATGTTTTTCCTTGCATGACTAACCGATGTAGGTGAAGAGTGAACGAAAACAACAAGGATTGCTCCCAACTCAAGTGATATGAAGACATTAAAATGCTTAATCAAAAAATGATAACCCCATTTTGAGCTTAACGATGAGTATGACCTGTGATCAAGCAATCTTGCTTGTCTCCTTAGTCAATAGACTCTAATATAGGTGACCTAGTCACCGCCCATCATCTAGTTAGGTTTTTGGTTGGTTCACTCTCAAATCGCAAAATTTCTTGGAACCACTCAAATCTTTCCTAGTTGATATCTATCTGTAAATATTCACAATTGGTACAAATCTTTTGATCCTCTTCCTTGTTTGATTTTAATTTGCTATTTTGTCTTTGATCAATTTTCATATTCATCCAAGTTTTTGAGAAACACCTTGGAGCCTCCGATACAAAGAACTCAGTTCTACCGATTTATTAAATGAGCTGAATAACATTACCTCGATATCACTGACAAATCTGTATTGGAGCCACCGAATTTCTGTCATATTTCTGTTTGTGCTTGTAGCTGTAAATATTCCTTGTGTTCCTTTATGTATTTTCTCCATCCTTCGATGATCCCTTTTATAAAAAAACGCAGGGGGAGAAATACATTCAAGGATCCCTAACTTAAAGGAGGAGAAGTTCTACAATATCTCAATTTTTTTCTTTGTTTTTCATTTACTATGACTCCTAAATTCAATGACCCTTGTTCTCAAGGATCCCACTTTATTCAAAGATCCCTGTATCTGACCCTATGTCTGGCCTTTTTGGAAATTACTACCAAAGGGGAAGAGATATACAAAGCTTCAAAGCTAAAAAGGGAGATACACACTTATGCAAAGGGGGGGAGATATAATTTAGGGGGAGAGGAGAATATCAAGTTTACACTTACATTTACAAGGGGAGAATACCAAAGTAGGGGAGAAGAATTTTCTCACCCTATCCAATCCCAATATCTACATGCTAAGATTCAGGGGGAGAGTATGATCCATCATTTTCATATCTAAAGGGGAGAAACTTCTAAATGATCTTGGAGACATATCAATTTTAAAAGAATAATATCTTCTATATGTTCTCCATATCCTGGTATCTTTGAGTTCTATTGCCTTTGATTAGTAGAATATTCTTGTGTTTCCTAACATTGTTTTCTCAAGTATGTTTCTACTACTAGAATGCTCAAGAACTCAAGGTAAGTATATGCATCATATCTTTGATTAAGATGATCTCTTGCTTCTTGCACATACTGTTTGCAAGAATGAAGTCTTGAATGAGGATACGTCTCATTCGCATACATTTTATGCATATAGCCAAGATACACATGACCCATGTTTATCCTTTCTACTACATGTGTATCCATGCATTCCAAAGCAACTATCCTTTAAATGGATTGCACACATTTAGGGGGAGCTAGTCTAAGTCATGTGTCTCTCAAAGTCTTTATTATATACATGCATATCTTTATTTGAAGATTTGATTGTATGTTGTCATCAATTACCAAAAAAGGGGAGATTGAAAGCACAATGTGCTCCCTTGGTGGTTTTCATAATTCATGACAACATACATTGTCTCTTGGACTAACACTTTCATCTAGTGTATTTCAGATAAAGTCCATAGAGAGAGATGTGTTAGCAAAAATGAGTGTGGAGAGGATACCCATGAAGAAGGAGGAGAAGGAATAGCATTGGCCAATCTTCAAGCAAAAGACTCTACATTTTACATTTCTGAGAAATCACTTTGAGTCCATAGGAAAGCCAATACTATTAAAAGGGGGTAAGGTTTTGTTGGTGAACAAAATGCTGTTGGAAATATGCCCTAGAGGTAATAATAAAGTGATTATTATATTTCCTTGTTCATGATAATTGTCTATTGTTCATGCTATAATTGTATTAACCGGAAACCGTAATACATGTGTGAATACATAGACCACAACATGTCCCTAGTGAGCCTCTAGTTGGCTAGCTCGTTGATCAATAGATGGTCACGGTTTCATGACCATGGACATTGGCTGTCGTTGATAACGGGATCACATCATTAGGAGAATGATGTGATGGACAAGACCCAATCCTAAGCATAGCACAAGATCGTGTAGTTCGTCTGCTAAAGCTTTTCTAATGTCAAGTATCATTTCCTTAGACCATGAGATTGTGTAACTCTCAGATACCGTAGGAATACTTTGGGTGTGCCAAATGTCACAACATAATTGGGTGGTTATAAAGGTACACTACAGGTATCCCCGAAAGTATCTGTTGGGTTGGCACGAATCGAGACTGGGATTTGTCACTCCGTGTGACGGAGAGGTATCTCTGGGCCCACTCGGTAAGACATCATCATAATGAGCTCAATGTGACTAAGGATTTAGCCACGGGATGATGTGTTACGGATCGAGTAAAGAGACTTGCTGGTAACGAGATTGAACAAGGTATAGGGATACCGACGATCGAATCTCGGGCAAGTGTCATACCGGTAGACAAGGGAAGTGTATACATGATTAATTGAATCCCTGACATCGTGGTTCATCCGATGAGATCATCGTGGAGCATGTGGGAGCCAACATGGGTATCTAGATCCCGCTGTTGGTTATTGACCAGAGAGGTGTCTCGATCATATCTACATGCCTCCCAAACCCATAGGGTCTACACACTTAAGGTTCGATGATGCTAGGGTTATACGGGAATAGTGTACGTGGTTACCGAAGGTTGTTAGGAGTCCCGGATGAGATCCCGGACATCACGAGGAGTTCCGGAATGGTCCGGAGGTAAATATTCATATATAGGAAGTGAGGTTCTGGTCTCCAGAAGTGTTTCAGGCATCACCGGTAATGTACCCGGACCACCGGAAGGGTTCCGAGGGTCCACCGGGAGGGGCCACGGGCCCCGGAAGGCTTCATGGGCCAAGAATGGGAGGGAACCAGCCCCTAGGTGGGCTGGTGCGCCTCCCACCTCAGCCCAAGGTGCAGCAAGGGTGGAGGGGGGCAAACCCTAGGCATGGAGGGCCCTAGGCCCACCCTAGGGCGCCACCCCTCCTCCCCTCTCTTGGCTGCCGCTGCCCCACGGGCCATCTAGGGCCGGCCACAGCCCTAGGATGGGAACCCTAGGGGCTGCACCCCCTCCTCCTCCTATAAATAGTGGAGAGTTTGTGGGCTGCCCACGATACAAGTCTCTCTCTCTCTCTCGATGCAGCCCTACCCCTCCCCCTCCTCGTCCTCCGTAGCGCTTGGCAAAGCCCTGCCGGAGTACCACACAGCTCCACCGTCACCATGCCGTCATGCTGTCGGAGCTCTGCCTCAACCTCTCCTTCCTCCTTGCTAGATCAAGGCGTAGGAGACGTCACTGGGCTGCACGTGTGTTGAACGTGGAGGCACCGTTGTTCGACGCTTAGATCGGAACCGACCACGATCTGAATCGTTGCAAGTACGACTCCACCAACCATGTTCTTGTAATGCTTCCACTTTGTGATTTTCAAAGGTATGAAGATGCACTCCCCCTTCGATTGTTGCTGGTTTCTCCATAGATTGATGTTGGTGACATGTAGGAAAATTTTCGATTTACTACTACGTTCCCCAATAGTGGTATCAGAGCTAGGTCTATGCGTAGAATCTATGCACGAGTAGAACATAAGTTGTTGTGGGCATCGATTTTGTTAATTTTCTTGCCGTTACTTGTCTTATCTTGATTTGGCGGCATTGTGGGATGAAGCGGCCCGGACCGACTTTACACGTATTCCTACGTGAGACTGGTTCCACCGCCTGACATGCACTTGTTGCATAAGGTGGCTAGCGGGTGTCTGTCTGTCCCACTTTAGTCGGATCGGATTCGATGAAGAGGGTCCTTATGAAGGGTAAATAGAAATTGGTGTATCACGTTGTGGTTTTTGCGTAGGAAGAAACATTCTTGCTAGAAACCTATAGTAGCCACATACAAAACTTGCAACAACAATTAGAGGACGTTTAACTTGTTTTTGCAGCATATGCCGTGTGATGTGATATGGCCAAAGGATGCGATGTGATATATGAGATTGATCAGGTTCTTGTAATAGGATTCACGACTTGCATGTCGATGAGTATGACAACCTGTAGGAGCCATATGAGTTGTCTTAATTTATTGTATGACCTGCGTGTCAATCAACAACGCCATGTAATTACTTTACTTTATTGCTAACTATTAGCCATAGTAGTAGAAGTAATAGTTGGCGAGACAACTTCATGAAGACATGATGATGGAGATCATGGTATCGTGCCGGTGACAATGATGATCATGGTGCCCCGAAGATGGAGATAAAAGGAGCAAGATGATATTGGCCATATCATGTCACTATATGATTGCATGTGATGTTTATCATGTTTTACATATTAGTTGCTTAGAACGACGGTAGCTTAAATAAGATGATCTCTCACTAAATTTCAACAAATGCGTTCCCCCTAACTGTGCACCATTGCTAAGGTTCGTTGTTCCGAAGCACCATGTGATGATCGGGTGTGATAGGTTCTAACGTTCGCATACAACGGGTGTAAGCCAGATTTACACATGCAATACACTTAGGTTGACTTGATGAGCCTAGCATGTACAGACATGGACTCGGAACATGGGAGACCAAAAGGTCGAACATGAGTCGTATAGAAGATATGCTCAACATGGAGATGTTCACTACTGATGACTAGTCCGTCTCACATCATGATCGAACACGGGCTAGTTGACGTGGATCATGTGTCACTTGGATGACTAGAGAGATGTCTATCTAAGTGGGAGTTCATTAAATAATTTGATTATGTGAACTTAATTATCATGAACTTAGTCTAAAATGTCTTTACAATCTATCTTGTAGATCTAATGGCCCACGCTAATGTTGCCCTCAACTTCAACGCGTTCCTAGAGAAAACCAAGCGTAAAGATGATGGAAGCAACTATACGGACTGGGTCCATAGCTTGAGGATCATCCTCATAGCTTCCAAGAAATTATATGTCCTTGATGCACCGCTAGGTGACGCACCCATTTTCCCAGCAACTCCAGACGTTATGAACGCCTGGCAGCCGCGTTGTGATGATTACTCCCTGGTTCAGTGTGGCATGCTTTACAGCTTAGAACCAGGGCTCCAAAAGCATTTTGAGCAACACAGAGCATATGAGATGTTCCAAGAGATGAGAATGGTTTTCCAAGCTCATGCCCAGGTCGAGAGATATGACGTCTCCGACAAGTTCTTCAGTAGTAAGATGGAGGAAAATAGTTCTATCAGCGAGCACATACTCAAAATGTCTAGGTTGCACAACCGCTTGTCTCAGCTAGGATTTAATCTTCCGGATGACTTGGTTATTGACCCAATCCTCTAGTCACTCCCACCTAGCTACAAGAGCTTTGTGATGAACTAAAAAATGTAGGGTATGGAGAAGTCCATTCCTGAGTTGTACTCGATGCTGAAATCAGCAGAGGTCTAGATCAAAAAGGAGCATCAAATGTTGATGGTCAATAAGAACACTACTTTCAAGAAAGGAAAGGGTAAGAAGAACTTCAAGAAGGACAACAAAGCAATTGCCGCACCCGGTAAGCAAGTTGCCGGGAAGAAGAACAAGAATGGACCCAAGCCTGAGACTGAGTGCTTTTATTGCAAGGGACTAGAAGCGGAACTGCCCAAGTACTTAGCGGATAAGAGGCCGACAATGTTAGGTATATGTGATATACTTGTTATTGATGTGTACCTTACCAGCGCTCATAATAGTTCCTGGGTATTTGATATTGGTGCAGTTGCTCACATTTGTAACTCCAAGCAGGAGCTACGGAATAAGCGGAGACTGGCAAAGGACGAGGTGACGATGCGCGTCGGGAATGGTTTCAAGGTCGATGTGATCGCCGTTGGCACGCTACCTCTACATCTACCTTTGGGATTAGTTTTAAACCTTAATAATTGTTATTTCGTACTAGCTTTGAGCATGAACATTGTATCTGGATCTCGTTTGATGCGAGATGGCTACTCATTTAAATCTGAGAATAATGGTGGTTCTGTTTATATGAGAGAAATGTTTTATGGTCATGCCCCGCTGGTCAATGGTTTATTTTTGATGAATCTCGAACGTGATGTTACACATGTTCATAGTGTGAGTACCAAAAAGTGTAAGGTTGATAATGATAGTCCCACTTACATGTGGCACTGCCACCTTGGTCATATTGGTGTCAAACGCATGAAGAAACTCCATGCTAATGGACTTTTGGAGTCTCTTGATTTTGAAACATTTGACACGTGTGAACCGTGCCTCATGGGCAAGATGACCAAGACTCTGTTCTCCAGAACAATGGAGCGAGCAACTAACTTGTTGGAGATAATACATACTGATGTATGCGGTCCAATGAGCGTGGAGGCTCGCGGTGGCTACCGTTATGTTCTCACCCTCACTGATGACTTAAGTAGATATGGGTATGTCTACTTAATGAAACACAAGTCTAAAACCTTTGAAAAGTTCAAGGAATTTCAGAGTGAGGTAGAGAATCAACATGACAGGAAAATAAAGTGCCTGCGATCTGATCGTGGCGGAGAATATTTGAGTCACGAGTTTGGCATGCACCTAAGGAAATGTGGAATTGTTTCACAACTCACGCCGCCTGGCACACCTCAGTGAAATGGTGTGTCTGAACGTCGTAATCGTACTCTATTGGATATGGTGCGATCTATGATGTCTCTTACCGACTTACCACTGTCATTTTGGGGATATGCATTAGAGACTACCGCATTCACTTTAAGTAGGGCACCGTCTAAGTCCGTTGAGACGACACCGTATGAATTATGGTTTGGAAAGAAACCTAATCTGTCGTTTCTGAAAGTTTGGGGATGCGATGCTTATGTGAAGAAACTTTAACCTGAGAAGCTCGAACCCAAAGCCGAAAAGTGCGTCTTCATAGGATACCCCAAAGAAACTATTGGGTATACCTTCTACCTCAGATCCGAAGGCAAAGTATTTGTTGCCAAGAATGGATCCTTTCTAGAGAAAGAGTTTCTCTCGAAAGAAGTAAGTGGGAGGAAAATAGAACTTGATGAGGTAATTGTACCTTCACTCGAACCTTCTACAGAGGAAGTTAAGGATGATGATCATGAAACTTCAGATCAAGTTTCTATTGAACCTCAAAGGTCCACAAGGACACGTTCCGCACCAGAGTGGTACGACAACCCTGTCTTGGAGATCATGTTGTTGGACAACGGTGAACCTTCGAACTATGAAGAAGCAATGGTGGGCCCGGATTCCAACAAATGGCTTAAGCCATGAAATCCGAGATAGGATCCATGTATGAGAACAAAATATGTACTTTGGTGGACTTGCCCGATGATAAGCGAGCCATAGAAAATAAATGGATCTTTAAGAAGAAGACTGACACGGATGGTAATGTGACCGTCTATAAGGCTCGGCATGTCGCTAAGGGTTATCGACAAGTTCAAGGAGTTGACTATGATGATACCTTCTCATCCGTAGCGATGCTAAAGTCCGTCCAAATCATGTTAGCAATTGCCGCATTTTATGATTATGAGATCTGGCAAATGGACGTCAAAACAACATTCCTTAATGGGTTTTCTTAAGGAAGAACAATATATTATGCAGTCGAAAGGTTTTGACGATCCTAAAGATGCTAGCAAAGTATGCAAGCTTCAGCGCTCTATCTATGGGCTGGTGCAAGCATCTCGGAGTTGGAACATTCGCTTTAATGAGGTGATTAAAGCGTTTGGATTTATACAGGTTTATGGAGAACCCTGTATTTACAAGAAAGTGAGTGGGAGCTCTGTAGCATTTCTCATATTATATGTGGATGACATATTGTTGATGGGAAATGATATAGAACTTTTGGAAAGCATAAAGGCCTACTTGAATAGGTGTTTATCAATGAAGGACCTTGGAGAAGCTACTTACATATTAGGCATCAAGATCTATGGAGATAGATCGAGACGCCTCATAGGTCTTTCACAAAGCACATACCTTGACAAGATATTGAAGAAGTTCAATATGGATCAGTCCAAGAAGGGGTTCTTGTCTGTGTTGCAGGGTGTGAGATTAAGTATGACTCAATGCCCGACCACGACAGAGGATAGAGAAAAGATGAGTGTCATCCCCTATGCTTCAGCCATAGGCTCTATTATGTATGCCATGCTGTGTACCAGACCTGATGTGAACCTTGCTATAAGTTTGGTAGGGAGGTACCAAAGTGATCCCGGAGCGGAACACTGGACAGCGGTCAAGAATATCCTAAAGTACCTAAAAAGGACCAAGGACATGTTTCTTGTATATGGAGGTGCCGAAGAGCTCATCGTAAAGGGTTACGTCGATGCTAGCTTCAACACAGATTCAGATGACTCCAAGTCACAAACCGGATATGTGTATATTTTGAACGGAGGGGCAGTCAGCTGGTGCAGCAGCAAGCAAAGCATCATGGCAACATCTACATGTGAAGCGGAGTACATAGCTGCTTCAGAAGCAGCACAGGAAGGAGTCTGGATGAAGGAGTTCATCACCGACCTAGGAGTGATTCCCAATGCGCCGGGCCTGATGACTCTACTCTGTGACAACACTGGAGCTATCGCCCTTGCCAAGGAGCCCAGGTTTCACAAGAAGACAAGACACATCAAGCGCCGCTTCAACTCCATTCGTGGATATGTCCAGGATGGAGATATAGACATTTGTAAAGTACATACGGATCTGAATGTCACAGATCCATTGACTAAACCTCTCTCATGAGCAAAACATGATCAACACCAGAACTCTATGGGTGTTCGATACATTACAGTGTAACTAGATTATGCACTGTAGTGCAAGTGGGAGACTATTGGAAATATGCCCTAGAGGCATTAAGAAAGTGATTATTATATTTCCTTGTTCATGATAATTGTCTATTGTTCATGCTATAATTGTATTAACCGGAAATCGTAAGACATGTGTGAATACATAGACAACAACATGTCCCTAGTGAGCCTCTAGTTGGCTAGCTCGTTGATCATAGATGGTCACGGTTTCATGACCATGGGCATTGGATGTTGTTGATAATGGGATCACATCATTAGGAGAATGATGTGATGGACAAGACCCAATCCTAAGCATAGCACAAGATCATGTAGTTCGTCTGCTAAAGCTTTTCTAATGTCATGTATCATTTCCTTAGACCATGAGATTGTGCAACTCTCGGATACCGTAGGAATACTTTGGGTGTGCCAAACATCACAACGTAACTGGGTGGCTATAAAGTTACACTACAGGTATCCCCGAAAGTATCTGTTGGGTTGGCACGAATCGAGACTGGGATTTGTCACTCCGTGTGATGGAGAGGTATCTCTAGGCCCACTCGGTAATACATCATCATAATGAGATCAATGTGACTAAGGAGTTAGCCACAGGATGATGTGTTACGAAACGAGTAAAGAGACTTGTGGGTAACAAGATTGAACAAGGTATATGGATTCCGACGATCGAATCTCGGGCAAGTGTCATACCGGTAGACAAAGGGAATTGTATACGGGATTAATTGAATCCCTGACATCATGGTTAATTCGATGAGATAATCATGGAGCATGTGGGAGCCAACATGGTTATCCAGATCCCACTATTGGTTATTGACCGGAGAGGTGTCTCGGTCATGTCTACATGCCTCTTGAACCCATAGGGTCTACACACTTAGGTTCGATGACGCTAGGGTTATATGGGAATAGTGTATGTGGTTACCGAAGGTTGTTCGGAGTCCCGGATGAGATCCCGGATGTCACAAGGAGTTCCGAAATGGTCCAGAGGTAAAGATTCATATATAGTAAGTGAGGTTTTGGTCACCGGAAGTGTTTTGGGGCATCACCGGTAATGTACCGGGACCAGCAGAAGGGTTCCGGGGGTCCACCGGGAGGGGCCTCGGGCCCCGAAAGGCTACATGGGACAAGAGTGGGAGGGAACCAGCCCCTAGGTGGGATGGTGTTCCTCCCACCTCAGCCCAAGGCACAGCAAGGGTGGAGGGGGGCAAACCCTAGGCATGGAGGGCCCTAGGCCCACCCTAGGGCGCCGCCCCTCCTCCCCTCTCTTGGCCGTCGCCACCCCAAGGGCCATCTAGGGCCGTCCACAACCCTAGGATGGGAACCCTAGGGGCTGTGCACCCCTCCTCCTCCACCTATAAATAGTGGAGGGTTTTTGGGCTGCCCATGATACAAGTCTCTCTCTCTCTCTCTCTCTCTCTCTCGGTGCAGCCCTACCCCTCCTCCTTGTCCTCCGTAGCGCTTGGCGAAGCCCTGCCGGAGTACCAAACAGCTCCACCGTCACCACGCCGTCATGCTGCCGGAGCTCTCCCTCAACCCTTCCTTCCTCCTTTCTGGATCAAGGTGTAGGAGACGCCATCGGGCTGAAGGTGTGTTGAATGCGGAGGCACCATTGTTCGGCGCTTAGATCGGAACCGACCGCGATCTGAATCGCTGCGAGTACGACTCCACCAATCGCATACTTGTAATGCTTCCGCTTTGCGATCTTCAAAGGTATTAAGATGCACGCCCCCTTTGCTCGTTGTTGGTTTCTCCATAGATTGATCTTGGTGACACGTAGGATTTTTTTGATTTACTACTATGTTCCCCAACAAATGCTCATACGTGCACAAGTGATAGTCACCACATACACCCACAAGCTCTTCCACAAAAGTCTGTCCAAAGCCAAATACTCAAAATCGGTGCAACCAATATATTCCACTCAGTGCCACCGATTCCAGAACCTAGAGAAACTTAGCCAAACCCCAGCTTTTCGGTGCAACTGATACTGCATTCGGTGCCATCGAGTTAGGCTGCCAACTTTCTGTTACACAAGTTCACAGTTTCGGTCCCTTTGAGATTGTTGCATTGGCGTCACCGAGATTGGACATTCTGACCGTTGGTCACCTTATCGGTGCAACCAAGATTCCTATACCGGTCGCACCAAGATTCAAAAGTTGCTAACTTGAAGTCACTTCGGTACAACCGAGATTCACACATCGGTTCCATCGTGTCTGAAATATTGTGTGTAACAATTTGATTAATGGAGATGCCTATATATACCCCTCCACCACCAATCACTCGCATGAGAAGCACTCAGAACTATTCCATACTTGCCCCATTCACTTTTCTGAGAGAGAACCACCTACCCTTGTGTTGAGGTCAAGAACTTCCACTCCAACCATATGGATCTTGATTTCTAGCCTCCCCAAGTTGCTTTCCACCCAATCAATCTCTTCTACCAAGACAATTCTGTGAGAGAGTGATTGTGTGTTGAGGAGTGTTTCATCTTGAAGCACAAGAGCAAGGAGTTCATCGCATTACCGAGCCTATTACCTTTTGGAGGGTGGTGCCTCCTAGATTGGTTAGGTGTCGCTTGGGAGCCTCCTACTTCGTGTTGTGCAGTTGAACCAAGAAGTTTGTAAGGGCAAGGAGATCGCCTACTTTGTGAAGATCTACCCCGATTAAGGCTAGTCCTCCATGGACGTAGGCCGTCATGGTATAATCAAGGTTGCTTCTTCGTGGAACCCTCCATGGGTAGTGCCCTCTGTGGTCTCTCGCGACCGTTACCCTCCGTGGGTTGAAGACTCCATGAACGTGGATGTACGATAGTGCCACCTATCAGAACCACGGGAAAAATCTTGTGTCCCTCATGCGTTTGATCTCTCTATCTCTACTCCTTACTTCCATGTGCAATGTCTTTACTTTCCGCTACTATACTTGATGACTTGCATGTGTTGGATGTCATAGACTAACTATGTATGCTAAAACTGCCAACATCTTGTCTTTTCCTTGAGGTAGTTTTAAATCTGCTTGTGGTCTATTCGCTCCCCTCTAGACATACGCTTCTACTGATCCTACAGATGGAGAAGGGTTGGTGATGACGACGAAAATGAATCCTCCTCTCCAGAGCCCCAAACGGACTCCAGATCAGCCGCCCCGAGGAAGAACAGGAGGTGGCGGAGGCTCCGTCTCGTAAAACATGATGAAAGCTTCTCTCCTATTTTTCCTCTGTAATTGTGAATTTATAGAACTGGAATTAGGGTTGGAGGATCCACGAGGTGGCCGCAAGCCATTAGGGTGCGCCCTGTTCGCTTGGCACCAACAGGTGCCCCCTTTGGTGGGTCTTCGCTCAAATAATTCTTATATTTCCCAGAAAAAATTCACAAAAAGTTTGGTCCGATTATGAGAACTTTTATTTCTGCACAAAAACAACACCATGCGAGTTCTACTAAAAATAGCGCCAGTCTTGGGTTAGTTTGATTCAAATCATGCAAATTAAAGTCCAAAACAAGAGCAAAAGTGTTTGGAAAAGTAGCTACGTTTGAGATGTATCAACTCCCCCAAATTTAACCCATCGCTTGTCCTCAAGCAATTCAGTTGATAAACTGGAAGTGATAAAGAAAACTTTTAAAAACTCTTTTGTTCTAGTTGCTATATATATGCTTAGCTAGTGTTCAGGTTTTCAACATACATCATAAATAACCATATCCATGATAACAATTAAACGTCATATTCACTCATGGCAATAACATAACCAACTAACGAGCAATAATATGATATCTCACATGCCAACAATTTGTCAAAACAATCATGATATAATATGATGATAGGGTATCTTGCTATCCCTTTCTAAGACTGCAAAACATAAATGCAGAGCACCTCTGAGATTCAAGTAGCGACTAAACATTGAAATTCAAAGTAGAAAAGATCTGGTCATGCTCACATCCAACATTAACTATACTCAATGTATAAGAATGAAAATAGTGCTCTTAGGTCTGGTGCTCTTAGTAAGAAGATGATGACTCAAATAGAAGATGATAGCATGAAAGTAAATAGAATGGCCCTTTGTGGAGGGAATCATTGATTTGTAGAGGTGCGAGAGCTCAAGTTTTGAAACTGTGATGAAATTGTAGTTTTGGGTGGGTGTGCTTTTCCAGTCAACGTCACAATAGAGATTTCAATATCTTCCATGCTAAAGATATTATTGGCAGTTCCCAAGCAGAAATATAAAGTTTACTCCCATCCACCATACATACACAAGCCATGGTTGACCGAATCCTCGGGTGCCCTCCAACATTTCAACTCTCCCACGAGTTTTGTTTAATTTATTTTTTATTATGCAGGACTGAGCATCCTTTTTACCAGCCTCTCTCGTGCAATGACAGGCAAATAAACACCCATCTTGAGAATAACCCGCTTAGCATGGAAGATACCGACCGCCCCATCGCTCCATGAATGGTACGAGCACACAAAACAACTGTTTATTTAAATGTTTGGAGGTGGCACATGCAAATTTACTTGGAATGGCATGGTCGCATATATGTGGGTATGGTGAACTCATTTGGCACAACTTGGGTTTAGGAGTTTGGATGCACATGCAGTATTCCCGCTTAGTACATGTGAAGGCTAGCAATAGATTGAGAAGCGTCCAGCTAGAGAGCAAAAACGGTCATAATCATGCATTGAGAATAATTAACATTAAACATTAGCATAAGTAGGATAGGACGCTCTGGATTTAAATATCATGAAGGTTGCATGGGTATTGAATGAACTACATGTTTGCACATGGGCCAAGTCAAGCCGCTCAAATTACTCAAAAGGAAATACCGTACTACCATACAAAGTCGTAACCATTTTAATGCATGTTGACACATAAGATAAATCATTATCTACTCCTAGCTACTTAAGCATGGCATGAGCAACCACGATCTCTAATTGTCATCATAAACATGTTTACTCAGAATATGTTGAATCAAGATCGAACGAGCTAAACATATTTACAAAAACGGAAAATAAGAAGAGTTCATACCAGCTTCCTTTACCACAACCGCTTCATGAAAGTCATTGTTGCCTTTGACTTGCACGACCTAATGATGTGAACATAATAATAGTGCAAGTGCGCCATGGACTAAGCTGAAATCTGCGAAACAATTTATACAAAGGAGAAGACAAGGTAATATTGGCTCTTTTTTAGATCAAAATTAATGCCTATGAGAGCCACTCAACATTTTCATCGTGGTCTTCTCCTTTCAATTACTCAACAAAAAGAAAAGAAATTCAGAGAAACACACTGAAATATTTTTGGAGTTTTTGATTTTTATAAAGAAAGCAAATAAATGAAGGGAAAAAACAAGAAAACTTATTTGCACGGGAAAGCTCCCAACAAGCAAAGGAAATATTTTTGGGTTTTCCTTAATACTTCAAACTAATTAGACAAGAAAGAAAAAACAAAAACAAGCAAGAACTATTTTTGGATTTTGAAAGTTTTTCAAACACACAAGAAGAAAGCAAAAAATAAACTAAGCATGCATATACAATGAAGGAGGATGAACACCGACAATTGATATGAAGTGTGTGAACATGAATGTAATTTCGGTGAGAAGTATGTATTGCCCCAATCTTAGGCTTTTGCCTAGCTTGCCAAATACCATCCGTAGTAGCCATCCGGTCTAGGAGGAAAGTAGTTGGGCTGAGGTACTTGAGAATTCCAAGCCTGAGTTGCGTCCTCCGCCTCTGCCAACTCATTTAGGTAAGCAATTATATCTGGTGGCATGACGACATATCCGTTCCTGGCATGATAATTAAACAAAGAAGGTGCAGGTAACATAATAACATCGCGAGTCTCCTCGCTATATACCGCATTGTAACGAATGTGGTGCGGAGGCTCAGGCTCATCAATAAATTGATGCTCTAACATACACTAGAGATCTAGATAGACCTTAGGTAACAAGTAATTAGCAGGGCATATATTAATTTAGAAGTGTTTTGCTAAACAAGTGGCATAAATACCACTATGGATCTTTCCCCTGGTCCGATTACGCGATGTGCAACAATAGCTCCTAAGCTGAATGTGTCATTGCCAAATAATGAATGGTGAAAGTTAGCAAGGGTGGGGGCACCGAGACAACTACCCTGCTCCATAGCAATTAAACATTTCCTTATAAATAAAGCAAAGTAGCATACAACAAGAAATGCAAATTGGTGGCTCTAGTGTTTGATACGCCCCTAGTTTCACCCACAGTTAAGGTAAGGAGGAAGTCCCCGAACTCCTCTGGTTTTGTCTCACATAATTCCCCACTAGAGGGAATCAAGCATTTTTGGCAGAGCTGGGTGAATGATATTTCAAAGTGTTCAGCATATAAATGGAAGAATGTTGGGGAACGTTGCATGGGAAACAAAAATTTTCCTACGCACACACAAGTTCTATCCATGGTGATGAGCAGCTGTGAGGGGGAGAGTGGATCTACATGACCTTGTAGATCACTAGGAGGGAAGCGTTAGGAAACACGGTTTATGTAGTCGAAGGTCTTCGCGATCCAAATCGCCGAGCGTCCCACGATCCAATCACGATCTGTCCCGATCTAGTGCTGAATGGACGACACCTCCGCGTTTAGCGCACGTACATCTCGATGATGATATCCGCCTTCTTGATCCAGCAAGAGGGCACGGAGAGGTAGATGAGTTCTTCGGCAGCGCGACGGTGCAGCGGCGGTGGCGGTGGAACTATTCCTGCAGGGCTTTGCCTAAGCACTGCCGAAAACTAGAAGGAACGATCTATCGGGGATAGAGGGATGCACCGTGGCTTAGGGTTTTCTGGTGCGGCTGCCCTCTCTCCCCTCCAGTATATATAGGAGGAAGCGGAGGGAGGCCGACACCCTAAGGTTGCCCCCTAGGCTTCGTCCGAAATGGAAGAGGTGGAGGAGTCCTACTCCAATCCTACTAGGAGTAGGATTCCTCCCCCACTTTGAAAACCTTTCCACCTCTTGGGTTTCTCCACCCCAGCCGCATGGGACTTTAGTGGGGGCTTCGCCCAGTCCACCAGGGGCTAGTTTGCCTCCTCCCACAGCCCATGTGGTCCTTTGGGTCGAGACACCCCTCCCAATGGCCCCGCGGTACCCTTCGGCACTCTCGCTACACTACCGTAGTACCCAAACTTTTCCGTTGACCAAAACGGGACTTCCTATATATCAATATTTACCTCTAAACCATTCTGAAGCTCCTCGTGATGTACGGGATCTCATCCGGGACTCCAAACAACCTTCGTTCACCACCATACATAACTCTATACTACCGAAACATCACCGAACGTTAAGTGTGTAGACCCTGCAGGTTCGAGAACTATGTGGCCATGACTGAGACACCGCTACGGTCAATAACCATTAGCGGGACCTGGATGCCCATATTGGTTCCTACATATTCTACGATGATCTTTATTGATTGAACCTCTATGTCAAGGATTTAGTTAACCCCGTATGTTATTCTCTTTGTTTTTCGGTATGTTACTTGCCCGGGATTCGATCATCGGTATCTCTATACCTAGTTCAATATCGTTACCGACAAGTCTCTTTACTCGTTCCGTAATACAATATGCCGTGGCTAACACTTTAGTCACAATACTTGCAAGGTTTGTTGTGATGTTGTATTACCGAGTGGGCCCTGAGATACCTCTCCGTCACACGGAGTAACAAATCCCAGTCTTGATCCATGCCCACTCAATAGACACCCTCGGAGATACCTATAGATCATCATTATAGGCACCCAGTTACGTTGTGACATTTGATACACACAAGGTACCCCTCCGGTGTCTATGAGTTGCATGATCTCATGGTCATAGGAGCAGATACTTGACATGCAGAAAACTATAGCAATAAACTGACACGATCATATGCTATGTTTATAGTTTGGGTCTTGTCCATCATATCATTCTCCCAATGATGTGATCCCATTTATCAAATTATGTCCATGGCTAGGAAACCTTGACCATCTTTGATCAACGAGCTAGTCTACTAGAGGCATACTAGGGACAAAGTGTTGTCTATGTATCCACACATGCAATGTGTTTCCAATCAATACAATTATAGCATGGATAATAAACGATTATCATGAACAAGGAAATATAATAATAACCATTTATTATTGCCTTTAGGGCATATTTTCAACAAAGCATACCATGGGAATATCGAGCCTATGTAGAAAATATAATTTTTGCACAGAGAATTCCTGAGGAGATAATATTGTTCATACTCATGTGCGAGGAAGTTGGTCAACCCGACATTTGCAATGAATTGCATGAACTCTTGGTAGAAACCCGCTTCGATCATGAATGGTGTATGTGGCGATTCACACGACCTAACCTTTATGTTGCAAGGGATGTTGATGTCTTGGTCCTGGACACTCCCAACAACTCAATTGGGACTCCGGCTCGAAGAACTCCTCCTAAAGAGTTTCATTTTCCTATGAACAAATTTCTGAAATTTTTGGGCCACAAAATTATGTCAGCAAAACTTTGTAAGATTAATAGTGAATATTCATATAGATTCCTAGAGGTCATATCAAGCATTCATACTACTTGAAACTCAATGATTTCAACATGCAAGCTCATTTTTAGTAGCACCAAGTGTAGGAAAATATGCAAAATACAATCCACTAAAGCAAATACTAATTGGAGTAACGGAAGAGTCACATACCAAGGAGCACTCCCTCAAAACAGTTTTGGAAATGGAGTTCCGTGCAAAGAGATCGAAAATCTTAGGTTTGGAAGCAAGAACATGAAAGAGAGAGAGAGAGCAACCAAGAATTTTTCTAGATGTAGGAGAAGTAGTGGCCTGAATAGATAAGTGAGAGGGTCCCTATGCCCCCGGCCATTAGGGCATGCACAGGGGGTGGGCGCGCCCAGTTGGCTTGGCACACCCCGTAAGGGTGTTTTCAGCACCAGAAGTTTTCAAATATTCCAGAAAAATCATGGTGGGCATGCCCTGATAGCTTGTCACCAATAGGTGCACCCCCAAGGGTGTTTTCAACACCAGAAATTTTTAAATATTCCAGAAAAAATCATGTTAAAATTTGGTGGCATTCTGAGTCTTTTTATTTTTAGGTCCTTTTATCATACGGGAAGCTCAGAAAACTGGGTAACCATGGAATTGTATTTTATTTATCCAAAAACAATAGAGCGTAAGCTAATGGTACATAAAGTTGTGCTTACTAAATTCATCAACCACATGCCTTTCAAAAAGGATCCATTAATAAGGTTGATCAAGTCTTATTAATAACCGTTTCCGAGTGACATGAAACCGAAGAACTTCCGTATAACACTAAGTTACCTCAATGGGGATTTGCATATCCCCAACAATAAGAATATCATATTTATTCTTGGTGGTAGGAAGAGGAAATTTAAATCCTCCAATAGTGATTGTGTCAATAGGCTCAATGACATTGATATTATTTACCGAAGCTTGTTTCTTTGGAAAATGCAGTATCTGTTGTTTGCCATTGACATGAAAAGTAACCTTGCTTTTGTTGCAATCAATAACAACCCTTATTGTATTTGAAAAAGGACTTCCAAGGATAATCAACATGTTGTCGTCCTCGGGCATCTGAAGAATAACAAAGTCTGTTAAGATAGTAACATTTGGAACCACAATAGGAACATTCTCACAAATTCCAATAGGTGTAGCAGTGGATTTATTAGCCATTTACAAAGATATATGATTAGGTGTAAGCTTATTCAAATCAAGTATTTTATATAAAGAGAAAGGCGTAACACTAACACCGACTCCTAGATCACATAAAGCACTTTTAACATAACTTTGCTTAATGGAGCAAGATATTGTGGGTATACCCGGATCTCCCAGCTTCTTAGGCACTCCACCATCAAAATAATAATTAGCAAGCATGGTAGCAATTTAAGTTTTAGATATATTTATTTTGTTGGTAATAATGTCCTTCATATACTTAGCATATGGAGGCATCTTCAAAATATCACTCAAGCGAGTGCGTAAAAAGACAGGTCTAACCATTTCAGCAAAGCGTTCAAACTCCTCCTCATCCTCACTCTTGGAAGGCTTACGAGGGAATGTCATGGGCTTCTGAACCCATGGCTCTCTTTCTTAACCATGTTTTCTAGCAACAAATTCTTTCTTCTAATAGCATTTATTTTTAGATGTGGCTTATCAAAATCTTCAGCATGTTCTATTTCCACATCATTTTCAAGTTCTTTATTACTATTTAGTTGAGCATCTACACGAACATCATCGTTGTCATTCGCATTCCCATTATCACTAGGTGAATGTTCACTACTAGATCGTGTCTCAGCATCAGAAATAGAAATATCATTATGATTTTCAATAGGTTTTTCTATAACAGGTTCACTATAAGCATGCAAAGTCCTATCATTTTCTTTTTTATTTTCTTCTTAGATGGACCAGGTGCATCAACACTAAATCTTTGAGAATCTTGTTCAATTCCTTTAGGATGACCTTCAATATAAAGAGGTTCATGAGTCATTTTTACCTCCTCTAGTCATTACTCTAATAACATGGTCATTCATGTTCTCATTTAATTCAGTAAGCAAATCAAATCATTTTGTGACTTAGCTACTTGGTCTAGTTGAGTATGAACCACGGAAGAATGTTTACCTAGACCTTTAGCACCATTAGAAATTCTAAACATCAAGTCACTCAAGAGACCTACCATCATAGCATTACGTTGTAATTGATCTTTGACATAATTATTGAAGTGCTCTTACTTGACAATGTAATTTTCAAATTTATCAATGCATTGACTAGGAGTTTTAATGTAAGGTATGTCACTTGCATCAAATCTACAAAGAGAATTTACCTCTACTACCTATGTAGGGATATTAAGTCCATGTATTTCTTTAACAGGTGGTAAATTCTTGACGTCTTCAGATTTAATACCTTTATCTTTCATAGTTCTCTTATCTTCTTGCATATCCTAGACTAAGGAATAGAATACCTCTCGTATTTTGAATAGGTTCCAGCGGTGGTTCAGGAAGTGTCCAATCATCAACATTTTGCAATATGTTACTCAATAATTCTTCATCTTGTCCAATAGTTCA
The DNA here is from genome assembly GCA_022496015.1 of Hordeum marinum. Lineage (NCBI taxonomy): Eukaryota > Viridiplantae > Streptophyta > Magnoliopsida > Poales > Poaceae > Hordeum > Hordeum marinum. Next base: position 108,038,751 of record CM039675.1, read on the forward strand.
TTCTCTGAAAACACAACCAGCACAACCATCTAGGTAGTCTATAGAAGCATTGGTTAGTCCATTATACAAGATATCAAGTATTTTATTTTTCTCGAGAGGATGAACAGGCAAAGCTCTAAGTAGATAGAGAACCCTCCTCTAAGCTTGAGGAATATTCTCTTCTTCAATTTGTGCAAAGTTAAATATTTCATGTAAAGTAGCTTCTTTTTTACAAGCAGGAAAATATTTTTGAGTGAAGTAATATATCATATCATGGGGTCTACACACACAACCAGGAGAAAGAGTGAGGAACATTTCTTGCCATCGCCTTTTCGCAAAAAAAGAAAAGGCTTAGGGATATATTAATAACACATATTTTCCTCATCGAGGGAGTCCTGGATTAAGGGGTCCTCGGGCTACCGGCCTGTTTCTATGAGCTGGACAGTGTGTCGCCTTGTTATTGTCAATCAAGGCCCAAACACTATGACGTCACAACCACGATGGAAACCACCCAAGACAGTGACGTGAACTCCAAGGACATGATGATTCATTTGGCATATTGTTCTTATGGTGTAACCAACATTGCACAACCCTAGGTACCCCTAGTGTCTATATAAACCAGGGGTCTTAGTCTGTAAGGAAAGTTAAGCTCATTACTTCTAAGGTTTAGACCACATCATACAATCTCAAGGTAGATCAACTCTGCACTCAATATTCCATCATGAATACAAAACACAACATGACGTAGGGTTTTACCTCCATTATGAGGGCCCGAACCTGGGTAAACACCATCTCCCTTGTCTCCTATAACCCATCGGTCCAAGACCCATAGTTTGGGACCCCCTACCAAAGATCTGCCCATTTTGACACCAATATTGGTGCTTTCATTGAGAGTTGCACCGTGGGATCGCGAGAAGGATCGATGGCTCACCTGATCACTAGTAACCACTCCAGTACCGGAGATATCTTCGTCACCAGCTAGCCTTCCACGCTCGACGTCATCACACCGGACGCGAGTTCAACACATGACCTGGGCCAGATCACTGGGTTTGTCCCAGGCGAGGGAATCAAGTTCGGCGACATAGACTATGTTGCCAACGCCCAAGGCGATCTTGTCCTCTTCGATCTCTTGGCTTTACCCGATGAGGACGAGATCTTTGAAGCCTTGACTTCGTATCTTTTCCTTGACTCATATCCGGAATTTCCACTTCGGAGCCAGCTTCGAGCTCGGATCTGACCACGACACTCCAAGACCAGGAAGCAATCCTAGTTGGGCATGCTCCCTGCTTGGACACATCGGAGAACTATTCTCCCAAAATATCAGAGGCAGGTCAAGCCAAACCCTCGCCGTCGAGTAAGACACTGGCCTGGATCAAAACTTTGGAATTTATAGATGACTCAACCTCGGCCTATCGATAGAGCGGCCTTGAGGCCGGCCATGGGGAACTTTGTTTCCCGCCCACCACCCGCTTGGTAGCCACCATTGAAGATTTAACCGTTGTGTTGGAATTTTCTTCGAACGACGCCGAATACGCATATGCGGATGTCGACACAACTGCTCCTCCCATAATGGGACAATGGACTGCCACCTCCACATACGATGTGTATATGGTGGAGACCCCCGATGATAAGGGCGAGGGCACTCTAGAGAAAAGTGGTGATGACACCCCAATGAAAACAATGTGACAAAGCACTCAAACGCCGGCATCAGCACAAAAAACCCAAGGGACGCAAGGGCAGGGAGGGTAATACGAGCTCCGAAAATGTCACATCGGACACCCTTGGAGACCCCGCTCACCCGGCTGTGCCCGAATAGCAGAACGATAACTCAGAAGGGCACATAGACCCCAAGGAGAGGGATAACCTGAGTGATTTCAAAGACAACAACTACCTCCCTCGTGCCGAGGACGAGGTTAGTTTGGGAGACAAGGACTTTATTATCGCCAAGGACCCATTAGACCAGGAACGGTTCAAGTGGTAGCTCATAGGCACCGCCCGAAGCCTCAAAATAAAACAACAGCAAATCAAAGCTGAGCAAGATTCCCTCAATGACCGATGGACACAAGTCCTTGCTGCCAAAAAAGGGCACGACTATGAATGACAAGCTCAAGACAAACTTTACCCATGCCACCTTCTACTTGTAGAATTTGACGACGATGTCGTCAAGCCCACGCCCCCCAGACATACCCAGGGCGAGCAGCCAGACCGCCCCCTAGAGGACGGTACATGACCGCTGCCTAAGCGGGGGAGCAACCCGCACACCCTCGTAGAGGAAGGATGTTAGTGCATCTAGTGCTCCATAGTGATTTTGGTGTATTGAAGACTTATAGGTTAAGGTACTAATGTGTTTGTGAGTGTACACATGCTCTATAAGTCGATGAGGAGTTTGATATATCCGGAAATTAATGACCCCTAAAAAGAATGTCTTCAACTAAAGACTTTGGTGAAGACTTTGGTGAAGACTTTGGTATTCCCTAAAGACTTTGAAAATGAAGAAGTTCGTGTGACCTTGAAGATATGAACGAGGACTATGAAGCGTGAAGACTTTTGTTTTCGTAGTTTCATTTCCTTTATTTGAGTCATAGGAAACACCGTACTATTAAAGGGGGCCGAGGTAGTACTAAGGAAAATTTCCAATTGATGCTCAACTCAAAATCCTCAACCTATCCAATCCTTCGAGTGAAGCCTTTGGAAATCTCATACAACTCAGTCAAATTCTTTAGTGACAAAGATGATGTTCTTATGGTCTCTGAGGAAATTGATCTGACTTAAGAGTTAGGATTTCGCCAGTGCGAATTGACTACAAGTGAGGAACATGATATGTTTGAGGACTTTCATAGTTCAAAAATCCGACCGTTGCTGTGCTTAGCGTCAGCTATCCCCAATCACAAATATCCACATAACGGTCATATCATTGGGCGCATTTATGTCTTATTATGTCAGGTTGCACCCTGGCTATAAATAGCCACCCCCACAACCACTAGTTGGTTGGCTGCTCCGAGAGAGAACTGACACTTGTCATTTGAGAGCAACCCATCCTCCGAGGACTTTGAGAGAAAATCATCAGTGAGGAAAAACCCACAACCAAACCACCAAATCCTAAGTGATTGAGCATCACTGAAGAAATTCCTGTGTGGAACTGATGCTTGTTACCTTTGAGGACAGTGCATCCTCCAGACAGTTAGGCGTCATGGTCTAGTGCATCCTGCAGTCTATTGGGGATCACGAAGTGAGCTTGGTCTAGAGCGTCCAACAGTAAATTGTGGATTGCCGAGTGACTAGTTTGTGAGGGTTTTGGAAGTCTACCCTGAAGACTTACCACGAGTGTTGGGCGAGGACTGTGTGACCTTAGGTCAAGGAGAACACGGTAAGGACTGTGTGTCCTCTGGTTTAAATACCATGCCGCTCCAAACCAGACATACGACTATCACAACAGTTGGAACTGGGTCATCAAACCATTGTCTTCATCGAGCTACCTGGTTCTATTTCCTCAACCCCTCTATTCCTTGTATACTTGTTGATGAAATTGATTGGTAGTGTTTGAAGAATTTGAGTGAAGACTTTCACAATTTCCTCACTTCAAATTCTTCAAGTTACCTTGTTCCTCACCTGCTTATCGTGTATCACGCTACTTGTAATCCGTGCATGTTTCATTTCATCATGATGACTATGCTGTTGCTATGTTCCTCATGCACCTGAGTAATTATTCCGCTGCTAGTTATTCATCACATTTCAAATTCCTCAAGTGATGAATTTGTAAAAATTGCCTATTCACCCCCTCTAGTCAATATAGCGCAGTTTCAGAGGAAAGAGCCATCATGGCCGGGAGACCCATTTGACCTGCATCACGCTTTGAACACTAGCGCAGGTCAGACAAAATCTATTTACAGGTCCAGAGGGCATACACCTGCTGGATGGGACAGGTACCAAGCCTAGCCGATCAAAACAATAGAGTTCAGGTACAACACCGTGTAAGGTTCCCAACTGACCTCCAACACGATGTAGCTAGAGTCAGGGGCGCTACTCACCAAATGTGCTTCACAACCAAGGTAATGCACCATCAGTTCCCCGAAGGGTTTAAGCCCGTAAACATAGATCCTTACGATGGTACAACAGATCTAACCGTGTGGATCGAGGAGACGAGGACTTTCTTCTCCACACACATATGGCCCATGGAGATGACCTTGATATGTCTCCAACGTATCTATAATTTTTGATTGTTCCATGATATTATATTATCTATTTTGGATGTTTTATATGCATTAATATGCTATTTTATATTAATTTTGGGACTAACCTATTAATCTAGAGTCTTGTGCCAGTTTCTGTTTTTTTCCTTGTTTTTGAGTTTCGCAGATAAGGAATATTAAACGGAGTCCAAATGGAATAAAACCTCCGGAATAATTTTTTCTGGAAAATATGGAAGCCACAAGACTTGAGAACCAAGGCAGAGGAGCTTCCACGGGGCCACAAGCCCGCCTGCCACGGCCAGGGGGCCACACGTGCCGGGCAGGCTTGTGGGCCCATGGCAACTCCCCTAACCCTAATCTTTGGCCTATAAATACCCAAATATTCCATCATTATCAGAATGAGACACGAAAACACTTTTCCACCGCCAGAAGCCTTCGTTCCCAAGAGATCCAATCTTGGAGCCTTTTCCGGTACTCTGCCGGAGGGGGAGTCGATCACGGAGGGCATCTACATCAACTTCATTGCCCCTCCGATGATGCGTGAGTACTTCACCACAGACCTACGGGTCCATATCTAGTAGCTGGATGGCTTCTTCTCTCTCTTTGCTTCTCAATACCATGTTATTCATGATCTTCATGGAGATCTATCCGATGTAATCCTCTTTTGCAGTGTGTTTGTCGAGATATGATGAATTGTGGGTTTATGTTTGTAGCGACCCGACCTGAAAGGTCGAATCTCCGGTGTTTCTGTACCATCCCAAGATCATGCTGGTACACACACGGTACATCAATGTATATATCAAAGTGAAATCACACAGCTTTAATAATCGAAAAATCTCATATCGAGTCCTTTATTACAATAAGAATTACAATAAAGTGGCTGAAGGCCAACTCATGAGATTAACTAATCTTGCGAAAGCTTCAAAGGTAGTTGAGTCCATCTGACTCCAAGGGCATCTCACCGAGCGTAGAGCGTGTCCTACTCCTGGTCGGAAAAGTACTCTGCAACATGATACATTGCAGCCGCGTAGGTCAGCATATTGAATATGCCGGCAATGTCACAAAAGAGGGGGGGTAAAGTAATCATCTATTCTATATGCATATATGGCAGGTGGGGTAGTAAGTTTTTGCATAAAGCCAAAAATTTTCCTACAACAAGAGAGGGCAAAAGCATAATTACTACAATGTTGGTTGATTAATGATATGGTTCCACCAACCAATTCTCATACCCAAGTTATCATTAATACCCACATCAATGAAATTAATTGTGTTGAGAGTTCCAGATAGTTTCAGTTCCTTTGGCTCAAACTGTCCATGACCGTGGACACGGCTAATCGATTAGGTTTGGGTACTCTACAGAGTTTTGCACACGTTCCCCACAAGATTTGATCGCCTCCGTTGGATTTCGCGCACTTCAGGGTGTTTGAGAAACAGATGACCAAAACATGGTCTTCTAAAGGATTTCCCTGAGACTGTGTCGGTGCCCATCCTTTCCTACCGTTCTTATACATCTCGTCGCACCGCCTATCCAGGGTCACCACGATATCCAACCAAGCCAGAGCCCATAATGACTTGTGGCTGTGCAGGTAAGCCTTGTGTCTTGAAGCATCCATCCATCTTTGTGTGCCTGGGTGGACCTTTCCACATGAATACTGGCACTTCTCCAGCAACATCTAGGCAATCCACTGGTTTCTCCAGGGCATCGTTCAACCATCATCCACCCAGAGGTATGTTGAAAACTCGGAGTCTCGAAGTCTTGATCATCTTGTAGGTCTTGAAATTATTAACTCACAACTCTCATGAATCACACAACCAACCCCGTCTACTAATAGCATAGCAAAATTAAATCAATGTTTCCCGAGGCCAATGTGTCAAAGGTTGAGGGGTGCCTACCACATGATACTACTTCAAGTAACCAAGTTTCCAAATTACCTACTTTGCATGCAATTGGGGAGATGGTAGACCTAATGCAATAAAAACATAGGTATACATGGTCAAAGTGACTTGCCTTGCTGACGATCCTCGTATTCAAGTGACTCTAGATAACAAGCTTCGCACTCCGGAGGATCTAACGAATCAAACAAAACACACAATAAGCATAAACACAATACAATTCATACGAGAGCAAGGTAAACAAATACTTCAACAAACAATAGCACAATCAAAAGGAAGAATCACTCAAGGTATAAGACTCTAAAATTTTTGGTGTCAAAACTTTACTAAGACGTGACAAGTCAAAAAATTGTTTTCAACAACTAGGCATTTAGATAACAGAAAAATAAATACAAATTTTTTATTAGAAAACTGAAAGTAGTTCATTATAAAAAATTTGTGCAAAAAGAGTTCCTACAAAACTTTTTTTTAAACAATACTAAAGGTGAAAATAAGATGTACCTATTCAAACTAGAGCACAAAACAAATAATAAATAAATAAATAAATAAATATATTTTTATTAACAGAAAATAATGCAAAAAGAATCAATTAAAAACACTAATTAGTTTAAAAGTTACAACTAAAACAAAAACAGAAAACATTCTGTTTTCTAAAACAGAAAAGAAAAGAAACAAAATCTGATCGAACGATAGGGTCTACGTGGCATGCTATGATTGGTTGAGAGAGTGTGCGTGCGGGATCTAGCGAGCAGACGACCGAAACTTAACTCGTACCGATTCGTTTTATAAAGCTTCTAATCTGGCGCGTTGGATCTAGATCGAACGGATGCGGGTGGAGGTGGCGGCTTACAGAGGAGGGGTCGTAGTTCCGGCGAGGTGGACGGCGGCCGAACGTCGTAGGTGGTCAGAGGCGACGGTGCGGTGGTTGGGGCGGCGTCTGAAGTGCTGAAGTGACGGCGGCGAAGCTCCGGTGTCGATTGGTGGTGTCGGCCGGGGCTGGGGACGACGGAGGCGCCGACCTCATGCTCGGGGAGATTCGGTCGACGTCCGAACTCCGGCGATGTCGTGTGGTGGTGTTCTGGTGAGGGTAGAGGGGGTTTCGGGGTGGAATGGAGAGCGGAGGGACGGGGGGGGGGGGTTCTTATAGGGGTGGTGCGGTGGTCGGGGAGGGAGAGAGGGGCGAGATCTGTGGGGAGAGATCGTCGGCGACGTCGGAGGCACGGTGAAGGAGACGAGCGCGCTGTCGCTGCGGTCAGACGGTGGTTCTCGCGCGTCAGTGAGGGTGGGACGCGGGATCTGCGCGTCGGTGGCCGACCCGGAGTGATTTCGGGTCTTAAAGGCTGTGGGCCGGCCCGTTTCTGTTTAATTCGTTTCCTTTTTATTTACAGAGCGTTTAAAACATCTTTAATGCATTCAAATAATTTCCAAACATAGGAAATGTATATATCAAAATGATCAGGGGATTAAATGCTATTTAATGAACATTTTTCCTCTATCAAAATGAATACTTAAAAAAATATTTTTCAGAAAATACCTAATTGATTTTAAATTCTTTTGAGATAAACTTTCAAATAACCCCTGGTTTTAGTGCTCAGATATTTCACCAAGATGCCCCTGGTGTGGAGTGTCATGTTACTCCCCTCTTTCTTTGAACATTACCAAAGGTTTTCAAATAGGTGAAACAAATACATGGAAAAATTGAAATGGCCTTTCAGAATTTCAAAGGAAGCACTTCAACCATTCATTTCATTCAAACAAAGTGATGATGATGCATAGCTATATTTCATAACATTCCAAAATGAAATTTTTGGATGTTACAAACCTACCCACCTTAAGATGAATCTCACCCTCGAGATTCGGGTTGGCTAGAAAATAGGTGCGGGTGGTTTCTACGAAGATCTTCTTCGCGTTCCCAGGTGGCTTCTTCCTCGGTGTGGTGACTCCACAGAACCTTACAGAACTTGGTCTTGCTTCGAGTAACTCTATTGGTAGTCTCGAGGATTCTGACAGGCTTCTCCTCGTAGGTCAGGTCACTGTCAACTTGTATGGCCTCTAGGGGCACTGTGTCTCTCAAAGGAATATCAGCCATCTCAGCATGGCATTTCTTCAGCTGGGAAACATGGAAAACAACATGAACTCCGGACAGTCCTTCCGACAATTCCAGCTTGTATGCAACTTCGCCTCTATGTTCAAGAATTTTGTAGGGGCCTATGAATCTGGGTGCTAACTTTCCTTTAACACCAAACCTCTTGATTCCTCGAAGTGGGGACACACGAAGGTATGCTCAATCTCCCACTTCATATGTCACCTCCTTGCGTTTGTTATCAGCATAGCTCTTCTGCCTGGGTTGAGCTATCTTGAGTTGGTCTCGAATCAGTTTGACCTTTTCTTTAGAATCTCGCATAAGATCGGGGCCAAAGAGTTTTCGATCTCGAACACCATCCCACATCAATGGTGTTCTGCACCTCCTTCCGTATAAAGCTTCAATAGGGGCCATCTTCAGACTAGTCTGGTAACTTATGTTGTATGAGAACTCTACGTAAGGTAAGTTGTCATCCCAACTAGACCCATAGTCTAGCGCACAAGGTCTCAACATGTCCTCCAAGATCTGGTTGACTCTCTCGGTCTATCCATCGGTCTGTGGATGAAAAGCTGTACTGAATTCCAGCCTTGTACCCAAAGTTTCATGTAATTGATGCCAAAACTTTGAGGTAAATTGTGTTCCTCTATCTGATACGATACTCCTCGGAACTCCATGCAGACATACGGTCCTGGTCATATATATCTTGGCTAACTTAGCACTGGTATAGGTGGTCTTCACTGGAATGAAATGAGCCACCTTGGTCAAGCGATCGACCCAGATGGAATCATAACCTGAACGGGTCCTAGGTAATCTGGTGATGAAGTCCATACGAAGCTTATCCCATTTCCACTCGGGTATCATCAAAGGTTGGAGTAACCCTGCTGTTTTCTGATGTTCCGCCTTTACTCGCTGGAAAACATCACATACCGCAACATGTTCGGCAATATCCTTCTTCATTCCTGTCCACCAGTAACTTTCCTTCGAATCCAGGTACATCTTGGTGTTGCCTGGGTGTATCGAGTATGGTGAATCGTGGGCTTCTTGAAGTATCAACTTCCTGAGCTCTGGGTCATTGGGCACATAGATTCGGTTCTCAAACCATAGAGTACCTTGTTCATCTTCACGAAAGTCTTTAGCTTTTCCTTCTTTCATTCTCTGCTTTATCTCAGCTATCTCCTTGTCTAATTTCTGGGCTTCACGAATTCTTTTGGTCAAGGTGGACTGAATCTCTAGTGTGGCAACATATCCTTTTGGAACTATCTCTAACCGAAGCTCTGTGAGATCAACGGTTAACTCCTGGGGTAATTCTCCGGCTATGAGTGTGTTCACATAACTCTTCTGACTCAAAGCATCTGCCACAACATTTGCCTTTCCTGGATGGTAATGGAGTATCATGTCATAGTCCTTGATTAACTCTAACCATCTCCTCTGTCTGAGGTTCAACTCCTTATGTGTGAAGATATACTTCAGGCTTTTATGATCAGTGTAAACATCACAACTATTTCCGATAAGGAAATGTCTCCAGGTCTTGAGTGCGTGCACTATGGCTGCTAGTTCCAAATCATCGGTGGCATAATTTAACTCATGGGGTCGTAGCTATCTGGATGCATAGGCTACAACTTTTCCCTCCTGCATAAGTACTCCTCCAAGTCCTTGACGTGATGCATCACAATAAACCTGGAAGTCCTTCCGAATGTTTGGCAGTATCAACACCGGGGCTGTGACCAAACGTTTCTTCAACTCCTGGAAACTGGCCTCACATTCCTCAGTCTAGATATACTTAGACTCTTTCTTCAACAACTCTGTCATGGGCTTGGAAATCTTTGAGAAATTCTCAATGAACCTCCAATAATATCCGGCAAGTCCGAGAAAAATGCGGATCGCCTTAACTGAGGTGGGTGGCTTCCACTCAGTGACTGCTTCAACCTTAGCGGGGTCTACTGCTATTCCTTCTCCGGAAATAATATGTCCAAGGAATCTGACTTTCGTCAGCCAGAATTCACATTTACTGAACTTGGCATATAACTGATGCTCTCTAAGCTTCTCAAGAACTAAACACAAGTGTTCCTTGTGTTCTTCCTCGCTCTTGGAGAATATCAAAATGTCATCGATGAACACCACGACAAAATTGTCCAAATATTCCATAAACACTTTGTTCATCATATTCATGAAGTAGGCAGGAGCATTAGTCAAACCAAAAGACATGACTGTATACTCATATAAGCCATACCTTGTGGTGAAGGCTGTTTTGGGTATATCCTGTTCACGAATTTTCAGTTGGTGATAACCTGATCAAAGATCGATCTTGGAGAATACTTTGGCTCCTACTAGCTGATCAAACAGGTCATTAATCATCGGCAGAGGGTACTTGTTCTTGATAGTCACCTCGTTCAATGCACGATAATTGACTACCATCCTCAGGGTTTTATCTTTCTTCTCCACCAAAAGAACTGGGGCTCCCCAAGGTGAAGAACTTGGGCGAATATATCCCTTATCCAATAACTCCTTAATCTGCTTCTTGATTTCTACTAAATCATTTGCGGGCATCCAATAGGGTCTCTTGGAAATTGGGGCTGTTCCTGGTAGTAACTCTATCAGAAACTCAATCTCTCTATCTGGTGGCATGCCTGGTAATTCCTCCGGGAATACATTTGGAAAGTCTTGTACCACTGGCACTTCCTCCTGAACAACTCCTGTGAGGGAATTTAACCGAGCACTCATCTGTGTGCGTGGGGATACATATTTAATCCTCTTCTTCTCTGTGGTGGTGAGTTAAATAGACTTGCTGGGGCAATCAAGATTTCCTTCATACTTGGTCATCCAATCCATGCCTAGGATTACATCCAATCCTTGGGACTCTAGGACGATGATGTCGGTGGGAAAAACATGTTTTCCTATATTGAGTTTCAAGGTGTGGCATCCTATCCCTGCCATCATCATACCTCCTAGGGAATTGACCTTAATGGGCTGACTAAGGGTTCTGGTGGGTAAACCATACTTTTCCACAACTACCCTTGATATGAATGAATGAGTTGCACCAGAATCAAAAAGTGCCATAACTGGATGTGAATGCAATAAAAACTTACCAACCACAGTCTCAGGCTGATCATAGACTTCTTCCACATCAAGGTGGTTCACCTGAGCACGAGGAAAAGGATTTGGCTTCTTAGTTGTGGAGTTGCCGTTGTTGTTGCCGTTTCCATTTCCTTGCTTATTCTGAGGGCATTCAGTGGCATAGTGCCCTGTCTTTTGGCACTTGAAACAGGTGATATGGTTCAGTTCCTTCTGAGCTGGAGCGGGACGGTGTTGGTTGCCATTCCCACTTCCATTACCATTCTTGAAGTTGCCATTGTTGGGACGATTATTCCCATTTCCTCCATGGTTGTGCACGTGATGAGTGTGTCCTCCATACTTACCGGTCCCTGATCCGGTGTTTCTTGAGTATGGGGAGTAGCGGGGCTTCTGTTGAGCTCCAGAGTGAGACTTCCCCTGCCCACACTTCCTCTTGCAGTTTGTGATTTGCTGCTGCTTCCCCTCCAAGATGAGGGCCTTGTCTACCAGCTCCTGGTAGTTGCTGAAAGTAGCCACCATCAGCTGAACACTCAACTCATCGTTGAGTCCTTCCAAGAACTTCTCATGTTTGGCTGCATCATCGGCCACATCTCCTGGTGCATAACGAGCCAACGTGCTGAAATCATCCACATACTGGGCCACGAAACGGTTCCCCTGGCGTAAGTTGCGAAACTCATGCTTCTTCAGACTCATGGCTCTAGCTGAGACATGAGCAGTGCAGAAGGCTAGCTTGAACTGTTCCCAAGTCACACCAGCAATGGGGTACGTGGTGGTGTAGTTCTCCCACCATGAAGCTGCTGGCCCCTCCAGTTGATGAGCGACAAAGCGCACCTTTTCAGCCTCAGTGCATCCAGCGGTGGTGAGTTCCCTCTCCATCTTGCGGAGCCAATCATCTGCCACAATGGGCTCAGTGCTGCTGGAGAAAGTTGGTGGATTCAACCTCAGAAAACGGGTGAGGTTGTTGCCTTGAGGTGGAGGGTAGTTGTTGTGGTTGTTGGTCTGGTTCTGAATCAACAGCTGCATCAGGGTGTTCTACTGCTGGAGAAGTTGTGTGAGTTCCGGCGGGAAAGTGAAGTCGGGCTCACGTCGCGGAGGCATCTTGCTGTTTTCAAAGGGGTGCGAATTAGAATAGAACAAGGACCTAAAAGGAAATTCACTACCCATATGCAATGCAACAAACATATCACACCAAACACTCATTCATTTATTCAACTCAAGGTTCAAACATCGAGATACAAATCTCCAAATCAAACTAAGCATCGACCTACGCTTTAACGACAAAAATAAAGATACATGGGGGCATAACTAAAGTTCTCCTCAAAAGTACATGGTGAAGTGGCCTCCTCCGGTGATGCTCTCCTCATAGTCATCATCGTTGCTGATCAAGGGAGACATGTCTCCTTCGGGGTGAAGATTTTCCCCCATGTCCAACTGTTCCTCTAGAGTTGCAATGCGAGTGTTCAGCTTATCGATCCTCTCTAAGAAATCCTTCACTTCATGCTCATGCTCGTACTTGGCTTCTCGTAGGTCAGCTTCGAGGTCAATTCCGCGGTTCATTAGCCTCTTGATCATCTTCGTGTCGGCACGTACCTGAAGCTCCAAGGTCCTGATGTGCGTCTCCAAAGTCTGGATATAGGAAATGGTGGAGTCTTCAGTGGGAGTGGTTATGATATTTCCATTGGCATCCCTGCGACAAACCACGATGAGTCCTGGTGAAATGGGTCCACCCCTGTATTCCTCCTGAATACGTCCAAGGGCACGGTGAATTGCCATGTCTCTCCCAAGAATCCAGCTGAGTGCCACAAACTTGAAGTCGATGAGTTCCTTACGATTTCCAAAGGTCTTCCCAGGGATGTGCACCTCGATCCTATAGCGACCGTCTTGTGGAAAAGACATGATAGCAGTCCCGGTGATGCTTGGCAAGGCAATCCTTACGTCCCTGACAATCTTCATCAGCTCCTTGCCAAAGGGCATCGTCGCGTCAGGCTGACAAAACTCCGTGATTAAAACTGGGATGAAGGTGGCCATCTATAAATTTTGAAATAAATCAGAGGGAAGTCAGATACTAATAGATGAGAGTATAAGAATTTTAAAGACAAAAGAGAAATAAATCCTAAGGTTTTTCCAATCCTAGAGGTTACATCCTACGGTCAGTGTGTGCTCTGATACCTTTTCTGTAGCGACCTGACCTGAAAGGTCGAATCTTCGGTGTTTCTGTACCATCCCACGATCATGCTGGTACACACACGGTACATCAATGTATATATCAAAGTGAAATCACACAGCTTTAATGATCAAAAAATCTCATATCGAGTCCTTTATTACAATAAGAATTACAATAAAGTGGCTGAAGGCCAACTCATGAGATTAACTAATCTTGCGGAAGCTTCAAAGGTAGTTGAGTCCATCTGACTCCAAGGGCATCTCACCGAGCGTAGAGCGTGTCCTACTCCTGGTCGAAAAAGTACTCTGCAACATGATACGTTGCAGCCGTATAGGTCAGCATATTGAATATGCCGGCAATGTCACAAAAGAGGGGGGGTAAAGTAATCATCTATTCTATATGCATATATGGCAGGTGGGGTAGTATGTTTTTGCATAAAGCCAAAAAATTTCCTACAACAAGAGAGGGCAAAAGCATAATTACTACAATGTTGGTTGATTAATGAGATGGTTCCACCAACCAATTCTCGTACCCAAGTTGTCATTAATACCCACATCAATGAACTTAATTGTGTTGAGAGTTCTAGATAGTTTCAGTTCCTTTGGCTCAAACTGTTCATGACCGTGGACACGGCTAATCGATTAGGTTTGGGTACTCTGCAGAGTTTTGCACACGTTCCCCACAAGATTTGATCGCCTCCGTTGGATTTCTCGCACTTCAGGGTGTTTGAGAAACAGATGACCAAAACATGGTCTTCTAAAGGGTTTCCCCGAGACTCTGTTGGTGCCCATCCTTTCCTACCGTTCTTCTACATCTCGTAGCACCGCCTGTCCACGGTCACCACGATATCCAACCAAGCCAGAGCCCATAATGGCTTGTGGCTCTGCAGGTAAGCCTTGGGTCTTGAAGCATCCATCCATCTTTGTGTGCTTGGGTGGACCTTTCCGCATGCATACCGGCACTTCTCCAGCAACATCTAGGCAATCCACTGGTTTCTCCAGGGCGCCGTTCAACCATCATCCACCTAGAGGTATGTTGAAAACTCGGAGTCTCGAAGTCTTGATCATCTTGTAGGTCTTGAAATTATTAACTCACAACTCTCATGAATCACACAACCAACCCCGTCTACTAATAGCATAGCAAAATTAAATCAACGTTTCCCGGGGCCAATGTGTCAAAGATTGAGGGGTGCCTACCACATGATACTACTTCAAGTAACCAAGTTTCCAAATTACCTACTTTGCATGCAATTGGGGAGATGGTAGAACTAATGCAATAAAAGCATAGGTATACATGGTCAAAGTGACTTGCCTTGCTGACGATCCTCGTATTCAAGTGACGCTAGATAACAAGCTTCGCACTCCAGATGATCTAACAAATCAAACAAAACACACAATAAGCATAAACACAATACAATTCATACAATAGAAAGGTAAACAAATACTTCAACAAACAATAGCACAATCAAAAGGAAGAATCACTCAAGGTATAAGACTCTAAAAATTTTGGTGTCAAAACTCTACTAAGACATGACAAGTCAAAAAATTGTTTTGAACAACTAGGCATTTAGATAAAAGAAAAATAAATACAAAACTTTTATTAGAAAACAGAAAGTAGTTCATTATAAAAATTTTGTGCAAAAAGAGTTACTAGAAAACTTTTTTTTAAACAATACTAAAGGTGAAAATAAGATGTACCTATTCAAACTAGAGCACAAAACAAATAAATAAATAAATAAATATATTTTTATTAACATAAAATAATAAATTTATCCTAAAAATTCTCAGACTATGTAGGATGATAGGTCTAACTAATACAAAACAGTGGCAAAAAGATTCACTCAAAAATATATTTTTAAACTCTAGTTATACAGATTTTAGTAATTTAAGCAAATTTGATTAGATTCAAATTTAAAAGTTCAAATTTGAAATCTAAGACTACAGGATGAAACTACATGAAATTTGTGACCTAATGCAAAAATAGTCAATTAAAAACACTAATTAGTTTAAAAGTTACAACTAAAACAAAAACAGAAAACATTCTGTTTTCTAAAACAGAAAAGAAAAGAAAAAATCTGATCGAACGGATAGGGTCTACGTGGCATGCTGTGATTGGTTGAGAGAGTGTACGTGCGGGATCTAGCAAGTGGACGACCGAAACTTAACGCGTACCGATTCGTTTTATAAAGCTTCTAATCTGGCGCGTTGGATCTAGATCGAACGGATGCCGGTGGAGGTGGCGGCTGCAGAGGAGGGGTCGGAGTTCCGGCGAGCTCGACGGTGGCCGGACGTCGGAGGTGGTCGGAGGCGACGGTGCGGTGGTCGCGGCGGCGTTCGAAGTGCTCAGGCGACGGCGGCAAAGCTCCGACGTCGATTGGTGGCGTCGGCCGGGGCTGGGGACGACGGAGGCGACGACCTCGTGCTCGGGGAGATTCGGTCGACGTCTGAACTCCGACGAGGTCGTGCGGTGGTGTTCTGGTGAGGGTACATGGGGTTTCGGGGTGGAACGGAGAGTGGAGGGACTAGGGGTTCTTATAGGGGTGGTGCGGTGGTTGGGGAGAGAGAGAGGGGCGAGATCTGTGGGGAGACATCGCCGACGACGTTGAAGGCGCGGTGAAGGAGACGAGCGCGCTGTCGCCGCGGTCAGACGGTGGGTCCCGCGCGTCAGTGAGGGTGGGACGTGGGATCTGCGCGTCGGTGGCCGACCCGGAGTGATTTCGGGTCTTAAAGGCTGTGGGCCGGCCCGTTTCTGTTTAATTCGTTTCCTTTTTATTTACACAGCGTTTAAAACATCTTTAATGCATTCAAATCATTTCCAAACATAGGAAATGTATATATCAAAATGATCAGGGGATTAAATGTTATTTAATGAACATTTTTCCTGTGTCAAAATGAATACTTAGAAAAATATTTTTCAGAAAATACCTAATTGATTTTAAATTCTTTTGAGATAAACTTTCAAATAACCCCCTGGTTTTGTTGCTCAAATATTTCACCAAGATGCCCCTGGTGTGGAGTGTCATGTTACTCCCCTCTTTCTTTGAACATTACGAAAGGTTTTCAAATAGGTGAAACCAATACATGGAAAAATTGAAATGGCCTTTCAGAATTTCAAAGGAAGCACTTCAACCATTCATTTCATTCAAACAAAGTGATGATGATGCATAGCTATATTTCATAACATTCCAAAATGAAATTTTGGGATGTTACAATGTTCAGATTATCCATGAATATTATTCGAGTCTTCTCTGAATTCTTATATGCATGATTTCATATCTTTGCAAGTCTCTTTGAGTTATTGATTTGGTTTGGCCAAATAGATTGGTAATTCTTGCAATAGGACAAGTGCTTAGTTTTGGGTTCAGTCTTGCGGTGTCCTCACCCAGTGAAAAAGTAGGGGTAGCGAGGCACGTATTGTATTGTTGCCATCAAGGGTAAAAAGATGGGGTTTTCATCATATTTCTTGAGTTTATCCCTCTACATCATGTCATCTTACCTAATGCGTTACTCTGTTCTTCATGAACTTAAAACTCTAGATGCAGGCAGGAGTCGATCGATGTGTGGAGTAATAGTAGTAGATGTAGAATCGTTTCGGTCTACTTGTCACGGACATGATGCCTATATGCATAATCATTGCCTTGGATATCTTCATGATTATTTGCTTTTCTATCAATTGCTCGACAGTAATTTGTTCACCCACCGTAATACTTGCCATCATGAGAGAAGCCATCTAGTGAAACCTATGGCCCCCAGGTCTATTTTCCATATTATATTTTCAGATCTAAAACCAAAAACACCAAAAATACTTGCTGCCATCTTTTTTTACTTTTAGTTTTACTTTCCGTTCAAGCACCCTATTATATCTATCTCTACTAGATCTCATCCTTGCAAATAACTCTGAAGGGATTGACGACCCCTTTATAGTGTTGGGTGCAAGAGTTTGATTCCTTGTGGAGGTATATCTATTGGTGGCTCGCTTGTATCTCATACTGGATTGATACCTTGGTTCTCAAAAACTAAGGGAAATACTTATCTACTTTGCTACATCAAACCGTTCCTCTTCACGGGAAACCAACGCATGCTCAAGAAGTAGCAAGAAGGATTTCTGGCACTGTTGCCGGGGAGATACATAGCAAGTCAAGGAAACCAAGTACCCATCACAAAGTCATCTATTGCATTTACATCATTTTCCATCTGCCTCTTGTTTTCCTCTCCCCCACTTCTAAAATGATGTTTAAAAAGATTTACCTTTCGCCCTTCTTCGTTCGTCTTCTCATTTGCTTTTTTTCTTGCTTGAGTGCTTGATTGCTTGCTTTGTCACGATGACTCAAGAGAATACCAAGTTGTTTGACTTTTCCAATACTAATAATAATGATTTTATTGGTACTCCGATTGCTCCCGCCACTAGTGTGGAATCATATGAAATTAATGCTGCTTTGCTCAATCTTGTTATGAAAGAACATTTTTCCGGCCTTGCTAATGAAGATGCCGCATCCCATCTAAATAATTTCGTTGAGTTGTGTGACATGCAAAAGAAGAAAGATGTGGATAATGATATTGTTAAATTGAATCGATTTCCGTTCTCACTACGAGATCGTGCTAAAACTTGGTTTTCATCTTTGCCTAAAAATTGTATTGGTTCATGGAATACGTGTAATGACGCTTTTATTTCCAAGTACTTTCCGCCCGCTAAGATCATCTCCCTTAGGAACGATATAATGCATTTTAAGCAACTTGATCATCAACATGTTGCGCAATCTTGGGAGAGGATGAAACTTATGATTAGGAATTGTCCCGCGCATGGTTTGAGTTTATGGATGATTATACAATTTTTTATGCTGGATTGAATTTTGCTTCTAGGAATCTCTTAGATTCCACCGTGAGTGGCACTTTTATGGAAATCACATTAGGATAAGCTACTAAACTCCTAGATAATATCATGGCAAATTACTATCAATGGCACACGAAAGGATCTCCTACTAGTAAAAAAGTGCATGCTATTGAAGAAATTAATACTTCGAGTGAAAAGATGGATGAATTGATGATTTTTTTTGCTAGTAAGAGTGTTCCTATTGATCCTAATGATATGCCCTTGTCTTATTTTATTGGAAATAATAATTAATCTATGGATGTGAATTTTGTTGGTAGGAACAATTTTGGTAATAACGCTTATAGAGGTAATTTCAATGCTAGACCATTTCCTAGTAATTCCTCTAATAATTATGGTAATTACTACAACAATTCTTATGGGAATTATAATAAAATACCCTCTGATTTTGAGAGTAATATTAAAAAATTCATTAGTACGCAAAAGGGTTTCAATGCTATAATTGAAGAAAAATTGCTCAAGATTGATGATTTGGCTAGGAATGTTGATAGAATTTCTCTTGAGATTGATCCTTTAAAAACTATATCTATTCCACCCAAGCATGATATTAATGATTCTTTAAAATATATGAGAATTTCTATTGAGGAGTGTAAAGAAAGAACCACTAGAGTTCGTGCTAAGCGTGAATGGCTTGAAAATTTATGTTCTCGTGATAATATTGATGAAGATCTAAAGTGATTGATGTGACTCCTATTGAATCTTTCTTTTCCAATATTAATCTTGATAAGTATGGGACTGGAGATGAGTCAACATTAGCTAAGAGGCGTCCCAATGATTTGGAGTTTTTAGATCTTGATGCTAAGATTGATAAAAGTGGGATTGGAGAGGTCGATACTTTAAATAGCAATGAACCCACTCTTTTGGATTTAAAAGACTTTAATCATGGTAGCTTCTGTTTGATTGATTCTATTTCCTTGTTGCAATCCATGTTTATTCTCCTCATGCTTATAATGAAAACAAGGCTTTTACTAAACATATTGTTGATGCTATGATGAAGGATTTTGAAGTAAAACTTGAGTTGGAAGTTTCCATAACTAGAAAGCTATATGATGAGTGGGAACCTACTATTAAGATTAATATTAAAGATTATGAGAGCCATGGTTTGTGTGATTTGGGTGCTAGCATTTCCACGGTTCCAAAAACTTTATGTGATGTGTTAGGTTACCATGAATTTGATGATTGTTCCTTAAATTTGCATCTTGCGGATTCCACTATAAAGAAACCTATGGGAATAATTAATGATGTTCTTATTTTTGCAAATAGGAATTATGTTCCCGTAGATTTCATTGTTCTTGATATAGATTGCAATCCTACATGTCCTATTATTCTTGGTAGACCTTTCCTTAGAACGATTGGTGCAATTATTGATATGAAGGAAGGGAATATTAGATTCCAATTACCATTAAAGAAAGGCATGGAATGGTTTCCAAGGAAGAAAATAAAATTAGCTTATGAATCTATCATGATATCTACTTATGGATTGCATCCCAAAGATGAGAATACCTAGATCTATTGCGTTTTGCCTAGCTAGGGGCGTTAAACAATAGCGCTTGTTGGGAGGCAATCCAATTTTATTTTGCTTTCTGCTTTTTGCTTCTGTTTTGGTGTGTTTGGCACATTATTACTTCTATAGTAATTGTGTTTTTGTGTTTAAATTAGTGTTTGATCCAAGTAAAACCTTTGGGGTGATCTATGGTAGTTATTGATTTGATCTTGCTGGAAAACAGAAACTTTTGCGCTAAGTCCAGGATTTTTATGAATTTTTCAAAGCGTCAAATTGAGCTGAATTTTTTTAACACAGGATTTATATACAAATTTACCTAGTTTTCCTAATTGTTTGGAATTTTTACAGTTCCAAAAGTATTCGAAGTTTACAGATTTCTAAAGACTGTTATGTTTTATTCTGTTTTCTTTGTGTTGTTTGCTTATTTTGATGTATCTATGGGTCGTATCGGGGGGTATGAGTCATGGAAAAGTCGGAATACAGTAGGGATTACACAAATATAAATAAAGAATGAGTTCACAATAGTACCTAAAGTGGTGATTTATTTTTCTTATACTAACGGATGTCATGAGTTTTCTGTTGAGTTTTGTGTTGTGAAGTTTTCAAGTTTTGGGTGAAGATTTTATGGACTATGGAATAAAGAGTGGAAAGATCGTAAGCTTGGGGATGACCATGGCACCCCAAGTCATATTCAAGGATACCAAAAAGCCTAAGATTGGGTATGCCTCGAAAGGCATCCCCTCTTTTGTCTTCAATCCATCGGTAAATTTACTTGAGGCTATATTTTTATTCACCACATAATATGTTTTTTGCTTGGAGCGTCTTGTATGATATGAGTCTTTGCTTCTTAGTTTGCCAGAATCATCCTTGCTGCACACATCTTTAGAGACACACACTCTAAATCATGAATTTATTAGAATACTCTATGTGCTTCACTTATATCTTTTGAGCTAGGCAATGTTGCTCTAGTGCTTCACTTATATCTTTTTAGAGCATGGTGGTGTTATATTTTATAGAAATTATTGAACTCTCGTTCCTCACTTATATTATTTTGAGAATTTCTTAAAACTGCATGGTAATTTGTTTAGGTTATGAATTTAGTCCTAATATAATGGCATCCAAGAGGGATATAATAAAAACTTTCATATTAAGTGCATTAAAAACTATGAGAAGTTTGATTCCTTGCATATAGTTTTGAGATAATAGGGATGGTAATATGAGAGTCATGCTAGTGAGTAGTTGTGAATTGAAGAGACACGTGTGTTAAAGCTTGTGATACCCATAGCATGCACGTATGGTGAACTGTTATGTAACGAAGTCGGAGCATGACTTGTCTAATGATTATCGACCTTTGTGTGAGGGTCGGGAGCGCGTGATGGTTAACTCCTACCAACATCTCCCCTAGGAGCATGCGTGTAATGCTTTGTTTGATAACGAATAGACTTTTGCAATAAGTATGTGAGTTCTTTATAACTAATGTGAGTTCATGGATTATATGCACTCTCACCCTTCCTTCTTTGCTAGCCTCTCTAGTACCGCGCAACTTTCGCCGGTACATCAAACCCTCCTTCCTCAAAACAGCCACCATATATTCCTCAAAACAGCCACCATACCTACCTATTATGGCATTTACATAGCCATTCCAAGATATATTGCCATGCAACTTCCACCATGTGTTTTTCTATGACTTGCATCATCACTTCATATTGCATATAGAGTTATATCTTGTCATAGGAATCGAGTTGTAATTTATTTTTCTTTGAGTTATAAGTAAAAAAAAGTGTGATGATTTTTCATTAATAGAGCATTGTCCCATGAGAGAAAAGGATGATGGAGGCTATGACTCCCTCACAAGTTGGGACGAGTATCCGGACTTTACAAAAAATAAAAGAGGCCAGCGAAGCCTAAACAAAAAAATAAAAGAGGCCAAAGAATCCCACCAAAATAATAAAAAAATGAGAGAAAGAGAGAAGGGACAATTGCTACTATCTTTTTCCACACTTTTGCTTCAAAGTAGCACCATGATCTTCATGATGGAGAGTCTCCTATTTTGTCACTTTCATATAACTAGTGGATATTCATTTTGCACGACCACTTAGTTTCCTTTTTGAGCTTTCATACATTTATGGCTCTAAGTGCATTTGTTGCATGGCAATCCCTACTCACTCACATTGATATCTATTGATGGGCATCTCCATAGCCCGTTGATACGCCTAGTTGATGTGAGACTATCTTCTCCTTTTTCCTATTACATCTATAATGCCATATCCATGGCTCATGCTCATGTATTGCGTGAGAGTTGAAAAGGTTTGAGAACACCAAATGTGTGAAACAATTGCTTGACTTGTTCAACGGGGTTGTGCATGGTTTAGATACTTTGTGTTGGGAAGATAGAGCATAGCCGGACCATATGATTTTGTAGGGATAACTTTCTAAGGACATGTTATTTCGAAAGGACACAACTACCTTGTTGGTGTGCTCGAAGTATTACTGTTTTTATGTCAATATTAGACTATTGTTTTGAATCTAACGGATCTGAATATTCATCCACAATAAAGAATATTACATGGATAAATATGTTGGGTAGCATTCCACATCAAAAATTCTGTTTTTATCATTTACCCACTCAAGGACGAGCAGGAATTAAGCTTGGGGATGCTGATACGTCTCCAACGTATCTATAATATTTGATTGTTCCATGCTATTATATTATCTGTTTTGGATGTTTTATATGCATTAATATGCTATTTTATATTATTTTTGGGACTAACCTATTAATCTAGAGCCTAGTGCCAGTTTCTGTTTTTCCTTGTTTTTGAGTATCGCACACAAGGAATATTAAACGGAGTCCAAACGGAATAAAACCTTCGGAATGATTTTTTTTGGAAAATATGGAAGCCACGAGACTTGAGAATCAAGGTAGAGGAGCTGCCACAGGGCCACAAACCCGCTTGCCGCAGCCAGAGGGGCCACCCGTGCCGGGCAGGCTTGTGGGCCCCTGGCAACTCCCTTAACCCTAATCTTCGGCCTATAAATACCCAAATATTCCATCATTATCAGAACGAGCCACGAAAACACTTTTCCGCCGCCAGAGGCCTCCATTCTCGAGAGATGCAATCTTGGAGCCTTTTCCGGTAATCTACCGGAGGGGGATTCGATCACGGAGGGCATCTACATCAACTCCATTGCCCCTCCGATGATGCATGAGTAGTTCACCACAGACCTACAGGTCCATAGCTAGTAGCTAGATGGCTTCTTCTCTCTCTTTGCTTCTCAATACCATGTTCTTCATGATCTTCATGGAGATCTATCCGATGTAATACTCTTTTGCGGTGTGTTTGTCGAGATCCGATGAATTGTGGGTTTATATTTAGATTGTCCATGAATATTATTTGAGTCTTTTCTGAATTCTTATATGTATGATTTCATATCTTTGCAAGTCTCTCCGAGTTATTGGTTTGGTTTGGCCAACTAGATTGGTAATTCATGCAATAGGAGAAGTGCTTAGTTTTGGGTTCAATCTTGCGGTGTCCTCACCCAGTGACAAAGTAGGGGCAGCGAGGCACGTACTGTATTGTTGCCATCAAGGGTAAAAAGATGGGGTTTCATCATATTGCTTGAGTTTATCCCTCTACATCATGTCATCTTACCTAATGTGTCACTATGTTCTTCATGAACTTAATACTCTAGATGCAGGCAGGAGTCGGTCGATGTGTGGAGTAATAGTAGTAGATGCAGAATCGTTTCGGTCTACTTGTCACGGACGTGATGCCTATATGCATAATCATTGCCTTGGATATCTTCATGATTATTCACTTTTCTATCAATTGCTCGACAGTAATTTGTTCACCCACCATAATACTTGCCATCATGAGAGAAGCCATCTAGTGGAACCTATGGCCCCCCAGGTCTATTTGCCATATTATATTTTCAGATCTAAAACCAAAAACACCAAAAATACTTGCTGCCATCTTTTTACTTTCCGTTCAAGCACCCTATTATATCTATCTCTACTAGATCTCATCCTTGCAAATAACCGTGAAGGGATTGACAACCCCTTTATAGCGTTGGGTGCAAGAGTTTGATTCCTTGTGCAGGTATATCTATTGGTGGCTCGCTTGTATCTCCTATGGGATTGATACCTTGGTTCTCAAAAAATTGAGGGAAATACTTATCTACTTTGCTGCATCAAACCGTTCCTCTTCACGGGAAACCAACGCATGCTCGAGAAGTAGCAGACCTCCACGCCATAAAGTACTTACCATTGAAACTCAAAGGACCAACTCGGCATTGGCTGAATAGCCTCCTAGTAAAGTCCATTGGGAGTTGGTAGGAGCCTGAGGATGCTTTCCGAGCTAATTTCCAAGGCACTTATGTTCGGCCCTCGGGCACCGATGACCTGAGCCATGTCGTCAAAAAGCCCGGTGACTCACCCCGGCAATTTTGGAATCGATTCCTGACAAAGAAAAATCAAATTGTGGATTGCTCAGATGCCGAGGCACTAGCCTCCTTCAGGAAAAATATTTGGGACGAGTAGCTAGCCAGTCAGCTCGGGCGGGATAAGCCACGATCAATGGCAGCCCTTACCTCACTCGTGACCCACTTCTGTGCAGGCGAGGACAGATGGTTAGCCCATCACGACAACCCTCCCGAAAACCTCGACACCTCTTAAATTCGGGACGACAAAGGGAAGCCATGTCGCAATATGAACAAGCATCAACACAGAGGCAGTGAAACCGAAGATACAACTATAAATGCCAGGTTTCATAATTCAAAACCTCCCCAACGGAGGCAACCCTTTAAAGGAAC
This sequence comes from Hordeum marinum, assembly GCA_022496015.1. NCBI lineage: Eukaryota > Viridiplantae > Streptophyta > Magnoliopsida > Poales > Poaceae > Hordeum > Hordeum marinum. The sequence continues at coordinate 108,063,332 of CM039675.1, forward strand.
ATGTCTATACGTACTCAGTTAGAGAAAATCATGGAGAGGACCTGCCAGATCCACGGTAGCCAGGACTAGCCCGCTACCCACACTAACCATAACTATTGGGTGTTTAAGCAGGCAAGCAAGATCGCAAGAGAGGATTGTACAAATGACACTTGTAGCGAGGACGATGACGAGCCTTGCAGGCCAAATAGCGGAGGCCAGAAAAATTCCCCCCTCGAAATCAAAAATCTGAACATGATATATGTCTTGCACATATCAAAGAGGGATATGGAGCTCGCACTCCAGGACATCTATGCCTTAGAGCCTGTAGCCTCGAAGTTCAACTCGTGGTCGGCATACCCAATAACTTTCTACTGCACTGACCATCCGACCAGTATTCGGCATGGCGGTTCAGCAGATTTGGTACTCGACCCCATAGTGGATGGGTACCAAGTGACAAGGGTCCTCATGGATGGAGGCAACAACCTAATCTTATATATGCAAATACGATGAAGAAAATGGGCATGGATCCATCAAGGATCAGACCCTGCATCACTACCTTTACATGAATAATACCTGGCATTGAGGCCTGCTGTTCAAGCTCCATCACTCTGGAGGTGGTGTTCGGCTCGCCCGATAACTTCCGTAGCGAAGATTTGATGTTCGACATTATACCCTTTCGCAGAAGTAATGCACTTCTTGGCCAAACAACGTTCACCCGTTTTAATGGTGTGCCCCATTATGCGTACATGAAGCTTAAGATGCCCGGACCCAACGGGGTCATCACGGTCTGCGAAAATACATAACGATCACTTCGAATGGAAGAACACACCGCGACTATAGCAGTCAAAGTCCATCTTGGCAATGAGGCCTCGAACTCCAAGTCTACCGTAAATACGCAAAAGGCAAGTAAGCAAACCTGAGCTATCTTCAAGTTCCTAGAGACCTCCCATACTCTACGAAAATAGGAATACACCCCCACATCACGGTCAAGCTACCAGTGAGGTTCACACCTCGGATGCATAACTTCGCTTTAAAGATACCATGGGCAGCTGTGGGGACCTTACCTCCAAAGACTTAGTGTTCGGCTAAATTGAACAATAGTCACACGTGCCTTCGGACAGTACTAGGTACCCTCAAGGATCTACTTAGAAGCATCAAGCTCAAACAATTCAGCGAATTCTGAAGGTTCTTTCTCACTAAAACCCACTCACCAACCACTATCTCCTCTAAAAGAGGTAGCCTATAGGAGAACAAAGGCACAAACATGCAGCAGGACATAGTAAAGGACATCAAGCCATTCTTTTAAAATTCCTGCATGAACCTTTTCCCTGTAAATGTATCTCCGTGTACCTATAACAACTACTTCGATAAACAAGAATGCACGGATTATATTTCAAGAGAAAAATGGAAGTAAAGACCAATTTTTACGGTCTGGTGGTAGCTATTTATATTGCTTAAATCCCCCTTTCCCTCTTTCTTTATCCGCATTCAAATACTACAAACAAGCTGGATCGATACGTCCTTTTAAAACTACGACCAGCTAATTGACTAGGGGCTTGAACTCCAAAGCTTGCCTCAATCATAATCCCGACACCTGCTCTCTCTTAGGTGTCTAGAGTCTTGGATAATGCGTTATATGCATTGGATCCAAATTATGTCTTGGGTCAAAACTTGGGTTGCCCTGCTCCTATGTTTACCTTTTTAAAGTACAGGGAGAACTACTGCGATTGTACTTCTAGTTCGTCTAGTTAAGTACCTAACTAGAGAAACTCGAAAACTGATTGGCATAATAAGCATGAACGATCTGCTATCCGATGACAAGTATTAAAATAAACCAATCATTGGAGGTTGCCCATGTTACGTGAAGGGTTCGGAGTCATACGAATTAGGTGGTAGCGATTCCCTCCTTTGGTACATCCAAACACCTCAATTTCATGGGGACTAGTACTTAATCCCCATAGTCAAGCTCCTACAGTTAAGTGAAAGCATTAAAGTTGCATAGTCTGATTGCCTAGTTTTCTCCCGCACTACCGTCTTCAGGTACCAAGACGTTGGCTACGGGTAAAAGTGTGGAAATAGGAAAAAAACTTCTAACATATAGAAGGGGGCTGAAGCCGACAACCGGTAACTTTCAGATTACAACAACCACACAAGAGTCAAAATTAAAAATCACAACATAAAATATATCATGCAAAGTCATAACACAGAGGCGTACAAAGTTTTACACCATTCATGCCGAACAGTACATTCACTCCAGGATTACATCCTTTGGGCATAAGGCCTCTATCGCCTGGGCACCATATATAACAGTGGAGAAATACAGTTCGCGGTGCCCATGTTCCTTCCCAGGTGGTGGAGGGCCAGAGGCCATCTCGGTCGGCTTTATCTTCTGCCAATGCACCATGGCATTCACGAAGGCCATACGGGATCCTTCCATGCACGGAGAATGAATAATGGTGTTGACCTGAGGCACGACAACAATCAACCTCTATAGCAAGGAAAAATAGCTGCTAGGCAATGGCTCCGCATGCCATAGCTTGCTGTAGAGGTCCTTCATAGCGGGTTCGGATATTTGATGCAGCTCCATCAGCTATTTCAGCTGATCTGAAACGAGGAAGGACTGTTCTAGTGCTTCAAACTGTGCCCAAAACAATCGTTGATCGGCGTTTCCCTCCTGTAAAGCAAAGTGTTGTGTAGCATTGGAAACACTCTTCGGGAGATCCGCAAATGCGCCTGGAGAATGCCACACCCGAGTAAGTAACATGAACCTTTTTCCATCATAGGGGCACTATTGTAAGTATTGCTTACCGGTCGCAATCCACTTGATCTGGTGGAGTTCCTTCTGGTAACCTTGCGCTTCCATATGCACCTCCTGGATCGTTGCAGCAACCGACAATAGTTTGGTTATTTCTCTTTATATTTTTTCTCAAGGACCTCACATTTTGTGATGGCGTCCTTGATCTCTTGCTGCACCTCGACGACCCTGGTCGCGTGCTTGTCACTTGCTGACCTGGCTGACAATAAATCAGCCGCAACATGTTCGGCCACCGCCCTTTGTTCGGCAGCCTCCTGTTTGGCGTTGCTCAGCTCAGCCTTTAGGTTCTCGACCTCCGTGGCAGTGACTACAGTGGAGAATAATCACGTGCATAACACAAAAAGGGTAGGACAATGGTGACGTGGCTTGAGACTGCGTCGGTATTTCCCCAAAGAGGAAGGGATGATGCAACACGGTGGCGGTAAGTGTTTCCCTTAGTTATGAAACCAAGGTACCAATCCGTAGAGGAAGATCACACACACACGTGAACGACACCTGTACACAAATAACAAATACTTGCAACCCAACGCGAAAGAGAGGTTGTCACGCTCTCTACGGTAATAAGATAGATTAGGTAATGATAGGTAGGAGAGATAGATCTCTCAAGAACATGAAATATATAGAGTAAATATGCAGCAATATATTTTTGGTTTTTTGGTTTTTTAGATCTGAAAACAAAGATTGCAAAAACATAGATCGGAAAGCAATATGACGGAGGCTAGTAGGATTCACTAGTGGCTTCTTTGATGAGTATAGCGCACGATGGGTGAACAAATTATTGTTGGGAAATTGATGGAAAATCAAGTAGTCATGACGATATCCAAGGCAATGATCATTATAGAGGCATCACGTCCAAGATAAGTAGACTGCCTCTTGCCTGCATCTACCACTATTACTCCACACATCGACCACTATCCAGCATGCATCTAGTGTATTAAGTTCATGAAAAAATGGAGTAATGCAATAAGAATGATGAAATGATGTAGACAAGATCTATTCATGTAGGAATAGACCCCATCTTGTTATTCTTAATAGCAAAGATACATGCGTGTCTTGTTGCCCCTTCTATCACTGGGAAAGAACACCGCAAGATCGAACCCAACACAAAGCACCTCTTCCCATTACAAGAAAGATTGATCTAGTTGGCCTAACTAAACCAAAGATTCGAAGAAGAAATACGAGGCTATAATAAATCATGCTTATAAGAGGTCAAAGAAGACTCAAATAATATTCATGGATAGAAACTAACCATAACTCAAAATTCATCGGATCCCAACAAACACACCACATAAGTTTACATCAAATAGATCTCCAAGAGACCATTGTATTGAGAATCGTAAGAGAGAGAGAGAGAGGAAGCCATCTAGCTACTTCCTACAGACCCGTAGGTTTATGGTGGACTACTCATGCATCATCGAAGAGGCACCTATGATGAAGATGAACCCCTCTGTGATGGTGTCTAGATTGGATCTCGAGGTTCTGGAACTTGTAGTGGCTAGAATTGTGTTTCGTCAAATCCCCTAGGGTTTTTGGAATATTTGGGAATTTATAGGCATCATAGGCGGTGGAGAGGGGTCCTGAGGAGGGCACAACCCACCAGGGTGCGGGCAGGGTCCCCTGGTGCGACCTAGTGGGTTGTGGCCTCCTCGGCCCACTCCCCCGGCACTTCTTTGGTCCATTGGGTGTCTTCTAGTCCAGAAAAATCTCCAAAAAGTTTCGTCGCGATTGGACTCCGTTTGATATTGATTTTTTGCAAAGTAAAAAACAAGCAAAAACTACAACTCGCACTTTGGAAGTACGTCAATAGGTTACTCCCAAAAAATGATATAAAGTGGTAATAAAATTATGGTAAAACATCCAAGAATGATAATAGAATAGCATGGAACAAGCAAAAAAATATAGATACATTGGAGACGTACCAGCATCCCCAAACTTAATTCCTACCCATCCTCGAGTAGGTAAATGATAAAAGCAGAATTTTTGATGTGGAATGCTGCCTAACATGTTCATCACTTTCTTTTCTTTATAGCATTGACATTTGGACTTTTCATTGTTGGGAGACGTAGTAGTAAATCAAAATTTTCCTACATGTCACCAAGACCTATCTATGGAGAAACCAGCAATGAGTGGGGAGATATTGCATCTTCATACCTTTGAAGATCGCTAAGCGGAAGCGTTGCAAAAACGCGGTTGATGGAGTTGTACTCGCAGCGATTCAGATCGCGGTGGATTCCGATCTAAGCGCCAAACAACGGCGCCTCCGCGTTCAACACACGTGCAGCCTAGTGACGTATCCTATGCCTTGATCCAGCAAGGAGGAAGGAGAGGTTGGGGAAGGGCTCCAACAGCAGCATGACGACGTGGTGGTGGTGGAGTAGCAAGGTATTCCGACAGGGCTTTGCCTAAGCGCTGCGGAGGAGGAAGAAGAGAGGTATGGCTTTGCCGTGTGAGAGAGAGTTCAGAACTGTCCTCAAAAGGCCAAAAGCTCAAGTATATATAGGAGGAGGGAGAGGGAGGGCTGGCTTGGACTCTCCTCCAAGGAGGAGAGCTTCGGCCGAATCAAAGGGAGAGTCCACCTCCCACAAGGGAGGTGGATCTCCTCCTTTTCAAACTCCTTTGCCCTTATCTCTACTCCTCCAGCCGCATGGGCCTTTCTAGAAGGTCTTGGCCAGCCCAATAAGGGCTGGCACACCTCCTCTAAGGGCCCACAAAGTCCTATGGTCGTCACACCCCTCCCGGGGTTCCTCCGGCACCCTCCCTGCACTCCCAGTACAATACCGATGAGCCCGAAAACTTTTCGGTGACCAAAACTGGACTTCCTATATATCAATCTTTACCTCCGGACCATTCCGGAGCTCCTCGTGACATCTGGGATCTCATCCGGGACTCGGAACCACTTTCGGTAATCACGTATACCATTTCCGTATAACCCTAGCGTCATCGAACCTTAAGTGTGTAGACCCTACGGGTTCGGGAGACATGTAGACATGACCGAGACACCTCTCCGGTCAATAACCAACAGCGGGATCTGGATACCCATGTTGGCTCCCACATGCTCCACGGTGATCTCATCGAATGAACCATGATGTCGGGGATTCAATCAATCCCGTATACAATTCGTTTTGTCTATCGGTATGATACTTGCCCGAGATTCGATCATCGGTATCTCTATACCTTGTTCAATCTCGTTACCGGCAAGTCTCTTTACTCGTTCCATAATACATCATCCCGTGACTAACTCCTTAGTCACGTTGAGCTCATTATGATGATGTCTTACCGAGTGGGCCCAGAGATACCTCTCCGTCACACGGAGTGACAAATCCCAGTCTCGATTCGTGCCAACCCAACAGACACTTTTGGAGATACCCGTAGTGCACCTTTATAGCCACCCACTTACATTGTGACGTTTGGCACACCCAAAGCATTCCTACGGTATCCGGGAGTTGCACAATCTCATGGTCTAAGGAAATGATACTTGACATTGAAAAGCTTTAGCAAACGAACTACACGATCTTGTGCTATGCTTAGGATTGGGTCTTGTCCATCACATCATTCTCCTAATGATGTGATCCCATTATCAACGACATCCAATGTCCATGGACATGAAACCGTGACCATCTATTGATCAACGAGCTAGCCAACTAGAGGCTTACTAGGGACATGTTATGGTCTATGTATTCACACATGTATTACGGTTTCCATATAACACAATTATAGCATGAACAATAGACAATTATCATGAACAAGGAAATGCAATAATAACCATTTTATTATTGCCTCTAGGGCATATTTCCAACAGTCTCCCACTTGCACAGGAGTCAATAATCTAGTTACATTGTGATGAATCGTACACCCATAGCATTCTGGTGTTGATCATGTTTTGCTCATGAGAGAGGTTTAGTCAACGGATCTGCGACATTCAGATCCGTATGCACTTTACAAATATCTATATCTCCCTCCTGAATGTAATCACGGATGGAGTTGAAGCGGCGCTTGATGTGTCTTGTCTTCTTGTGAAACCTGGGCTCCTTCGCAAGGGCAATAGCTCCAGTGTTGTCACAGAATAGAGTCATCGAGCCCGACGCACTTGGAATTACTCCTAGGTCGGTGATGAACTCCTTCATCCAGACTCCTTCCTTTGCTGCTTCCGAAGCAGCTATGTACTCCGCTTCATAGGTAGATGCCGCCACGACGCTTTGCTTGCTGCTGCACCAGCTGACTGCCCCTCCGTTCAAAACATACACGTATCCGGTTTGCAACTTGGAGTCGTCCGGATCTGTGTCGAAGCTAGCATCGACGTAACCCCTTACGACGAGCTCTTCGGCACCTCCATATACAAGAAACATGTCCTTTGTCCTTTTCAGGTACTTCAAGATATTCTTGACCGCTGTCCAGTGTTCCGCTCCGGGATCACTTTGGTACCTCCCTACCAAACTTATGGTAAGGTTCACATCAGGTCTGGTACACAGCATGGCATACATAATAGAGCCTATGGCTGAAGCATAGGGGATGACACTCATCTCTTCTCTATCCTTTGCCATGGTCGGGCATTGAGTCGTACTCAATCTCACACCTTGTAACACAGGCAAGAACCCCTTGGACTGATCCATATTGAACTTCTTCAATATCTTTTCAAGGTATGTGCTTTGTGAAAGACCTATGAGGCGTCTCGATCTATCTCTATAGATCTTAATACCTAATATGTAAGCAGCTTCTCCAAGGTCCTTCATTGAAAAACACTTAGTCAAGTAGGCCTTTACACTTTCCAAGAGTTCTATATCATTTCCCATTATCAGTATGTCATCCACATATAATACGAGAAATGCTACAGAGTTCCCACTCACTTTCTTGTAAATACAGGGTTCTCCATAAACCTGTACAAATCCAAACGCTTTAATCACTTCATTAAAGCGAATGTTCCAACTCCGAGATGCTTGCACCAGCCCATAGATGGAGCGCTGGAGCTTGCATACCTTGTTAGCATCTTTCGGATCGACAAAACCTTCCGGCTGCATCATATACAGTTCTTCCTTGAGGAAGCCATTAAGGAATGCCGTTTTGACATCCATTTGCCAGATCTCATAATCATAAAATGCGGCAATTGCTAACATGATTCGGACAGACTTTAGCATCGCTACGGGTGAGAAAGTCTCATCGTAGTCAACTCCTTGAACTTGTCGATAACCCTTAGTGACAAGCCGAGCCTTATAGACGGTCACATTACCATCCGTGTCAGTCTTCTTCTTAAAGATCCATTTATCTTCAATGGCTCGCTTATCATCAGGCAAGTCTACCAAAGTCCATACTTTGTTCTCATACATGGATCCTATCTTGGATTTCATGGCTTCGAGCCATTTGTTGGAATCCAGGCCCGCCATCGCTTCTTCATAGTTTGAAGGTTCACTGTTGTCCAACAACATGATCTCCAGGACAGGGTTGCCGTACCACTCTGGTGCGGAACGTGTCCTAGTGGACCTTCGACATTCAATAGTAACTTGATCTGAAGTTTCATGATCATCATCATTAACTTCCTCTCCAGCCGGTGTAGGCTCCACAGAAACAACTTCCTGTGCTGCGCTACTCTCCGGTTCGAGTGGAGGTACAATTACCTCATCAAGTTCTATTTTCCTCCCACTTACTTGTTTCGAGAGAAACTCTTTCTCGAGAAAGGATCCATTCTTGGCAACAAAGACTTTGCCCTCGGATCGTAGGTAGAAGGTATACCCAATAGTCTCTTTGGGATATCCTATGAAGACGCACTTTTCCGCTTTGGGTTCGAGCTTCTCAGGTTAAAGTTTCTTCACATAAGCATCGCATCCCCAAACTTTTAGAAATGATAGCTTAGGTTTCTTTCCAAACCATAATTCATACGGTGTCGTCTCAACGGATTTTGACGGTGCCCTATTTAAAGTGAATGCGGCAGTCTCTAATGCATATCCCCAAAATGATAGCGGTAAGTCGGTAAGAGACATCATAGATCGTACCATATATAATAGAGTGCGATTACGACGTTCAGACACACCATTTCACTGAGGTGTGCCAGGCGGGTTGAGTTGTGAAACTATTCCACATTTCCTTAGGTGCGTGCCAAACTCGTGACTTAAATATTCTCCGCCACGATCAGATCGTAGGCACTTTATTTTCCTATCACGTTGATTCTCTACCTCACTCTAAGATTCCTTGAACCTTTCAAAAGTTTCAGACTTATGTTTCATTAAGTAGACATACCCATATCTACTCAAGTCATCAGTGAGGGTGAGAACATAATGGTTGCCACCACGAGCCTCGACGCTCATTGGACCGCACACATCGGTATGTATTATTTCCAACAAGTCAGTTGCTCGCTCCATTGTTCCGGAGAACGGAGGCATGGTTCGGACGTGTCAAATGATTCGAAATCAAGAGACTCCAAAAGACCATCAGCATGGAGCTTCTTCATGCGTTTGACACCAATATGACCAAGGCGGCAGTGCCACATGTAAGTGGGACTATCGTTATCAACCTTACACTTTTTGGTACTCACACTATGGACATGTGTAACATCACGTTCGAGATTCATCAAAAATAAACCATTGACCAGCGGGGCATGACCATAAAACATCTCTCTCATATAAATAGAACAACCATTATTCTCAGATTTAAATGAGTAGCCATCTCACATCAAGCGAGATCCAGATACAATGTTCATGCTCAAAGCTGGTACTAAATAACAATTATTAAAGTTTAACACTAATCCCGAAGGTAGATGTAGAGGTAGCTTGCCGACGACGATCACATCGACCTTGGAACCATTCCCGATGCGCATCGTCACCTCATCATTTGCCAGCCTCCGCTTATTCCGCAGCTCCTGCTTGGAGTTACAAATGTGAGCAACTGCACCAGTATCAAATACCCAGGAGCTACTGCGAGCGCTGGTCAGGTACACATCAATAACAAGTATATCACATATATCTTTAATGTTGCCGTCCTTCTTATCCGCTAAGTACTTGGGGCAGTTCCGCTTCCAGTGACCGGTACCCTTGCAATAAAAGCACTCAGTCTCAGGCTAGGGTCCATGCTTGTTCTTCTTCTTCCCGGCAACTTTCTTACCAGGCGCGGCAACAGCTTTGCCGTCCTTCTTGAAGTTCTTCTTTCCCTTGCCTTTCTTGAAACTAGTGGTCTTATTCACCATCAACACTTGATGCTCCTTTTTGATCTCGACCTCCACTGATTTCAGCATCGAGTACAACTGAGGAATGGACTTCTCCATCCCTTGCATGTTGTAGTTCATCACAAAGCTCTTGTAGCTAGGTGGAAGCGACTGGAGGATTCTGTCAATGACTGAGTCATCCGGGAGATTAACTCCTAGCCGAGTCAAGCGGTTGTGTAGCCCAGACATCTTGAGGATGTGCTCACTGACAGAACTATTCTCCTCCATCTTACAGCTGAAGAACTTGTCAAAGACGTCATATCTCTCGACCCGGGCATGAGCTTGGAAAACCAGTTTCAGCTCTTGGAACATCTCATATGCTCCGTGTTGCTCAAAACGCTTTTGTAGCCCCGGTTTTAAACTGTAAAGCATGCCGCACTAAAAAAGGGAGTAATCATCACAGCGTGTCTGCCAAGCGTTCATAACGTCTTGTTCCGCTGAGAGAATGGGTGCGTCACCTAGCGGTGCATCTAGGACATACAATCTCTTGGAAGCTATGAGGATAATCCTCAAGCTACGGACCCAGTCCGCATAGTTGCTTCCATCATCTTTCAGCTTGGTTTTCTCTAGGAACGCGTTGAAATTGAGGGTGACATTCGCGTTGGCCATTGGATCTACAATATAGATTGTAAAGGCAATTTTAGACTAAGTTCATGATAATTAAGTTCACATGATCAAATTATTTAATGAACTCCCACTTAGATAGACATCTCTCTAGTCATCCAAGTGTCACATGATCCATGTCAACTAGCCCGTGTCCGATCATCACGTGAGATGGACTAGTCATCCATGGTGAACATCTCCATGTTGATCGTATCTTCTATATGACTCATGTTCGACCTTTCGGTCTTCCGTGTACCGAGGCCATGTATGTACATGCTAGGCTCGTCAAGTCAACCTAAGTGTTCCGTGTGTGTAAATCTGGCTTACACCCGTTGTATGCGAACGTTAGAACCTATCACACCCGATCATCACGTGGTGCTTCGGAACAACGATCCTTAGCAACGGTGCACAGTTAGGGTGAACACTTTTCTTGAATTTTTATTGAGAGATCATCTTATTTACTACCGTCGTTCTACGAAAATAAGATGTAAACATGATAAACATCACATGCAATCAATATAGTGACATGATATGGCCAATATCATCTTGTTCCTTTGATCTCCATCTTCGGGGCACCATGATCATCACTGTCACCGGCACAACACCATGATCTCCATCATCATGACTTCATGAAGTTGTCTCGCCAACTATTACTACTACTACTATGGCTAATGTTTAGGAATAAAGTAAAGTAATTACATGGCGTTTATGATTGACACGCAGGTCATACAATAAAATAAGACAACTCCTATGGCTCTTGCCGGTTGTCATACTCATCGACATGCAAGTCATGAAACCTATTACAAGAACATGATCAATCTCATGCATCACAATGAATCACATCACATTCTTTGGCCATATCACATCACAAGGCATATGCTGCAAAAATAAGTTAGACGTCCTCTAATTTGTAGTTGCAAGTTTTTACGTGGCTGCTATAGGTTTCTAGCAAGAACGTTTCTTACCTACGCCAAAACCACAACGTGATATGTCAATTGATATTTACCCTTCATAAGGACCCTTTTCATCGAATCCAATCCGACTAAGGTGGGAGAGACAGACACCCGCTAGCCACCTTATGCAACAAGTGCATGTCAGGCGGTGGAACCAGTCTCACGTAAGCGTACGTTTGAAGTCGGTCCGGGCCGCTTCATCCCACAATACCTCCGAATAAAGACAAGACTAGTAGTGGTAATCATATTAACAAAATCGACGCCCACAACAACTTATGTTCTACTCGTGCATAGATTCTACGCATAGACCAAGCTCTGATACCACTGTTGGGAGACGTAGTAGTAAATCAAAATTCTCCTACGTGTCACCAAGATCTATCTATGGAGAAACCAGCAACGAGTGGGGAGAGATTGCATCTTCATACCTGTGAAGATCGCTAAGCGGAAGCGTTGCAAGAACACGGTTCATGGAGTCGTACTCGCAGCGATTCAGATCGTGGTGGATTTCGATCTAAGAGCCGAACAACGGCGCCTCCGCGTTCAACACACGTGCAGCCCAGTGATGTCTCCTACGCCTTGATCCAGCAAGGAGGAAGGAGAGGGTGGGGAAGGGCTCCAACAGCAGCACGACAACGTGGTGGTGGTGGAGTAGCAAGGTATTCCGGCAGGGCTTCGCCTAAGCGCTGCAGAGGAGGAAGAAGAGAGGTAGGGCTTTGCCGTGAGAGAGAGAGAGAGTTCAGAACTGTCCTCAAAAGGCCAAAACCTCAAGTATATATAGGAGGAGGGAGAGGGAGGACTGGCTTGGACTCTCCTCCAAGGAGGAGAGCTTCGGCCGAATCAAAGGGAGAGTCCACGTCCCACAAGGGAGGTGGGATCTCCTCCTTTTCAAACTCCTTTGCCCTTATCTCTACTCCTCCAGCCGCATGGGCCTTTCTAGAAGGTCTTGGCCAGCCCAATAAGGGCTGGCACACCTCCTCTAAGGGCCCACAAAGTCCTATGGTCGTCACACCCCTCCCGGGGGTCCTCCGGCACCCTCCCGAAACTCCCGGTACAATACCGATGAGCCCGAAAACTTTCCGGTGACCAAAACTGGACTTCCTATATATCAATCTTTACCTCCGAACCATTCCGGAGCTCCTCGTGATGTCTGGGATCTCATCGGGGACTCCGAACAATTTTCGGTAATCACGTATACCATTTCCCTATAACCATAGCGTCATCGAACCTTAAGTGTGTAGACCCTACGGGTTCGGGAAACATGTAGACATGACCGAGACACCTCTCCGGTCAATAACCAATAGCAGGATCTGGATACCCATGTTGGCTCCCACATGCTCCATGATGATCTCATCAGATGAACCGCGATGTCAGGGATTCAGTCAATCCCGTATACAATTCCTTTTGTCTATTGGTATGATACTTGCCCGAGATTCAATCGTCGGTATCTCTATACCTTGTTCAATCTCGTTACCGGCAAGTCTCTTTACTCGTTCCGTAATACATCATCCCGTGACTAACTCCTTAGTCACATTGAGCTCATTATGATGATGTCTTACCGAGTGGGCCCAGAGATACCTCTCCGTCACACGGAGTGACAAATCCCAGTCTCGATTCGTGCCAACCCAACAGACACTTTCAGAGATACCCGTAGTGCACCTTTATAGCCACCCAGTTACATTGTGACATTTGTCACACCCAAAGCATTCCTACAGTATCCGTGAGTTGCACAATCTCATGGTCTAAGGAAACGATACTTGACATTGAAAAGCTTTAGCAAACGAACTACATGATCTTGTGCTATGCTTAGGATTGGGTCTTGTCCATCACATCATTATCCTAATGATGTGATCCCATTATCAACGACATCCAATGTCCATGGCCATGAAACCGTGACCATCTATTGATCAATGAGCTAGCCAACTAGAGGCTTACTAGGGACATGTTATGGTCTATGTATTCACACATGTATTACAGTTTCCGGTTAACACAATTATAGCATGAACAATAGACAATTATCATGAACAAGGAAATACAATAATAACCATTTTATTATTGCCTCTAGGGCATATTTCCAACATTCATATGGTTCAAAGCAATTGTCTAGTATTGGCATGAAAACTTTAATACTCAAGCATATCATCAAGCAACCATGTCTTTCAAAATATCAATGCTAAAGCAAGTTATCCCTAGCCCATCATGATCAATAATTGATCCATTCACAATACACACTCAAAAATTAGCTACGCCTAATGCTCAAGTACGATCATAGTGCCCCCTAGTTGGTGTTTTATAAGAGAAGATGGAGACTCAAATTTGAAAAAGAAAAATTGCATAAAGTAAATAGATAGGCCCTTCGCAGATGGAAGTAGGGATTTGTAGAGGTGTCAGAACTCAAGTGTTTAACTTAATAGAGAAAAAAATATTTTGAGTTGCATGCCTTTCTTGTCAATGAAAACGACTGAGAGATTTCAATATGTTTCCACACAAGATGCATCATAGGCGGTTCCCAAACAGAAAATAAAGTTTATTCCTTTTTCCACCAAACTTTCACTTTCCATGGCGGGCCGTATCCACGGTTGCCTTCCATACCAACACTTTCCAAGGAATTTATTATTTGAGAACATAAAGTAAATATTTTTTGTTTTTCATTTTGGGACTGGGCATCCCTATTGCCGCCATACTCTCGTGCAATGACAAGTGAATAAACACTCATCTTGAGAATAACACATCTAGCATGAAAACATATCGGTTACCCCCTACCATGCCATGAGCGGCACGAGCACACAAAAAGGAAAATTTATTTTGAAAGTTTAGAGATGGCACATACAAATTTGCTTGGAACGGCATGGAAATACCGTATATAGGTAGGTATAGTGGACTCATATGGCAAAACATGGTTTAAGGATCTTGGATGCACAAGTAGTATTTCTACTTAGTACTCCCTCTGTCCCAAAATAAGTGACTCAAATATGACTCAACTTTACACTTTAGTGTAAAGTTGAGTCATATTTGAGTCACTTATTTCGGGACGGAGGGAGTACAAGTGAAGGCTAGCACGAGGTTGAGAAGCATCAAACTAAGAAACAAAAAATTACATAACCGAGTATTAAGCATAACTAACACTGAATAATGCACCATAAGTAGGATGTAATTTCGTAGCACAACTATTGGCTTTCGTGCTTGCATAGGGAATCACAAACCTTAACGCCAATATTCTTACAAAACATAATTACTCATCAACATAACTCACATATCACTATTTTAATGTCTCGAAACAATTACAAAGAATCAAGTTTAATTTGTCCAATGATCTTCATGAACGTTTTTGTTATGTCCCTCTTGAATATCTATCAATTTGGGACTTGTTCCATATATTGTCATTGCTTTTTGATAAGCTCACATGGATATAAGTGAAGAACATGAGCATACAAGTTTCTCAAAATAATATAAGTGAAGCATGAGAGGATTTCTTCAAAATTTACTAACTCTCAAATTAATCTAAGTGAAGCATGAGAGTATTTCTACAAAAGTTTCCAAGCACACCGTGCTCAAAAATATATAAGTGAAGTACTAGATCAATTCCTTTGCTCAAATAGATTTAAGTGAAGCATAAAGAGCAATTATAACAAATCATAACATATTTTGGCTCTCTCAAGTAGGTGTGTGCAGCAAGTATAAAAGCAAACAAAGCAAAGATACAAGACGCTCCAATCAAAACTCATGATATGTGACGAATAAAAATATAATTCCAAGTAGTATACCGACGGTTTTGGAAGAAAGAGGGGATGCCACTCAGGGGCATCCCCAAGCTTAGTTGCTCGTTTCTCTTTGGGTATATCTTTGGGGTGCAATAGAATCCCCACGCTTAGGCTTTTGCTACTCTTTATTCCTTCATCCATCATGATCTCACCCAAAACATGAAAACTTCAATCACACAAAACTTAACGAAATCTCCGTGAGATCCGTTAGTATAAGAAAGCAAATCACTATTTTAGGTACTGTTGGAAACCCACTCATATTTTGTTATTACATTATACCTACTGTATTTTAAATTTACCATGGCTTATACCCCCCAATACAAACCATGGATTCATCAAAACATTCACACAAAACAATGAAAACATAATCCGTTTCTGACAAAACAGTCTATAGTAATCTGTACTCTACCCATACTTCTCGAACTCTAAAATTTTGAAAAATTAGGAAAACATAAATAATTTTTATAGAAACACTGTGTTAAAACTCATCTCAATATCACGTTCCAGTAAAAATGAAAATTCATATACTGGACGCAAAGTTTGTGTTTCAGAATCAACATCACTTCTACTCACCCCATGAATCATCTTAAAGGCTTTACTTGGAACAAACAATAAATAAACCATAAAAACACAATCATAAAAGAGGCATAATTGTGTCAACACAAAAAATAGAAAGGGAAAAGCAAAATTTTATTTATTCATTGGGGTTCCTCCCAACATGCGCTATCGTTTAACGCCCCTAGCCACACATAACAAATTGATTCAAGTATTGTCATCTTTCTTCATTTTCTTTATAGATGAGTTTTCATCAAAGGGTTTTGTGAATACAACTTGGAATGCAATATCCATAGAAATTTTGGGATTATCAAGTTGTCCATCTATATATCCTCTTTGATTACCGGCTACCATCCAAGAGTACTGTTGATTAACATCATTAAAAGTTTGTTGGATCACATCTAAAATGAGAACTTCCTTACTAAGGTTCTCATCAAAAAATTGATTAGTCCCAAGCAAATGTCTCAACATATAATCGCTTTCATAAAGTATTTCATCTATTACCAGTTTTTCATATATCTTGCCATAATGATCAAAAATTTCCCTAGCTTCTCGCACGATGTGATCGAATTCATTCATGAGAACAAGGGTAGCTAACTGTTTAGCTTTGGGATATTTTAAAACAGGTAGATCATAAAACAATATTTGCAAAGAAGGACGTGTGCGCATAAACCTATTTTTAAGTTTCAAAACATATGCTGAGATAGCTTCCACATAGGTTTTAGTTCTTTTAAGTATTGGAGGATCATCAAGAGTCAAGATTCCAACAGAATTAAAAATTCCTGGATAGTTCCTTTTCCGATAACGCTTCCATGCCCCAAAACAAAAGCTTTAGAATCGAGATTAGCAGAATGTCCAATTTTAGGAGTCCTGTCATCATCCATTTCTGCCATAGCCAGATCACTCATGGTGACAAGCAAACAAGAGATCTGATGAGAAGAAGGCAAACGAAAAAGAGAGGGCGAATAAAACGACAAATTTGTGAAGTGGGGGAGAGGAAAATTAGAGGAAAATGGCAAATAATGTAATTGCAAGGAGATGTTATTTGTGATTAGGAACCTGGTAGATGAGATTTCTTCCTCCCTGGCAACGGTGCTACAAATTCCTTTCATGTGGCTTGAGACTGTGTTGGTATTTTCCCAAAGAAGAAGGGATGATGGAGCAAAGTGACGGTAAGTATTTCCCTTAGTGATGAAACCAAGGTATCAATCCGTAGAGGAAGATCATGCACCGATGTGAACGGCACCTGTACACAAATAACAAATACTTGCAACCCAACGCGAAAGAGAGGTTGTCACGCTCTCTACGGTAATAAGATAGATTAGATAATGATAGGTAGGAGAGATAGATCTCTCAAGAACACGAAACAAATAGAGTAAATATGCAGCAATATTTTTTGGGGTTTTTGGTTTTGTAGATCTGAAAACAAAGATTGCAAAAACGTAGATCGGAAAGCAATATGATGGAAAAGTATACTCGGGGGCCGTAGGATTCACTAGTGGCTACTCTCATGAGTATAACACATGGTGGGAGAACAAATTACTGTTGGGCAATTGATAGAAAATCGAATATTCATAACGATATCCAAGGCTATGATCATTATATACGCATCACGTCCAAGATAAGTAGACCGACTCCTGCCTGCGTCCACCACTATTACTCCACACATTGACCGCTATCCAGCATGCATCTAGTGTATTAAGTTCATGGAAAAACGGAGTAATGCAATAAGAACGATGACATGATGTAGACAAGATCTATTCATGTAGTAATAGACCCCATCTTGTTATCCTTAATAGCAACGATACATGTGTGTCTTGCTGCAAATTCTATCACTGGGAAACAACACCGCAAGATCGAACCCATCACAAAGCACCTCTTCCCATGGCAATAATATTCATGGATATAAACTGATCATGAACTCAAAATTCATCAGATCCCAACAAACACACCGCAAAAGTTTACATCAAATAGATCTCCAAGAGACTATTGTATTAAGAATCATAAGAGAGAGAGAGAGAGAGAGGAAGCCATCTAGTTACTGCATGTGGACCCATAGGTCTATGGTGGACTACTCACGCATCGTCGGAGAGGCACCTATCATGAAGATGAAGCCCTCCGGGATGGTGTCTAGATTAGTTCTCGAGGTTTTGGAACTTGTAGCAGCTGGAATTGTGTTTTGTAGACTCCCCTAGGGTTTTTGGAATATTTGGGAATTATAGGCATCATAGGCGGTGGAGAGGGGTCCCGAGGAGGGCATAACCCACCATGGCGCGAGCAGGCCCCCCTGGCATGGCTTGGTGGCTTGTGGCCTCCTCGGCCCACTCCCCTGACACTTCTTTGGTCCATTGGGTGTCTTCTAGTCCAAAACAAATCTCCAAATAGTTTCGTCACGATTGGACTACGTAAAAAACAAGCAAAAACAACAACTGGCACTTTGGCACTATGTCAATAGGTTAGTGCCAAAAAATGATATAAAGTGGTAATTAAATGATGGTAAAACATCCAAGAATGATAATATAACAGAATGGAACAAGCAAAAATTATAGATACGTTGGAGACATATGAAATGATCACAATGTTAAAATTCAGGACTAACCTTGGGCATCGTCAAATCGCTTGTTCAGGCGTCCGAGCTCGTTCTTGCAGCTCTTAAGCTTCCGATTCATCTCTACCAAGTCTACGTCACTAGGGGCTATCGTCAAGGATGCGGCCTGCATAAGTAATTCACAAGTGACAAGCTCCTAAGTGTTCAGATTTCAAACCCTTTGTCCGGATGTTTTCTCCATTCTGACAAAGTCTTGGGTGTACCACGCATTCACAATAAAAACAATTGTGAGCAATCCACACTATTTGATACCCGAATGAGTTTTTCAAACTCATCCAGGTCTCGAGGGCTACTAAACATGGGGAATGAATATAAACACATCAATTAAGAATACTTTGTAAAAAGAAAATAACATTTGCATAGCTTAACTTGAAGACAGTTAGCAGACCGCCGAAAGCTTCCTTCAATCCATTGTCAACGGATTGAATGCCCTGCAATGACCTACCCAATAGGGCACGATGCTTTTTGGCGATGGAGGAGTCATTTAAACTCCCCAAGATCATAACTGTCCACCCAATCTAAGACCGCTCCATTACAGGCGGCTCCAGGCATGGTGGTGCGGTTTCTCCCCTCGGAGAAACCGGAGCAGACAACTCTAGAGGCTTGGAGGCCTCAGAAGTTGATTTGAAGGAAGGCCCGGGCTGGCCGAGACCTTCCTCTTTGTTCACCGAGAGGAATTCACCCTCCTATTCTTCGGTGGACGAGGTGTTAACCTCGCCCGGAATATCATCACCCCCGCCTCTTGTGTTCTGCTCGAGGAGGGTCCTGTGCGACACAACCTCCTCGGTGGCAAGGGGAAGGGAGTTATCAGATGCGGTACCGCTTTCCTATAGATCAGTAGGTGGAGAATCTCCCTCCGAGTCTTGATCGGTGGGGAGATCACGTAGGGGGCTTCATAGAAAACATATATACGACTCATTACAAAATCTTTGTAAGAGAAGTGGCATAGTCTCTGAATTCAT
Source organism: Hordeum marinum (assembly GCA_022496015.1). NCBI lineage: Eukaryota > Viridiplantae > Streptophyta > Magnoliopsida > Poales > Poaceae > Hordeum > Hordeum marinum. The sequence goes on from CM039675.1 coordinate 108,082,754, forward strand.
ACCTACGCACTTGGGGCTTGACTGCGAGGGTCCTTTGAGGGACCATCTCAAAGTTCTTGGACTCCTCTTCGGAGTCCAGAAAGTCTTCGAACAGGGCCACTTTGGGCCTACACGGTTTCTTCGAAGCATGGGGAGCTGGACCTCCTTCGATGTCTTCGAACGCCGCCCTTTTCTTGACGTGAGAGGAATAGATTTCCTCCCTGTCCCATTCCATCTCTCCTTCGAGAGTAGAAGGAGCATGATTCTCCCCGGATGTGGTATCTGGGAGGACCTTTGAGCGGAGACCCTCTTAGGTTTCCCTCTTCTCTTCTTTCTTCTCCTCTTTCTTCTCTTATTTCTTCTCCTCCTCCTCTTCGGCACCGCATACAACTTCTCGACCAGCATGGCTGTCAACAGAGGCGTCCTGGGGCCTTCGGGCAGCGGTGCCGGACAATTGATACACTGACATTTCTCTAGCCAGAACTATGGACACGGAGAAGATGGGAAATGAGAACCGTGTTAAAAGAAATATTCCAAATGTGAATAACAAAATATTACCGGTCCGGGGGGATTTGTCGCATCTATCCCGATATCATCATCTTCGATAGGCTAGGACTTCCGCGGCTTGAATAGCACCTTCCGTAGTTTCTCGTGGGTGGTGCGGAAGAATTGCCGCACTATTATAGGAACATCTGAAGTATGATCCCACATGGGGATAGACCGGAGCTGACAAGGGAGAGGTGGCACTGGAGCATGACCTGGACGACGTTGGGTAACCCAATCTTCTTCTCCACTAGGGCGGAGACGCACTTTTGTAGCGTCTTCACCTCAGTCGTGTTCCCCCAATCCAGCCCCTTCTCCGTCCATGATACCATTCTGGGGGGGATCTAAATCCAGGGGGTTCCGCCCATCCCTCTTCACTCGGCTCGGTGATGTAGAACCATTCCCACTGCCAGACCTTGACGGTGTCAATAAATGAACCGTCAGGCCATTGGACCAGGGGAAGCTTGCTTATCATCACTCCCCCACAGTCCGCTTGCTCACCTTGACAACCTTCGCCTTGAGGTTGAATACTTTCAGCCATAGACTGAAGTGGGGTTGGACCTCAAGAAAGGCTTAGCATAAAGTGATAAAGGAGGAAATATGCATAAAAGAATTGGGAGGGAGATCATGGAAATCTAATCCATAATAAAACATGAGATCCCTTGATACGTCTCCAACGCATATATAATTTATGAAGTATTCATGCCATGGTTACAATAATTCTATATGATTTAGGTATGATTTTATTAGAACTAACCCGGACTGACACTGTTTTCAGCAAAACTACCATGGTGTCGTTTTTTGTGCAGAAATAAAAGTTCTCGAAATGGGCTGAAAATTTAGTATGATTTTTTTGGACCATAAGAGACCCCTGAAGCATTGGAGTTGGGCTAGAAGAGTCACGAGGAAGCCACAAGCCAGGAGGGCATGGCCACCCCCCGCCGTGCCTGGGTGGCTTGCCGCCGCCTCGTGGCTCCCCCTTGATGTGAGACCGACGCCAAAAAATCCTATAAATATAGAAACCTCCGAAAAGAAACCTAGATCGGAAGTTCCGCCGCCGCAAACCTCCAGAGCCAGGAAAAACCAATCGAGAGCCTGTTCCGGCACCCTGCAGGAGGGGGAAACCATCATCGTAGGCCATATTCGTCATCCTGACGCTCTCCATGATGAGGAGGGAGTATTTCACCCTCGGGGCTGAGGGTATGTACCATTAGCTATGTGTTTGATCTCTCTCTCTCGTGTTCTTGAATGGTACGATCTTGATGTACCGCGAGCATTATTGATCTAGACGAACCATATGGAGTTTTCCCCTCTCTATCTTCTTGTGATGAATTGAGTTTTCCCTTTAAAGTTTTCTTATCGGATTGAGTCTTTAAGGATTTGAGAACACTTGATGTATGTCTTGCGATGGGATATATGTGGTGACAATGGGATGTTCTATTGATCCACTTGATGTATGTTTTGGTGATCAACTTGTGGGTTCCGTGACCTTGGGAATCTATGCATAGGGGTTGGCACATGTTTTCGTCTTGAATCTCTGGTAGAAACTTTGGGGCACTCTTTGAAGTTCTTTGTGTTGGATTGAACATGATGAATCTGAAATTGTGTGATGCATATTGTATAATCAAGCCTATGGGTACTTGTGGTGACATTGGAGTATCTAGGTGAAATTAGGGTTTTGGTTGATGTGTATCTTAAGGTGTTATTTTAGTACGAACTCTAGGGCTGTTCGTGATACTTATAGGGATAGCTCATAAGATTGATCGGAAAAGATAAATTTGAGGTGGTTTCGTACCCTACAATAATTTATTTGTTAGTTCTCCGCTATTTATGACTTTGGAGTGAACTCTTTGTCACACGAGAGGTATTTACATAAGATTCAACTATGTTAGTATTGTTGAGAGAAATTGCCCTAGTGAAAGTATGAACCCTAGGCCTTGTTTCTAAGCATTGCAATAACTTTTGTGATCACTTTTGTCAATAGTTACCTTGATTTTTTTATATTTCCAGATTACAAAAAACCTATATCTACCATCCATATTGCACTTGTATCACCATCTCTTCGTTGAACTAGTGCACCTATACAATTTGCCATTGTATTGGGTGTGTTAGGGACACAAGAGATTTATTGTATTTTATTGCAAGGTTGTTTGAGAGAGACCATCTTCGTCCTATGCCTCCCACTAATTGATAAACCTTAGGTCATCCACTTGAGGGAAAATTGCCACTGTCCTACAAAACTCTGCGCTTGGAGGCCCAACACGAGTCTACAAGAAGAAGGTTGCGTAGTAGACATTACCCCTCACAAAGGGGTCGAGGGAAAACCTAGACCCCAGAGAAAGTGGGGGATGAACACCACCCTTCCGCCTACTTGGGGTGGGGCCACCACGTGGTTCCTCTTCGGGGCACGGTGAACTATGTTCGCTGACAAGTAGCCGATGCCCTTCAACTCCAAGATGTCCTTCTCAGTGACACAAGAGGCCTCCCACTTGCCCTTAGAGCTTGCTCTAGCCATGGACGGATTGCAAGAGAGGTTGGAGGAGTTTGGGGGAGAATAGAGCTTAGAAGCTTAGAGCGCGGAAGGTCAGAGGAGTCAACAACAATGGTAGATCTAAGAGGTGTACAAAGGTGACGGTGGTTGTTCCCTTTTTATAAGCCGTAGAAATACCAAAAGTCCCTCTACTGCACCTTGAACCCCGCCATTTCTTGTCGAGTCGTGCAGTTATGCGTGCATGGGATAACCCAAAGTCATAAACCCAATCCCCAGAAAGGCGGAGCATGATATCCATATTGACAGAACATGCCAATGAAAAATGAAAACTGCCTTGAGCCACGAATCGAGTTTTCATATCTGGACAACATTAGTGACCAGCAACAACCTTTGGTTAAAAGTTGTCAGAAGGAAAACATTGCTCATGTTTGGGCGGTTAGCCTTCCAGGCTAAGTCATGTATGAGGCCCGAAAGACAAGGATGTTTTCGGCGGCTGAACTATCATCGGATGAATCTGATTAGGGGAAGAACTCACCTCGCAAAGCCAGAGACTGCAAACACGAGAGGTCAATGGGAATCTGGACTTCGACATTGGAGGTCAGTTCAGGGGATACTGAGGGAGTCCTGGATTATGGGGTCCTCGGGTTGCCGGCCTATTTCTATGAGACGGATAGTGGGTCACCTTGTCATTGTCAATAAAGGCCTGAACACTGTGATGTCGTAGCCACGATGGAAACCTTCCAAGACTGTGACGTGAACTCCAAGGATATGATGATTCATTTGGCATATTCTTATTCTGGTGTAACCGACATTGTACAACCCTAGGAACCCTTAGTGTCTATATAAACCAGGGGGTCTTAGTCCATAAGGCGAGTTAAGCTCATTACTTCTAAGGTTTAGACCACATCATACGATCTTGAGGTAGATCAACTATGTACTCGGTATTCCATCATCAATACAAAACACAACATGACATAGGGTTTTACCTCCATTAAGAGGGCCCAAACCTAGGTAAACACTGTCTCCCATGTCTCATGTAACCCATCGATCCAAGACCCACAGTTCGGTACCTCCTACCATAGTCTGTCGGTTTTGACACCGACACTCATGAGATAACAATGTGTCAATATCATTCAGTTTAGTGAGGTGTGCCACAACAGTTTCAGTTTCATAACCATGGAAAGGATCATATTCTACTATACCGATTAACTCGGGATCAACGGAGAATTCATAATCATTATCAGCAACACATATAGGATAAGTAGCAAATTTAGGATCATGTTTCATTTTCTCCATCATAGATATTTTTTTCTAGTTTCATAGCAACTTTCTCAAATCATCTCTATCATTACAAGCAATAAAATCTATAGCTATTTGCCCATCCCTAACATAACCCTCAGGTACATTAGGCAAATCATATCTATTAGGAGAGCTGAGCTATTTCCCCATCCCTACCTCCCCTCTTCTTAGAGGGTATGATCTTGGTTCTAGTATCTATCGGATTCTTCATAGTGGAAATTGGATATCCTCAAGTGAACACAATAAATAGAGTTATTCTCCCTTGCAACAACGCTCGAAAATAGTCTTGATAACCCACAAGTATAGGGGATTGCAACAGTCTTTGTGGGTAGTATTACACCTTGATTTATTGATTTGACACAAGGCGAGCCAAAGAATATTTATTGGTCTTAGTAGACAAGTTGGTCAATTCAACCACACGTGGGATATCTCTCTACAACAAGGATTTAGTAGCACAACAAAATAGTAACGGTAACAACAACAGTTTTGTAGTGATTGTAACAGTAGCAACAATAATAGTATCTTAGCAAGATTCAGTATACGAAAAGTATAGGCACATGGACCAGTGATGGATAATGATTTCGATGACATCAATCATGTAACAGTTACACACTAGAGCGACACAGAACTAGTTCCAATTCATCAATGTAATGTAAGCATGTATTTTGTATATAGTCATACGTGCTTGCGATAAGAACTTGCATGACATCTTTTTTCCTACCCTCCCGTGTTAGCGGGGTCTATAAGGAAATCTAAGGGATATTAACTCCTCCTTTTAATAGAGAATCAGAACAAAGCACTAACACATGGTGAATACATGAACTCCTCAAACTACATCAATCATTGGAAAGAATCCCAATTATTGTCACCTTGGGGTATGCAGATCATGACGCGTAATAGGTGCGTACAACTTGCAAGATAGGATTCAACACACTCTCATAATTATGAAACATAATAGGTTTAGATCTAAAATCATGGCACTCGGGCCTTGGCGACAAACATTAAGCATAGTAAAGTCATAGCAACATCAATCTCCCAACATAGTGGGTACTAGGGATCAAGACCTATCATAATAACTTGATTACATGATCAATCTCATCTAATCCCATCACCGTCTACCAAGCCTACAAAGGAATTACTCAATCCCGATTGTGAGCAACATGGAATTGGTGATAGAGAAGGTTTGGTGATGACAAAGGCGACGAATCCCCCTCCCCGGAGCCCCAAACGGACTCTAGATCACCCCTCCCAAGGAAAAACAGGAGGTGGTGGCAGCTCCATCTCGTAAAATGGGATGAGAACTTCTCTCCTATTTTTTCTCCGTAGTTATGAATTTATAGGACTGAAATTAGGGTCGGAGGAGCCATGAGGTGGCCCCAAGCCATCAGGGTTCTCCTATGGAATGGGCGCACCCTGTTGGCTTGGCACTAACAGGTGGCCCCCCTCGGTGGGTCTTCACTCCAATAATTATTATATTTCCTAGAAAAAATCCAGAAAACATTTCGTCCGATTCCAATAACTTTTGTTTCCCCACAAAAACAAGACCATGGAAGTTCTGCTGAAAACAACGTCAATCCTGGGTTAGTTTCATTCAAATCATGAAAATTAGAGTCCAAAACAAGAGCAAAAGTGTTTGGACAAGTAGGTATGTTTGGAACATATCACCCTACCTTCCAGAGCATAATGATGCTCATCATGTTGCTCAAAACATGAATGAGAGGAAGGTTATTATCATATTCCCTGTTCATGATAAATGTTTATTATCCATGCTAGAATTGTATTGACCGGAAACTTAAATGCATGAGTGAATATAGGAATAACACAGTGTCCCTAGTGAGCCTCTAGTAGACTAGCTCATTGATCAAAGATGTTTAAGGTTTCATAACCATAGACATGAGTTGTCATTTGATAATGGGATCCCATCATTAGGAGAATCATTTGATGGACAAGACCAAACCGTAAGTCGATCGTATTGCTAACTTTATGGCTACTACTTTCTATATGTCAGGTATCTATTCCTAAGACGATGAGATCATGCAACTCCCTAACACCGAAGGAATGCCTTGTGTGAATGAAATATCACTTCCTAACTCGATGATCATAAAGGTGCTCTACAGGTATTTCCGAGGGTGTCTATTGGGTTTGTTAGAAATATGCACTAGAGGCAATAAATAAAGTGTTTATTATTATATTTCCTTGTTCATGACAATCGTTTATTATCCATGCTATAATTGTACTGATTGGAAACACATTACATGTATGGGTAAATAGACAACACTTTGTCCCTAGTATGCCTCTAGTGAACTAACTCGTTGGTTAAACATGGTCAAGGTTTCCTAGACATTGACATGTGATGTCATTTGATAACGGGATCACATCATTAGGAGAACGATGTGATGGATAAGACCCAAACTACAAACGTAGCATATGATTGTGTTAGTTTATTGCTATTGTTTTCTGCATGTCAAGTATATGTTTCTATGACCATGAGATCATGCAAATCAGGGACACCGGAAGAGTGCCTTGTGTGTATCAAACATCGCAACGTAACTGGGTGACTATAAAGGTGCTCTATAGGTATCTCCAAGGGTGTCTGTTGGGTTGGCATGGATCAAGACTAGGATTTGTTACTCGTGTGACAGAGAGGTATCTCAGGGCCCACTCGAAAATACAACATCACAATAAGCCTTGCAAGAAATGTGACTAAGTGTTAGTCATGGGATCTTGTATTACAGAACGAGTAAAGATACTTGCCGGTAATAAGGTTGAAATAGGTATGGAGATACCGAAGAACAAAGGGAACATCATACGGGATTAACTGAATCCTTGACATAGAGGTTCGACCGATAAAGATCTTCGTAGAATATGTAGGAACCAATATGGTCATCCAGGTCCTGCTATTGGTTATTGACTGTAGAGGTGTCTCGGTCATGTCTGCATAGTTCTTCAACCCGCAGGGTCTGCACACTTAAGGTTTGGTGATGTTTCGGTAGTATAGAGTTGTGCATGGTGGTGACTGAAGGTTGTTTGGAGTCCCATATGAGATCACGGATGTCACGAGGAGCTCCGAAATGGTCCGAAGGTAAAGATTGATATATAGGAATTCCTATTTTGGTCGCCGAAAAAGTTTCGGGCTCATCGGTAGTGTACCGGGAGTGCCGGTAGTGTACCGGGAGACCATTGGGAGGGATATTTCGGCCCAAGAGGCTACATGGGCTGTGGGAGAGTGAATACCAGCCCTTAGTGGGCTGGTGGAAGTCCCACACAAGGCCCATGCAGCTGGGAAGAAAATCCCAAAGAGAAAAAGGTGGAAAAAGGCAAAAAGGCCAAAATAAGGAGGAGTCCTAGTCCTACTAGGATTGGAGGAGGAATGCTCCTCTCCTCTTGGTTCGGCCGAAGCCTAGATGGCTTGGCCCTTGGGCAAGCCTCCTCCTCTCTTCCTCTTATATATACTAGAGGTTTTAGGATTTTTGCACTAGATTTTTGAGCCACGTGCTACCCGTTCCTCTAGTGCATAGCTTCTCCTCTAGATTGATTTTCTAGAGTGCTTAGGCGAAGCCCAGCCGGAATTGCTCCACCACCATCGCCGCGACGCCGTAACGCTTCCGAAGAACTCTTCTACCTCTCCGCTCCCTCTTGCTGGATCAAGAAGGCGGCAATTGTCATCGAGCTATACGTGTGCTGAACGCGGAGGTGCCGTCCGTTCGGTACATGATCGGAACGGATCGTGATTGGATCACGGGATGCTCGATGATTTGGATCGCGAAGACGTTCGACTACACCAACTGTGTTTCTCAAAGCTTCCCGCTTAGCGATCTACAAGGGTATGTAGATCCACTCTCCCTCTCATATATGCTCATCACCATGGATAGGTCTTGCGTGAGCGTAGGAATTTTTTTGTTTCCCATGGGACATTCCCCAACAGTGGCATCATGAGCTAGGTCTATGTGTAGATGAGATCTCGAGTAGAACACAAAGAGTTTTTTGAGTTGATGCTTAGATTGCTTCCTCCCTTGGTCATGTTTTGGTTCAGCGGTATTGTGGGATGAAGCGGCCCGGACCAACATTACTCGTACACTTACGAGAAACCGGTTCCCTCAACTGCAACTTGATGCAAAAGATGGCTGGCGGGTGGCAGTTTCTCCTACTTTAGTTTGATCGGATTTGACAAAGGCGGTCCTTGAGAAGGTTGAAAAGCAACTTATGTATCATCGTTGTGGTTTATGCATAGGTGAGAATTGTTCTTGCTAGATAGCCGTAGCAGCCACGTAAAAAATGCAACAACAATTAGAGGACGTCTAACTTGTTTTTGCAGGGTGTTTTGTGATGTGATATGGCCAATTACATGATGTGATATATGTGATGTATGAGATGATCATGTGTTGTATAGAATATCATGACTTGCATGTTGATGAGTACGGCAACCGACAGGAGCCATAGGGTTGTCTTTAATTATTGTATGATCTGCGTGTCAATCATTAAGCGCTATGTAATGCTTTACTTTATCGCTAAACGGTAGCAATAGTAGTACAAGCATGATGGGAGCGACAACCCCGATGGCGACACTTTGATGGAGATCAAGATGATGGAGATCATGGTGTCGTGCCGGTGACGATGGAGGTCATGCCGGTGCTTTCAATATGGAGATCAAAAGCACAAGTTCATGGCCATATCATGTCACTTATGATTTGCATGTGATGTTAATCCTTTTATGCACCTTGTTTTGCTTAGGACGACGGTAACATTATAAGGTCATCCCTCACTTAAATTTCAAGATGAATTGTGTTCTCCCCGAGTGTGCACCATTGCGAAAGTTTGTCGTGTCGAGACACCACGTGATGATCGGGTGCGATAGACTCTACGTTCACATACAACGGGTGCAAGCCAGTGTTGCACATGCAGAACACTCGGGTTGAACTTGAAGAGCCTAGCATGTACAGACATGGCCTTGGAACACAAGAGACCAAAAGGTCGAACATGAGTCATATAGTAGATATGATCAACATGATGATGTTCACCATTGAAACCACCTCAACTCATGTGATGATCGGACTTGAGTTGGTGAATTTAGATCATGTGACACTCATATGACCCGAGGGGTGTCAATTTGAGTGGGAGCTTTAGTAATTTGATTAACTAAACTCATTATCTTGAACAATAGTCTAAGTAACCTTTGCATATTTATGTTGTAGATCAATGGCTCGCCCAGTAGCACCCCTGAATTTTAATGCGTTCCTGGAAAGCTAAGATGAAAGATGATGGAAGTAACTTTGTTGACTGGGCCCGTAATCTGAGGATTATCCTCACGGCTTCCCAGAAATCATATGTCCTTGATGCACCTCTTGGTGACCAAGCAGAAGACATGTCATCCGAAGACGTTAAGAACGCTTGGGAGGCACGTTCTGGAGATTACTCAATAGTTCAATGCGCAATATTGTATGGCTTAGAACCGGGACTTCAAAGACGTTTTGAACGTCATGGAGCATATGAGATGTTCCAGGAGTTGAAGTTTATCTTTCAGAAGAATGCCCGAATCGATAGGTATGAGACCTACGATAAGTTCTATGCTTGCAAGATGGAGGAGAACGGGACTATCAGTGAACATATACTCAAAATGTCTGGGTATTCGACTCGTCTAGCGGAGTGGGAATTTCCCTTATGCCAGAGGCAATCACTGACAGAGTTCTTCAATCACTACCACCTAGTTACAAGAGCTTTGTGATGAACTATAACATGCACGGGATGAACAAGTCAGTCGCCAAGCTGTTTGTGATGCTAAAAGTCGCTGAGTCTGAAATCCAGAAAGAAGATCAAGTGTTGATGGTCAAAAAAACCACTAGTTTCAAGAAGAATGGCAAGGGCAAGGGCAAGGCCAAGAAGGGCAAAACCAAGAAGGATGGCAAATGAGTTGCTACTCCTGTAAAGAAGCCCAAGCATGGACCCAAGCCAGAAACTGAGTGTTTCCATTGCAAGGGAACTGGTCACTGGAAGCAGAACTGCCCCAAGTACCTGGCTGGCAAGAAGGCGACCAATGACAAACAAGGTATATATGATATACATGTTATTGATGTGTACCTTACTAGCTCTTGTTGTAGTGCCTGGGTATTTGATACCGGTTCGGTTGCTCATATTTGCAACTCAAAACTGGAACTACGGAATAGACGAAGGCTGGCAAAGGATGAAGTGATGATGCGCGTGGGAAATGGTTCCAAGGTTGATGTGATCACCGTCGACACGCTCTCTCTTCGATTACCATCGGGATTAGTGATGAACCTGAATAATTGTTATTTCGTGCCTGCGTTAAGCATGAACGTTATATCCGGATCTTGTTTATTGTGAGATGGTTACTCATTTAAACCAGAGAATAAAGGTTGTTCTATTTGTATGAGTAATATCTTTTATGGTCATGCACCCAATGTGAGGGGTTTATTCATATTGAAACTTGATAGTGATGATACACATGTTCATAACATTGATGCCAAAAGATGTAGAGTTGATAATGATAGTACCACTTTCTTGTGGCACTGCTATTTAGCTCATATTGGTGTAAAATGCATGTGGAAGCTCCATGCTGATGGATTTTTGGAGTCACTTGATTTTGAATCACTTGACACATGTGAACCATGCCTCATGGGCAAGATGACTAAAACGCCGTTCTCTGGAACAATGGAACGGGCAAATGACTTATTGGAAATCATACATACTGATGTGTGCGGTCCAATGAATGTTATAGCGCGTGGTGGATATCGTTATTTTCTCACCTTCACTGATGACTTAAGTAGATATGGGTATATTTACTTAATGAAATACAAGTCTGAAACATTTGAAAAGTTCAAGCAATTTCAGAGTGAAGTTGAGAATCATCGTAACAAGAAGATTAAATTCCTGCGATCTGATCAAGGAGGTGAATATCTGATTTATGAGTTTGGCAGTCACTTAAGACTGTGTGGAATTGTTTCACAGTTGACACCGCCTAGAACACCACAGCGTAATGGTGTGTCCCAACGTCGTAATTGAACCTTATTAGATATGGTGCGTTCTATGATGTCTCTTGCGGATTTGCCACTATCATTTTGGGGTTATGCATTAGAGAGAGCTGCATTCACTTTAAATAGGGCACCATCGAAATCCATTGAGACGACGCCATATGAACTATGGTTTGGCAAGAGGCCAAAGTTGTAGTTTCTTAAAGTTTGGGGATGTGATGTTTATGTCAAAAAGATTCAGCCTGAAAAGCTGGAACCCAAAGCGGAGAAATGATTCTTCATAGGATACCTGAAAGAGATAGTTGGGTATACCTTCTATCTCAGATCTGAAGGCAAAGTGGTTGTCGCTAAGAATGGAACATTTCTTCAGAAAGAGTTTCTCTCGAAATAATTGAGTGGGAGGAAAATAAAGCTTGATGAGGTTATTGAACCTTTACTTCAACCAGAGAGTAGCGCAACACAGAAAGATGTTTCTATGGAGCCTACGACAGTTGAAGAGGAATTTAATGATGATGATCATGAAACTTCGCATCAAGTTACTATTGAACCTCGTAGGTCGACAAGGGCGCGTACAGCTCCTAAGTGGTACGACAACCCTGTCTTGGAGGTCATGTTGTTGGACAACAACGAACCTACGAGATATGGAGGAGCGGTGATGGGCCCGGATTCGAAGAAATGGTTAGAGATCATGAAATCCGAGATGGGATCCACGTATGAAAACAAAGTATGGACTTTGGAAGTATTATCTGAAGGGCGAAAGGCCATTCAGAACAAATGGATCTTTAAGAAGAAGAGGGACGCGGACGGTAATGTCACCGTCTATAAAGCTTGACTTGTGGCAAAGGGTTTTTCACAAGTTCAAGGAGTTGACTATGATGAGACATTCTCACCCGTAGCGATGCTTAAGTCTGTCAGAATCATGTTGGCAATAGCTGCTTATTTTGACTATGAAATTTGGCAGATGGATGTCAAAACAGCGTTCCTCAATGGTTTCCTTGACGAAGAGTTGTATATGATGCAACCAGAAGGTTTTGTCGATCCAGAGAATGCTGACAAAGTTTGCAAACTCCAGCAATCCATTTATGGGCTGGTGCAAGCATCTCGGAGTTGGAATAAGCACTTTGATTAGGTGATCAAAGCATTTGGGTTTATACAAGTTTATGGCGAAGCTTGTATTTACAAGAAAGTGAGTGGGAGCTCTATAGCGTTTATAATATTATATGTGGATGCGATATTGGTGATTGAAAACAATATAGAAATGCTGGAAAGCGTGAAGTAATATTTGAACAAGAGTTTTTCAATGAAGGACCTAGGAGAAGCTGCTTTCATATTAGGCATTAAGATCTATAGAGATAGATCGAGATGCTTAATAGCACTTTCACAGAGCACATACCTTGATAAAGTTTTGAAGAAGTTCAAAATGGATCAGTCCAAGAAGGGGTTCTTGCCTGTGTTACAAGGTGTGAAGTTGAGTAAGACCCAATGCCCAATGACTGCACAAGATAGAGAAAAGATGAGTGTCATCCCTATGCTTCAGCCATAGGCTCTATCATGTATGCAATGCTATGCACAAGACCCGATGTCAGCCTTGCCATAAGTATGGCCAGAAGGTTTCAAAGTGATCCTGGAATGGAGCACTGGGCGGCGGTCAAGAATATCCTTAAGTACCTAAAAAGGACTAAGGAAATGTTTCTCGTTTATGGAGGTGATGAAGAGCTCGTCGTAAAGGGTTACGTCGATGCAAGCTTTGACACTGATCCGGATGACTCTAAGTCACAAACCGGATACGTATTTATTCTTAGTGGGGGAGCGGTAAGCTGGTGTAGTTCCAAGCAAAGAGTGGTAGCCGATTCTACGTGCGAAGCGGAGTACATCGCAGCCTCGGAGGCAACAAAGTAAGGTGTCTGGATGAAGAAATTCATGAAAGATCTTGGAGTAGTGCCTAGTGCACTGAATCCAATGAACCTGTTCTGTGACAACACTGGTGCCATTGCTCTGGCCAAGGAGCCAAGGTTTCACAAGAGGACCAGACACATAAAGCGACGCTTCAACTCCATCCATGATTACATCGAGGAAAAGGACATAAATATTTGCAAAGTGCACACAGATCTGAATGTTGTAGACCCGTTGACTAAACCTCTTCCAAGGGCTAAACATAATCAACACCAGAACTGCATGGGTGTTCGATTCATTACAATGAAATCACATAGTGATGTGAACTAGATTATTGACTCTAGTGCAAGTGGGAAATTGTTGGAAATATGCCCTAGAGGCAATAAATAAAGTGTTTATTATTATATTTCCTTGTTCATGATAATCGTTTATTATCCATGCTATAATTGTATTGATTGGAAACACATTACATGTGTGGGTAAATAGACACACTTTGTCCCTAGTATGCCTCTAGTGAACTAACTCGTTGGTCAAAGATGGTCAAGGTTTCGTAGACATTGACGTGTGATGTCATTTGATAATAGGACCACATCATTAGGAGAATGATGTGATGGACAAGACCCAAACTACAAATGTAGCATATGATCGTGTCAATTTATTTCTATTGTTTTATGCATGTCAAGTATATGTTTCGATAACCATGAGATCATGCAACTCACGGACACCGGAAGAGTGCCTTGTGTGTATCAAACGTCGCAACGTAAGTATCTCCGAGGTTTTCTGGTTGGTTGGCATGGATCAAGACTAGGATTTGTTACTTCGTGTGACGGAGAGGTATCTCAGGGCCCACTAGGTAATACAACATCACAACAAGCCTTGCAAGCAATGTGACGAAGTGTGAGTCATAGGATCTTGTATTACAGAACGAGTAAAGAGACTTGCCGGTAACGAGGTTGAACTAGGTATGAAGATACCGACGATCGAATATCGGGCAAGTAACATACCGAAGAACAAAGGGAACATCATACGGGATTAACTGAATCCTTGACATAGAGGTTCGACCGATAATGATCTTCGTAGAATATGTAGGAACCAATATGGGCATCCAGGTCCCGCTATTGGTTATTGACCGTAGAGGTGTCTCGGTCATGTCTACATAGTTCTTGAACCCGCAGGGTCTGCACACTTAAGGTTTGGTGACGTTTTGGTAGCATAGAGTAATGCATGGTGGTGACCGAAGATTGTTTGGAGTCCCAGATGAGATCCTGGACATCACGAGGAGCTCCGGAATGGTCCGGAGGTAAAGATTAATATATAGGAAGTCCTATTTTGGTCGCCGGAAAAGTTTCGGGCTCATCGATAGTGTACCAGGAGTGCCGGTAGTGTACCGGGAGACCATCGGGAGGGATATTTCGACCCAAGAGGCTACATGGGCTGTGGGAGAGTGAATACCAACCCTTAGTGGGCTGGTGGAAGTCCCACACAAGGCACATGCGTCTGGGAAGAAAACCCCAAAGAGAAAAAGGTGGAAAAAGGCAAAAAGGCCAAAATAAGGAGGAGTCCTAGTCCTACTAGGATTGGAGGAGGAATCCTCCTCTCCTCTTGGTTCGGCCGAAGCCTAGATGGCTTGGACCTTGGGCCAAGCCTCCTCCTCTCTTCCTCTTATACATACTAGTGGTTTTAGGGTTTTTGCACTTGATTTTTCAGCCACATGCTACCCGTTCCTCTAGTGCATAGTTTCTCCTCTAGATCGGTTTTCTATAGTGCTTAGGCGAAGCCCTGCCGGAATTGCTCCACCACCATCGCCGCGGCGCCATCACGCTGCCGGAAAACTCGTCTACCTCTCCGCTCCTTCTTGCTGGATCAAGAATGTGGAGATCATCATCAAGCTGTACGTGTGCTGAACACGGAGGTGTCGTCCATTCGGTACTTGATCGGGACGGATCGTGATTGGATCGTGGGACGCTTGGTGATTTGGATCGCGAAGATGTTCGACTACACCAACCATGTTTCTTAACGCTTCCCGCTTAGAGATCTACAAGTGTATGTAGATCCACTTTCCCTCTCATAGATTCTCATCTCCATGGATAGGTCTTGCGTGAGCATAGGAATTTTTTTGTTTCCCATGCGACGTTCCCCAACAGGGTTGACATGGATCGAGACTGGTATTTGTCACTTTTTAGGACAGAGAGGTATCTCTGGGCCCTCTTGGCAATACAACGTCACAAGAAGCTTGCAAGCAATGTTGCTAAGGAGTTAGTCACAGGATCTTGTATTGCGGAATGAGTAAAGACTTGCGGGTAACGAGATTGAGTAAGTATGGAGATACCAACAATCGAATCTCACACAAGTAACAGACAGATGAAAAAAGGGAAATGCATATGGGATTGACTGAATCCTTCGCATCGTGTTTCGACCGATGAAGATCTTCATAGAATATGTAGGAACCAATATGGGCATCCAGGTCCAACTATTTCTTATTAACCGGAGAGATGTCTCAGTCATGTATGCATGACTCTCGAACCCTGAGGGTCCGCACGCTTAACGTTCAATGACGATATAGTATTTTGAGTTATTTATGTTGGTGACTGAATGTTGTTCGGATTCCCGGATGACATACCGGCCATGAAGAGGAGCTCCAAAATGGTCCGGAGGTAAATATTCATATATGTGAAGCTGGTATTCGGGTTCCGGAATAGTTCCTGGACTTGCTGGTTTTATGTCGGGGATGCCAGAAGGGTTTTGGGGGTCCACTGGGGAGGTCCACCTGCCCCGTAGGGCACCATGGGTTGAGAGGGCTGTCTCACCAGCCCCTAGTGGGTGGGTGCCCCCACCTCCCAAGGTTCCATGCGGCCAAGGGTGGGAACCCTAGGGTGGTAGCCACCCCCCTTACCTTGGCGGGCAAGGCAGCCCCCTAGGGCCCCGTCACCAACTCTAGGGAAACCCTAGGGCGGCCGACCTCCCCCTTGGCGCTATATAAAGTAGAGGATAGGGAGGGAAGCCACACCCCAAGCCAAAGGCTCAACCCTTCCTCTCTCTCCCTATCCCGTTTTCTCCTCCGATCGCGTCTACGACACCGCTTGGCGAAGCCCTGCTGAGATTGCTCCACCACCACCGCCACGCCATCGTGCTGCCGGAGAACTCATCTACCACTCCGCCCTTGCTCACTGTATCGAGGTGGCGGAGGCTTCATGGAGTTGCACGTGTGCCGAACGCAGATGTGTCATTCGTTCGGTGCTAGATCGGGACGGATCACGAATGGATCGTGAAGACGTACGACTACACCAACCGCATTTTAACGCTTCCACTTAGCTATCTACAAGGGTATGTAGATACACTCCTCCTCTCGTAGCTATGCAACTCCATGGATAGGTCTTGCGTCTCCGTCGGAATTTTTTGATTTTCCATGCAATGTTCCCCAACAGTGGCATCATGAGCTAGGTCTATGCATAGATGATATGCATGAGTAGAACATAAAGTGTTTGTGGGCATTGATGTTCAAATTTCATACCTCCCTAGTCATATCTTGACTTAGTGGTATTGTGGGATGAAGCAGCTCAGACCAACCTTACTTGTCCTCGCACAAGAGACCGGTTCCATCGACTGGCATGCAACTTGTTTACATAAAGGTGGCTGGCGGGTGTCTGTCTCTCCCACTTTAGTTGAATCATATTCGAGGAAGGCGGTCCTTGTAGAAGGTTAAAAGGCAACTTGATTATCGCAGTCGTGGCTTTGGGTTGGTAAGAATGGTTCTTGCTAGTTGCCCATAGCAGCCACGTAAAACTTGCAAAAACAAAGTAAAGGACGTCTTACTTGTTTTTGTAGGGTATGTTGTGATGTGATATGTCCAATACGTGATTTCATATATGATATGTATGAGACGATCATGTTTTATAATAATTTTCACGACTAGCATGTCGATGAGTACGGCAACTGGCAAGAGCCATGGGGTTGTCTTTAATTTATCTTATGCCAATTGGCTTTACCTTATCGCTATGAGTTAGTAATACTTGTAGAAGAAATAACTGGCACGACAACCACATGACAACAAGATGATGGAGATTATGATGATGGATATCATGGTGTCATGCAGGTAACGATGGAGATCAAAAGCACAAGGTGATGATGGCCATATCATGTCACTTATTTGATTTGCATGTGATGTTTATATTTTTATGCATCTTATTTTGCTTAGGACGGTGATAGCATTATAAGATGAACCCTCACTAAATTTCAAGATAAAATTTGTTCAGCCGAAGTGTGCACCGTTGCGAAAGTTTGTCATTTCGAAGCACCTCATGATGATCAGGTGTGCTAGACTCTTCGTTCACATACAACGGGTGTAATCCAACTTTGCACATGTAGAATACTTGGTGCCGGGGCACGATGCACTCGATCACCTATGGGGGCACGAGCCCCTTTGTGGTTCGATAGGGGCGAGGTCGTATGCACAAAGAGTGGAGGTAGTCAAGCAACATGACGATGAGACATTGGTGGTTTACCCAGGTTCGGGCCGCTAAGAAGCGTAAAACCCTACTCCTACTTTGGTGGAATGATTGGAGGATCACGAAGCACACGCAGTGCTCAAACCCGGCAAGGGTTGCCTTCGGGGGAGCTGCTACGTGAGTACAAGTGTCCAAAAGTCTGAATCTTTAGCTATGTTGTCTTGGGCCTCCTTTTATAGCTCAAGGGGCAACCACAGTGGTAAAGCAGAAATTACATGGTGATTAGATAGCCAACAGTGCTATCATACCTAACTTTGGCACTTAGGACAGAATGACATAAATGCTAATCTAGGTGGCGTGCGGGGATGCATTCCCGACAGGCTTGTACCACCGCTTTATCGAACTAATACACCACATCTTGACACGCCTCTGGAAGGGTGTCCAGGGGCATAATCTGTCTTCCAGCGCATCGCCACGTGCTTAGCGAGAGCCACTTAGCCACCTGGGGGCTCGACAACGCGTCGACAAGTGACTGGCATTGCGATACGATGGAGTGGTGGCTGATCGGCTTGCACGTGCCGAGGGATGGCTTGTCGGGTCTTCTTGAAGAAATGTGTGACTCGGTCCCTGACAAGCACCGGGGACATGGCAGGCACAGTCCAGGTCCGTCTTGGCCGTTGCATTACCTTGCCGGTGTTGCTTAGCCGGCGTAGGTCGCTTCTACCGGAGTCTTGGATCTGGATGCTGGTTCGGTTTGTACTTGTGCTAATGGGTTCTGCTACTACTGCATGTGCATAAGTCAAGGGCACTAGGTACCCTAGTCCTAGTGCACCGACAGGAGCCCTTGGGTCTGGCCCAAACGCGCTCTCCCAACACCGTTGGGTCAGGCCAAAATTTTATGCACGGGCGCACAATGTGAGGGAGTAACTGCCAACTTTCAAGTCAGCACTTACCCACTAACTCAGGCCGTTTCTGCCATGCACACCGCATGCATTGGAGGGAGTTTGCGGTGGGTGTGCATGGCTTAAAGGCATGGGAGTGGCAGGAACTGCAGCGCCAGGGATTGGAGCAATGGGACGGTTACCTATGCACCCGTGATCATGGGTAGTGGGATTAGTGGAGATGGGCGGCCGCCTTGGAGTGGAGGAGGGCCAGCCCTGTGCCCTTTATTGGAAATATGCCCTAGAGGCAATAATAAAATGGTAATTATTGTATTTCCTTGTTCATGATAATTGTCTATTGTTCATGCTATAATTGTGTTAACCGAAAACCGTAATGCATGTGTGAATACATAGACCATAACATGTCCCTAGTGAGCCTCTAGTTGGCTAGCTTGTTGATCAATAGATGGTCATGGTTTGATGACCATGGACATTGGATGTCATTGATAATGGGATCACATCATTAGGAGAATAATGTGATGGACAAGACCCAATCCTAAGCATAGCACAAGATCGTGTAGTTCGTCTGCTAAAGCTTTTCCAATGTCAAGTATCGTTTCCTTAGACCATGAGATTGTGCAACTCCCGGATACTGTAGGAATTCTTTGGGTGTGCCAAACGTCACAACATAACTGGGTGGCTATAAATGTGCACTATGGGTATCTCTGAAAGTGTCTATTGGGTTGGCACGAATCGAGACTGGGATTTGTCACTCCGTATGACGGAGAGGTATCTCTGGGCCCACTCGGTAAGACATCATCATAATGATCTCAATGTGACTAAGGAGTTAGACACGGGATGATGTATTATGGAACGAGTAAAGAGACTTGCCGGTAACGAGATTGAACAAGGTATAGGGATACCGACGATCGAATCTCGCGCAAGTATCATACCGGTAGACAAAGGGAATTGCATACGGGATTGATTGAATCCCTGGCATCGTGGTTCATCCGATGAGATCATCGTGGATCATGTAGGAGCCAACATGGGTATCCAGATCCCGCTGTTGGTTATTGACCGGAGAGGTGTCTCGGTCATGTATACGTGTCTCCCGAACCCGTAGGGTCTACACACTTAAGTTTCGATGACGCTAGGGTAATAGGGAAAAAGTTTCCGTGGTTACCGAAGGTTGTTAGGAGTCCCGGATGAGATCTCGGACGTCATGAGGTGTTCCGGAATGGTCCGGAGACAAACATTGATATATAGGAAGTGAGGAATTGGCCACCAGAAGTGTTTCGGGAAGTATCGGTAACGTACCGGGACCACCGGAAGGGTTCCGGGGGTCCACCAAGTGGGGCCACCGGTCCCAGAGGGCTGCGTGGGCCGAGAGTGGAAGGGACCTGCCCCAGAGTGTGCTGGTGCGCCCTCCACCCTGCCCAAGGCGCGGGAAAGGTGGGAGGGAGGGGAAACCCTAAGTCCAGATGGGCCTAGGGGCCATCTAGGCCTGCGCCCTCCCCTCTCCCTCTCTCTGGCCGCCGGCCAGATGGCATCTAGGGCCGGCCTCTCCAATGACATCTCATGTAAATGGCTAGGAAACCTTGACCATCTTTGATCAACGAGCTAGTCTACTGGAGGCATACAAGGGACAAAGTGTTCTCTATGTACCACACATGCAATGTGTTTCCAATTAATACGATTATAGCATGGATAATAAAGGATTATCATAAACAAGGAAATATAATAATAACCATTTATTATTGCCTCTAGGGCATATTTCCAACAGTCTCCCACTTGCACTAGAGTCAATAATCTAGCTCACATCACTATGTGATTTACAGTGTAATGAATCTAACACCCATACAGTTCTGGTGTTGATCATGTTTAGCCCTTGGAATAGGTTTAGTCAACGGGTCTGCAACATTCACATACGTGTGCACTTTGCAAATATTTATGTCCTCCTCACTAATGTACTCGCAGATGGAATTGAACCGTCGCTTTATGTGTCTGGTCCTCTTGTGATACCTTGGTTCCATGTCCAAAGCAATGGCACGAGTGTCATCACAGAACATATCCATTGGATTCAGTGCACTCGGCACTACTCCAAGATCTGTCATGAACTCCTTCATCCAGACACCTTCCTTCGCTACCTCCGAGGCTACGATGTACTCCGCTTCGCATGTAGAATCGGCTACCACGCTCTGTTTGGAACTGCACCAGCTTACCAATCCCCCATTGAGAATAAATATGTATATGGTTTGCGACTTAGAGTCATCCGAATCAGTGTCAAAGCTTGCATCGATGTAACCCTTTACGAAGAGCTTTTGATCACCTCCATAAACCAGAAACATTTCATTAGTCCTTTTTAGGTACTTAAGGATATTCTTGACCACCATCCATTGCTCCATTCCTAGATCACTTTGAAATCTTCCGGCCATACTTATGGCAAGGCTGACACCGGGTCTTGTGCACAACATTACATACATTATAGAGCCTATGGCTGAAGCATAGGGGATGACACTCATCTTTTCTCTATCTTCTGCAGTCACTGGGCATTGAGTCTTACTCAACTTCACACCTTGCAATACAGGGAAGAACCCCTTCTCGGACTGATCCATTTGAACTTGTTCCAAACTTAGTCAAGGAATGTGCTCTGTATAAGTCTATTAAGCGTCTCAATCTATCTCTATATATCTTAATGCCTAATATGGAAGCAGCTTCTCCTAGGTCCTTCATTGAAAAACTCTTTTTCAAATATTCCTTCATGCTTTCCAGCATTTCTATATTGTTTCCAATTAGCAATATGTCATCCACATATAATATTAGAAATGCTATAGAGATCCCACTCACTTTCTTGTAAATACAAGCTTCTCCATAAACTTGTATAAACCCGAACACTTTGATCACCTCATCAAAGCGCAGATTCCAACTCCAAGATGCTTGCACCAGTCCATAAATGGATCACTAGAGTCTGCAAAATTTGTTAGCATTCTCTGGATCTACAAAACCATCCGGTTGTATCATATACAACTCTTCTTTAAGGAAACTGTTAAAGAACACTGTTTTGACATCCATCTGCCAAATTTCATAGTCGAAATATGCAGCTATTGCTAACATGATTATGAAGGACTCAAGCATTGCTACGGGTGAGATGGTCTCATCGTAGTCTACTCCTTGAACTTGTGAAAAACCCTTTGCCACAAGTCGAGCTTTATAGACGGTGACATTACCGTCCGCGTCTGTCTTTCTCTTAAAGATCCATTTGTTCTGAATAGCCTTTCGCCCTTCAAGTAATACTTCCAAAGTCCATACTTTGTTTTCATACATGGATCCCATATCCGATTTCATGGCCTCTAACCATTTCTCAGAATCCAAGCCCATCATCACTTCTCCATAGCTCGTAGGTTCATCGTTGTCCAACAACATGACCTCTAAGACAGGGTTATCGTACCACTCAGGAGCAACACGCGCCCTTGTCGACCTACAAGGTTCGATAGCAACTTGATCTGAAGCTTCATAATCATCATCATTAACTTCCTCTTCAACCGATGGAGGCAATATATAAACATCTTTCTACACTGCGCTACTCTCTGGTTGAAGTAAAGGTTTAGTAACCTCATCAAGTTCCATTTTCCTCCCCCTCAATTCTTTCGAGATAAACTCTTTCTCAAGAAATGTTCCATTCTTAGCGACAATCACTTTGCCTTCGGATCTGAGATAGAAGGCATACCCAACTGTCTCTTTTGGGTATCCTATGAAGACGCATTTCTTCGCTTTGTGTTCTAGATTTTCAGGCTGAAACTTTTTGACATAAGCATCACATCCCCAAACTTTAAGAAACTAAAAATTTGGCTTCTTGCCAAACCACAATTCATATGGCGTCGTGTCAGCAGATTTCGATGGTGCCCTATTTAAAGTGAATGCAGCTATCTCTAATGCACAATCCCAAAACGATACTGGAGAATCGACCAGAGACATCATAGAACGCACCATATCTAATAAGGTTCGATTACGATGTTCGGACACGCCATTATGTTGTGGTGTTCCTGGCGGTGTCAATTGTGAAAAAATTCCACACTGTCTTAAGTGACTACCAAACTCATAACTCAGATATTCACCCCCTCAATAAGATCGTAGGAATTTAATCTTCTTGTTATGATGATTCTCAACTTCGCTCTGAAATTGCTTAAACTTTTTAAACGTTTCAGACTTGTGCTTCATCAAGTAAATATACCCATATCTACTTAAGTCATCAGTGAAGGTGAGAAAATAACAATATCCACCACGCGCCTCAATGCTCATCGGACCGCACACATCAGTGTGTATGATCTCCAACAAGTCACTTGCCCGTTCCATTGTTCTAGAGAACGGGGTTTTAGTCATCTTGCCCATGGGGCATGGTTCACATGTGTCAAGTGATTCAAAATCAATTGACACCAAAAGTCCATCAGCATGGCGCTTCTTCATGCGTTTTACACCAATATGACCTAAACTGCAGTGCCACAAGTAAGAGGTACTATCATTATGAACTCTACATCTTTTGGCATCAATCTTATGAACATGTGTATCGTCACTATCAAGATTCAATATGAATAAACCCCTCACATTGGGTGCATGACCATAAAATATATTACTCATATAAATAGAACAACCATTATTCTCTGATTTAAATGAGTAACCATCTCGTGATAAACAAGATCCATATACAATGTTCATGCTTAGCGCAGGCACTAAATAACAATTATTCTGGTTCATCACTAATCCCAATAGCAATCGAAGAGCGAGCGTGCCGACGGTGATCACATCAACCTTGGAACCATTTCCCACGTGCATCGTCACTTCGTCCTTAGCCACCCTTCGTTTATTCCATAGCTCATGTTTTGAGTTGCAAATGTGAGCAACCGAACCCGTATCAAATACCCAGGCACTACTACAAGAGTTGGTAAGGTACACATGAATAACATGTATATCATATATTCCTTTATTTGGTGTTGGCTGCCTTCTTGTCGGCCAGATACTCGGGGCAGATCTGCTTCCAGTGACCAGTTCCCTTGCAATGAAAGCACTCAATTTTTGGCTTGAGTCCAGTCTTGGGTTTCTTCACAGGAGGGGCAACCGCTTTGCCACTCTTCTTGGATTTACCCTTATTAACCTTGCCATTCTTCTTGAAACTACTGGTTTTATTAACAATCAACACTTGATGCTCTTTCTGGATTTCAGACTTAGCGATCTTTAGCATCGCAAACAACTCGATGACTGACTTGTTCATCTCGTGCATGTTATAATTCATCACGAGGCTCTTGTATCTAGGTGCAATGATTGAACAACTCTGTCAGTGATTGCCTCCGGCAGAAGGGGCATCCCTAACTTAGCCAGACGGTTTGAATACCCAAACATTCTGAGTATATGTTCACTAACAGGCCCCTTCTCCTCGATCTTGCAAGCATAGAACTTATTGGAGGTCTCATACCTCTCGATCGGGGCATTCTTCTCAAAGATATAGTTTAACTCCAGGTACATCTCATATGCTCCATGACGTTCAAAACGTCTTTGAAGTCCCGGTTCTAAGCCATACAACATTACACATTGAACAATTGAGTGATATCCAGAACGTGCCTACCAAGCATTCTTAACGTCTTTGGATGACACGGGAGCGGTTGCGTCACCAAGCGGTGCATCAAGGACATAAGCCTTCTAGGAAGTTGTGAGCATAATCCTCAGATTACGGGCCTAGTCCACAAAGTTACTTCCATTATCTTTCAACTTGGCTTTCTCTCGGAACGCATTAAAATTCAGGGGAACAACTACGCGAGCCATTGATCTACAACATAAATATGCAAAGGTTACTAACAGTATTGTTCAAGATAATTAGTTTAGTTCATCAAATTACTAAAGCTCCCACTCAAATTGACATCCCTCTGGTCATCTGAGTGATCCATGATCCAAATTCACCAACTCAAGTCCAATCATCACGTGAGTTGAGGTGGTTTCAATGGTGAACATCATCATTTTGATCATATCTACTATATGACTCAAGTTTGACATTTCGGTCTCTTGTGTTCCGAGGTCATGTCTGTACATGCTAGGCTCGTCAAGTTTAACCCGAGTGTTCTCTACGTGCAACAATGGATTGCACCCGCTGTATGTGAACGTAGAGTCTATCACACCCGATCATGACATGGTGTCTCGACATGACAAACTTTCGCAACGGTGCACAGTCGGGGAGAACACAATTTATCTTGCAATTTAAGTGAGGGATCACCTTATAATTCTACCGTCGTCCTAAGCAAAAGAAGACGCATAAAAGGATTAACATCACATGCAAATCGTAAGTGACATGATATGGCCATGAACTTGTGCTTTTGATCTCCATCTCTAAAGCACCGACATGATCTCCATCAACACCGGCATGACGCCATGATCTCCATCAATGTGTTGCCATCGGGGTTGTTGCGCCCACTGTTGCTTCCATGACTATTGCTAACTCATAGTGATAAAGTAAAGAAAAAATGGCAAAAATAATTAAAGATAACCCTATGGCTCCTACCGGTTGTAGTACTCGTCGACATGAGAATCGTGATATTCTATACAAAACATGATCATCTCATACATCACATATATCTCATCTGTAATTGGCGTAATCACATCACAACATACTCTATAAAAACAAGTTAGACGTCCTCTAATTGTTTTTGCAAGTTTTACGTGGATGCTATGGGTATCTGGCAAGAACAATTCTCACCTACGCAAAACCACAATGGTGATACATGATTTCCTATTCAACCTTCTCAAGGATCGCCTTTGTCAAATCCGATCCAACTAGAGTAGGAGAGACAGACACCCGCCAGCCATATTTTTGCAACAATGTTATACGTCAGTTGATGGAACCGGTCTCTCGTAAGCATACGAGTAAGGTTGGTCTAGGCCACCTCATCCCACAATACTGCTCAATCAAAAAATGACCAAGGGCATCAACGCCCACAAACTCCTTTGTGTTCTACTCGTGATCTCATCTACACATAGACCTAGCTCATGATGTCACTGTTGGGGAACGTTGCATGGGAAACAAAAAAATTCCTACGCACACGCAAGATATATCCATGGTGATGAGCATCTATGAGGGGGAGAGTGGATCTACATATCCTTGTCGATTGCTAAGTAGGAAGCGTGAACAAACACAGTTGATGTAGTCGAACGTCTTCGCGATCCAAATCGCCGAGCGTCCTGCAACCCAATCACGATCCTTCCCGATCTAGCGCCGAATGGACGGCACCTCCGCGTTCAGCACACATGCATATCGATGATGATCTCTGCCTTCTTGCTCCAGCAAGAGGGAGCAGAGAGGTAGATGGGTTCTCCAACAGCGCGACGGCGAGGGCGGCGATGGTGGTGGAACTATTCCGGCAGGGCTTCGCCAAGCACCATCGAAACGATCTAGAAGGAAGAGGGCAGCACGCGGCTTTTCATCTTTTGGCTGACCTAAAACCTCTAATATATATGGGAGAAGGGGAAGGGGAGGGCAAAACATTTCAAAGAGGCCTTCGGACGAAGTGGGGAAGGGAGGGGTCCTACTCCAGTCCTACTAGGAGTAGGATTCCTCCCCCCACTTTGGAAACCCTTTCCACCTCTTCCACCTTTGGGTTTCTCTACCTCAGCCGCATGGGCCTTTAGTGGGGGCTTCGGACAGCCCACCAAGTCTGGTTTGCCTCCTCCCAAAGCCCATGCGGTCCTTTGGGTCGAGACACCCCTCCCGATGGTCCCCCGATACCCTCCTGGCACTCCCGGTACACTACCGATGAGCCCGAAACTTTTTAGGTGACCAAAACAAGACTTCCTATATATCAATATTTACCTCCAGACCATTCTGGATCTCCTCATGACGTCCTAGATCTTAGTCGGGACTCCGATCAACCTTCGGTCACCACCATACATAACTCTATACTACCGAAACGTCACTGAACTTTAAGTGTGCAAACCCTACGGGTTCAAGAACTATGTAGACATGACCGAGACACCTCTACGGTCAATAACCAATAGCGGGACCTAGATGCCCATATTGATTCCTACATATTATATGAAGATCTTTATCAATTGAACCTCTATGTCAAGTATTCAGTTAATCCCTTATGTTGTTCCCTTTGTTCATCGGTATGTTACTTGCCCGAGATTCGATCGTCGGTATCTGTATACCTAGTTCAATCCAGTTACAAGCAAGCCTCTTTACTTGTTCCGTAATACAAGATCCTGTGGCTAAAACTTTAGTCACATTTCTTGCAAGGCTTGTTGTGATGTTGTATTACCGAGTGGGCCCTGAGATACCTCTCCGTCACACGGAGTAACAAATCCCAGTCTTGATCCATGCCCACTCAACAGAAACCCTCGTAGATACGTGTAGAGCATCTTTATAGTCACCTAGTTACGTTGCGAGGTTTGATACACACAAGGTATTCCTCTGGTGTCAGTGAGTTGCATTATCTCATGGTCATAGAAGCAGATACTTGACATGCAGAAAACTCTAGCAATAAGCTAACACGATCAAATGATGTGTTTAAGTTTGGGTCTTGTCCATCACATCATTCTCCTAATGATGTGATCCCATTATCAAATGACATGTCATGTGAATGGCAAGGAAACATTCACCATCTTTGATTAACGAGCTAGTCTACTAGAGGCATACTAGGGACAAAGTGTTGTCTATGTATCCACACATGCAATGTGTTTCCAATTAATACAATTATAGCATGGATAATAAACGATTATCATGAACAAGGAAATATAATAATAACCATTTATTATTGCCTCTAGGGCATATTTCCAACGGCTACCCGATAAGGGCCTTCCCACTTCGGCGTCAACTTCTTGGTACCCTTGGCAGACTGAATGCACCTAAGGACAAGGTCGCCTTCATCAAGGCTCCGGGCATGGACCCTGCATGCTGCAGCTATGTTAGCGGTGTAGGGCTTGCTGGTAGCATGCATCACACACAACAGCCCGGAGACGATCTTCGTCGAGGAGCATGGCATCGTCATGATGTAGCTTCTCTTGCTCTACTTCATCATAGGCAAGTACTCAAGGTGACCCATATATGACTTCTGTGGGGAGAACTGCTTCCACCCCATACACTAGGGAGAAGGGCGTCTAGCTCGTAGACCGATTCGGTGTCGTTCTAAGGGTCCAAACAACCACCGGCAACTCATATATCCAGCGCTTGCCGCTTCTTCGCAGTCTGATACGTCCATTTTGCATCATGCTTTTATATTGATATTTATTGCATTATGGGTTGTTATTACACGTTATGGTACAATACTTATGCCTTTTCTCTCTTATTTTACAAGGTTTACATGAAGAGGGAGAATGTCAGCAGCTGGAATTCTAGACTAGAAAAGGAGCAAATCTAAGATACCTATTCTGCACAACTCCAAAAGTCCTGAAAATTTACGAAGAATATTTTGGAATTAATCAAAAATACTGGCGCAAGAATCAACCAGAGGGGTGCCACGAGCAGGCCACATGCATGCTAGGCGCATCCAACCCCCTCGCCGCGCCTAGCAGGCTTGTGGGGCCCCTGTGGCTCCTCCAATGCCCATCTCCTCCTATATGAAGTGTTTTGACCTGGAAAAAATCATAAGAGAGCTTTCAGGATGAAGCAATGCCGTCTCGATGCGGTAGTTGGTTAGAACCAATCTAGAGCTCCGGCAAGGCTATTTTGCCGGGGAAACTTCCCTCCTGGAGGGGAAATCGAAGCCATTGTCATCACCAACGATCCTTTAATCAAGAGGGGGTCAATCTCCATCAACATCACCAGCAGCATCTCCTATCCAAACCCTAGTTCATCTCTTGTATCCGATCTTTGTCTCAAACCTCAGATTGCTACGTGTGGGTTGCTAGTAGTGTTGATTACTCCTTGTAGTTGATGCTAGTTGGTTTACTTGGTGGAAGATCATATGTTTAGATCCTTTATGATAATTAATACTCCTCCAATCTTGAACATGAACATGCTTTGTGAGTAGTTACATTTGTTCCTGAGGACATGGGATAAGTCTTGTTATAAGTAATCATGTGAATTTGGTATTTGTTCGATATTTTGATGAGATGTATGTTGTCTCTCCTCTAGTGGTGTTATGTGAACGTCGACTACATAACACTTCACCATTATTTGGGCCTAGGGGAAAGAATTGGGAAGTAATAATTAGATGATGGGTTTCTAGAGTGACAAAAGCTTAAACCCTAGTTTATGTGTTGCTTCGTAAGGGGCTGATTTGGATCCATATGTTTCATGTTATGGTTAGGTTTATGTTAATTCTTCTTTCGTAGTTGCGGATGCTTGCGATAGGGTTTAATCCTAAGTGGGAGGTTTTTACAAGTAAGTGCAGCACCCATGCACTGGTCAACCCACATATCAAATTATCAAAGTAACGAACACGAATTAAATGAGCATGACGAAAACTAGCTTGACAGAAATTCCCATGTGTCCTCGGGAGCGCTTTGCTTTATATAAGAGTTTTTCCAGGCATGTCCTTTGCTACAAAAATCATTGAGCTACCTTGCTGCACCTTTCCTACACTTGTTACTTGTTACTCGTTACGAATGATCTTATCACAAAACTATTTGTCACCGATAATTTCAGTGCTTGCAGAGAATACCTTACTGGAAACTGCTTGTCATTTCCTTCTGCCCCTCGTTGGGGTTCAACACTCTTACTTATAGAAAGGACTACGATAGATCCCCTATACTTGTGGGTCATCAAGAATCTTTTCTGGTGCCGTTGCTGGTGAGTGAAGCGCCTTTGGTAAGTGGAATTTGGTAAGGAAAATTTTTATATAGTGTGCTGAAATTTATTGTCACTTGTTACTATGGAAAGTAATTCTTTGAGGGGCTTGTTCGGGGTATCTTCACCTCGACCGGAAACACAAAGAGTTGTCCCTCAACCTACTGAACCTACTGAAAATATTTATTTTAAAATTCCTTGAGGTATGATAGAGAAACTACTGTCTAATCCTTACGCAGGAGATGGAACACTACATCCTGATTTACATCTAATCTATGTGGATGAAGTTTGTGGATTATTTAAGCTTGTAGGTCTGCCCAAGGATCACGTTAAGAAGAAGGTCTTTCCTTTATCTTTGAAGGAGAAGTCATTGCCATGGTATAGGCTATGTGATGATATTTTATCATGGAGCTACAGCCGATTGAAGATGGAATTTCATCAGAAATTCTATCCTATGCATCTAGTTCATCGCGATTGGAATTATATTTATAATTTTTGGCCTCGTGAAGGAGAAATAATCTCTCAAGCTTGGGGGAGGCTTAAGTCAATGTTATATTCATGCCCCAATCATGAGCGCTCAAGAGAAATTATTATTCAGAATTTTATGCTCGGTTTTCTCGTAATGATTAATCCATGCTCGATACTTCTTGTGCTTGTTCCTATATGAAGAAGGATATTGACTCCAAATGGGATTTATTGGAAAGAGTTAAACTCAACTCTGAAGATTGCGAACTCGACAAAGGTAAGGAGTCAGGTATGAACCTTAAGTTTGATTGTGTTAAATCTTTTATATACACCAATGCTTTTCCTGAATTTAGCACTAAATATGGACTTGACTCTGAGATAGTAGCTTGTTTTTGTGAATCTTTTGCTTCTCATGTTGATCTCCCCAAGGAGAATTGGTTTAAATATCATCCTCCCATTGAAGTGAAAGTAGTTGAAGCTATTAAAGTTGAAGAGGAAACTATTACTTATAATTTTGATCCTGTTATTCCCACTTCTTATATTGACAAACCACCTTTCCCTATTAGAATAAAGGATCATGCTAAAGCTTCAACTATGGTCCGTAAGAGCTATGCTAGAACACCTACACCCCCTGAGCAAATTAAAGTTGAACCTAGTATTGCTATGGTTAAGGATCTCTTACTAGATAATATTTATGGCCATGTTATTCAATTTTGTGATGAAGCTGCTAGAATTGCTAAACCTGGTGATAAAGATAAACATAGACCTGTTGTTGGCATGCCCGTTGTTTCTGTTAAAATAGGAGATCATTGTTATCATGGCTTATGTGATATGTGTGCTAGCGTGAGTGCAATTCCATTTTCCATGTGACAATTAAACTTGCTAATGTAGGTACTATATCACCAGTTAGGATTATTAGAGATGTTGAAGTCTTGTGTGGGAAAATAAAATATCCTACTGATTTTCTTGTTCTTGGTTCCCCACAAGATGATTTTTGTCCCATTATATTTGGTAGACCCTTCTTGAATACCATTAATGCTAGGATAGATTGTGAGAAGGAGACGGTTACCGTAAGTTTTGGGGATACGTCTCATGAGTTTAATTTCTCTAAATTTTGTAGACAACCACATGAAAAATAATTGCCTAGTAAGGATGAAATTATTGGTCTTGATTCTATTGTTGTGCCTCTTACTGATCCTTTAGAGCAATAATTGCTAGACCATCAAAATGGCATGCATATGAATGAAAGGAATGAAATAGATAGGATTTTCTTTGATCAGCATCCTATTCTGAAACACAACTTGCCTGTTGAAATACTTGGGGATCTTCCTCCACCCAAGGGTGATCCCGTGTTTGTGCTTAAACAATTACCAAATACTTTGAAATATGATTATCTTGATGAAAAGAAGATATATCCTATTATTATTAGTGTTATCCTTTCAGAGCATGAAGAATAGAGATTATTGAAAACTCTGAAGAAGCATTGTGCTGCTACTGGATATACTCTTGATGATCTTAAGGGCATTAGTTCCACTCTATGTTAGCACAAAATTAAAATATAACCTGATGCTAAACCAGTTGTTGATCACCAACGACGGTTGAATCCTAAAATGAAGGAAATGGTAAGAAATGAAATATTAAAGCTTCTGGAGGCAGGTATCATTTACCTTGTTGCTGATAGTATATGGGTTAGTCCCGTTCATTGTGTCCCTAAGAAAGGAGGTTTTATCGTAGTTCCTAATGATAAAAATGAATTAATCCCGCAAAGAATTGTTACAGGTTATAGAATGGTAATTGATTTTAGGAAATTGAATAAATCTACTAGAAAAGATCATTAGCCGCTATCTTTCATTGATCAAATGCTATAAAGATTATCCAAACACACACATTTCAGCTTTCTAGATGGTTATTCTGGTTTCTCTCAAATACTTGTGTCAAAAGAGGACAAAGAGAAGACCACCTTTACCTACCCGTTTGGTACCTTTGCTTATAGACGTATGCCTTTTGGTTTATGCAATGCACCTGCTACCTTTCAAAGATGCATGACTACTATATTCTCTTATTTTTGTGAAAGGATTGTTGAGGTTTTCATGGATGATTTTTCCGTTTACTGAACTTCTTTTGATGATTGTTTGAGCAACGTTAATCAAGTTTTACAGAGATGTGAAGAAACTAATCTTGTCTTGAATTGGTAGAAGTGCCATTTTATGGTGAATGAAGGCATTGTCTTGGGACATAAAAATTCCGAAAGAGGTATTGAAGTTGACAAGGCTAAATTAGATGCTATTGAAAAATTGTCGTGTCCTACGGATATCAGAGGTATAAGAAGTTTCCTTGGTTATGCTGGTTTCTATAGGAGATTTATTAAAGATTTATCTAAGATTTCTAGGCGTCTCACTAATATTTTGCAAAAAGATTGTATTAACGGGAAACCGTAATACATGTGTGAATACATAGACCACACCATGTACGTAGTGCGCCTCTAGTTGACTAGCTCATTGATCAATAGATGGTCATGGTTTCCTGACCATGGACATTGGATTTCGTTAGTAACGGGATCACATCATTAGGAGAATGATGTGACGGACAAGACCCAATCCTAAGCATAGCACAAAGTCGTGTAGTTTGTCTGCTAGAGCTTTTCTAATGTCAAGTATGATTTCCTTAGACCATGAGACTGTGCAACTCCCGGATACCATGGGAATGCTTTGGGCGTATCCAACGTCACAACATAACTCGGTGACTATAAAGGTGCACTACAGGTGTCTCCGAAAATGTCTATTGGGTTTGCACGAATCGACACTGGGATTTGTCACTCCGTGTGACGGAGAGGTATCTCTGGGCCCACTCGGTAATACATCATCATAATGAGCTCAATGTGACTAGGGATTTAATCACGTGATCATGTGTTACGGAATGAGTAAAGAGACTTGCCGGTAAAGAGATTGAACAAGGTATAGGGACATGGGCGATCGAATCTCGGGCAAGTAACATACCGATGGACACATGGAAATGTATACGGGGTTAATTAAATCCCCGACATCGTGGTTCATCTGATGAGATCATCGTGGAACATGTGGGAGCCAATATGGGTATCCGGATCCTACTATTGGTTATTGGTCGGAGAGGTGTCTCGGTCATGTCTGCATAGTTCCCGAACCCGTAGGGTCTACACACTTAAGGTTCGGTGACGCTAGAGTTGTAATGGGAATTGTATGTGGTTACCAAAAGTTATTCGGAGTCCTGGATGAGATCCCAGACGTCACGAGGAGTTCCGAAATAGTCCGGAGGTGAATAATTATACATGGGAAGTCCAGTTTCAGTCATCGAAAAGTTTCGGGGTTTATCGGTATTGTACCAGGACCACCAAAAGGGTTCCGGGGGTCCATCGGGAGGGTCCACCTGCCCTGAAGGACCACATGGGCTGAATATGGGTGGGAACCAGCCTCCTAGTAGGCTGGTGCGCCCCCCCCCCCCAAGAACCCAAGGCGCCTAAGGTTGGGAACCCTAAGGGGTGGGGGTGCCTCCCACCAACTTGGGGGGCAAGCTCCCCCCTGAGGGAGTCCGGGATTAGGGGGTCCTCGGATAGCCGACCTATTGTTTATGGGCCGGACTATATGGGCTACTTACCGAACACTAGAAGATTTGAAGGCCCAGTCTCTAGGATGGAAGCTTCGGGAAGCACGGCTTGCGCTCCACGTTTGATATAGTAAATAGCATGTTTATCTCTTCGGCATGTAACAGACCATGTGTAAACCCTAGGCATCGTCAGCATCTATATAAGCAGAAGGGTTTTAGGGTATAGTGACTATAGTGACAGAACAACTCATCTAGGGTTAGCTATTTGATATCGAGGGCCTGAACCTGGGTAAATCCGTGCCCCCTTCGTCTCCTGTTACCATCGATTCTTGTCTCACAATTCGGGACCCCCTACCCGAGACCCGCCGGTTTTGACACCGACATTGGTGCTTCCATTGAGAGTTCTTGTGAGAGAAAGATGGAATCTACGCCTCGCCTTGTCATCAATGAAGAGGTCCGCAACATGGACGCTTTTGTCCCCGGACAAATCTTTGCCTTCGATAGTGTTGTGATGCATGCCGATTCCGCCGGCCATCTAGGCCGCATTGAGAGCTTCGCCCCTGATCGAGAGGTTGGATTTGGAAACTTAGAGTTCTTTGTCGACTCTCGGGGTGACTTTCCATTAATCAGGCTCGCAACTTCGCATGTAGCCTCCGAGGACTTTGAGGCTTTAACCTTGAGCCCCTTCTTCGAACATGACGATGGGGTCACCCATGGCGATGAGCCGATCTCTTATCCCAGTTCGGCCATTAAGCCAGATGTCCGGACATGTGTTTTTGCCGAACACTTCCCATGTCTAGATGTCTTGAAGGTTAACTCCATGAGTTCCGAACAGCTGGATCCGATCAGGCCCTCACCGGTCGACGAGGCTCTGGATCAAATCTCGTCGATGAAGATCACTAAGGACCCAGCCCTGATCTATGCTCGGTTCGATTACGGTGCGTTCCAAGATGATTTTTTCGGCCCACCCACCACCCACTTGATAGCCATTGTCGAGAATTTAACCAACATGCTGGACTATGCCTCCGAGGAGGCAGAATACATGGATGAAGTGGACCGTGCTCCCACCCCCATCAACACCGGGAGTTGGGCCACCAATTCCACATATGACGTCTACATGGTAGATACTCCTTCCGCCAATGGCGACAACACGCCTCACGACGACAGTGACAAATCGGGCGATGCGCCATTAAGGCGCGGAAATCGCATAAGCGGTCCAAAGGCAAAAAGGGAAGAAAAGCTATTACATCAACGGGGACGGTAATACCCCCATTGATGATGGAAACCACGATATCCCCAAGCACCCGTTAGAGGGTCCGGAAGGGCCTAAAGACCAAAACGACCCCAATAATGTCAAGGACCGTAAAGGCGATAATTACCTTCCCCCCGTCGAGGAGGAATATATACCGTAAGCCAATGACTTGTACATCGCTGATAACCTTGAAGATCAGGAAGAAATTAGGCAATAGCTCATAGCAACGGCTCGCAGCCTAAAGGCTAAAGAACGACAACTCAAAGCCAAATAGGACGACATCAATGATAGATGGACGAAAGTCCTCTCAGTCGAGGAAGTATACGACACCGATCTTTGAAACCATCCCAAAAGCTACCCTCAGAGAAGGCTGATGCCGCAATTCGATGATGAACTCACTGATACTCCGTCTCCAAACTATACTCCATATGACAAGCTAGACCGCCCCCCTTGTGGTCGGGATAGGACGGCTGACGACACCGGTTCTATACCGGCAGTGCCCCGAAAACGGGGTAAGGAGACATTAGAGCCCAATGATAGGTTCGACCTGCGAGATGACCTGGATCACAGAGCAGGCCGCACAATATCCATCTATGGATCCAGAGAGAACTTGCCCGATAGACGGGGCAGATACAGGCCATGGTTCGACCAAAACAACAAAGTCCGGGAACGCAACCGGACCCATACAGATGCCGAATATAGGCATGACATAGCATGGGTCAGAGGCGCCGCTCACCCACTCTGCTTCACAGATGAGGTAACGTGGCATCAGTTCCCCGAGGGTTTTAAACCCGTGAATATAGAACAGTATGATGGGACCACGTACCCAACCATATGGATTGAGGACTTCCTCCTCCATATCCACATGGCACGAGGAGATGATCTCCATGGCATCAAATACATCCCTCTTAAGCTTAAGGGGCCAGCTCGGCACTGGTTCAACAGCCTCCCCGAAAACACCATTGGATGCTGGGAATATTGGAAATATGCCCTAGAGGCAATAATAAAATGGTTATTAATGTATTTCCTTCTTCATGATAATTGTCTATTGTTCATGCTATAATTGTGTTAACCGAAACCGTAATACATGTATGAATACATAGACCACAACATGTCCCTAGTGAGCCTCTAGTTGGCTAGCTCGTTGATCAATAGATGGTCACGGTTTCATGACCATGGACATTGGATATCGTTGATAATGAGATCACATCATTAGGAGAATGATGTGATGGACAAGACCCAATCCTCAGCATAGCACAAGATCGTGTAGTTCGTTTGCTAAAGCTTTTCAATGTCAAGTATTGTTTCCTTAGACCATGAGATTGTGCAACTCCCGGATACCATAGGAATGCTTTGGGTGTGCCAAACGTCACAACGTAACTAGGTGGCTATAAAGGTGCACTGCGGGTATCTCCGAAAGTGTCTGTTGGGTTGGCACGAATCGAGACTGGGATTTGTCACTCCGTGTGACGGAGAGGTATCTCTAGGCCCACTCGGTAAGACATCATCATAATGAGCTCAATGTGACTAAGGAGTTAGCCACAGGATTATGTGTTATGGAACGTGTAAAGAGACTTGCCGGTAACGAGATTGAACAAGGTATAGGGATACCGACGATCGAATCTCAGGCAAGTATCATACCAATAGACAAAGGGAATTGCATACGGGATTGATTGAATCCCCGACATCGTGGTTCATCCAATGAGATCATCGTGGAGCATGTGGGAGCCAACATGGGTATCCAGATCCCGCTGTTGGTTATTAACGAGAGAGGTGTCTCGGTCATGTCTACGTGTCTCCGGAACCCATAGGGTCTACACACTTAAGGTTCGATGACGCTAGGGTTATAGGGAAATGGTATACGTGATTACGGAAGGTTGCTCGGAATCTCGGATGAGATCCCAGATGTCACGAGGAGCTCCGGAATGGTACGGAGGTAAAGATTGATATATAGGAAGTTCAGTTTTGGTCACCAGAAAGTTTTCGGGCTCATCGGTAGTGTACCGGGAGTGCCGAGAGGGTGCCGGAGGACCCCCGGGAGGGGTGTGACGACCAAAGGACTTCATGGGCCCTTAGAGGAGGTGTAACATCCCTTATTGGTCTGGAAAATACCTTCTGGAAGGTCCCATGCGGCTAGGGATAAGAGATAAGGCTGAAAAGGATTCAAAAGGAAGAGATCCACCTCCCTTGTGGGAGGTGGACTCCTCCCTAGGTTCGGCCGAACCTCTCCTCCTTGGAGGAGGGGCCAAGGCAGCCCTCCCTCTCCCTCCTCCTATATATATACAAGGTATTGGGGCTGATTTGAGACACGATCTCTCTCTCCCACGGTGCAGCCTTACCTCTCTTCTTCCTCCTCTGCTGTGCTTAGGCGAAGCCCTGCCGGAATACCTTGCTGCTCCACCACCACCATGTCGTCGTGCTGTTGTTGGAGCTCTTCCCAACCTCTCCCTCCTCCTTTCTGTATCAAGGCGCGGGAGACTTCACCGGGCTGTACGTGTGTTGAACATGGAGGCGCCGTTGTTCGGTGCTAAGATCGGAGTCCACCGCGATCTGAATCGCTACGAGTACGACTGCACCAACCGCGTTCTTGTAACGCTTCCGCTTAGCGATCTTCAAAGGTATGAAGATGCAATCTCTCCCCACTCGTTGCTGGTTTCTCCTAGATATATCTTGGTGACATGTAGGATTTTTTTATTTACTACTACGTCCCCCAACAGTGGTATCAGAGCTAGGTCTATGCGTAGAATCTATGCACGAGTAGAACACAAAGCAGTTGTGGGCGTCGATCTTGTTAATTTGCTTACCACTACTAGTCTTATCTTGATTCAGCGGTATTGTGGGATGAAGCGGCTCGGGCCGACTTTACACGTACGCTTACATGAGACTGGTTCCACCGCCTGACATGCACTTGTTGCATAAGGTGGCTAGCGGGTGTTTGTCACTCCCACCTTAGTCAGATTCGATTCAATGAAAAGGGTCCTTATGAAGGGTAAATAGCAATTGGCATATCACGTTGTGGTTTTGGCGTAGGTAAGAAACGTTCTTGCTAGAAACCTAAAGCAGCCACGTAAAAACATGCAACTACAAATTAGAGGACGTCTAACTTGTTTTTGCAGCATATGCCTTGTGATGTGATATGGCCAAAGGATATGATGTGATGCATTGTGATGTATGAGATTGATCATGTTCTTGTAATAGGATTCACTACTTGCATGTCGATTTGTATGACAACCGGCAGGAGCCATAGGAGTTGTCTTATTTTATTCTATGACCTGCGTGTCAATCAAGATCACCATGTAATTACTTTTCTTTATTGCTAAATGTTAGCCATAGTAGTAGAAGTAATAGTTGGCGAGACAACTTCTTGAAGGCATGATGATGGAGATCATGATGATGGAGATCATGGTGTCGTGCCGGTGACAGTGATGATCATGGTGCCCCGAAGATGGAGATCAAAGGAGCAAGATGATATTGGCCATATCATGTCACTATATTGATTGCATGTGATGTTTATCATGTTTACAAATTATTTGCTTAGAACGATGGTAGCTAAATAAGATGATATCTCAATAAAATTTCAAGAAATGTGTTCAACCTAACTGTGCACCATTGCTAAGGATCGTTGTTCGGAAGCACCACGTGATGATCGGGTGTGATAGGTTCTAACGTTCGCATACAACGGGTGTAAGCCAGATTTACACACGTGAAACACTTAGGTTGACTTGACGAGCCTAGCATGTATAGACATGGCCGCGGAACATGGAAGACCGAAAGGTCAAACATGAGTCGTATAGAAGATACGATCAACATCGAGATGTTAACCATGGATGACTAATCCGTCTCACGTGATGATCAGACACGGGCTAGTTGACATGGATCATGTGTCACTTGGATGACTAGAGAGATGTCTATCTAAGTAGGAGTTCATTAAATAATTTGATTACGTGAACTTAATTATCATGAACTTAGTCTAAAATTGTGATGAACTACAACATGCAGGGGATGGAGAAGTCCATTCCTGAATTATACTCGATGCTGAAATCAGCGGAGGTCGGGATCAAAAAGGAGCATCAAGTGTTGATGGTGAATAAGACCACTAGTTTCAAGAAAGGCAAGGGTAAGAAGAACTTCAAGAAGGACGGGAAAGCTATTGCCGCTCCCGGTAAGAAAGTTGTCGGGAAGAAGAACAAGCATGGACCCAAGCCTGATACTCAGTGCTTTTATTGCAAGGGTACCGGTCACTAGAAGCGGAACTGCCCCAAGTACTTAGCGGATAAGAAGGTCGGCAACGTTAAAGGTATATGTGATATACTTGTTATTGAAGTGTACCTAACCAGCGCTCGTAGTAGCTCCTGGGTATTTGATACCGGTGTAGTTGCTCACATTTGTAACTCCAACCAGGAGCTGCGGAATAAGCGGAGGCTGGCAAAGGACAAGGTGACGATGTGCGTCGGGATTGGTTCCAAGGTCGATGTGATCGTTGTTGGCACGCTACCTCTACATCTACCTTCGGGATTAGTGTTAAACCTCAATAATTGTTATTTAGTACCAGCTTTGAGCATGAACATTGTATCTCGATCTCGTTTGATGCGAGATGGCTACTCATTTAAATCTGAGAATAATGGTTGTTCTATTTATACGAGAGAAATGTTTTATGGTCATGCCCCGCTAGTCAATGGTTTATTTTTGATGAATCTCGAACGTGATGTTACACATATCCATAGTTTGAGTACCAAAAAGTGTAAGGTTGATAACGATAGTCCCACTTACATGTGGCACTGCCGCCTTGGTCATATTGGTGTCAAACACATGAAGAAGCTCCATGCTGATGGACTTTTGGAGTCTCTTGACTTCAAATCATTTGACACGTGCGAACCATGCCTCATGGGCAATATGACCAAGACTCCATTCTCCGGAACAATCGAGCGAGCAACTGACTTGTTGGAAATAATACATACCGATGTATGCGGTCCAATGAGCGTCGAGGCTCGCGGTGGCTACAAGTTATGTTCTCACCCTCACTGATGACTTGAGAAGATATGGGTATGTCTACTTAATGAAACATAAGTCTGAAACCTTTGAAAGGAT
This sequence comes from Hordeum marinum, assembly GCA_022496015.1. Classification (NCBI taxonomy): domain Eukaryota; kingdom Viridiplantae; phylum Streptophyta; class Magnoliopsida; order Poales; family Poaceae; genus Hordeum; species Hordeum marinum. The sequence goes on from CM039675.1 coordinate 108,122,420, forward strand.
CAAGGAGTTTCAGAGTGAGGTAGAGAATCAACGTGACAGGAAAATAATGTGCCTACAATCTGATCGTGGCGGAGAATATTTAAGTCACAGTTTGGCACACACCTAAGGAAATGTGGAATTGTTTCACAACTCACGCCACCTAGCACACCTCAGCGAAATGGTGTGTCTGAACGTCGTAATCGCACTCTATTAGATATGGTGCGATCTATGATGTCTCTTACTTACTTACCGTTGTCATTTTGGGGATATGCATTAGAGACTGCCACATTCACGTTAAACAGGGCACCGTCAAAATCCTTTGAGACGACATCGTATGAATTATGGTTTGGAAACAAACCTAAGCTGTCATTTCTAAAAGTTTGGGGATGCGATGCTTACGTGAAGAAACTTCAACCTGAGAAGCTCGAACCCAAAGTGGAAAAGTGCGTCTTCATAGGATATCCCAAAGAGACTATTGGGTATACCTTCTACCTCAGATCTGAAGGCAAAGTCTTTGTTCCCAAGAATGGATCCTTTCTCGAGAAAGAGTTTCTCTCGAAAGAAGTAAGTGGGAGGAAAATAGAACTTGATGAGGTAATTGTACCTCCACTCGAACCAGAGAGTAGCGCAGCACAGGAAGTTGTTTCTATGGAGCCTACACCGGCTGGAGAGGAAGTTAATGATGATGATCATGAAACTGCAGATCAAGTTACTGTTGAATGTCGAAGGTCCACTAGGACACGTTCCGCACTAGAGTGGTACGGCAACCCTATTCTGGAGATCATGTTGTTGGACAACAGTGAACCTTTGAACTATGAAGAAGCGATGGCGGGCCTGGATTCCAACAAATGGCTTGAGGCCATGAAATCCAAGATAGGATCCATGGATGAGAACAAAGTATGGACTTTGGTGGACATGCCTGATGATAAGTGAGCCATTGAAAAAAATTGATCATTAAGAAGAAGACTGACGTGGATGGTAATGTGATCATCTATAAGGCTCGGCTTGTCGCTAAGGGTTATCGACAAGTTCAAGGAGTTGACTACGAAGAGACTTTCTCACCCGTAGCGATGCTGAAGTCTGTCCGAATCATGTTAGCAATTGCCGCATTTTATCATTATGAGATCTGGCAAATGGACGTCAAAATGGCATTCCTTAATGGCTTCCTCAAGGAAGAACTGTATATGATGCAACCGGAAGGTTTTATTGATCCTAAAGATGCTAACAAAGTATGCAAGCTCCAACGCTCCATCTATGGGCTGGTGCAAGCATCTCAGAGTTGGAACATTCGCTTTAATGAGGTGATTAAAGCGTTTGGGTTTGTACAGGTTTATGGAGAACCCTGTATTTAAAAGAAAGTGAGTGGGAGCTCTGTAGCATTTCTCGTATTATATGTCGATGGCATACTGATAATGGGAAATGATATAGAACTCTTGGAAAGTTTAAAGGCCTACTTGAATAAGTGTTTTTCAATGAAGGACCTTGGAGAAGCTGCTTACATATTAGGTATTAAGATCTATAGAGATAGATCGAGACGCCTCAAAGGTCTTTCACAAAGCACATACCTTGACAAGATATTGAAGAAGTTCAATATGGATCAGTCCAAGAAGGGGTTCTTACTCGTGTTACAAGGTGTGCGATTGAGTAAGACTCAATGCCCAACCACTACAAAGGATAGAGAAGAGATGAGTATCATCCCCTATGCTTCAGCCATAGGCTCTATTATGTATGCCATTCTGTGTACCAGACCTGATGTGAACCTTGCCATAAGTTTGGTAGGGAGGTACCAAGTGATCCCAGAGCGGAACACTGGACAGTGGTCAAGAATATCTTGAAGTACTTGAAAAGGACGAAGGACATGTTTCTCGTGTATGGAGTTTCTTAAGAGCTCGTCGTAAAGGGTTACATCGACGCTAGCTTCGACACAGATTCGGACGACTCCAAGTCGCAAACCAGATACGTGTATATTTTGAATGGAGGGGCAGTCCGCTGGTGCAGCAGCAAGCAAAGTGTCGTGGCAGCATCTACATGTGAAGCGGAGTACCTAGCTGCTTCGGAAGTAGCAAAGGAAGGAGTCTACATGAAGGAGTTCATCACCGACCTAGGAGTAATTCCAAGTGCGTCGGGGCCGATGACTCTATTCTATGCCAACACTGGAGCTATTGCCCTTGCAAAGGAGCCCAGGCTTCATAAGAAGACAAGACACATCAAGCGCCGCTTCAACTCCATCCGTGATTACATTCAGGAGGGAGATATAGATATTAGTAAAGTGCATAAGGATCTGAATGTTGCAGATCCGTTGACTAAACCTCTCTCACGAGCAAAACATGATCAACACAAGAATGCTACGGGTGTTCGATTCGTCACAATGTAACTACATTATTGCTAGTGCAAGTGGGAGACTGTTGGAAATATGCCCTAGAGTGAAATAATAAAATTGTTATTATTGTATTTCCTTGTTCATCATAATTGTCTATTGTTCGTGCTATAATTGTGTTCACCGGAAACCGTAATACATGTGTGAATACATGGACCACAACATGTCCCTAGTGACCCTCTAGTTGGCTAGCTTGTTGATCAATAGATGGTCACGGTTTCATGACCATGGACATTGGATGTCATTGATAACGGGATCACATCATTAGGAGAATGATGTGATGGACAAGACCCAATCCTGAGCATAGCACAAGATCGTGACGTTCGTTTGCTAAAGCTTTTCAATGTCAAGTATCATTTCCTTAGACCATGAGATTGTGCAACTCCTGGATACCATAGGAATGCTTTGGGTGTGGCAAATATAACAACGTAACTGGGTGGCTATAAAGGTGCACTACGGGTATCTCCGAAAGTGGCTGTTGGGTTGGCACGAATCGAGACTGGGATTTGTCACTCCGTGTGACGGAGAGGTATCTCTGTGCCCACTCGGTAAGACATCATCATAATGAGCTCAATGTAACTAAGGAGTTAGCCATGGGATGATGTGTTACAGAACGAGTAAAGAGACTTGCCGGTAACGAGATTGAACAAGGTATAGGGATACCGACGATCGAATCTCGGGCAAGTATCATACCGGTAGACAAAGGGAATTGCATACGGGATTGATTGAATCCCCGACATCGTGGTTCATCCGATGAGATCATCGTGGAGCATGTGGGATCCAACATGGGTATCCAGATCCTGCTGTTGGTTATTGACAGGAGAGGTGTCTCGGTCATGTCTACGTGACTCCAGAACTCGTAGGGTCTACACACTTAAGGTTCGATGACGCTAGGGTTATAGGGAAATGGTATACGTGATTACCGAAGGTTGTTCGGAGTCCCGGATGAGATCCCGGACATCATGAGGACCTCTGGAATGGTCCAGAGGTAAAGATTGATATATAGGAAGTCCAGTTTTGGTCACCGGAAAGTTTTCGGGCTCATCGGTAGTGTACCGGGAGTGCTGGGAGGGTGCCGGAGGATCCCCGGGAGGGGTGTGACGACCAAAGGACTTCGTGGGCCCTTAAAGGAGGTGTACCATCCATTATTGGTCTGGACAAGACCTTCCGGAAGGGCCCATGCGGCTAGGGATAAGAGATAAGGCTGAAAAGGATTCAAAAGGAAGAGATCCACCTCCCTTGTGGGAGGTGGACTCCTCCCTAGGTTCGGCCGAACCTCTCCTCCTTGGAGGAGGGGCCAAGGCAGCCCTCCCTCTCCCTCCTCCTATATATAATCAAGGTATTTGGGCTGATTTGAGACATGATCTCTCTCTCTCCCACGGCGCAGCCCTACCTCTCTTCTTCCTCCTCTGCAGTGCTGAGGCGAAGCCCTGCCGGAATACCTTGCCACTCCACCACCACCACGCCATTGTGCTGCTGTTGGAGCTCTTCCCAACCTATCCCTCCTCCTTGCTGGATCAAGGCGCGGGAGACATCACCGGGCTATACATGTGTTGAACGCGGAGGCACCGTTGTTCGGCGCTAAGATCAGAATCCACCGCGATCTGAATCGCTACGAGTACGACTCCACCAACCGCGTTCTTGTAACACTTCCGCTTAGCGATCTTCAAAGGTATGAAGATGCAATCTCTCCCCACTGGTTGCTCGTTTCTCCTAGATAGATCTTGGTGACACGTAGGAATTTTTTTGATTTACTACTATGTCTCCCAACAGGGAAGACCTGGAAAATGCGTTCCGCTCTAACTTCCAATGAACCTATGTCTGCCCACCAGACTCTCCCAATCTCAGCAACGTTATCCAGAAGCCCGGAGAGTCTGCTCGGCAATTCTGGACTCGATTCTTGACTAAGAAGAACCAAATCGTCAACTGTCCGGATGCTAAGGCCATAGCCTCCTTCCGGCACAATATTCGGGACGAACGCTTGGCCCGCCAGCTAGGCCAGGACAAACCTTAGACCATGTCCGTGTTGGAAATATGCCCTAGAGGCAATAATATAATGGTTATTATTGTATTTCCTTGTTCATGATAATTGTCTATTGTTCATGCTATAATTTTATTAACCGAAAACCGTAATGCATGTGTGAATACATAGACCACAACGTGTCCCTAGTGAGCCTCTAGTTGGCTAGCTCATTGATCAATAGATGGTCACGGTTTCATGAACATGGACATTGTATGTCGTTGATAACGGGATCACATCATTAGGAGAATGATGTGATGGACAAGACCCAATACTAAGCATAGCACAAGATTGTGTAGTTTGTCTGCTAAAGCTTTTCAATGTCAAGTATCGTTTCCTTAGACCATGAGATTGTGCAACTCCCGGATACCATAGGAATGCTTTGGGTGTGCCAAACATTACAACGTAACTGGGTGGCTATAAAGGTGCACTACGGGTATCTCCGAAAATGTCTGTTGGGTTGGCACGAATCGAGACTGGGATTTGTCACTCCATGTGACGGAGAGGTATCTCTAGGCCCACTCGGTAAGACATCATCATAATGAGCTCAATGACTAAGGAGTTAGCCATAGGATGATGTGTTAAAGGAATGAGTAAAGAGACTTTCCGGTAACGAGATTGAACAAGGTATAGGGATACCGACGATCGAATCTCGGGCAAGTATCATACCGGTAGACAAAGGGAATTGCATACGGGATTGATTGAATCCCCGACATCGTGGTTCATCCATGAGATCATCGTGGAGCATGTAGGAGCCAACATGGGTGTCCAGATCCCGCTGTTGGTTATTGACCGGAGAGGTGTCTCGGTCATGTCTATGTGTCTCCCGAACCCGTAGGGTCTACACACTTAAGGTTCGATGACGCTAGGGTTATAGGGAATTAGTGTATGTGGTTACCGAATTTTTTGCAGTCCTAGATGAGATCCCGGACATAACGAGGAGTTCCGGATTGGTCCGGAGGTAAATAATGATATATAGGAAGTGAGGATTTGGCCACTTGAAGTGTTCGGGAATTACTGGTAACGTACCGGGACCACCGGAAGGGTTCCGGGGGTCCACCAAGTGGGGCCACCAGCCCAGAGGGCTGCGTGGGCCGAGAGTGGAAGGGACCAGCCATAGACTTGGCTGGTGCGCCCTCCACCCTGGCCCAAGGCGCAGGAAAGGTGGGAAGAAGGGGAAACTATAGACCCAGATGGGCCTAAGGCCAACTAGGGATGCGCCCTCCCCCTCTCCCCTCTTGGCCGCCGGCCAAAGGCCATCTAGGGCTGCCAAACCACCCTAGGTTGGGAACCCTAGGGGCTGCGCACCCTCCTCCCCTACTCCTATATATAGTGGGGGTTTTGGGGGGCTGCCAACAAACGAGTTCTCTCTCTTCCTCGACGCAACCCTACCCCTCCTCTTCCTCATTCTCTGTGGAGCTTGGCGAAGCCCTGCCGAACACCACGCTGCTCCACCGTCACCACGCTATCGTGCTGCATTGTTGGATCAAGGCGTAGGAGACGTCACCAGGCTGCACGTGTGTTGAACGTGGAGGCGCCGTTGTTCGGCGCTAAGATCGAAGTCCACCGCGATCTGAATCTCTACGAGTACAACTCCACCAACCTCGTTCTAGTAACGCTTACACTTAGCGATCTTCAAAGGTATGAAGATGCAATCTCTCCCCTCTCTATGTTGGTTTCTCCATAGATAGATCTTGGTGAACGCGTAGAAAATTTTGAGTTACTACTACGTCTCCCAACAGTGGCATCATGAGCTAGGTCTATGGGTAGAATCTATGCACGAGTAGAACACAAAGTTGTTGTGGGCGTCGATCTTGTTAATTTTCTTACCACTACTAGTCTTATGTTTATTCGGCGGTATTGTGGGATGAAGCGGCCTGGACCAACTTTACACGTTCGCTTACGTGAGACCGGTTCCACCGCCTGACAAGCACTTGTTGCATAAGGTGGCTAGCGGGTGTCTGTCTCTCCCACCTTAGTCAGATTGAATTTGATGAAAAGGGTCCTTATGAAGGGTAAATAGCAATTGGCATATCACGTTGTGGTTTTGGCGTAGGTAAGAAACGTTCTTGCTAGAAACCTATAGCAGCCACGTAAAAACTTGCAATTACAAATTAGAGGACGTCTAACTTGTTTTTAGCATATGCCTTCTGATGTAATATGGCCAAAAGGATGTGATGTGATGCATTGTGATGTATGAGATTGATCATGCTCTTGTAATAGGATTCACGACTTGCATGTCGATGAGTATGACAACCGGCAGGAGCCATAGGAGTTGTCTTATTTTATTGTATGACCCGCGTGTCAATCATAAACGCCATGTAATTACTTTACTTTATTGCTAAACGTTAGCCATAGCAGTAGAAGTAATAGTTGGCGAGACAACTTCATGAAGACACGATGATGGAGATCATGATGATGATGGAGATCATGGTGTCGTGCCGGTGACAGTGATGATCATGGTGCCCCAAAGATGGAGATCAAAGGAGCAAGATGATATTGGCCATATCATGTCACTATTTTGATTGCATGTGATGCTTATCATGTTTACATCTTATTTGCTTAGAACGACGGTAGTAAATAAGATGATCTCTCAATAAAATTTCAAGAAATGTGTTCACCCTAACTGTGCACCGTTGCTAACGATCGTTGTTCCGAAGCCCCACATGATGATCGGGTGTGATAGGTTCTAACATTCGCATACAACGGGTGCAAGCCAGATTTACACACGCGAAACACTTAGGTTGACTTGACGAGCCTAGCATGTACAAACATGGCCTCGGAACACGGAAGACCGAAAGGTCGAACGTGAGTCGCATAGAAGATACAATCAACATGGAGATGTTAACCATGGATGACTAGTTCGTCTCACGTGATGATCAAACACGGGCTAGTTGACATGGATCATGTGTCACTTGGATGACTAGAGAGATGTCTATCTAAGTGGGAGTTCATTAAATAATTTGATTATGTGAACTTAATTATCATGAACTTAGCCTAAAATTTTCTTTACGATCTATATTGTAGATCCAATAGCCAACGCAAATGTCACCCTCAACTTCAACGCGTTCCTGGAGAAAACCAAGCTGAAAGATGATGAAAATCAACTATGATCATCCTCATAGCTTCCAAGAGATTGTATGTCCTTGATGCACCGCTAGGTGACCCACCCATTTTCCCAGTGGACCAAGACGTTACGAACGCTTGGCAGTTGCGCTACGATGATTACTCCCTTGTTTAGTGTGGCATGCTTTACAGTTTAGAACCGTGGCTCCAAAAGTGTTTTGAGCAACACGGAGCATATGAGATGTTCCAAGAGCTGAAACTGGTTTTCCAAGCCCATGCCCGGGTCGAGAGATATGATGTCTCCAACAAGCTCTTCAGCTGTAAGATGGAGGAGAATAGTTCTATTAGTGAGCACATACTCAAAATGTCTGGGTTGCACAACCGCTTGACTTAGCTCGGAGTTAATCTCCCGGATGACTCGGTCATTAACAGAATCCTCCAGTCGCTTCCACCTAGCTACAAGAGCTTTGTGATGAACTACCACATGCAAGGATGGAGAAGTCCATTCCTGAGTTATACTCGATGCTGAAATCAGCGGAGGTCGAGATCAAAAAAGATCATAAAGTGTTGATGGTCAATAAGACCACTAGTTTCAAGAAAGGCAAGGGTAAAAAGAACTTCAAGAAGGATGGCAAAGTTGTTGCCGCGCCTGGTAAGCAAGTTGCCGGGAAGAAGAACAAGAATGGACCCAAGCCTGAGACTGAGCGCTTTTATTGCAAAGATACCAGTCACTGGAAGCGGAACTATCCCAAGTATTTAGCGGATAAGAAGGCCGTCAAAGTTAAAGGTATATGTGATATACTTGTTATTGATGTGTACCTAACCAGCGCTCGTAGTAGCTCCTGGGTATTTGATACCAACGCAGTTGCTCACATTTGTAACTCCAAGCAAGAGCTGTGGAATAAGTGGAGATTGGCAAAGGACGAGGTGACGATGCACGTCGGTAATGGTTCCAAGGTCGATGTGATCGTCATCGGCATGCTACCTCTACATCTACCTACCGGATTAGTTTTAACCCTCAATAATTGTTATTTAGTACCAGCTTTGAGCATGGACATTGTATCTGGATCTCGCTTGATGCGAGATGGCTACTCATTTAAATCTGAGAATAATAGTTGTTCTATTTATAAGAGAGAAATGTTTTATGGTCATGCCCCGCTGGTCAATGGTTTATTTTTGATGAATATCGAACGTGATGTTACACATGTCCATAGTGTGAGTACCGAAAAATGTAAGGTTGATAATGATAGTCCCACTTACATGTGGCACTACCGCCTTGGTCATATTGGTGACAAACGCATGAAGAAGCTCCATGCTGATGGACTTTTGGAGTCTCTTGATTTCGAATCATTTGAAATGTCCGAACCATGCCTCATGGGCAAGATGACCAAGACTCTGTTTTCCGGAACAGTGGAGCGAGCAACTGACTTATTGGAGATAATACATACCGATGTAGGCGGTCCAATGAGCATCCAGGTTTGCGGTGGCTACCGTTATGTTCACACCGTCACTAATGACTTGGGAAGATATGGGTATGTCTACTTAATGAAACACAAGTCTGAAACCTTTGAAAGGTTCAAGGAATTTCAGAGTGAGGTAGAGAATCAACGTGACAGGAAAATAAAGTGCCTACGATCTGATCGTGGTAGAGAATATTTAAGTCACGAGTTTGGCACGCACCTAAGGAAATTTGGAATTGTTTCACAACTCACGCCGCCTGGCACACCTCAGCGAAATGGTGTGTCTGAACGTCGTAATCGCACTCTATTGGATATGGTGCGATCTATGATGTCTCTTACCGACTTACCGCTATCATTTTGGGGATATGCATTAGAGACTGCCGCATTCACTTTAAATAGGGCACCGTCAAAGTCCGTTGAGATGACACCATATGAATTATGGTTTGGAAAGAAACCTAAGATGTCGTTTCCAAAAGTTTGGGGATGTGATGCTTATGTGAAGAAACTTCAACCTGAGAAGCTCGAACCCAAAGCGAAAAAGTGTGTCTTCATAGGATACCCCAAAGAAACTCTTGGGTATACCTTCTACCTCAGATCCGAAGGCAAAGTCTTTGTTGCTAAGAATGGATCCTTTCTTGAGAAAGAGTTTCTCTCGAAAGAAGTAAGCGGGAGGAAAATAGAACTTGATGAGGTAATTGTACCTCCACTCGAACCGGAGAGTAGAGCGACACAGGAAGATGTTTCAGTGGAGCCTGCATCGGCTAGAGAGGAAGTTAATGATGACGATCATGAAACTTCAGATCAAGTTACTATTGAACGTCGAAGGTCCACTAGGACACGTTCCGCACCGCAGTGGTACGGCAACCATTTCCTGGAGATCATGTTGTTAGACAACGGTGAACCTTCAAACTATGAAGAAGCGATGGTGGGCCCAGATTCCAACAAATGGCTTGAAGCCATGAAATCCGAGATAGGATCCATGTATGAAAACTAAGTGTGGACTTTGGTAGACTTGCCTGATGATAAGCAAGCCATTGAAAACAAATGGATCTTTAAGAAGAAGACTGACGCTGATGGTAATATGACCGTCTATACGGCTCGGCTTGTCGCTAAGGGTTATCGACAAGTTCAAGGAGTTGACTACGATGAGACTTTCTCACCCGTAGCGATGTTGAAGTCTGTCTGAATCATGTTAGCAATTGCCGCATTTTATGATTATGAGATCTGGCAAATGGACGTCAAAACGGCATTCCTTAATGGCTTCATGAAGGAAGAACTATATATGATGCAGCCGGAAAGTTTTGTCAATCCTAAAGATGCTAACAAAGTATGCAAGCTCCAGCGCTCCATCTATGGGCTGGTGCAATCATCTCGGAGTTGGAACATTCTCTTTAATGAGGTGATTAAAGCGTTTGGGTTTGTACAGGTTTATGGAGAACCCTGTATTTACAAGAAAGTGAGTGGGAGCTCTATAGCATTTCTCATATTATATGTGGATGGCATACTGATAATGGGAAATGATATAGAACTCTTGGAAAGTGTAAAGGCCTACTTGAATAAGTGTTTTTCAATGAAGGACCTTGGAGAAGCTGCTTACATATTAGGTATTAAGATCTATAGAGATAGATCGAGACGCCTCATAGGTCTTTCACAAAGCACATACCTTGGAAAGATATTGAAGAAGTTCAATATGGATCAGTCCAAGAAGGGGTTCTTGCCTATGTTACAAGGTTTGAGATTGAGTACGACTCAATGCCCGACCACGGCAAAGGATAGAGGAGAGATGAGTGTCAACCACTATGCTTCAGCCATAGGCTCTATTATGTATGCCATGTTGTGTACTGGACCTGATGTGAACCTTGCCATAAGTTTGGTAGGGAGGTACCAAAGTGATCCCGGAGCGAAACACTAGACTGCGGTCAAGAATATCCTGAAGTACCTGAAAAGGACAAAGGACATGTTTCTCGTATATGGAGGTGTCGGAGTGCTCATCATAAAGGGTTACGTCGATGCTAGCTTTGACACAGATCCGGACGACTCCAAGTCACAAACCGGATACATGTATATTTTGAACGGAGGGGCAGTCAGCTGGTGCAGCAACAAGCAAAGCGTCGTGGCGGCATCTACATGTAAAGCAGAGTACATAGCTGCTTCGGAAGCAGCAAAGGAAGGAGTCTGGATGAAGGAGTTCATCACCGACCTAGGAGTAATTCCCAATGTATCGGGCCCGATGACTCTATTCTCTGATAACACTGGAGCTATTGCCCTTGCGAAGGAGCCCAGGTTTCACAAGAAGACAAGACACATCAAGTGCCGCTTCAACTCCATCCGTGATTACATCCAGGAGGGAGATACAGATATTTGTAAAGTACATACGGATCTGAATGTTGGAGATCCGTTGACTAAACCTCTCTCACGAGTGAAACATGATCAACACCAGAATGCTATGGGTGTTCGATTCATCACAATGTAACTAGATTATTGACTCTATTGCAAGCGGGGTACTATTGGAAATATGCCCTAGAGGCAATAATAAAATGGTTATTATTGTATTTCCGTGTTCATTATAATTGTCTATTGTTCATGCTATAATTGTATTAACCGGAAACCGTAATGCATGTGTGAGTACATAGACCACAACGTGTCCCTAGTGAGCTTCTAGTTGGTTAGCTCGTTGATCAATAGATGGTCACGGTTTCATGACCATGGACATTGGATGTCATTGCTAATGGGATCACATCATTAGGAGAATGATGTGGTGGACAAGACCCAATCCTAAGCATAGCACAAGATCGTGTAGTTCGTCTGCTAAAGCTTTTCTAATGTCAAGTATCATTTCCTTAGACCATGAGATTGTGCAACTCCCGGATACCGTAGGAATGCTTTGGGTGTGCCAAACGTCACAATGTAATTGGGTGGATATAAAGGTGCACTATGGGTATCTCCAAAAGTGTCTGTTGGGTTGGCACGAATCGAGACTGGGATTTTTCACTCCGTGCGACGGACAGGTATCTCTAGGCCCACTCGGTAAGACATCATCATAATGAGCTCAATGTGCCTAAGGAGTTAGCCACGGGATGATGTGTTACGGAACAAGTAAAGAGACTTGCTGGTCACAATATTGAACAAGGTATAGGGATACCGACGATCGAATCTTGGGCAAGTATCATACCGGTAGACAAAGGGAATTGCATACGGGATTGATTGAATCCCCAACATCGTGGTTCATCTGATGAGATCATCGTGGAGCATGTAGGAGCCAACATGGGTATCCATATCCCGCTGTTGGTTATTGACCGGAGAGGTGTCCTTGTCATGTCTACGTGTCTCTCGAACCCGTAGGGTCAACACACTTAAAGTTCAATGATGCTAGGGTTATGAGGAATTAGTGTACGTGGTTACCTAAGGTTGTTCGGAGTCCCGGATGAGATCCCGGGCATAACGAGGAGTTCTAGAATGGTCCGGAGGTAAAGATTGATATAAGGAAGTGAGGAATTGGCCATCGGAAGTATTTCAGGAATTACCGGTAACGTACCGGGACCACCGGAAGGGTTCCGGGGGTCCACCAAGTGGGGCCACCAGCCCTAGAGGGCTGCGTGGGCCGAGAGTGGAAGGGACCAGCCCCAGAGTGGGCTAGTGCGCCCTCCACCCTGGCCCAAGGCACGAGAAAGGTGGGAGGAAGGGGAAACCCTAGACCCAGATGGGCCTAAGGCCCACTAGGGCTGCGCCCTCCCCCTCTCCCCTCCTGGCCGCCGGCCAAAGGCCATCTAGGGCTGCCGCACCACCCTAGGGTGGGAACCCTTGGGGCTGCGCACCCTCCTTCCCTCCTCCTACATATAGTGGGGGTTTTGGGGGCCAGCCTACACATGAGTTCTCTCTTCCTCGGCGAAGCCCTACCCCTCCTCTTCCTCGTTCTCTACAGAGCTTGGCGAAGCCCTCCGGAGACCACGCTGCTCCACCGTCACCATGCCGTCGTGCTATTGTACCTCTCCCTCAACCTATCCTCCCTCCTTACTAGATCAAGGCGTAGGAGACGTCACCTGGTTGCACGTGTGTTGAATGCAGAGGCGCCGTTGTTCGACGCTAAGATCGGAGTCCACCGCGATCTGAATAGCTACGAGTACGACTCCACCAACCGCATTCTAGTAACGCTTCCGCTTAGCGATCTTCAAATGTATGAAGATGCAATCTCTCCCCTCTCATTGCTGGTTTCTCCATAGATAGATCCTGTGGGGAACGTTGCATGGGAAACAAAAAATTTCCTACGCACACGCAGATCTATCCATGGTGACGATCCGTCCTCCGAACTTGATCACGATCCGTCCCACGAACTTGATCACGATCCTTCCGATCTAGCGCCGAACGGACGGCACCTCCGTGTTTAGCACACGTACAGCTTGATGACGATCTCCACCGTATTGATCCAGCAAGAAGGAGTGGAGAGGAAGAAGAGTTCTCCGGCAGCGTGAGGGCGCTCCGGCGATGGTGGTGGAGCAATTCCGGCAGGGCTTCGCCTAAGCACTGCAGAAATCCGATCTAGAGGAGAAACTATGTACTAGAGGAACGGGTAGCACGTGGCTGAAAAAACTAGTGCAAACCCCTAAAACCCACCAATATATAGAGGAGGAGAGGAGGAGAGCCTTGGCGCAAGGGCCAAGTCTCCTATGGTTCGGCCGAACCTACTAGGAGAGGAGGGCTCCTCCTCCAATCCTAGTAGGACTAAGATTGCTCCTTTTTTGCCTTTTTCCATCTTTTCCTATTGGGTTTTCTTCTCCAGCCACATGGTACTTGTGTGGGAGTTTCCACCAGCCCACTAAGGGCTGATATTCACTCTCCCACATCCCATGAAACCTCTTGGATCGAAATACCCCTCCCGGAGGCCTCCCGGTACACTACCGGCACTCCCGGTACACTACCGATGAGCCCAAAACTTTTCCGGCGACCAAAACAGGACTTCCTATATATGAATCTTTACCTCTAGACCATTCCGGAGCTCCTTGTGACGTCCAGGATCTCATCCGAGACTCCGAATAACCTTCGATCACCACCATCCATAACTCTATACTATCGAAACATCACCAAACCTTAAGTGTGCAAACCCTGCGGGTTCGAGAACTATGTAGACATCATCGAGACACCTCTACGGTCAATAACCAATAGCGGGACCTGGATGTCCATATTGGTTCCTACATATTCTACGAAGATCTTCATCGGTCGAACCTCTATGTCAAGGATTCATCTAATCCCGGATGATGTTCCCTTTGTTCTTCGGTATGTTACTTGCCCGAGATTCGATCGTCGGTATCTCCATACCTAGTTCAACCTCGTTACCGGAAGTCTCTTTACTCGTTCCGTAATACAAGATCCCGCAACTAACACTTAGTCACATTGCTTGCAAGGCTTATTGTGATGTTGTATTACCGAGTGGGCCCTGATATACCTCTCCGTCACACGGAGTAACAAATCCCAGTCTTGATCGATGCCAACTCAATAGACACCCTCGGAGATACCTGTAGAGCACCTTTATAGTCACCCAGTTACGTTGCGACGTTTGATACACACAAGGCACTCCTCCGATGTCCGTGAGTTGCATGATCTCATGGTCATAGGAACATATACTTGACATGCAGAAAACAGTAGCAATAAACTAACACGATCATATGCTACGTTTGTAGTTTGGGTCTTGTCCATCACATCATTCTCCTAATGATGTGATCCCGTTATCAAATGACATCACATGTCAATGGCTAGGAAACCTTGACCATCTTTGATCAACGAGCTAGTTCACTAGAGGCATACTAGGGAAAAAGTGTTGTCTATTTACCCACACATGTAATGTGTTTCCAATTAATACAATTATAGCATGGATAATAAACGATTATCATGAACAAGGAAATATAATAATAAACACTTTATTTATTGCCTCTAGGGCATATTTCCAACAGTCTCCCACTTGCACTAGAGTCAATAATCAAGCTCACATCACTATGTGATTTACATTGTAATGAATCGAACACCCATGCAGTTCTGGTGTTGATCATGTTTAGCCCTTGGAAGAGGTTTAGTCAATGGGTCTACAACATTCAGATCCGTGTGCACTTTGCAAATATTTATGTACTTCTCCTTGATGTAATCGCGGATGGAGTTGAGGCGTCGCTTTATGTGTCTGGTCCTCTTGTGAAACCTAGGTTCCTTGGCCAGAGCAATGGCACCAGTGTTGTCACAGAACAGGTTCATTGGATTCAGTGCACTGGGCACTACTCCATGATCTGTCATGAACTGCTTCATCCAGACACCTTCCTTCGCCGCCTCCGAGGTTGCGATGTACTCCGCTTCACATGTAGAATTGGCTACCACGCTTTGCTTGGAACTGCACCAGCTTACCGCTCCCCCGTTAAGTATAAATACGTATCCGGTTTGTAACTTAGAGTCATCTGGATCGGTGTCAAAGCATGCATCGACATAACCCTTTACGATGAGCTCTTCAACACCTCCATAAACGAGAAACATTTCCTTAGTGCTTTTCAAGTACTTAAGGCCATACTTATGGCAAGGCTGACATCCGGTCTTGTGCACAGCATTGCATACGTGATAGAGCCTATGACTGGAGCATAGGGGATGACACTCATCTTTTCTCTATCTTCTGCAGTCACTGGGCATTGAGTCTTACTCAACTTCACACCTTGTAACACACGCAAGAACACCTTCTTGGACTGATCCATTTTGAACTTCTTCAAAACTTTATCAAGGTATGTGCTCTGTGAAAGTGCTATTAAGCGTCTCGATCAATCTCTATAGATCTTAATGCCTAATATGAAAGCAGCTTCTCCTAGGTCCTTCATTGAAAAACCCTTGTTCAAATATTCCTTCACGCTTTCCAGCATTTCTATATTGTTTCCAATCAGCAATATGTCATCCACATATAATATTAGAAACGCTATAGAGCTCCCACTCACTTTCTTGTAAATACAAGCTTCTCCATAAACTTGTATAAACTCAAACGCTTTGATCAAAACGCTTATTCCAACTCCGAGATGCTTGCACCAGCCTATAAATGGATCGCTGGAGTTTGCAAACTTTGTCAGCATTCTCTGGATCAACAAAACCTTCTGGTTGCATCATATACAACTCTTCCTCAAGGAAACCATTGAGGAACGTTGTTTTGACATCCATCTGCCAAATTTCATAGTCGAAATAAGCAGCTATTGCCAACATGATTCTGACAGACTTAAGCATCGCTACGGGTGAGAAGGTCTCATCGTAGTCAACTCCTTGAACTTGTGAAAACCCTTTGCCACAAGTCGACCTTTATAGACGGTGACATTACCGTCCGGGTTTGTCTTCTTCTTAAATATCCATTTGTTCTGAATGGCCTTTCGCCCTTCAGGTAATACTTCCAAAGTCCACACTTTGTTTTCATACATGGATCCCATCTCGGATTTCATGGCCTCTAACCATTTCTCGGAATCTGGGCCCATCACTGCTCCTCCATAGCTCGTAGGTTCATTGTTGTCCAACAACATGACCTCCAAGACAGGGTTGCCGTACCACTCAGGAGTAGTACGCGGCCTTGTTGACCTACGAGGTTCAATATTAGCTTGATTCAAAGCTTCATGATCATCATCATAAACTTCCTCTTCTACCATCATAGGTTCCATAGAAACATCTTTCTGCGTTGTGCTACTTTCTGGTTGAAGTAAAGGTTCAATAACCTCATCAAGCTCTATTTTTCGTCCCACTCAATTATTTCGAGAGAAACTCTTTCTCAAGAAAGGTTCTATTCTTAGTGACAAACACTTTGCCTTCGTATCTGAGATAGAAGGTATACCCGACTGTCTCTTTTGGGTATCCTATGAAGACGCATTTTTCCTCTTTGGATTCCAGCTTTTTAGGCTGAAGCTTTTTGACATAAGCATCACATCCCCAAACTTTAAGAAACGACAACTTTGGCATCTTGCCGAACCACAGTTCATATGGCGTTGTCTCAACGGATTTCGATGGTGCCCTATTTAAAGTGAATTTAGCTGTCTCTAATGCATAACCCCAAAATGATACTGGCAAATCAGCAAGAGACATCATAGAACGCACCATATCTAATAAGGTTCAATTATGACGTTCGGACACACCATTACGCTGAGGTGTTCCGGGCGGTGTCAACTGTGAAACAATTCCACACTGTCTTAAGTGACTACCAAATTCATAACTCAGATATTCACCTCCTCGATCAGATCGCAGGAATTTAATCTTCTTGTTACGATGATTCTCAACTTCACTCTAAAAATGCTTGAACTTTTCAAACATTTGAGACTTGTGTTTCATCAAGTAAATATACCCATATCTACTTAAGTCATCACTGAAGGTGAGAAAATAACGATATCCACCATGCGCTGTAACATTCATTGGGCCGAACACATCAGTATGTATGATTTCCAATAAGTCACTTGCCCGTTCCATTGTTCCAGAGAACGGCGTTTTAGTCATCTTGCCCATGAGACATGGTTCACATGTGTCAAGTGATTCAAAATCAAGTGACTCCAAAAGTCCATCAGCATGGAGCTTCCTCATGCATTTTGCACCAATATGACCTAAACAACAGTGCCACAAGAAAGTGGTACTATCATTATCAACTCCACATCTTTTGGCATCAATGTTATGAACATGTGTGTCATCACTATCAAGATTCAATATGAATAAACCCCTAACATTGGGTGCATGACCATAAAAGATATTACTCATATAAATAGAACAACCTTTATTCTCTGATTTAAATGAGTAACCGTCTCGCAATAAACAAGATCCAGATATAATGTTCATGCTTAACGCAGACACTAAATAACAATTATTCAGGTTCATCACTAATCCTGATGGTAATCGAAGAGAGAGCGTGCCGACGGCGATCACATCAACCTTGGAACCATTTCCCACGCGCATCGTCACTTCGACCTTTGCCAGCCTTCGTTTATACCGTAGTTCCTGTTTTGAGTTACAAATGTGAGCTACTGAACTAATATCAAATACCCAGGCACTACTACGAGAGCTAGTAAGCTACACATCAATAACATGTATATCATATATACCTTGTTTGTCATTGGCCGCCTTCTTGTCAGCCAGGTACTTGGGGCAGTTCCGCTCCAGTGACCAGTTCCCTTGCAATGAAAGCACTCAGTTTCTGGCTTGGGTCCATGCTTGGGCTTCTTTACAGGAGTAGCAACTGCTTTGCCATCCTTCTTGGTTTTACCCTTCTTGCCCTTGCCCTTGACCTTGCCATTTTTCATGAAACTAGTGGTTTTATTGACCATCAACACTTGATGTTCTTTCTGGATTTCAGACTCAGCGACTTTTAGCATCGCAAACAGCTCGGCGACTGACTTGTTCATCCCGTGCATGTTATAGTTCATCACAAAGCTCTTGGAACTAGGTGGCAGTGATTGAAGAACTCTGTTAGTGATTGCCTCTGGCGGAAGGGCAATTCCCAACTCCGCTAGACGAGTTGAATACCTAGACATTCTGAGTATATGTTCACTAATAGACCCGTTCTCCTCCATCTTGCAAGCATAGAACTTATCAGAGGTTTCATACCTCTCGATCCGGGCATTCTTCTCAAAGATAAACTTCAACTCCTGGAACATCTCATATGCTCCATGACGTTCAAAATGTCTTTGAAGTCCCGGTTCTAAGCCATACAATATTGCACACTGAACTATTGATTAATCTCCAATACGTGCCTCCCAAGCGTTCTTAACGTCTTCGGAGGTCATGTCTTCTGGTTGGTCACCAAGCGGTGCATCAACGACATATGATTTCTGGGAAGCCATGAGGATAATCCTGAGATTACGGGCCCAGTCAACAAAGGTACTTCCATCATCTTTCAACTTAGCTTTGTCTAGGAACGCATTAAAATTCAGGGGTGCTACTGCGTGAGCCATTGATCTACAACATAAATGTGCTAAGTTTACTTAGACTATTGTTCAAGATAATGAGTTTAGTTAATCAAATTACTAGAGCTTCCACTCAAATCGACATCCCTCAGGTCATCTGAGTGTCACATGACCCAAATCCACCAACTCAAGTCCGATCATCACGTGAGTTAAGGTGGCTTCAATGGTGAACATCATTATGTTGATCATATCTACTATATGACTCATGTTCGACCTTTCGGTCTCTTGTGCTCCGAGGCCATGTCTGTACATGCTAGGATCGTCAAATTTAACCCGAGTGTTCTGCATGTGCAACACTGGCTTGCACCCGTTGTATGTGAACGTAGAGTCTATCACACCCGATCATCACGTGGTGTCTCAACACGACGAACTTTCGCAACGGTGCACATTCGGGGAGAACACAATTTGTCTTGAAATTAAGTGAGGGATCACCTTATAATGCTACCTCTTCCTAAGCAAAACAAGATATATATAAAAGGATTAACATCACATGCAAATCATAAGTGACATGATAAGGCCATGAACTTGTCCTTTTGATCTCCATCTTGAAAGCACCGGCATGATCTCCATCGACACCGGCAAGACACCATGATCTCCATCATCTTGATCTCCATCAACGTGTCGCCATCGGCGTTGTCGCGCCCAACATGCTTCTACTACTATCGCTACCATTTAGCGATAAAGTAAAGCATTACAAAGTGCTTAATGATTGACACGCCGGTCATACAATAATTAAAGACAATCCTATGGCTCCTGTCGGTTGCCGTACTCATCGACATGCAAGTCGTGATAATCTATACATCACATGATCATCTCATACATCACATATATCACATCATGTAATTGGCCATATCACATCACAACATACCCTGCAAAAACAAGTTAGACGTCCTCTAATTGTTGTTGCATGTTTTACGTGGCTGCTATGGGTATCTAGCAAGAACAATTCTCATCTACACGAAAACCACAACGATGATACATTAGTTGCTTTCCAACCTTCTCAAGGACCGCCTTTGTCGAATCCGATCCAACTAAAGTGAGAGAAACTAGCACCCGCAAGCCATCTATGCAAAAAGTTGCGGTCGAGGGAACCGGTCTCTCGTAAGTGTACGAGTAATGTTGGTCCGGGCCGCTTCATCTCACAATACCGCTGAACCAAAATCCGACCAAGGGAGGAAGCAATCTAAGCATCAACGCCCACAAACCTTTTGTGTTCTACTCGAGATCTCATCTGCACATAGACCTAGCTCATGATGCCACTGTTGGGGAACGTTGCATGGGAAACAAAAAAATTCCTACGCACATGCAGATCTATCCATGGTGATGAGCATCTACGAGAGGGAGAGTGGATCTACGTACCCTTGTAGATCGCTAAGCGGGAAGCGTTAAGAAACGCGGTTGGTGTAGTTGAACGTCTTCGCGATCCAAATTGCCATGCGTCCCATGATCCAATCACAATCCGTCCCGCTATCCAATCACGATCCGTCCTGCAAACTTGATCACGATCCATCCCACGAACTTGATCACGATCCTTCCGATCTAGTGCCGAACGGACGGCACCTCCGTATTCAGCACACATACACCTTGATGACGATCTCCACCGTCTTGATCCAGCAAGAAGGGGTGGAGAAGAAGAAGAGTTCTCTGGCAGCATGACGGCGCTCCGGCGATGGCGGTGGAGCAATTCCAGCAAGGCTTCGCCTAAGCACTGCAGAAATCCGATCTAGAGGAGAAACTATGCACTCGAGGACGGGTAGCACGTGGCTGAAAAAACTAGTGCAAAACCCTAAAACCCACCAGTATATATAGGAGGAGATGAGGAGAGCCTTGGAGCAAGGTCCAAGGCTCCTATGGTTCGGCTGAACCTACTAGGAGAGGAGGAGGACTCCTCCAATCCTAGTAGGACAAGGATAGCTCCTTTTTTGCCTTTTTCCACCTTTTCCTATTGGATTTTCTTCTCCAGCCACATGGGCCTTGTGTAGGAGTTTCCACCAGCCCACTAAGAGATGATATTCACTCTCCCACAGCTCATGAAGCCTCTTGGGTCGAAAAACCCCTCCCGGAGGCCTCCCAGTACACTACCGACACTCCCGATACACTACCGATGAGCCCGAAACTTTTCCGACGACCAAACCAGGACTTCCTATATATGAATCTTTACCTCAGGACCATTCCAGAGCTCCTCGTGACGTCCGAGATCTCATCGGGGACTCCGAACAACCTTTGGTCACCACCATCCATAACTCTATACTACCGAAACGTCACCAAACCTTAAGTGTGCAGACCCTACGGGTTCGAGAACTATGTAGACATGACCGAGACACCTCTATGGTCAATAACCAATAGCGGGACCTGGATGTCCATATTGGTTCCTACATATTCTACGAAGATCTTTATTGGTCGAACCTCTATGTCAAGGATTTAGCTAATCCCGTATGATGTTCCCTTTGTTCTTCGGTATGTTACTTGCCAGAATTCAATAGTCGGTATCTCCATACCTAGTTCAACCTCGTTACCGGCAAGTCTCTTTACTCATTCCGTAATACAAGATCCCGCAACTAACACTTAGCACATTGCTTGCAAGGCTTATTGTGATGTTGTATTACCGAGTGGGCCCTGATATACCTCTCCGTCACACGGAGTAACAAATCCCAGTCTTGATCGATGCCAACTCAATAGACACCCTTAGAGATACCTGTAGAGCACCTTTATAGTCACCCAGTTACGTTGCGACGTTTGATACACACAAGGCACTCCTCCGATGTCCGTGAGTTGCATGATCTCATGGTCATAGGAACATATACTTGACATGCAGAAAACAGTAGCAATAAACTGACACGATCATATGCTACGTTTGTAGTTTGGGTCTTGTCCATCACATCATTCTCCTAATGATGTGATCCCGTTATCAAATGACATCACATGTCAATGGCTAGGAAACCTTGACCATCTTTGATCAACGAGCTAGTTCACTAGAGGCATACTAGGGAAAAAGTGTTGTCTATTTACCCACACATGTAATGTGTTTCCAATTAATACAATTATAGCATGGATAATAAACGATTATCATGAACAAGGAAATATAATAATAAACACTTTATTTATTGCCCCTAGGGCATATTTCCAACAAGATCTTGGTGAACGTGTAGAAAATTTTGATTTACTACTACATCTCCCAACAGTCCGCCCTTATCTCTCTCATGACCCGCTTTTGCGCGGGCGAAGACAATTGGCAGGCAAGACTCAGCCACAATTCCGAAGATCCCGTAGCACCTGAAGCCCGGGATGGCAACTTAAAGTCAAAGCGCAATAAGAATAAGCGTCGACACAATAATAGCGATGCCGATGATATGGCTGTAAACGTCGGATACTACAACTTCCGACCTGGGCAGCAGAAGAAGCCTCATAAAGGCAATCTTGATGGACCCACTCAGCTGGAGAAGATCATGGAAGGGCCTTGCCAAATCCATGGGACTTCAGAAAAGCCAGCCAACCACACACACCGCAACTGTTGGCTGTTTAAATAGGCCGGCAAGATACCTCCTGAGGACCAAGGCAAAAGCTCTCGCAACGAGGACGAGGATGAGCCTTGGGTCCAATTGGTGGCGGACAGAAGAAATTCCCTCCTGAAGTCAACACGGTGAACATGATATACGCCACCCATATACCCAAGAAGGAGAGGTAGCGTGCCCTTCGTGAGGTCTACAATGTGGAACCGTAGCCCCGAAGTACAACCCATGGTCGGCATACCCGATCACCTTTGATCGGCATGATCACCCGACCAGTATCCGCCATGGGGGTTTAGCAGCCCTCGTCCTAGACCCCATTATAGCTGGGTATCACCTCACAGAAGTCCTAATGGACGGAGGAAGTAGCCTCAACCTGACTTACTCACATGCGGTCAAAAAGATGGGCATAGATCCGTTAAGGATCAAACCCAGCACCACTACCTTCAAAGGAGTGATCCCAGGTGTTGAGGCCCGATGTACAGGTTCCGTAACTCTGGAAGTTGTGTTCGGCTCGCCCAATAAATTTCGTAGCGAAGACCTGATCTTAGACATTATGCCCTTCCACAATGGCTATCATGCGTTGCTTGGTCAGACAGTGTTCGCTCGTTTAAAAGCGGTCCCACACTATGCATACCACAAGCTCAAGATGCCGGGACCCAAGGGGGTCATTACTGTCAATGGCAATACAAAGCACTCCCTTAGAATTGAGGAACATGCATTGGCCCTAGCAGCCGAATTTAGCTACAAAGAAGATCGACAAGTTCCGCCATACGCCATAAAGGCACACAAGGCTGGGAAGCGATTTTGGCTACAAACCGAAAACTCAGATCCTTCCTCCTCCCCTCTATAGGGACAAGCCCCCACCGCACAACCTCAAGACCGGCAGAGTATGTGCCGAGTGAGGGAGTCCTAGATTAGGGGGTCCTCGGATAGTCGACCTATTGTTTATGGACCACACTGTATGGGCCGCAAAGCGGACATCGGATGATCAAAGACCACCTACGCCAGATGGAAGCTTCGAGGGGCCATGAAGTATTCTGCAAGTTATTAGCTATAGTTAGGCATGTTTATCTCTTTGGCATGTAACCGACCATTTCTAAACCCAGGACACCCTCGTTGTCTATATAAGCTGGAGGGTTTAGGGGTATAGGGATGACAACTCATCTAGGGTTAGCTATACGATCTCGAGGTAGATAAACTTTGTAACCCCTCACATCATAAATACAACCAAGCAGGACGTAGGTTATTACCTCCATAGGAGGGCCCGAACCTGGATAAATTCGTGTCCCCTTCATCTCCTGTTACTGTCGATTCTAGTCTCACAGTTCAGGACCCCCTACCTTAGATCCGCCGGTTTTTACACCGACATTGGTGCTTTCATTGAGAGTTCCTCTGTGAGCGCCGAAGGAATCGATGGCTCACCTCGTCACACATAGTGAGATCTGCATCAAGGGGACTCTCTCCCCCGATCAGAGTTTCATCAGCAACGACATCTTGTCGCATGCCAGCCCGATCGGCCGTCATGACCAAACCAGAAGGTTTCCCCCCAATCAGAGTATCAAGTTCGGAACCCTAGAGTTCATGGTTAATTCATGGGGAACACTCGTTCCAATGGAGCCCTCAACCTTCAAAGGAAAACCTGCAAATCCGGATGCTTTGACGCCCAAGACATCAGGTCCCATGGTGGAACAGAACACAGATCCGCTTCGGCGTAACTCTGGAACCGTCACACCACTTGACGAATCCACTTGTATTAGCGACACGCACCCTACCATCGCCTCATTCTTAAATGAGTTGTTTGATCGGATCGAAGCTATGCGTATATCAGATAACCAGGTTCCGATCTATGATCGGCTCAGGATCAGACCCGATGACAGGGAAATTCATGTCCCTCCGGTCACCCACCTTGTTGCTACCATCGAGTGTCTGGCTGCGAATTCTTCCTGACAGCCAATTAAAAACTAGCTATACTTCAGTCCTTGATCTCCAAGACCCTGTCGGTGAATTATAGGAGGGGAATCATTCTAAAGCCAGACTGTCACCGGTCCGGAATCCTTCGCACGATTTGGAAACTATAGTTCCGAACACTCCTTGCGACAGGGAATCGAATTTTTTCCCACCCACCACCCAAGACAACCATCCAAGTATCTCACCAAAGCCCATGTCTTTGGACTTTCAGGATATCAAGCAACTACAAGGAGAATCAGTCCACCACTTTAGGGAAAGACTCCTACTCGTTAGGAGTAGAGTAAAAGGTCTTAGTGACCAAGAGGCAACGGCAATTTTCATTCCCAATTGCCATGATGAAGGGATTCTTAATGCCCTGGCCCGCCGACGCATAAGTGACTTTTCAGAGTTATCCGAATTGGTACAGAAGTACTATGCCATGGAGAGTGCCTGGTAATTAGAGCAGTTGTTCTTAGAACCAATTTTCTTCGAACATCCTGGAGGAGCTCAGAAAATGAGGATACCTCCAAATCGGCCAGCCGGTACGAACCCGTCGAAAAAAGAAACAAGCCCCTTTCAGGAACCAGCACTGTCCTCGACGGACTTTTGGATCAACCTTTCCCCATACATACTGTGTTGTTAAACACAAACCCAGCTCACGGCCTTCGAGCTTGTTGGGTCGTCAGGCAAGTCACAAAAAGTGGCGAGGCCATCCTCAACACACCTCCGTCGAGTAAGCGGTCTCCTTTGCCTCCGGGATTTAATGTCAAAGTCCTAATGGTCTATGAGATCTTCCCCTTGAGGAACAGGCGTAAAAGAGCTCTTAGGGAGCATGAGCAAGTCTACCACATGGCAGCCACTAGCCCATGGGAAGACATACCGATTACTTTCGGGGACACTGACCAGCCGCTCATTCTTCCCGGTCATTCACCGGCCGCTCTAGTCTTGAATCCCATCATTGATGGATACAGACAACATAAAGTGCTAATGTATGACTACAATGGTCTTAACCTCATATACGAGGACACTCTAGAAAAAATGCAGTTCGACCGATCCCACATCAAACATAGCAACACAACCTTCCGGGGAATTATCCTAGGGAAAGAGGCACGTTGTTCTGGATGTATCATCCTGGACGTTGTGTTCGACACACCCGAAAACTACCAATCCGGAGAACTTCTCTTCCACATCGTCCCCTTCCCAAGTGGCTGTCACGCCCTATTGGGACGCGACACCTTCACAAAGTTCCAGGCTATACCCCATTACTGGTACAAGAACTCAAAATGCCAGGACCAAATGGAGTGATCACGATCGCTAGTGATCCGAACATAGCCCTTTGGGCCGAAAACAAAACAGCAGCGCCCGCCCTCGAGGCATTAGCGAAAACTTTCATTGCCAAAGAGTTGACCGCCCTACGGTCAATAGTTAATAAGGATGATGTGGTCCTTAGCAAAAGGCTCAAGTCCACGTCCTTTAAACCCGCAGAGGAAATTGTTAAATTTCAGGTACATTCAACGGACCCGAATAAGCCAGCGTCCATCGGAGCCTAGCTCGATCCCCTCATGGACGAGGCATTGTGGAATTTCCTCCATGAGGATTGGGACATTTTTTCCTGGCATCCTTCCGATATGCCTGGAATCCCACGTCGGCTCGCCTAACACAGCTTAAACATCATCCCAGGCTTTAAGCCCGTGAAATAGACTCTACGCCGCTTCTCCGGGCCCAAATGGCAAGCCCTAGGTGAAGAATTAGCCAAAATTCTCGAGGTCGTATTTGTTCGGGATATTAAACACCCTGAGTGGCTAGCGAACCTGGTGATGGTACCTAAGAAAGATAAGTCCTAGCGGCTGTGTGTCGACTTCAAAGACCTCAACAATGCATGCCCAAAGGACCCTTTCCCCTTACCACGCATAGACTAGATCATTGACGCCACAGCCGGACACGATTTGTTCTGTTTTGTTGACGCTTACTCCGGATACCATCAAATTAAAATGAAGGAATCGGATTAAGCGGCTACTGCATTCATCACCCCCTACGGGTCATTCTGCCTCAACACGATGCCTTTCGGGCTAAAAACGCCAGGGCCACATACCAGCGCATGATCCAAACCTGTCTCGCGACACAGGTCGGTAAGACTGGCGAGGCATACGTGGATGATGTGGTAATCAAAACCAAACACGTCGACTAGTTAATCGACGACTTACGGCAAACCTTCCCTAGTCTACGCGGATATGATATATGGCTCAATCCGGAAAATGTGTATTCCGAGTTCCCTCTGGTAAGCTGCTTGGATTCATTGTCTCCCATAGAGGAATAAAGGCAAATCCAGCTAAAATCTGTGCTCTATCAGAACTCGCAATCCCCACAGAACTGAAGCATGTCCAGAGGCTAGCTGGGTGCGTAGCGGCATTAAGACGCTTTATCTCCCGCCTCGGAGAAAAGGCTTTGCCACTCTATAAGCTACTGAAACGGACCAACAATTTCGAATGGGCCGATGAGGCAGCGGCTGCGTTAGAAGAAAACAAAACAGTACTGGCAACCAATCCCATACTCACGGCACCAGGCGCCGGTGAGCCCAAGTTGTATACATATCGGCCACCAACATAGTCGTCAGTGTGGTGCTCGTCGTTGAACGAGATGAGGAGGGACATAAATTCCGGACTCAGAAACCGGTTTATTATGTGTCAGAAGTGCTAACGCAGTACAAGTCCAGATACCCACATTGGCAAAAAATAGCCTATACAATATTCATGGCGTCGAGGAAACTCAGACCCTACTTCCAAGAGTGTGCGGTAACAGTGGCATCGAAAGTCCCCCTGAATGATATAATCAACAACAAGGATGCCACCAGCCGCATAGGCAAATGGGCCATTGAGCTCCTTCCCTTTGAAATAACCTACAAGCCATGCCGCGCCATTAAATCTCAGGTACTGGCGGACTTCCTGGCTGGACAGAGGTCGAGCTCCCCAAGGAGTAGAGTGCATACTCCCATTGGACAATGTACTTTGATGGATCCAAGACGTTGGCTGGTCTGGGGGCTAGAGTTATTCTCACATCCCCCACAGGCGACAACGTGTGGTACGTGTTGCAAATCATGTATGTCGACTCCAACAATGCCGCCGAATATGAAGCTCTTCCTCATGGTCTTTGGATGGCGATATCAATGGACATATGACGGCTAGAGGTATGGGGATACTCAAACTTGTCCATATCCCAAATTAACGGCGAGTTCGACACAAAAAATCCGAAGATGGCGGCACATAGAAATGCCATCCTCAAGATATCTGCTCGGTTCGAGGGGTTGGAATTCCACCACATCGCTCGAGACAACAACCAAGCCGCCGACATACTGGCACGTATAGGAGCCAAGTGCGATCCCGTCCCGAGAAACACCTTCCTGGAGCAGCTCTTTAAGCCATCTGTAGTGTGGTAGGATGACGACAATGGCGCTGGTCCTAATACGGCGGACGAAGTTGTTCCCCCCATAAACGAGCCAAACGATGGCATTATCGGTGGTTCCGCGATGAATGAAACGCCCTCGTCTCGTGATTTAATGGCAGTAACTGCGCCATGGACAGAGCCCTTCCTCGCTTACCTTCTTCACAAGGAACTCCCCGACGATCAAACCAAGGCACGACACATAGTTCGGAGATCCAAGGCCTACAAAGTCCACGAGGGTGAGTTATACAAGAAAAGCACCACCAGAGTATTACAGAGGTGTATATCTGAGGAAGAAGGACGGGAGCTTGTCGTCGAAATCCACGCATGCATGGGCAGGCATCACGCCGCGGCAAGATCCCTTGTCAGCAAGGCCTTCTGAGCTGGCTTCTTTTGGCCAATAGCTTCAACGGACGCACAGTCACTTGTTCAACATTGCATCGGGTGTCAACTATTCGCAAATCAAAGTCGCATGCCCCCAACAGCTCTTCGAACTATTCCGATCACCTGGCCTTTCGCAGTCTGGGGGCTGGACATGGTCGGACCCCTTAAAGGGGGAACCAAGAAAAATAAATACTTACTGGTTATGGTGGACAAGTTCACCAAATGGATAGAAGCAAAGCCCGTTAAGTTGGCTAAATCCAGACCAGTGATCGACTTTATATCTAGCGTAGTACATTGTTATAGTGTCCCGTGTAGTATAATAACGGATAATGGGTCCAACTTCACGGCGCAAGAGGTCAAGGACTGGTGCGCAAAAATGGGCATAAAGCTTGATTATGTGTCGGTCTGTCATCCATAGACCAATCGACAGTTCGAGCGAGCAAACAGTCTCATTATTCACGGCATCAAGCCATGTTTGGTCCGATCTCTTCACAAGTCCGACTGCCATTGGGTGGAGGAACTCGACTCTGTTCTATGGGGCCTGCGTACCACCCCGAATAGATCAATGGGTTACACACCATTCTTTGTGGTCTATGGGGTAGAGGCAGTTCTCCATTCCGATATTATCCACGACGCACCAAGAGTGCACATGTATGAGGAAAAGGAGGCCGAGTTGGATCGGCACGACGACTTAGACGCCTTAGAGGGAGAGCTTGACAAAGCTCTGGCTCGTTCCACTCTATACCAACAGCAAGCTCGACATTACCAAAGTAGGGAGGTCAGGGCAAAAGCATATAATGTAGACGAACTCGTCCTATGGCACCCGGAGAAACAGAAGCATAAACTCAACCCCAAATGGGAGGGCCCTTTCATCATTGACGAAGTACTCGCGGGAAGTGCCTACCATCTGTGGAGTCCATCCGATAATCGCCTTAAACTGAACCCATGGAACGCAGCTCGTCTTCGGTGCTTCTACGAATAAACCGGTGTCATCTAAACTCCACCACATTTTTTCCTCTTGTTAATTTTTTCCTTTTTTCTTCTTCTCTTCCCATTTTGCTGTTTGACAGGGTCAGTTTCTTTTCTTAACCCTATGTTTGGCTGAACCAATCTTGTACTAAAGATTATCGGCATACACCGTAAAGTGTTAAATCCGAACACAGCATGTGGGGGCTTCTTCTAGTAGCCAAACTTTTTATTACAACTATTTACTCATACTTACTGGGCGTACATGTTTCTTTCATCATGTTCTAGCCATTATATGCATCAATTCGAACTAAGACTTTGCCAAGCTGGGTTGCCTCACTCCCATGATTACTCTCTACGTTTCCGATTGTTCGGCTAGAGAGTAAAGGGAGCAACCCTGTGATTGGTACGACCGGGTAATCCGGACACGTACCTCAGACGGGTGAAGCCGGAAGCTAGCTATATTATGTAGACAATTGGTCGGCTCCGACGGAAACACCTTGTACGATTCCGGTCGTCATCACTGTTGTTTGGGTATTTTCTTCCCAAAGAACAATTAGCCGCATATCGCAAGTATGCGGCCTTCTATCTATGATCTTCGTAGAACCTCGATGAAAGGTATCGATAAAGGTACTATTTTCCTTGGAAAATGTTTCTTACGCTAAGTAATATAACATATCTTTCTGTGTGCTTCTGTCTATTCGCACCATATGGCTGGATTGCCTGGTTCCCCAAATACAATTCGCTCTTTTGGAGGGACAAATAAGGAGGAACACTCCCGAGCTCTTCGCAAGGGGGGCGAGAAGCCGATGGCCGGTTAAGACAAAGTTTACAACACAGATTGTTTTACAACATGTACATATAAATTACATGTGCGAGTGCTGATCGAGTTTATCAATTATTTTGTTAAGGGGCAGTCCACTTGCGAAAGATGGGCGACAGGCATCACCTGGTCATACACCAGGTGGAGTGGCACTTCTTTTCCATTTGATCCCATGGGACCAACCCGCGCCATATGCTCGGGGTTAAGTCCGGAGAAACAGGTTTTGATCATTGCCCATGCTTCTCGTGCTCCCTCATGGCAAGCCGAAATCTTCCACAGCTCGAACCTACTTCGAGCCCCCTTGAATCGATTCACGAGTGCGGCTAGCTCTTCAGGTGGCTATTTGGCGGGACATAGTGCCTTCACCATTCCTTTAATTGCTTTTTGCATGCGCTTATGGAGAGAGGTCAGCTCCTTCAGTAGGTCCCCTTGGTATGATTCGATCTCCTCTTCAGGATGCCTGGACAGGAGGCCTGTACATAAGACAATACCGCGCTTACTATTATTCCCTACATGAGAAATATTTCCTGATAGTGGAATTTTACTTACCGAACATGACCCTCTAAAGCTTTCGGTTATCTTCTAGAGCTTGGGCCAATTGAATCTTCAAACTCTTTATTTCCTCGCCCTGATTTTGTATAACAAGGCAGCCAACCTCGTGCTGGGACTCCGCATACCTTTGAGAATCCTGGGCTTCTTCCACCTGCCTTTCCATGTGACCTATTGATTCAGCTTCTACACAAAATCCGCATGTCAGGAACGATGATATATAAAGATTAGCAGTAAATGCATACTCACCATGGGCCTCTCGCATGAAGCTCTTTACTTGTGCTAGTTCGGCCTTCACGGATTGTACTTCCGTGCATCTCTCCTCGAGCTCCTTAGCCAATTCCTCAGACTGTTGCTTTGAGGCCTGCGTCAGCAGTCAAACAATGTAGAGATCCTTAATTTGTTTGTTCCAAAAAAATAAGGCTTGGGGGCTACTAGGCTTACACAAATATTCGGATTCTATAAAACACAATCACTTACCTGTATGATGGTTGTTATCAACTTCATAGCATCGCCGAACCCAGCTCAGGCAGCGCCAAGGTGCGCATCCGCTGAGCGTAGGGCCTTGAACTCTTGATCGAAGAAAATTGGGTTCTACATGGCTTCCCATCGTTGCCGATGATGCATGGCACTCTCCTCCTCCGATTTGGTTACGGAGACACCATCACCAGAATCGACGGGCGCCAGATTGGCCATGGGGGGCTTCTGTAGCAGAAGCCGCATGGGTTGTGGCTCGGGAGCTTCGGGCATCTCCAGTCACCCGGGTAACACCTTCGGTAGGAGAGGATTGGGTGTTTCACCTAAATGTTTCAATAAAACAAACTATTGTAAGACTCCACTGATTACAACCATAAGCAGATAACCGAACAATGTACCTTCGGGATGAGCGGGCAAGTGGATTCGTCCCCATGTTCGGCTCCTTCGTAGGGTCCCGGTTGGCCTCCGATTCGGCCATAGCTTCGGCTGCCGGCGTATGGCGCACATATTGGCGATGCTTGCGGGTCGAGACCGGCACATTCGGGGCACTCTTGGTAGTTGGCCTCTTGCGGGAGGAGCTTTTCTTCTCGCCCGCGGTAGGGATGCAGAATGACCCGGGGTAATCAACTATGATAGCCACCGGGGTCTGGACGATGCTGTCCTGGAAATAGACTCCATTTTCGAAGTCAAGAAGAAGATTCGAGTCCTCGTTGATACCCCGATTGCTCTCGCGGGAATGGTTCTTGGGCTGAGGAGCCAGACAATTGACTATCTCGATGAAACTCCTCCATTCCTGTTCACACCAGGCCTTGGTCAAATGGAGTGCAGAACGGAAACCCCGAACTATTTCTTGATAAAAAGAGAAAGGCTTACCCATTTGATGGGATTGTGGGCCGAATATCCTTCCTTGGTTGACCGCCGAACAAAGTCTTCTTGCTCTCCTTTATACAAGTCGGCAAGTGCGGTGGCCAACGCCGTCGGATTGGCGGGACCTTGCTTTCGGGAGCGCATGGTATCGCTTGTGCAGTTGTATTGCCATAGGGGGTGTACCCTTTATTGGAGGGGTGCACACACCGGGAGATGGCGGCGGCCATGACGTCGATCATGGTCAGTCGGTGGTGGACGAGCATCCGCACCTGCGTAACTAGGCGCTGCACTTTGATGCTTTCCTCCTGGGATGAACTCTTGGGCCGCTAGTTGTACCTCTTCTTCGGGAGAACGTCGGAGTATTCGAGAAGGCCTGTCTGAGTTGTCTCGAATAGGGGTACATCTTCAATATAAAACCTCTCCGAGGTCCATTATTTGGACTTCTTCAGTGTGTCTACCGGATACCCTGTTCCTGCTATGCGGCACACTTTGGCTCCGCCGACCTCCAAAATTGTGTTGTCCCAAGTTCGTGGGACGAGACAGAAGTATTTCCTCCATAAATCGAAATGTGCTTCGCACCCCAAGAACATCTCGCAGAGAGCGACGAAGCCCGAGATGTGTAAGATTGACCCTGGAGTGAGATGATGGAGTTTGATCCCATAGAACTCCAGTAACCCCATAAGGAACAGATGGATTGGAAACCCAAGGCCCCGGAAGAGGAAGGGGACGAAGCACACGTGCTCATCATTGTTAGGATTGGGGAAACGCTCATCAAAAACCTTGTCACCATAAGAGAGCAGACCTGGGAGATACCCCTGGGTCTCCTGATTACGGAGCCGCAGCAGTGTAACAGAACAGCTGGTCCAATCCCCTGGGCATGAGCCGTAGGGACGTGGGGAGGAGATAAGGATGTTGACCATGTTTTGTGTGGAGCTTCCGCTGGGAGTTTCTTTCGATGAGGAGGAAGAGAATGTGGTATGAGCCACGATTTTGTTTGAATGGGTTGGTGCCCCTGTTACAGAGGGGCAAGATTGTAAAAATCACTGACCACACGCCTCCTCACGATGCGCGAAAGTCGAGGAATACATGTAGTTATTATAATGAACCTGTGTCCGCGATGCTTGAGATCTTACCGAAGACTGGTCGGTTGCCGAACAAAGAAGGATGAGGGACTCGCCTTGCAAGCCGAAGGCGACAACATGAGGAGATCGACCGGATATAAAGCAGCGTTGAAGGCTACTCCACGGGATACTGAGGGAGTCCTGGATTAGGGGGTCCTCGGATAGCCGACCTATTGTTTATGGGCTGGACTGTATGGACCGCAAAGAGGGCATCGGATGATCAAAGACAACCTATGCCAGATGGAAGCTTCGAGGAGCCATGATGTATTCTCCAAGTTATTAGCTGTAGTTAGGCATGTTTATCTCTTCGGCATGTAACCGACCATGTGTAAACCCAGGACACCCTCGGCGTCTATATAAGCCGGAGGGTTTAGGGGTACAGGGAGGACAACTCATCTAGGGTTAGCTACACGATCTCGAGGTAGATCAACTCTGTAACCCCTCACATCATCAATACAACCAAGCAGGACGTAGGGTATTACCTCCATAGGAGGGCCCGAACCTGGGTAAAGTCGTGTCCCCTTCGTCTCTTGTTACTGTTGATTCTACTCTCATAGTTCGGGACCCCCTACCCGGGATCCGCCGGTTTCGACATCGACACCGAGGAGGCACAACTTCACACTTAAGATTCCATGGGTAGCGGTGGGGAAATAAAGATGGGTTTTCGGCTTGGCCAAATTTCTACCATCAACACGTCTTCGGGCAAAATGCAGACGCTTCTCAAAGAACCTGCCTACAGCGTAAAGCTCACCCACAATTCGGCGGCCTCTCAAGACTTTGTTTGCAAAATCCACCCACCGAACACCAACACCCATCAAGGTGCATCTAAGAGCAGGAGTCAACTAGCAACGAGGCATATCGAGGACGTCAGGTTACCAATCAAAGACCCCTTGTACAACAACTCATGTATATTTTTATTCTCTTTTCACATACGTGTAAATAGTGGCTTCGGCAATCCGAGCTATAAGAGTTGTTGAGAAAATGCAAAATTGCATGGCGCAAGTTCGCCTCATCTGTCCTTTTTTGGCGCATATTTTTTCTCCTCTCTCCCTCTTCTCATGAACCTATTCGGTATGACACAAGGTAACCGGCTAATAGACCAGGGGCTCGAGTTCAGATACAAATCGCTTTATCTATCATGTGTTTGGCGTCTTGGCGTTCGCTTTGTATGCATCGGTTCCGAACTATGTCTTTGGACAATAAGTTGGGTTGCCCGGCTCCTGTGCTTGCCCCTTTATGTTCCACTCGTTCGGCTAAAAGGGCAGAGGGAGCACCCCTGTGATTGTGCTTCCGGATAGTCTGGTCAAGCACATCAGGGGAGAAAGCCGAAACCGGACTGCCATAGTATGGGTGATCCGGTTTGTGAAACCCGAGTTGGAAGTGTTATACTTCAATCCTCATAAGCAGTTATTCTGTGTTATATGAGGAACTTGCCCTTTGTGCAGACATTGTGATACCGGCTTCGGCCACAGTTCGTCCGAACATCACAACACTTTGGTGGCTAATCGTACGCATCCTGTAGTCCTTTTCGCGCCCCTATGGCTAAGTGAAAGAAATAAAGCACTATAGTCTGATTGCCTAGTCTGCCGCATTGTACCGCCTTTGGGTTCCGTTGATACGTCTAAGGGACATGGTGCATTGGCATAGACACCCCATGCAGTATCTACGTGGGGGCTGAAGCCGACGACTCGCATCTTTTAGTATTAAACAGACACATAGGAGTTATAAAGGAATGCAAAACCATATAAGAACAAATACTAATATCATTAAAAGTTTGGGCAAGTCTTCGGACGCGTTATAGCTCATTCAAACATTTTTATCACCCGAACACTGTGACGCTATCACCCGAGCACTCTCCATCACTCCATCAAAGTATAGCTCGGGGTGTTAATGCTCCTTCCCGGGAGGCGGTGGGTCATTGGCTACCTTCATCGGATTTAGCCCCAGCCAATGCACTTTGGCCTTGGCAAGGGCCATCCGGACTCCTTCGATGCAGGAGGAGCGCTTGACGGTGTTGAGGTGGGGCCAAACAGCAATCAACCTCTACACCAGGCCAAAGTAGCTGCCTGGCAGCGGCTCGCCAGGCCATAAGCGGATGTAGAGCTCCTTCATGGCTGGCTCCACCATCTGGTGCAGCTCCATCAACTATTTCAGCTTCTCCACCAGAAGAGGAGGATGCTCGGGGGCTCCGATCTGTGCCCATAATAGTCGAGCTTCATCTCCTTCTCCCCGCAAGGCAAACAGCTGATTGGCGTCCGCCACACTCTTCTGGAGATCGGAGGATGCGCCTGAGGATTGCCACACCCGGGTAAGCAATGCGAATTTGCTATCCCCGAATATGCACTTTAGTGAGTAAGGCTTATCATCTACTATGTCCTTGGCCTGGCGCACTTGCTCCTCGTAGAACCGTCTGTCCATCCGCTCCTTCTAGAGATCTGTTTTCAAAGTGGACAGTTTGGCCGAGCACGCCTTATTCTTCTGCTCCAAGGCCTCACATGTTTCGCTGGCATTCTTGATCTCCTACCGGACCTCTGCCACGTGAGCTTCATGCTTGCCACTAGTGGCCCGCAAGGCGGAAAGGGCAACAGCCGTTTCGTTAGCAGCCGCCCTCTCGGCGGCCGTTTCCTCCTTCGTGCGCTGGAGCTCGGCCTTGAGCCTCTCCATCACCTTCGCCAAGGTTGTGCGTGCATTATACAATGTGAAAAAGTTGCATTGACAATATTCGGACGATAGAGCTCAGACAAAGGCATTCGGATTCTGTTTTGACATACCGTGAGCCTCGTCGAACCTTCGATTAAGGGCCTCAACTTCGTCTTTGGAGCGCTCCAGCTTCCGATTTAGCTCTTCCAGCTCAGCGCTATTTATAGCCACCGCCGATGACGAATCCTGCATTATGCACACAGTTAATACATTACATGGGCTCTCAATTCCCGAATTATGGACAATCCAATCATATGTCGAGTTATTCTAACATGCAGGACACTTAAAATGCATCTAGTTCGATATTGGATTCAGACGTGACCCCTATGTGAGATTTTTCACCTCACCTAGGGCTCGGGGGCTGCCATGTATATAATGCGAGTAAGTAAAATCTTCGCAAAATAAACACATCGGGGGACTTACTTGCAAACCCGTAAGGAGACCTTTGAAGGCCTCCTTCAGCCCATTGTCAACGGACTGGATGCTCTGTAGTACCGCACCCATAAGGGTGTGGTGGTCCTTGGGGATGGAGGCGCTCGATAGAGCCTCCTCTATGACCGACCACCTATTGGTCGATGGTGCCGGTGATGTTCAGATTCCCCGATCACCCATCGGGGATTGGACTGGTGCCTCCTGAGGCATAGTGCGCTCTGGAGATGTTCTCGAAGGGGACTTAGCGTCCGCTCGTCCAGCCTCCTCGGTATTCGGGGGGTGTTGCCCCTCGGTCTTTAGTGACCGAGGCATTAGCCTCGGCCACAATACGGTCTCCCTTGCCACCGGTGTCTGCCTCCATAGGAGTGTGCTGGGACAACACCTCCACGGCGTCCCTCGTGGCACCTGGAGTGGTGGGATGCTAGGAATCCCCGCTCTCCGCCAGTTCGATGGGCGGGGTCTCCCCGTCTGATATCACCTTGGTGGCTAATAACCTGCATGTTAGCAAACTCTAAATCTATTCGTAATGAACAGGAGGGTCTTCGGATCCTAACCTTTTTGGGAGCTTGACCCGTAAGCTCCTTCGTGGAACCTCCTCGAGGTCTTCAGATGCGGTGTCTGAGTTCGAACTATCATCGGACAGAATCACCCGCGTCCACCGCGCCCTCTTCTGGGAAGGAGAAGGGACTTGCTCCAGAGCGTCCGAAGACGACGCTCTCTTCCTAGCACGGGGGGAATTGCCACCCCCTCGCCCTCGACTTCGGCCTCCTCCTCCTCTTCTTCTTCCTCTTCCTCCTCTTCATCCTCCTCCTGATTCGAGGAGGCGGGGGTACCCTCGGATACGACATCAGGCTGGTCCTTGATGCGGATGCCAGCCTAGCCTAGTTTGTTCTTCTTCTCTTTCTTTGTGGGAGCCTCGTAAGGCTTTACCATGAGCATTTTGGCTAATAGCCCGGTCCTCTCATCTTCGGGCTGAGGTGTTGGACTATTAATATTGATAGCTTTCTTCGGCCATCTCTGCAAAGACAGATCGGATAAGGGGTTATAAAAATGTTCCTATGTAATAAAGCCGACCAAGCTAGGGTGTATCATACCTTGGAATCAGGCTTGGTGGCATGTAGACACTTGTCTCGGATGGCCAGCTCTTCTATGATTTGAAGAGCACCTTACACAACTTCTCCCGCATAGTGCGGAAGAGATTCCATACTATGGGCTCAGCGTCGAGTTCATGAGCCCATAGGGGGTGTCCCAGTGCTGGCATGGGAGGATGCGTCTTCGGAGCATCACCTGGACCACATCGGTCAACTTGGTGCCCTCCTTGACCATGGAGCGGATGCGCTTCTGCAGGTCGCTCACCTCCTTACCCGATCCCTAGACAAGGCCCTTTTTGAGCCATGAAGCCAGTCTGGTGGGGGACCAGATCTGAATGCGGCAATGGGGTGCTGGCCCTCTTCTTGTGGTTCGGTAACATAGAACCACTCCTTCTGCCACCCCTTGATGGTATGGATAAGGGTGCCCGACGGCCACCCGACGCGGGTGAGCTTGCCGATGACGGCCCAGCCGCAATCTGCGTGCTTGCCATCGACGCACTTGGTCTTGATGTTGAACAGTTGTAGCCAGATCTTGAATTGTGGCTCGATGCGCAAGAAGGCCTCGTAGACGAGGATGAACGCCGAGATGTGCATGATGGATTTCGGCGGGAGATCGTGGAAGTCGACGCTGTAGAAGAACATCAGCCCCCTGACGAAGCGGTGGAAAGGAAAGCTCAGCCCCCTGATGAAGTGGGGGATGAACACCACCCTTTCTCCTGGCTTGGGGGTGGGGATCACTTGGCCCTCCTCTACTGCACAGTGAGGGATGTTGGCGGAGAGGTAGCTGGCCTTCGTGAGGTCAAGAATGTCCCGGTCGATGACCATGGAAGCTTTCCATTGGCTGTTGGAGCCCGCCATTGATGAGCTCGGAGGTGGGGTCGAAGAGACCTAGATCTGGGCTTCGGAGGCGCAAAGGAATGGGAGGCGGAGAAGTCGAATGGAGAGCTTGAATAGCCTTTGGGGTTTTCCTCCTCTTTTTATGAGGCCTATCGATTTGGACTCCCCTTTCTGCGTCGTGAATCCCTCCACTTCCCGAGACGTGTGACCCGTTGCATGCGCGTGATTAATTATATCGCGTATAAAATGGGACACGATCGGTATATTGATAGATCATGATGATTAAAACGGCCTCGAACCGCGAATTGAGTCTATGCAACTAGCCTACCGGTCGTGGTGCGTCGTAGCCTTTTGTCAGAGAGGTCGTCAGAGGAACGTTGTTTACCCCCTGACATTTCTCCTTCAAAGCCAACCAAATTGAAGAGTCCGTACATGCCACTATGCGGAAAACTACATATCATCGAAGGCCGAACTATGGTTTGGCGGGAAGGAACTCACCTCGCAAGTCGAAGACTCTATTCGTGAAGCAATTGGAGCTGAAGACCTTTGGCGTTGGAGGCAAGTTCGGGGGCTACTGAGGGAGTCCTGGATTAGGGGTCCTCGGATAGCCGACCTATTGTTTATGGGCTGGACTATATGGGCTACTTATCGAACACTGGAAGATTTGAAGGCCCAGTCTCCAGGATGGAAGCTTCGGGAAGCACGGCTTGTGCTCCGCGTTTGATGTAGTAAATAGGCATGTTTATCTCTTCAGCATGTAACCTACCATGTGTAAACCCTAGGCATCCTCGGCATCTATATAAGCCGAAGGGTTTTAGGGTATAGCGGCAAAACAACTCATCTAGGGTTAGCTATTCGATCTTGAGGTAGATCAACTCTGTAACCCCCCACATCATCAATACAATCAAGCAGGACGTAGGGTATTACCTCCATAGAAGGGCCCATACCTAGGTAAATCCGTGATTGTAGTCTCACAGTTCGGGACCCCCTACCCGAGATCCACCGGTTTTGACACCGACACCCCCCTTGGCCGCCCCCCTCTAGATGGATCTAGGGGGGCGGGCCCCTCTCCCCTTCTGCCTATAAATAGAGGGGACGTGGGAGGGAATCCATACCGCTTGCCCTTGGCGTAGCCCTCCCCTCTCCTACACCCCCCTCCTCCTTTGTAGTGCTTAGCGAAGCTCTGCCGGAGAACCACGAGCTCTACCGCCACCACGTCATCGTGCTGCCGGAGCTCTCCCTCAACTTCTCCTCTCCCCTTGCTAGATCAAGAAGGAGGATACGTCCCTAGGCTGTACATGTGTTGAACGAGGAGGCGTTGTTCGTTCGGTGCTTGGATCGGATCTTCAGCGATTTCAATCGCCGCGAGTACGACTCCATCAACCTTGTTCTTTCCAACGCTTCCGCTTAGCGATCTTCAACGGTATGAAGATGCACTCCCTATCTCTCATTGCTAGCATCTCCTAGATTGATCTTGGTGACACGTAGGATATTTTTTTGAATTATTACTATGTTACCCAATAGTGGTATCAGAGCAAGGTTTATGCGTAGATTCTATGAACGAGTAGAACAAAAGTAGTTGTGGGCAATTATTTGCTCAATTTACTTGCCATTACTAGTCCTATCTTGATTCGGCGGCATTGTGGGATGAAGCGGCCCAGACCGACTTTACACGTACGCTTACGTGAGACTAGTTCCACCGCCTGACATGCACTTCTTGCATAAGGTGGCTAGCAGGTGTATGTCTCTCCCACTTTAGTCGGATCAGATTCAATGAAGATGGTACTTATGAAGGGTAAATAGCAATTGGCATATCACCGTTGTGGTTTTTGCGTAGGTAAGAAACATTCTTGCTAGAAACCCATAGCAGCCACGTAAAACTTGCAACAACAATTAGAGGACATCTAACTTGTTTTTGCAGGGTATGCTATGTGATGTGATATGGCCAAAAGGATGTGATGAAATATATGTGATGTATGAGATTGATCATGTTCTTGTAATAGGAATCACGACTTGCATGTCAATGAGTATGACAACCGGCAGGAGCCATAGGAGTTGTCTTAATTTATTATATGACCTGCGTGTCAATCAAAAACGACATGTAATTACTTTACTTTATTGCTAACCATTATCCATAGTAGTAGAAATAATAGTTGACGAGACAACTTCATGAAGACACGATGATGGATATCATGATGATGGAGATCATGGTGTCGTGCCGGTGATGATGGTAATTATGCCGTGCCCCAAAGATGGAAAACAAAGGCACAAGATTATATTGGCCATATCATGTCACTTTATGATTTACATTTGATGTTTATCATGTTTTTATATCTTATTTTCTTAGAACGACGGTAGCATAAATAAGATGATCCCTCACTAAAATTTCAAGAAATGTGTTCCCCCTAAGTGTGCACCATTGCGAAGGATCGTTGTTTCGAAGCACCACGTGATGATCGGGTGTGATAGATTCTAACGTTTGCATACAATGGGTGGAAGCCAGATTTACACACGTGAAACACGTAGGTTGACCTGACGAGCCTAGCATGTACAGACATGGCCTCGGAACGACACCGAAAGGTAGAACATGACTCGTATAGTAGATGCGATCAATATGGAGATGTTCACCATTGATGACTAGTCCGTCTCACGTGATGATCGGACACGACCTAGTTAATATGGATCATGTATCACTTAGATGACTAGAGGGATGTCTATCTGAGTGGGAGTTCATTAAATAATTTGATTGGATGAACTTAATTATCATGAACTTAGTCTAAAATAGTTTTTACAATCTATCTTGTAGATCCAATGGCCCACGCTAATGTTGCCCTCAACTTCAACGCGTTCCAAGAGAAAACCAAGCTGAAAGATGATGAAAGAAACTATACGGACTGGGTCCGCAACTTGAGGATCATCCGCATAGCTTCCAAGAAAGCATATGTCCTTGATGCACCGCTAGGTGACACACCCATTTTCCTAGCAACTCAAAACGTTATGAACGCCTAACAGTCGCGTAGTGATGATTACTCCCTAGTTGAGTGTGGCGTGTTTTACAGCTTAGAACCGGGGATCCAAAAGCGTTTTGAGCAAAACGGAGCAGATGAGATGTTCCAAGAGCTGAGAATGGTTTTCTAAGCTCATGCCCGGGTCGAGAGATATGAAGTCCCCGACAAGTTCTTCGGTTGTAAGATGGAGGAAAATAGTTATGTCAGCGAGCACATACTCAAAATGTCTGGGTTGCACAACCGCTTGTCTCAGCTGGGAGTTAATCTTCCAGATGACTCGGTTATTGATAGAACCCTCTGGTTGCTTCCACCTAGCTACAAGAGCTTTGTGATGAACTTCAATATGCAAGGGATGGAGAAGTCCATTCCTGAGTTATATTCGATGCTGAAATCAGCGGAGGTCGAGATCGAAAAGGAACATCAAGTGTTGATGGTGAATAAGACCACCAGTTTCAAGAAAGACAAGGGTAAGAAGAACTTCAAGAAGGATGGCAAAGCAGTTGCCGCGCTCGCTAAATCAGTTGTCCGGAAGAAATGCAAGAATGGACCAAGGCCTGAGACTGAGTGTTTTTATTGCAAGGGAACCGGTCACTAGAAGTGGAACTACCTCAAGTACTTAGCGGATAAGAAGGCCGGCAACGTCAAAGGTATATATGATATACATGTTATTGATGTGTACCTTACCAGTGCTCGTAGTAGCTCTTGGGTGTTTGATACCGGTGCGGTTGCTCTCATTTGTAACTCAAAACAGGAGCTGCGGAATAAGTGGAGACTGGCAAAGGACGAGGTGACGATGCGCATCGGGAATGGTTCCAAGGTCAATGTGACCGCCGTCAGCACACTACCTCTACATCTACCTTCTGGATTAGTTTTAAACCTCAATAATTGTTATTTAGTACCAGCTTTGAGCATGAACATTGTATCTGGATCTCGTTTGATGCAACATGGCTACTCATTTAAATCTGAGAATAATGTTTGTTCTATTTATATGAGAGATATGTTTTATGGTCATGCCCCGCTGGTCAATGGTTTATTTTTATTGAATCTCGAACGTGATGTTACACATATTCATAGTGTGAATAAAAAACGATGTAAGGTTGATAATGATAGTCCCACATACTTGTGGCATTACTGCCTTGGTCATATTGGTGTCAAACGCATGAAGAAACTCCATGCAGATGGACATTTGGAGTCTCTTGATTATGAATCATTTGACACGTGCGAACCATGCCTCATGGGCAAGATGACTAAGACTCTGTTCTCCAGAACAATGGAGCGAGCAACCAACTTGTTGCAAATAATACATACCAATGTATGCGGTCCAATGAGCATTGAGGCTCGCGGTGGCTATCGTTATGTTCTCACCCTCACTGATGACTTAACCAGATATGGGTATGTCTACTTAATGAAACACAAGTCTGAGACCTTCAAAAAGTTCAAGGAATTTTAGAGTGCGGTAGATAATCAACGTGACAAGAAAAGAAAGTTCTTATGACCTGATCGTGGAGGAGAATATTTGAGTCACGAGTTTGGCAGGCACTTAAGGAAATGTGGAATTGTTTCACAACTCACACCGCCTGGCACACCTCAGCGTATTGGTGTGTCCGAACGTCATAATCGCACTCTATTCGATATGGTGCGATCTATGATGTCTCTTACTGATTTACCGCTATCATTTTGGAGATATGCATTACATACTATCGCATTCACTTTAAATAGGGCACCGTCTAAATCCATTGAGACGACACCGTATGAATTATGGTTTGCTAAGAAACCTAAGTTGTCATTTCTATAAGTTTGGGGATGCGATGCTTATGTCAAGAAACTTCAACCTGAAAAGCTTGAACCCAAATCGGAAAGGTGGATCTACATAGGATACCCTGAGGATATTGGGTATACCTTCTATCTCAGATCCGAAGGCAAGATCTTTGTTGCCAAGAATGGATCCTTTCTA
This sequence comes from Hordeum marinum, assembly GCA_022496015.1. NCBI lineage: Eukaryota > Viridiplantae > Streptophyta > Magnoliopsida > Poales > Poaceae > Hordeum > Hordeum marinum. The sequence goes on from CM039675.1 coordinate 108,165,363, forward strand.
GAGAAAGAGTTTCTCTCGAAAGAAGTAAGTGGGAGGAAAGTAGAAATTTATGAGGTAATTGTACCCCCTCTCGAACAGGAGAGTAGCGCTACGCAGGAAAATGTTTCTGTGGTGCCTGCACCTACTAGAGAGGAAGTTAATGATAATGATTATGAAACTTAGGATCAAGTTACTACTGAACTTCGTAGGTCCACGAGGACATGTTCCGCACCAGAGTGGTAGGGCAACCCTGTCCTGGAAATCATGTTGTTAGACAACGGTGAACCTTCGAACTATGAAGAAGCCATGGCGAGCCCGGATTCCAACAAATGGCTTGAAGCCATGAAATCCGAGATAGGATCCATGTATGAGAACAAAGTATGGACTTTGGTGGACTTTCCCAATGATCGGCAAGCCATAGAAAATAAATGGATCTTTAAGAAGAATACTGACGCGGATGGTAATGTGACCGTCTATAAGTCCCCGCTTGTCACTAAGGGTTATCGAAAAGTTCAAGGAGTTGACTATGATGAGACTTTCTCACCCATAGAGATGTTGAAGTTCGTCTGAATCATGTTAGCAGTTGCCGCATTTTATGTTTATGAGATCTGGCAAATGGACGTCAAAACAGCATTCCTTAACGGTTTCCTTAAGGAAGAATTGTATAGGATGGAGCCGGAAGGTTTTGTCGATACTATGAATGCTCACAAGGTATGCAATCTCCAATGCTCCATCTATGGGCTGGTGTAAGCATCTCGGAGTTGGAACGATCGCTTTGATGAGGTGATCAAAGCATTTGGGTTTATACAGACTTATGGAGAAGCATGTATTTATAAGAAAGCGAGTGGGAGCTCTGTAGCATTTCCCATTTTATACGTGGATGACATATTGTTGATGGGAAATGATATAGAACTTTTGAAAAGCATAAAGGCCTACTTGAATAAGAGTTTTTCAATGAAGTACCTTGGAGAAGCTGCTTACATATTAGGCATCAAGATCTATAGAGATAGATCGAGACTCCTCATTGGTCTTTCACAAAGCACATACGTTGACAAGATATTGAAGAAGTTCAATATAGATGAGTTCAAGAAGGGGTTCTTGCCTATATTGCAAGGTGTTAGATTGAGCACAGCTCAATGCCCGACCCCGGCAGAAGATAGAGAAAAGATGAGTGCCGTCCCCTATGCCTCAGCCATAGGCTCTATTTTGTATGCCATGTTGTGTACCAGACCTGATGTGAACCTTGCCGTAAGTTTGGTAGCGAGGGTACCAAAGTGATCCCAGAATGGAACACTGGACGGCGGTCAAGAATATCCTTAAGTACCTGAAAAGGACTAAGGATATGTTTACCGTTTATGGAGGTGCCGAAGAGCTCGTCGTGAAGGGTTACGTCGATGCTAGCTTCGACACATATCCGGATGACTACAAGTCACAAACCTGATGTGTGTATACTTCGAATGGTGGGGCAGTCAGCTGGTACAGTTGCAAGCAAAGCGTCATGGCGGCGTCAACATGTGAAGCGGAGTACATAGCTGCTCAGAAGCAACACGGGAAGGAGTTTAGATGAAGGAGTTCATCACCGACCTAGGAGTGATTCCCAATGCGTCGGTCCCGATGACTCTCTTCAGTGACAACATTGGAGCTATTTCCATTGCCAAGGAGCCCAAGTTTCACAAGAATACCAAGCACATCAAGCGCCGCCTCAACTCCATTCGTGGTTACATTCAAGATGGAGATATAGATATTTGTAAAGTACTACGGATCTGAATGTCGTAGATCCATTGACTAACCTCTTTCACGAGCGAAACATGATCAGCACCAAAACTCTATGGGTGTTCGATTCATCACAATGTAACTAGATTATTGACTCTAGTGCAAGTGGGAGACTGTTGGAAATATGCCCCAGAGGCAATAATAAAATGGTTATTATTATATTTCCTTGTTCATGATAATTGTCTATTGTTCATGCTATAATTGTATTAGCCGGAAACCGTAATACATGTGAATACATAGACCACACAATGTCCCTAGTGAGCCTCTAGTTGACTAGCTCGTTGATCAATAGATGGTCATGGTTTCCTAACCATGGACATTGTATGTCGTTGATAATAGGATCACATCATTAGGAGAATGATGTGATGGACAAGACCCAATCCTAAGCATAGCACAAGATCGTGTAGTTCGTCTGCTAGAGCTTTTCTAATGTCAAGTATCATTTCCTTAGACCATGAGATTGTGCAACTCCCGGATAACTTAGGAATTCTTTGGGTGTATCAAACGTCACAACGTAACTGGGTGACTATAAAGGTGCACTACAGGTGTCTCCGCAAGTGTATATTGGGTTGGCATGAATCGAGACTGGGATTTGTCACTCTGTCTAACGGAGAGGTATCTCTGGGCCCACTCGGTAATACATCATCATAATGATCTCAATGTGACTAAGGAGTTAGTCATGGGATCATGTGTTACAGAACAAGTAAAGAGACTTGCCGGTAACAAGATTGAACAAGGTATAAGGATACCGACGATGGAATCTCGGGCAAGTAACATACCGATGGACAAAGGGAAATGTATACGGGATTAATTAAATCCCCGACGTCGTGGTTCATCTAATGATATCATCATGGAACATGTGGGAGACAATATGGGTATCCAGATCCCACTATTAGTTATTGGACGGAGAGGTGTCTCAGTCATGTTTACATAGTTCCCGAACCCGTAGGGTCTACACACTTAGGTTCGGTGACGCTAGAGTTGTAATGGGAATTGTATGTGGTTACCGAAAGTTGTTCAAAGTCTCAGATGAGATCCCGGACGTCACTAGGAGTTCCAGAATAGTTCGGAGGTGAAGATTTATACATGGGAAGTCCAGTTTCGGTCACCGGAAAAGTTTCAGGGTTTAGGGTTTATCAATATGTACCGGGACCACCAAAAGGGTTCCGGGGGTCCACGGGGAGGGGCCACCTGCCCCATAGGACCATGTGGGATGAATATGGGTGAGAACCAGCCTCCTAGTGGGCTAGTGTACCCCCCCCCCAAGAGCCCAAGGCGCCTAGGGTTGAGAACCCTAAGGGGTGGGGGCGCCTCCCGCCAACTTGGGGGGGCAAGCTCCCCCCTTGCCCCCCCCCCCCTCTAGATGGATCTAGGGGGGGCCGGCCCCCTCTCCCCTTGAGCCTATAAATATCTGGGAGTTGGGAGGGAAGCCGCACCCCTTGCCCCTAGCACAGCCCTCCCCTCTCCTACACCTCCTCCTCCTTCGTAGTGCTTAGCGAAGCTCTGCCGGAGAACCACGAGCTCCACCGCCACCACGCCGTCGTGCTGTCGGAGCTCTCCCTCAACTTCTCCTCCCCCCTTGCTGGATCAAGAAGGAAGAGACATCCCCGGTCTGTACGTGTGTTGAACGTGGAGGCTTCGGCGCTTGGATCGGATCTTCAGCGATTTGAATCGCCGCGAGTACGACTCCATCAACCGCTTTCTTTGCAATGCTTCCGCTTAGCGATCTTCAAGGGTATCAAGATGCACTCCCTCTCTCTCATTGCTAGCATATCCTAGATTGATCTTGGTGACACGTAGGAAATGTTTTGAATTATTACCCAACAATATGTTCAGAATGTCTTAGCAGCCCGTAAATAAAGGACTGGACATTGGATCGTATGGACTATAGTTCCGAAGTTCTGAACCCATGTAACCTGATAGAGATTTTTTTTTCACAGGCTTCGTCGTCAGTGGTGGCTATGAATGCCGGCGAGCTAGACAAGCTGAATCAGAAGCTTAAAAGCTTTGAAGACGAGCTTGATGCTCTTAACAAGAGATTCGACGAGGCACAAGGTAAGCTTTACTCAGTATCCAAAAAAATCGTCATCGTACTATTGATGCAGTATTCATACTCTTGATGCTTACACAGCCTCGGCGAAGGAAATAGAGAAGCTCAAGTCCGAGCTACATAATGTGAAGCAGGAGGCTGTGGTCGAGAGGGCAGCGGCCGAACAGGCGGCTACCGCGCTTTCAGCCTTAAGAGCCATCGGCGACAAGCATGAGGCTCGGGTGGAAGAGATCCAATAGGATCTCAAGGACGCCGGCCACAAGTGCAAGGCCCTTGAGAAGAAAGGCAAGGAGCAGGCCGCCGAACTATACACCCTTACAACCCAACTCCAAAAGGAGCGGCTGGATAGGAGGTTCTCTGAGGAGCAAGTCCACCAGGCGAAGATTATAACAGATGGTAAGCCATACTTATTGTAGTGTGTCTTCGAGGATAGCAAGTTAGAGTTGCTTACCCAGGTGTGGCATTCCTCAGGAACCTGCTCCGACCTCCAGAAGATCACAGCAGACGTGAATCATTTCTATGCTGTGCAGCGAGAAGGAGATGAAGCTCATCTATTTTGGGCACAATTTGAAGCCCCTGAGCGCTCTCCTCTCCTTGTTAGGCAGATGATGGAGCTGCATCGGATGGAAGAGTCGGCCATGAAGGATCTTTGTGTCTGGCTTTGGCCCAACGAGTCGCTGCCGGGCAACTACTTCGGCCTGGTGTACAAGCTAAGCAACACCTTGCCCCGGATTGACGCACTACAACATTCCTGCTGCATCGAGGGAGCTCGCATGGCCTTCGCGAAGGCCAAGGTGCACTGGCCGGGGCTTGACCCAATGAAGATAGCCACCGCCCCGCCGCCTCCTAGGAAGGAGCATAGGCGCCCCGAGCTATACTTCTCTGGAGTAATGGAGGGTGCTCGGGCGATAGAATCGCAATGTTCAAAAGAGGACATGTACGATTGAATGCGTTGTAACATATTTGAAGACTTTTGAATGCTTGTATATTTGTTATGCATTGTTTATTATGTTTTTAATGTTTTGCATTCCTTTATAACTCCCATGTGGTTGTTTAAACTGAAAGTTGTGAGTCGTCGGCTTCAGACCCCATGTATATACTACGTGGGGTGTCTCTAGTTACGCACTATAACCCTTAGCCGAAGTATCGGTACCCGAAGGCGGTAGTGTGTGGCAGACCAGGCGATCAGACCATAGTGCTTTATTACTTTCACTTAGTCGTAGGGGTGCAAAAAGGACTATGGGAGGCTGGAGACTAGCCCTCGGTGACTTGTGATGTTCGGATGAACTGCGGCTAAACCCGATATCACATGGTTTGTACTAATACCAAACCCATCGTATGACACGGGATGACCTCTGGTGAGGTCGTGAGTATAACACTTATGCTCGGATTCGCAAACCAGTTCTCACATACCATGACAGTCAGTTTTTGACTTTCTCCTCTGAGGTGTTTGACCATGCTAGCCGGAAACACAATCACAGAGGTTCTCCCTTTGCCCTTTTAGCCGAACTAGCGGAACGTGAAGGGGAAAGCACACGAGCCGGGCAACCCAACTATTGACCCAAGACATAGTTCGGAACCAATGCATATAAAGTGAATTCCAAGACGCTAAACGCGTAAAAATTGTGCATAAGGCCATTTTTTTAGAATCGAGCCCCTGGTCTATTAGCTGGTTGTGTCGCAATATACCGAACAATTTCACGAGAAGAGGGAGAAAACAGAATATGTGCTAGAAAAGGACAAAGAGACAACCATGTATAATGATTTTTATTGTTCTCAACAACTCTTATTACTCGAATTGCCGAAGTGACTGTTTATAGGTATTGAAGGAAAAAGAAATTTTATAGGAGTGGTTGTACCAGGGGTCTTCTATTGGTGACCTTATGTCCTCGGTGTGCCATGTTGCTTGTCTATTCTTGCGCCTCCTGGGAAGTGGTGCACCTCAATGGATGGTACTGTTTGGCAAACGGATCTTGCAAACAAGGTCTTGAGAAGTCGCCAAAGTCTATATAAGCTTTATGCCTTTAGCGGTCCCTTGATGCTACCTGCAATGTGTCCGAAGACATTTGATGGTAGTAGTTCGGTTCAGCTGAACACTTACCCTTTTTCCCCATCGCCGCCCATGGAATTTTGAGCGCGAAGTTGTGCCTCCTTGGCACGTACTTCGCTGGTCCTAGGGCCGCGTGAAGGGGGACGAGTCCCTAGTTATGGGGAGAAGAAGGTTCTGAGACTTCGGGCTGAAGCCGAGCTTGCTTCCACACCTTCCGTGCCTTGACAGCAGGTGTTAACGTTTGCCGATCCTCACTATAATGGAATTCGGCCGCCAGGGCCAACGCATGTTCCTCAGCTCGTAGGGAGCGCTCTGTGTTGCCATTGACAGTGATGACCCCCTTGGGGCCGGGCAGCTTGAGCTTGAGGTATGAGTAGTGTGGGATGGCGTTAAAGCGAGTGAACATTGTATGGCCGAGCAGGGCGTGATAACCGTTGCGGAAGGGCACAATGTCGAAGATCAAGTCTTTGCTTCAGAAGTTATCGGGTGAGCTGAACACTACTTCCAGGCTTATGGAGCCCGTGCACCGGGCTTGGACACCTGGAAACACTCCTTTAAAGGTACTGTTGTTGGGTTTGATCCTTGACGGGTCTATACCCATCTTTTTCACCGTATCTGAATAAATCATATTTAGGCTACTTCCTCCGTCCATGAGGACTTTAGTGAGGTGATACCCGTCTATAATGGGGATTAGGATGAGGGGAGCTGGCGGGGCAGCCATTCATCCCGAATATTGTGCCGGAAGGAGGCTAATGCCTAGACATCCATGTACTCGACAATCTGGTTTTTCTTGGTCAAGATCCGATTCTAGAATTGCCGCGTGGATTCTCCTGGCTTCTGGACGGCGTTGCTCAAATCGGAGGAGTCCGGCGGCCGAACATAGGTGCCCTAGAAGTTAGATCGGAATGCATCCTCCAAGTCTTCCCAGCATCCTATGGAGTTTTCAGGGTGGCTGTTCAACCAGTGCCGAGCTGGCCCCACAAGTTTTAGGGGTAGATATTTTATGGCATGGAGGTCATCCCCTCGTGCCATGTGAATCTGGAAGAGGAAATCATCAATCCATGCGGTTGGGTCAGTTGTCCCATCGTACTGCTATATGTTTACAGGTTTAAACCCCTCTGGGAACTGATGCTGCATCACTTCGTCCGTGAAGCATAGCGGGTGGGCGGTGCCTCTGGCTCGAGCTATGTCACGTCGGTGATCGGCGTCTGTTCTGGCCCGGTTTCGCTCTCGGCCTCTGTTGTTGCAGTCGAGCCAGGGCCGGTACCCGTCCCGTTGATAGGGTGAGTACCCTTTGGATCCGTAGATGGATCTTGTGCTACCTAGCCTATGGTCCAGGTCGTGTCACAGGTCGAACCTGTCATCGGGCTCTATTGGATCTTTGTTCGTCTTCGAGGTATCGCCGGCCTATAACCGGTGTAGTCAACCGTCCTATCGCGCCCTCGATGGGGGCGGTCTGGCTTATCATATGGGGTATGCTTATGAGACGGCGTATCAGTGAGCTCGTCATTGAATTGTGGTAGCAGCCTTCTGCATGGATAGCTCTTAGGTTTGTCTGACGGACCGGTATCGTATCCATCCTCGGCTGCGAGGACTCTCATCCATCGATCATTGAGGTTATCTTGTTCGGCTTTAAGCTGTCGTTCTTTTGTTTTTAGTCTGCGGGTTGTTGCTATAAGTTGTTGCATGAACAGTTCCTGATCTTCATGGTTATTAGGAATGTCGAAGTCATCGGCTTCTGGGATGTCTTCCTCCTCGACAGGGGGAGGTAATTATCGTCCTCGGAATCATCTAGGTCATCGGGGTTGCGTTGGTCTTCAGGCCTTTCTTGATCCTCTAAGGGGTGTTCGGGGATATCCGGATTGCCGAGGTCATTCGGGGTATCTCCGTCCCTGGTGCCGATAATAGCTTTCCTTCCCTTTTTTTTCTTTTGACCGTTTATGCGGTTTCCGGCGCCTTGACGGTGTTTCGCCCGACTTGTCGCCATCGTTTTTGGGCATGTTCTCGCCATTAGCGGCTGGAGTGTCCACCATGTAGATGTCATATGTGGAGGTGGCAGCCCATCGCTCAGTGTTTACGGGGGTGGGAGCGCAACCTTCCTCATACATATTCTGCCTCCACGGAGGCACAGTCCAACATGTCGGTTAAATCTTTGACTGTGGCTATCAAGTGGGTGGTGGGTGCGATGAAAAATTCATCTTGACCCGCCCTGAGACCGATCATAGCATGGATCGGAGTTGGGTTGTCGGTAATCTTCATCGACGAGCTCCGATCTAGGGCCTCGTTGGGTATCGAGAGATCGATCGGGTCAGCCTGCTCGGAGCTTTCGGAGTTGACCTCCGTTGTGTCTGTGCTAGGGAAGTGTTCGGCAAGAACAAGTATCCGGACGTCCTGCACTATGGCCAGATCCGAACTTAGAGTCAGGTCATTGACGGGGAAAATCCCGTGGTCGTGACCAAAATAAGGATCCAAGGTTAATGCCTCGGAGTCTTTGGGCATGGCAGGCAAGACTGCGTGCCTGGTTACCGAAAGATCGCCCCGAGAGTCCACGGAGAACTCTAGGTTCCCGAATCAGACCTCTTGATTAGGGGCGAAGCTCCCGACACGGCCTAGATGGTCGGTCGGGTCAGTATGCAACACAATGTTGCCGAAAGCGATGATATGTCCGGGGACAAAGGTGTCCATTTTGTGGACCTCTTTGTTGATGACGACGCGGGCCATTGATTCCTTCGGTGATCACAGCGGAACTCTCAATAAAAGCACCAATGTCGGTGTCAAAACCGGCGGATCTCGTGTAGGGGGTCCCGAGCTGTGAGACTAGAATCAATGGTAATAGGAGACAAGGGAGACGATGTTTACCCAGGTTTGGGCCCTCCTATGGAGGTAATACCCTACGGCCTACTTGATTGTATTGATGATGTATAGGTTATAGAGTCGATCTACCTCGAGATCAAATAGCTAAACCCTAGATGAGTAGTTCTCTGTCTACAACCTAAAACCCTCTGACTTATATAGATTCCAAGGGTAGCTAGGATTTACACATGGTCAGTTACACATCGAAGGGATAAACATGCCTATTCGCTACATCAAACATGGAGTACAAGCCATGATTCCCAAAGCTTCCTTCTTGTAGACAAGGCCTTCGATCGATCCAATGTTCGGCAAGCAGGCCATACTATCCGTCCCATAAGAAACAGGTCACACTCCCGAGGACCCCTTAATCCAGGACTCCCTCAGCCATCATCTGGGTCGTTGCGCCTGTCAGATTGACGGCATGCTTCCCGACATCGCTCTATGGTGATGTGATAACCCACAAGTATAGGGGATCAGTTTTAGCCTCTTTTGATAAGTAAGAGTGTCGAACCCAACAAGGAGCTAAAGGTAGAACAAATATTCCTCAAGTTCTATCGACCACCGATACAACTCTATGCATGCTTTAACGTTCTCTTTACCTAGAACAAGTATGAAACTAGAAGTACTTTGAAGGTGTGAACGGATAGGTTTGCAAGATAATAAAGAGCACGTAAAAAATCTAGGGGCTAGTGAGATAAAGTAACAATTAAGTTAGTTCAACGAGTGTGGAAAAGTGGTGGTAGGAGTTGTGGAATTGTCCCTAGGCAATCGATAACTAGACCGGTCATCATTATTGCAATTTTATATGAGGGAGAGGCATAAGATAGCATACTTTCTCTACTTGGATCGTATGCACTTATGATTGGAACTGTAGTAAGCATCCGCAACTACTAAAGATCATTAAGGTAAAACCCAACCATACCATTATAAGGTATCAAGTCCTCTTTACTCCCATATGCAAAAACTCACCTACTCGGGTTTATGCTTTTGTCACTCACACAACCCACCATAGGCAAATTATGAACACATTGATCCACCCTACGCATAGGATCCCTCATGCTTGCGCGACACGGAGAGCACCATTGGATAGCACCAATAATAAAACATGCAACTCAAACCAATCATGTTCATCAATCAACCCATAGGACAACAAAATTCTACTCAAATATCATAGGATGGCAACACATCATTGGATAATAATTTTAAGCATAAAACACCATGTTCAAGTAGAGGGTACAGCGGGTTGCGGGAGAGTGGACCACTGTAGATAGATGGGGGATGGTGATGGAGGTGTTGGTGAAGATGACGGAGTTATTGGAGTAGATCGTCGTCATGATGATGGCCCCGGTGGCGTTCTGGTGCTACCCGGAGAGAGGGGAGAGAACCCCCTCCTTCTTCTTCTTATTCCTTGACCTCCCCCCTAGATGGGAGGAGCGTTTCCCCTCTAGTCCTTGGCCTCCATGGCAGTGGAGGGGCGAGAGCCCCTCCGAGATTGGATCTCTCTCTCTCAATGTTTCCTTCTATTTCTGCGCTCCCAGATTCTGGCCTTTCACTGTTTCTTAAATATCCGGAGATCCATAACTATGATCGGGCTGAAATTTTGAGGGGATCTTTATCCAAAAATTAGCTTTCTTGCAGCCAAAGGATAGCTTTAGCCGACCCAAGGGGTGGCCACAGGCCTGCCAGACGCGACCAGGGGGTGGGCCGCACCTAGCAGGCTTGCCACCTCCTCGTGCATCATCTCGTGTTGATTCTTTTTCCCGAAAATCACATATATTCCAAAAAAATCTCTGTAAGATTTTATCGCGTTTGGACTTCGTTTGGTATGGATATTCTATGAAATAAAAAACAGGCAACAAACAGGAACTGGCACTAGGCACTGGATCAATATGTTAGTCCCAAAAATAGTATAAAAAGTTGCCACAAGTATATGAAAGTTGTAGAATATTGGCATGAAACAATCATAAATTATAGATATGACAGAGACGTATCAACATCCCCAAGCTTAATTCCTGCTCGTCCTCGAGTAGGTAAATGATAAAAAGATATTTTTATGTGGAATGCTACCTAGCATAATGTTGTTCATATAATCTAACCATGGCATGAATATTAAGACACGAGTGATTCAAAGCAATAGTCTATCATTTGACATTAAGACAACAATACTTCAAGCATAATAATAAAGCAATTGTATCTCTTCAAAATATAATGGCAAAAGAAAGTTATCCCTACAATATCATATAGTCTGTCTATGCTCCATCTTCCCCACACAAAGTATTTATATCATGCACAACCCCGATGACAAGTCAAGCAATTGTTTCACACCTGTAGGCTCTCAAACTTTTTCAACTCTCACACAATACATGAGCGTGAGCCATGGATATAGCATTATAGGTGGAATAGAATATAGGGGAGGTTATGAAGAAAAAGGAGAAGATGGTCTCACATCAACTAGGCGTATCAACGGGCTATGGAGATGCCCATTAATATATATTAATGTGAGTGAGTAGGGATTGACATGCAACGGATGCACTAGAGCTATAAGTGTATGAAAGCTCAAAAATAAACTAAGTGGGTGTGCATCCAACTTGCTTGTTCATGAAGACCTAGGGCAACTTGAGGAAGCCCATCATTAGAATATACAAGCCAAGTAATATAATGAAAAATTCCCACTAGTATATGAAAGTGACCAAATAGGACACTCTCTATCATGAAGATCATGGTGCTACTTTGAAGCACAAGTGTGGAAAAAGAATAGTAGCATTGTCCCTTCTCTCTTTTCTCTCTTTTTATTTTATTTTATTTTTGGTGGGCATCTAAGGCCTCTTTTTTTATTTGGGCTTCGCTGGCCTATTTTACTTTTTCATAAAGTCCGGAGTCTCATCCCAACTTGTGAGGGAATCATAGCTTCCATCATCCTTTCCTCACATGGGACAATGCTCTAATAATGATGGTCATCACACTTTTATTTGCTTACAACTCGATATGTAGAACAAATATGACTCTATATGAATGCCTCCGGCAGTGTACTGGGATATGCAATGATCTAGCATAGCAAATGACATCAAAAAAACGGACAAGCCATGAGAACGTCATGCTAGCTATCTTACGATCATGCAAAGCAATATGAAAATGATGGTGCATGTCATAATAAACAGAATGGTGGAAGTTGCATGGCAATATATCTCGGGATGGCTATGGAAATACCATAATAGGTAGGTATGGTGGCTGTTTTGAGGGAGGATATATGGTGGGTTTAATGCACCGGCGAAAGTTGCGCGGTACTAGAAAGGCTAGCAAAGGTGGAAGGGTGAGAGTGTGTATAATCCATGGACTCACATTAGTCATAAAGAACTCACATACTTATTGCAAAAGTCTATTAGTCATCAAAGCAAAGTATTAGACACATGCTCCTAGGGGAGAGGTTAGTAGGAGTTAACCATCGCACGCTCCTGACCCTCACACAAAGGTTGACAATCAGTAAACAAACCGTGCTCTGACTTCCTTACATAACGATTCACCATACGTGCATGCTACGAGAATCACAAACTTTTACACAAGTATTTCTACCAATCCACAATTACTCACTAACATGACTCTAATATCACCATATTTATGTCGCAAAACTATTTTAAGGAATCAAACACATCATATTCAGTGATCTACAAGTTTTATGTAGGATTTTATGACTAACCATGTGAATGAGCAACTCATGTTAACTCTCTAAATAGATATAAGTGAAGCATGAGAGTTTAATTCTTTCTATAAAAGATATGCCCACGCTCTAACAAATATAAGTGAAGAAAAAGAGCATTCTATAAATGGCGGTTTTCTATGTCTAGAGAAACAGGCAATCCAAACTTCAAATGATATAAGTGAAGCACATGAAGCATTCTATAAAGCCATACTAAAAATATATAAGTGAGGTGCAAAGAGCCTTCTATAAATCAACCAAGGACTTTCTCATACCAGCATGGTGCATTATTAAAATAAAAATAAAAATCACACGACGCTCCAAGATTTACGCATATCATGTGACGAATAAAAATATAGCTCCAAGTAAAATTACCGATGGTTGTTAGAAGAAAGAGGAGATGCCTTCCGGGGCATCCCCAAGCTTAGTTTCTTAGGATTCCTTGAATATTACCTTGGGGTGCCTCGAGCATCCCCAAGCTTAGTCACTTTCCACTCCTTATTCCTTCATCCATCGTGATCTCACCCAAAACTTCAAAACTTCAATCACACAAAACTTAACAAAACTCTCATGAGATACGTTAGTATAATAAAGAAAATTACCACTTTAAGTATTGTTGCAAACCAATTCATATTTAACTTCTTTATGGCTTATACCGCCGATAAAATTGATAGTTTCATCAAAACTAGCAAAACAATGCATCAAAAACAGAATCTGTCTTAAACAGGACAATCTGTAGCAATCTGAACATTTACTATACTTATGTAACTCTAAATATTCTGAAACATTAGGAAAAAACCAATTTGCGTATCAGTACTGTGTAAAAATTTCAGAAACTTTTGACATTCCGGTAAAAATGTAAATTCATGCACTACAGCCAAAGTTTCTGTTTTTGCACTACACACACCAAACAAGCAATCTAATCATACTAAAGGCAAATCTTGGCACATTATTTTTATAATACAATGGATTTGTACAAGGGGATAATTATTTTTGTTGAAAATTTTCTGTAATCAAGATTCACAAAGTTTCCATGGGCATGAACAAAGTTCAAGGCTAGCCCCCACTTCAACGTTGCTCGTCTTTCTCACTTTCACTTTTCTTTTTTAAAAGGTTTTAAGTTCCCCACTTTATTTTTTTGTTTTTAAACTATATAAAAGCACACAACGGAATAAAATGACTCTCTAAAACTTTCGGGTTGTCTCCCTGGCAGCGCTTTCTTTAAAGCCATTAAGCTAGGCATATAATGCTCAAGTAATGGATCCACACGGATCCCAAGGTATATCAAAGCCAATTTTAATTAACAATGATTTGTAGTTTAGAAGTGAGCACAAAGTAACATATATCATGCAACAACGAAGTCTAACTCTCTTCCTATGCATCGGCATGTCATAAAAGAAATATTCATGCACACAAAGTTAAGGCCAATGCATAGTATAAATAGTTTCTTGCAATTTTATCGTATTGGAAACATAGAGAGGCGGAGATGTAGTTCCTCTCTCATAATAATTGCAAGTAGGATCAGCAAGCACATGCATATTATATTTATCAAAATTATCATGTGCAATAGTAGAAGGCAACCCATCTATATAATCCTTAATAAGTGCAAACTTCTCCGATATAGTGTAGTTGGGAGAATTCAAAAACATAATAGGACTATCATGTGTGGGTGCAATAGCAATAATTTCATGTTTAACATAAGGAACTATAGCAAGTTCATCTCCATAAGCATCGTTCATATTGGCATCATGGCCACAAGCATAGCAAGCATCAATTTCATCAAAAAGGGATATTTCAAATGAATCCAAGGGATCATAGCAATTATCATAGCATTCATCCTTCGGTAAGAACGAAGGGAAATTAAACAATGTATGTGTTGAAGAGTTGCTCTCATTAGAAGGTGGGCACGGGTAGCTAGTCTGCTCTTCCTCCTTTTGTTATTCGCTCTCCTCCTCATCCTTTTCATCCAATGAGCTTACAGTTTCAACAATTTCTTCTTCCATACATTCCTGCAAAATTTTAGTCTCTTCCAAGGAAGCGGTCATTCTTTCAATAAACTCTTTAACATAAGCATTAGAAGCATAGTTTTCATAGCAATATTTAAGTATGGCAAAATTTTCAGAATTGTAAAGAGTAGCATCATACTTTTCAATGAAAGAAGCAATTTCATAGGCACCCCTAAAAGCAACAAATTCTTCAATTTGTTCAACATCATTATAGCAATAGGCCTCCTTGGCATAAGAGGATAATATTTCATTATCATTAAACACACATTGGTAGGGAAGGTGTTTTTTAGCTTCTTTGGAACAACAAGTAAAATCATAAATTTCACATAGATTCCAAGCATAGAAACACAAAGTATTAATTTGATGCCACAAGAGTTTCCCTTTTTGAGATATGCGGTGGCACGCATAATGAGCATGCTCATTTAATGATTTCCCCTCTACTAAGCTAGTTGGGTTTTCAGCACGAGCACAAGTGGATCGAAGATTACCCAAGTAATATTCTTCGGTGGTACGGAACACTAGTAGTTCCTCAACTTTTGGAACAGCAAGTACATCTATTTTTTTGGTATTTTGCATTTCCTACCCATATCTAAAGATAGAAAACAAGTTAATAACAAAAAAATAAAAATTACTTAGTGATAAAGCAAATGAGCACACACGAGAATATTCACCCATGCTATTGCTCCCCGGCAATGGCGCTAGAAAAAGGTCTTGATAACCCACAAGTATAGGGGATCAGTTGTAGCCTCTTTCAATAAGAAGAATGTTGAACCCAACGAGGATCTAAAGGTAGAACAAATATTCCCTCAAGTTCTATCGACCACCGATACAACTCTACGCACGCTTAACGTTCGCTTTAGCTAGAACAAGTATGAAACTAGCAGTACTTTGTAGGTGTGAAAGGATAGGTTTGCAAGATAATAAAGAGCACGTAAATAAAATCTAGGGGCTGCTGAGATAAAGTAACAATTAAGATAGTTTAACGAGTGTGGAAAAGTGGTGGTAGGAGTTGTGGAATTGTCCCTAGGCAATCGATAACTAGACCGGTCATATTTTATTGCAATTTTATATGAGGAAGAGGCATAAGATAACATACTTTCTCTACTTGGATCATATGCACTTATGATTGGAACTCTAGCAAGCATCTGCAACTACTAAAGATCATTAAGGTAAAACCTAACCATACCATTATAAGGTATCAAGTCCTCTTTACTCCCATATGCAACAACCCACCTACTCGGGTTTATGCTTCTATCACTCACACAACCCACGATAGGCAAATCATGAACACATTGCTACACCCTACAGCAAGGATCGCTCATGCTTGCGCGACACGGAGAGCACCATAGGACAGCACCAATAATAATACATGCAACTCAAACCAATCATCATCGTCAATCAACCCATAGGACAACAAAATTCTACTCAAATATCATAGGATGGCAACACATCATTGGATAATAATATGAAGCATAAAGCACCATGTTCAAGTAGAGGGTACAACGGGTTGCGGAGAGTGGACCATTATAGATAGATGAGGCAAGGTTATGGAGGTGTTGGTGAAGATGACGGAGTTGTTGGAGTAGATTGTCGTCACGATGATGACCCTGACGGCATTCCGATGCCATCAGGAGAGAGGGGGAGGGAGCCCCCATCCTTCTTCTTATTCCTTGACCTCCCCTAGATGGGAGGAGGGTTTCCCCTCTGGTCCTTGGCCTCCATGGCGGCGGAGGGGCGAGAGCCCCTCCGAAATTCGATCTCTCTTAGATTCTGGCCTTTCACTGTTTCTTAAATATCCGGAGATCCGTAACTCTGATCAGGCTGAAATTTTGAGGCAATCTTTATCTAAAAATTAGCTTTCTTGCAGGCAAAGGACAGCTTCAACCAACCTAAGGGGTGGCCACAAGCCTGCCAGGCGTGGCCAGGGCGGTGGGTCGTGCCTAGCAGGCTTGCCACCTCCTCGGGCATCGTCTCGCGTTGATTATTTTTCCCAAAAATCACATATATTCCAAAAAAATGATGTAAGTTTTTATCGTGTTTGGACTTCGTTTGGTATGGATATTCTGTGAAACAAAAAACATGCAACAAACGGGAACTGGCACTGTCCACTGGATCAATATGTTAGTCCCAAAAATAGTATAAAAAGTTGCCAAAAGTATATGAAAGTTGTAGAATAATGGCATGAAACAATCAAAAATTATAGATACGACGGAGACGTATCATGATGCATGCATCTTCCTTCCGCCGGTCTTCCAGGAAACGCCGCTGCTCTCGGTAGTCGAGCGGGTCGGACAAGGCCATAGATGCCTCGTCAAGATCGTTAGCATCTGAAGCTCGTTGTGGCTACCTCTGGGTCTGTTGTCGCGGAGGGGGATGCACCATTGTTGTGGCCCCCTAGACACGACCGCCAGTCTGGGCCACCATCGTCGTCCGCGTGCGTTGTGACGGCTCCACATGCTGGGATTTGCTGGCTTTGATGAAGGCGATCAAACTCTAGATGGTCGCTCTCCACTCGTCCATCTTTTCAGCCGCCGGCGGGAAGTTTAGCAGCAATTGGGTCTACCATATCTCTTCTGCTGCTATGTCCGGCATGGCTAGAGAGGCGGACCGTGACGTCGCTTGACTCCTGGTGGAACCAGGAGGGGCGTCGACATGTTCATGTCATCGTGCGCCGCTCGCGGGGGAGGTCTGACATGGAGGAGGTCGACCTTGTGGGTCTACGGCCCCGCTCGATGCTTTGTCTTGCTCTAGGCAAGGCGTGCGCCCAGTAGCCGCGATAGTGACAGACATAGCTGAGGGATCACGGCTTGCTCCAGATTGGGCGCCGATGTGGCGGCCGCGGCCAACAGTGCAGCGGGGAGATAGAGACTGATCGTTTCTTTCGCCTGCGGGACTAGGTTTGAGCTCGCCAGGATGCTGTTGTTGTTGCTCCTCTCCGGCGCTCCCCGCTCCAACGCCAGTCGCGTCGGCCATGATGCCCATCTCACTCGCCATCGCCATGGTGTCAATGGCGTCTGTAGCTGCGTGAGAGGGGGGCTTTGAACTGGAGGGATGCGCGGTCGCGCCGAACTTCTTCTTGGGAGCCATGGATGAAGAAGACAGCAATGAAGATTGACACGCTACTCATGATCTTGGGTTCACACAAATGACATAGCGCCTACCCGACACGCCAAAGATGTCGAGGCATGATGCACTCGATCACCTTTGGGGCCATGGTCCCCTTTGTGGTTCGGCAGGGGCGAGGTCGCATACAAAAAGAGCGGAGGTAGTGAGGCAGCACGACGATGAAACATTGGTGTTTTACCCAGGTTCGGTCTGCTGAGAAGTGTAAAACTGTACTCCTGCTTTGGTGAATTGATTAGAGGAGCACGAAGTACACGTAGCGCTCAAACCCGGCAAGGGTTGCCTTCGGGGGAGCTGCTACGCGAGTACAAGTGTCCAAAAGTCTGAATCTTTAGCTAGGTTTCCTTGTGCCTCCTTTTCTAGCTCAAGGGGCAACCGCAGTGGCAAACCAGACATTACATAGTGATTAGATAGCCAACAGTGTTATCATACCTAACTCTGACACTTAGGACAGAATGCCATAAATGCTAGTCTAGGTGGCATGCGGGGATGCATGTTGAGGAACATAGTAATAATTCAAAAAAATCCTACGTGTCACCAAGATCAATCTAGGAGATTCTAGCAACGAGAGAGAGGGAGTGCATCTGAATACCCTTGAAGATCGCTAAGCGGAAGCGTTGCAAAGAACGCGGTTGATGGAGTCGTACTCGCGGCGTTTCAAATCACGGAAGATCTGATCCAAGCGCCAAACGGACGGTGTCTCCACGTTCAACACATGTATAGCCCGGGGACGTCTCCTCCTTCTTGATCCAGCAAGAGGGGAGGAGAAGTTGAGGGAGAGCTCCGGCAGCACGACGGCGTGGTGGTGGTGGAGCTCGCGGTTCTCCGGCAGAGCTTCGCTAAGCACTACGGAGGAGGAGGTGTAGGAGGGGGGCTGCGCCAGGGGCAAGGAGTTCGTCTGCCCCTCCCACCTCCCCTCTATTTATAGGCTTAAGGGGAGAGGGGGCCGGCCCCCTAGATCCATCTAGAGGGGGGCGGCGGTCAAGGGGGGGGAGCCTGCCCCCCCCCCCAAGTTGGTCGGAGGCGACCTCACCGCTTAGGGTTCCCAACACTAGGCGCCTTGGGCCCTTGGGGGCGCACCGGCCCACTAGGAGGCTGGTTCCAGCCCATATTCAGCCCACATGGTCCTCCGGGACAGGTGGCCCCTCCCGATGGACCCCCGGAACCCTTTTGTTGGTCCCGATACAACACCGATAAACCCCGATACCTTTCCGGTCACTGAAACTAGACTTCCCATGTATAAATCTTCACCTCTGGACTATTCTGGAACTCCTCGTAATGTACGGGATCTCATCCGGGACTCCGAACAACTTTCGGTAAACACATACAATTCCCA
This sequence comes from Hordeum marinum, assembly GCA_022496015.1. Classification (NCBI taxonomy): domain Eukaryota; kingdom Viridiplantae; phylum Streptophyta; class Magnoliopsida; order Poales; family Poaceae; genus Hordeum; species Hordeum marinum. The sequence continues at coordinate 108,184,227 of CM039675.1, forward strand.
TTACAACTCTAGTGTAGCCGAACCTTAAGTGTGTAGACCCTACGGGTTCGGGAACTATGCAGACATGACCGAGACACCTCTCCGGCCAATAACCAATAGCGGGATCGGGATACCCATATTGGCTCCCACATGTTCCACGATGATATCATCGGATGAACCATGATATCGGGGATTCAATTAATCATGTATACAATTCCCTTAGTCCATCGATACGTTACTTGCCCGAGATTCGATCGTCGGTATCCCTATACCTTGTTCAATCTCATTACCGACAAGTCTCTTTACTCGTTTCGTAACACATGATTCCGTGACTAACTCCTTATTCACATTGAGCTCATTATGATGATGTATTACCGAGTGTGCCCAGAGATACCTCTGCATCACAAGGAGTGACAAATCCCAGGCTCGATTCGTGCCAACCCAACAGACACTTTTGGAGACACCTGTAGTGCACCTTTATAGTCACCCAGTTATGATGTGACTTTTGATACACCTAAAGCATTCCTATGGTATCTGGGAGTTGCACAATCTCATGGTCTAAGGAAATGATACTTGACATTAGCAAAGCTCTAGCAGACGAACTACATGCTCTAAGGAAATGATACTTGACATTAAAAAAGCTCTAGCAAACGAACTACACATTGTTGGGTCTTGTCCATCACATCATTCTCCTAATGATGTGATCCCGTTATCAACGACATCCAATGTCCATGGTCAGGAAACCATGACCATCTATTGATCAACAAGCTAGTCAACTAGAGGCTCACTAGGGACATGGTGTGGTCTATGTATTCACACATGTATTACGGTTTCTGGTTAATACAATTATAGCATGAACAATAGGCAATTATCATGAACAAGGGAATATAATAATAACCATTTTATTATTGCCTCTAGGGCATATTTCCAACAATGCATTCCCGGCAGGCTTGTACCACCGCTTTAGCTAACTATTGCACCACATCTTGACACACCTCTGGACGAGTGTCAAGGGGGCATAATCTGTCTTCCAGCGCGTCGCCACGTGCTTAGTGAGACCCACTTAGCCACCTGGGGGCTCGACACCACATCGACAAGTGACTGGCGTTGTGATGCGATGGTGTGATGGCCGATCGGCTCACGCCTGCCGGGAGATGGCTTGCCGGGTCTTCCTGAAGATGTGCAGACGTCGGTCCCCGACAAGCACCGGGGACGTGGTTGGTGCGGTCCGGGTCTGTCCTGGCCGTTGCATGACCTTGTCGGTGTTGCTTAGCCGACATAGGTCGCTTTTGTCAGAGTCTTGGATCTGGATGCTGGTTTGGTTTGTACTTGTGTTGATGGGTTCTTCTACTACCGCATGTGCATAAGTTAGGGGCACTAGGTACCCCAGTGTAACAGCCCAAGTGCTCCCCTTGCCATTTTTGGTCATGTATCTCTTGTGAACCTCTATGTTTGCCATGTGCCTTGAATGAATTATGATTTTTGTTTCATGACATTCATGCATCATGCATCATGATCATCATATAGTGCTTTTCATTTCTTTGCCTTGTTTACTTGTGGATGTGGTGTTATGATGTGAGGTCGGTGTGATTGAATGCATGTGTGCCTTGTGTTTGGCTCTCCTCAAACCCCCTCTCTCATTTCAACTCAAACTCCCTTTTGCTCCTATATATTTTGTGTCACAATCAACTTGTCTTATTAATCTTTTTAAAATGTTCTGGTGTTTAATTTATTTGTTTGGAGTGGAGTATAGGAGCTCTCCATGTGTTGCTGTTTTATGTCATTAAATATCTCTAATAAATAACAAGTTTTATTAAATAAAAGTAATTAATTTATTTTGTGTAAAAAATGTTAGTTCATTTTATTTAAATAGGTTGCATTTAATTGTAGTGCAAAGTGTTTTTGGTTTTCCAAGAATCCTTTTATTTTTCTCTGTGGGGTATTTGGTTTGATTTTGTATGGTTTTATTTAAAAGATTTCAGTTTCGGAAGAGAGAGAGTCCAGGGCGATGGGCCTCCTTCCCCCTCACGGCCCATCTTCCTTCCACTCTGCAGCCCAACAAAGCCTCCCCGACGGCTACCTGCTCGCCATTCCCCTGCTTTCCGTCGGCGTCAGAGAGGGTGTGAGAGAGAGAAAGCGCCCGCCATGGCGCGAACGTCGAGATGGCGTTAGCCTCCGAGTTGTCCTATAAAGCTGCCATCACGCAACCCTAGGGATCCCTCTCCCCTTTCCTCCCTTCTCCTTCCTCCGCTGCCGTAGGTAAGCTTCATCCCAAGCCTCGCCATCGCCATGTCCTCGGTGCTCCGGCAAAGCTCTGCTCATGCCCAGAGATAGCCTTCCTCGCAGCGCCCGATCCGCTCCCTCTCCATCATCCCTAGGCCACCGTAGCCGTCTCCGTAGTCCTGTCGTGCTCGCACTCCCGGTGCTCTGAAAGTTCAGGGTTTTCAGATGTACGCCACGTCGGAGCGAGTCCCCATTGTTTGGTTTGATCATGTACGTGCCCTGCGCACGCAGCAGTTCGTCCTTTGTGCCGCCCCCTCTCCGCGTCGTGCATCGCCTCGCCTCCGCCTGCATCGCCATGGCCCCGAGCTAAGCATCAGCTTGAGCTCGAGCGCCCCTATGCCACCACGCGTAGTCATAGCCGCAGGGATGGGTTCCCCTGGGTCCCCGTATCCCCCGCAAGAGGTCCTCCTCACATGAGAGGCTCCGTTGTCGCTGGAATCGCCGCCGTCGTTCCCTATCGCAGGTGTCGTTTATTTTAGTTTCGTCAGTTATCCTCAGCAGGTTAGTACTAGAAGCCTGCGACCCCCTCTATGTCAGTAGCCACGCTGTGGTGTAGTGGTAGCACGCTAGTAGGGCAGTGGGAGGTCGTGAGTTCGATTCCCCAATGCGCCCCCTTTTGTTTTCCATTTTGGTGCGTGTGTCTGTGGTGGTCGTCGGATCTGCTGTGGCCGTGGGATCTGGTGTGTGTGTGTGTGTGCCAGCGTGAGTGTGTGTGTGTGTTGGCAGGATATACTATGGCAGGCAGATCCATGTGAGTGTGTTTGTTTGTGAGTGTGTGGTTGTGAGTGTGTGTGTATGACAGTGGGCCCATGGCCCACTTGTCATCCACATAGGGGGCCCTGGTGTCTATGCCAGGTGGGTGCCCTCCTATATTGTTTTCTTTGTATTATTTTTATTGTTTGTTTTCTGTTATTAGATTTAATCCCATTTATGGAAATGTCCAGATCTAGACTAGGCATTTTTGGCAATGTGCATTTATAGTAATTTATGACTTATAAGTGCATGTGTGGGTTTTCAAATGGCTTTGTGGGCATTTTGCCAACCTAAATATGTGAGTGTGATATATGGAATTGGGGTAGAAAAATCCCAGAAATCCATTGGTGCAATTTGTTTTGTCATTTGAGCAAGTTTTACAAAATGTCCTTTTGCCCCAATATGCCATTTTGTCATTTTTGTTAGAATTAATCCATGCATGCTTTGATATTTGTGTCAACATGGAAGTGATAGTGTTTCATGAGTATTATGTCATGGTATCTTCTTTTGACATGATAAGCTTGTATATAAGTGGGAATCTTGCTCCAAAGTAGCTAATAAAATGTTGCTGATTTCAACATGCTAAATATTTCTAAGTCTGAGTATCTGTTAATATTTTTATGCCATGTTGAGTGGATGTGACCAAGTGTTATGTTGAGTTTTAGCTCAAGCTCGGTGCTAGTGTTTTGTAGTAGATATTGTCCTCTACCATCCTGTTAATTTCCATGCCATGAGGTGGTCGCCAGCACCATTATTTTCTGCTGTCAACTTGCTACCAGCTTAACTCAGATTCTAGGAAACTGTGATTTTCACAAAGTCCCTAGAATCTGTTTCATCATGCCATCTTGTGAGCTTCATGCTTAGTGATATGTTCTTCCTTTATAGTTTGTGTGGTTGGATGATTGGTTAAGCATGTTATGTAGTTTCTGTACATCCTTTGTTTGAGGTTGGAAACATCCTGTAGCTTAGATAATTATTGTGGAAGTTGCTATGTTGTTGTTTTGGGACAGATTGTGTGTGGTAGTGTTTTGTGTCTTGTGGGAGCTATGATCCATTGTTTTGCTTGATCTTTGGCTCTATTGTGGTCGGTTTTTAATTTCCTAACCAGTGGATACCTTGGAATACCAAGGAATAGCCCATGGCCTTCTTGTCTTGTATTTCGTCTTCGTACCTTGTCGTGAGCGTAGAGTGAGAACCGTTCCTTCGTTTCCTACATTTTGCATATGCATTTGCATCGATTTTGCATGAAGCATCCATATTTGCCATGATCATGCATGTTCAAACAACTTAACATGAGGTTCTATCCAGAATTGTAGGTAACTTAACTATTGCATGAGAAACATGACTAGCTTAGGATTGTCATTTTAAATACTTCAACTCAATCATGCATCATCTGGTTTGCGCATTGCACCCTGGTTATTTGTTTATTGTTGTTGTTTCTCTTGGGTAGACACGAGTGTTGAACCTGGGTACGAGGATCTAGGAGAGTACCACTACGAGGACCCAGCTCTTTGTCCCTCTAAAGAACCAACACGCAAGATGACCGTACCTAGATCCCGACACTATTTTTGCTTTGCTAGATGTCTCGCTCTTATCATTACATATGCGTTACCTACCACTTGAATGTCAAGCCTCCCACATTGCCATGCCAGCCTCTAACCCCTCCACTGCCTAGCAAACCTTGTTTGGCTAAGTTACCGTTGCTCAGCCCCTCTTATAGCATTCTTAGATGCAGGTGCAGGTTGTTTCCATGTGATAACATGGATATCTAGAGATATCACAATATTTACTGCTATTTAATTTAATGCACATATATATATCTTGGTATGGTGGAAGGCTTGGCCTTTTGCTCGGTGTTGTGTTCCACTTTTACCGCCATAGTTACTTGTTACTGGTGTCATGTTTCCATATTTTGCGCTCCTAACATGATCGGGGTTGTTATGGGGACCCCCTTGATTATTCGTTCGATATTAAAGCTTGTCTGGGAAGACCCAACATTGGTACTATTTGCTTAAGCAACTTAATAAAAATGCATAGGGCTTTGCAACCCCGTGGATAACTAATCAACAACCCGGGCCAGTGCTCCTCATGAGTGTTGGTCCAAACTAGAGCATTGTGCAGGGCCAACCCATGGCAACTCAGGGGATTTATAGCAGGCCACCATATGCGTAGCTTATCCGTCGTGTCTTGAGAAGGAGATACGCAGCTCTTATCGGGTTCGTCAACATGTCGGGTGGTCTTGCTAGACTTGTTTTACCTTTCTCGAATGGCTTGCATGAGGAACTATGATCTTCTTCGGGTTATCTCGAGGTGTCAGGTTTCCTTTGGAATTGCCTAGGATGATCACGAGATCCGTGGTCGAGGTTATTCCCATGGAGTCTGGTTAATTTGTGATGGATTAGTTGGAGCACCCCTGTAGGGTTAAACCTTTCGGAAAGTCGTGCCCGCGGTTATGTGGCAACCTAGATTTTTTTTAACACACGGTTATAGTTAACTTGACGTAAACTCCAATAAAATACACCAACTATGTGTGCAACCGTGATCGTCTCTGCTCGTGAACATGAACCGAGAGAGAACACGGTGGGGTTATGTTTGACGTAAGTAGGTGTTCAGGATCACTTAGTGATCATGGTAGTATTCCAACGTATTTCGTAGTCCACTATATTTACATTCATCTTCTCGTAAGTTAGCCACCATACAATGCTTAGTGCTGCTGCAAACTCAACACTCACCCCCATCCAACCCAATAAGCTTACATAGTTTTGGTTCCCAGGTTACAAGATTGCTGAGTCCCCATGGCTCGCATATTACTACAACAAATACAGGTGCAGGTGCATATGAGACCGTGCCAGATGATGTGACCCAGCTCCAGTGGGAGTATGATGAAGAATGTGCCAGAATGTACGTCACATATCCAGACGAGTATAGAGGCCTTGGTCGTGATCTTTGGGGCTAGCAAGACAGTTTCATTGCTTCTTTTCTTCGTTTTTTTTCATCCATAGACGGACCCTGTCTTCTGTATGATGATTGAAGAATTGGTGTGAACTTGTAATTTAGCTTGTGGCGAGTGTAAGACAACTCATATACTCCTCTCTTCATACATGTATGCGATGTTATTGTACTTGCGAAACGACTAGATGTGCCTCTATCCCTATCGCGACCCTCGTGCCTAAATAAGGATAGGTGCGCATCTTGGGCATTACAAGTTGGTATTCAGAGCCATACGACCATAGGAGCCCTTTGCTTGATCAAACTTGTCCGAGTCGAGTCTAATAAAAACTATTTTGAGTCTAGTTATATCGAAGAGTAGGTTTATTTTACTCCTCTTCTATACTTTGGTGAGGTATTCAACTTAGGAATTTTGATTCTACTCCTCTTCTCGCTCAAAAAAAATTAGGATCACGCTGGTATTTTGGAAACTATATGATGCCGATGTGACGGAGTTCTGTCTTGGTGCCTCCTATCTGACTTGATTTATTCCGGGGAGTTGAGCTCCAGGGAATTCTTGGCACATCGTTATCATTCTGTTTTCTTAGTATCTTAGGACGGAGGATGTTCGGAATTGCTTCAATACTAATCGTGGTGATATAAGGTCGGAGTCACCCAGTACTGGGGAGGCGTCCGGGGTACCGTCATGTTGGGTATCGCTGTGCTTTCAAGGATCCGAGATAGATGGATTTCCGAAGCCTCCGGTTATGTGTTGAAGGATGGATACGGTTGGGGTGTAGGGCTTGTTAGTTGTGTGAGATATTTTCCTCCTTGTATCCCCAACACCGGATTGCATAACCAGAAAGTTTTCGGAAGTTCTTAGGTGGGAATTCATGTAGTTATCTAGGATCATCTTCTTCAGATGTATGAGGGCATATACATTTGTTCCGAGCAATATTAGCTCAACACTTTTGTGTTATTGTAAGTGGCTCCTAATATTTGATGATGTTATCGCAAACCCGAAGAAGGCGTTCTTACTAATTTTTCAGTAGGAAGGTTGTTTATGTTTCTCCATTTAATTTCTTTCAAGTCATCGATTCAGCTTATGGCAATCATCTTTGTCAATGATGTGTTGATGTTCTTGTCCATCTCTAGGATGGCTCCACCAACTCGCGGGAATCCGGGTCGGGGTGAGGGGCAGTCTAATCCTCCACCACCCCCACCACCGCCTCCTCCTCCAGAAGCTTGGCAAGCTGTGATGGCCACAACCAATGCGAATACTCAGATGTTTCTCAGGCTGTTACAAGAAAGAGATCAGGGTCAGCAAGGTTTTCAAGGGAATTTTCAGAATCAGCCTCAGTTCGCGACGCTCAAGCAGTTCCATGCCAACCAGTCAAAGTCTTTCACCTATTGTGAGCAGCCATTTGATGCAGATGATTGGCTCTGTGACATGAGTAAGCATTTGGAGTGCAGCAATGTTAGACCAGAGGACTATGTCAGGTTCGCGTCGTTTCAGCTCAAGGGTCAGGTAACAGATTGGTGGCAGCAATACAAGGACTCCAAGGGCGATCGTGTTGTCACCTGGGATGATTTCTGCCATGACTTCAGGGCCCATTACATTCTGACAAGCGTTGTCGAGGAGATGCATGAGAAGTTCAGGCACCTGAAGCAGGGAAGCAAGTCTGTCTATCAGTACAACGTCGAGTTCCAGAATCTAGCCCGCTATGTTAAACAAGATGTTCCTGATGATAAGTCCGTGATTTATCAGTTCATAGGTGGACTCAAGGATAAGCTTCTGTCGGGTTTGGTCCTTCAAGAACCTCGTGAGTTTGATCATCTCTACAACATGGCTTTGAAGGTCAAGGCAACTCAGCTCAAGTTAGAGAACTCAAGGAAGCGTTCCAGGGATTCCTATTCTTCTTCTTCCAGCTCTCAGATGGTCCCTAAGAAGCAGAAATATTGGGTTCCTCCTCCTGCTCCTCCGTTTCGTTCTCCTCAGCAGCAGAAGCAATTCGGTGATCATGGTTCTTCCTGCCCACCCAACCCAGGTTATCAGCAGAGGCCCTAGGAACCCAAGTCAGCTAATGTTCCTCCTCCAGTCAACTTCCATCCACTCTCAGAGGTTACTTGTCACAAGTGTGGTCAGAAGGGTCACTACTCAAACAAGTGCAACCAGCGGCGTCTTCCGCCTCCTCCTCCAGTCAGACCTCTAGGCAATGCTATGGTGAAGCATAATCCCAAGTCAGTCCGTGTGAACATGGTGAACGCAGCAGAGGCAGAGGATTCTTATCAAGTGATCATGGGTAATCTCTCCATCAACTCTATTCCTGCAAAAGTGTTGTTTGATACTGCTACATCGCATTCATTCATTTCTAGACCTTTTGCATGGAAGCATGACTTGACTTCGGTAGTTGTTCCTAATCATTTTCGTGTTGTGTCCCCGGGCAAATTGCTGAGCTCGAACATGGTGGTTCCAGATGTTTCTATCAAGATGGGGCAATTATTCTTTTCTGGCCTCTCCAATTGTTCTCGAAATTTCTGATATTGATCTCATACTTGGCATGGACTTTCTGGCTATGAACAAGGCGCATGTTGATTGTCAAGCCAAAGAAGTCAAATTGACTCATCCTTCAGAAGATGTGATGATTTTCGCAGCTTGCGATGATACGATCCGTCTTTTTTCTCTTAATGAGAAGGGTGAAATCTCGGCTATTTCTCAAATTCCGGTGGTTTGTGAGTATGAAGATGTCTTTCCTGAAGAATTTCCAGGAATGCCTCCGCACCAGCCAGTTGAGTTTGTGATTGACGTTGAGCCCAAAACTAAACCGGTTTGCAAGCATCCTTATAAGCTTGGCCCCGAAGAGCTGAAAGAGTTGAAGAAGCAGCTAGATGAACAAGAACGTCTGGGTCTAATCAGACCAAGTTCTTCTCCATGGGTTTGTGGTGTTTTGTTTGTCAAGAAGAAGGATGGCATGGACCGAATTTGTGTCGATTACCGTCCATTGAATAAAAAGACAATCAGAAACAAGTACCCACTTCCCAACATCAATGATTTGTTTGAACAACTGAAAGGTGACAAGGTTTTCTCGAAGCTTGATCTTTGTATGGGCTATCATCATATTCGCATTCGTGAAGAATATATTCCAAAGACTACTTTCAGGACGAGTTTTGGCTCTTATGAGTACACCGTCATGTCGTTTGGTCTTGCCAATGCTCCTCCAACCTTCTCAAGAATGATGAACTTCATATTCTCTCCTTTCAAGAAGGAGTTCGTCTTGGTCTATCTGGATGATATCCTCGTGTTCTCGGAGACTGAAGAAGAACATGTAGAACATCTCCGGCTTGTGCTTGACAAGCTAAGAGAACATCGATTCTATGCTGAGTTTTCCATGTATGAGTTTTGGCTCAATGAAGTGGTGTACCTTGGGCATGTGATCTTTGACGAGGGCATTATGCACCCTGAGAAAGTTGAGGCAATCTTGAAGTGGGAGCCTACTCAAAATGTCAAGCAGCTTCGTAGCTTTCTCGAGCTTGCAAGTTACTGCAGAAGATTCGTGGAGAACTTCTCTCAAATTTCTAACCCTTTGTCCAACCTCCTCTAGAAGAATGTTAAGTATGTTTGCTCTCCTGAGTGTGATGTGGCGTTCAATATGCTCAAGTAGAAATTGACTTCAGCTCCAGTTCTTGTCCCTCCCAAGCAATCAAAGCCTTTCCAGGTTTTGTGTGATGCTTCTCTCCAAGGCCTTGGTGGCGTACTCATGCAAGATAAGAAGATTGTTGCTTATACCTCACGTCAGTTGAAGCCTGCTGAGAAGAACTACCCCACCATGATCTTGAGTTGGAGGAAGTTGTGCATGCTCTGATGACTTGGAGGCATTTGTTGTTGGGTAGACCAGTTGAGGTGTACAGCGATCGCAAGAGCTTGAAGTACATTTTCACTCAACCCAATCTCAATCTTCGGCAGTCTCGTTGGGTGGAAATGATTAAAGACTTCAACCCAAGCATTGAGTATACTCATGGAAAAGCAAATGTTAGTGCAGACGCGCTCAACCCAAAGGTGTACTGCAATAGTCTCATCCTGAAGCCTCTTGAACCCGAGCTTTGTGAAGCCTTCCGCAAGCTCAATCTCCAGATGATTCCGTGGAGATTTCTTGCAAATCTTCAAGTCTCTCCGACTCTGGAAGATTAGGTTCACCAAGCTCAACTTCTTGATGCGATGGTGAAGAAAGTGAAGAAAGGTGTGGCCAAGGGCATTCCGAAGTATAAGTGATTTCCCGTTGATGAAAAAGATACCTTGTTCTTTGAGGACCGTCTGGTGGTTCCAAAAGGTGATCTCAGGAAGGTTATCATGGACGATGCACACAATTCTCTCCTATCCATTCATCTAGGCAGTTCCAAGATGTATCAAGACCTCAAGCAAACATTTTGGTGGACTCGCATGAAGCATGAAATTGCTCAGTTCGTGAACGACTCTGATGTTTGTCGCAGAGTGAAGGCAAAACATCAACGTCCAGCGGGTCTCCTTCAGCCTTTGCCTATTCCAGAATGGAAATTCGATCATGTGGAGATGGATTTCGTCACTGGTTTTCCTAAGTCCAAGAGGGGAAACGATGCCATCTTTGTGGTTATCGACAAGCTGGCCAAAGTTGCCCATTTCCTTCCGGTCAAAGAATCTATCTCAGCAGCTCAGCTGGCAGAGCTGTATACGTTAAGGATAGTTTCTTTGCATGGAATTCCTCAACTCCTTTCATCTGACCGTGGAAGCCTCTTCACTTCGAAGTTTTGGGAGTACTTCCAGACTGCTATGGGTACCAAGATTCGTTTCAGCATGGCATTTCACCTGCAGACTAGTGGTCAAGTTGAGAGAGTGAATCAAGTTTCTCAAGGTGAAGTGGTCTCATCATTTCGACATAGAAGCTACTTGGGAACATGAGGATCTTCTCCGTTCCGAATTTCCAGAGTTCTTTCGTTCTTACATCTCGGGTCGAGATCCTCTTGTAGTGTGGGAGAGTTGTAATAGCCCAAGTACTCCCCTTGCCATTTTTGGTCATGTATCTCTTGTGAACCTCTAAGTTTGCCATGTTCCTTGAATGAATTATGATTTTTGTTTCATGCCATTCATGCAGCATGCATCATGATCATCATCAAGTGCTTTTCATTTGTTTGCCTTGTTTACTTGTGGATGTGGTGTTCTGATGTGAGGTTGGTGTGATTGAATGCATGTGTGCCTTGTGTTTGGCTCTCCTCAAACCCCCTCTCTCATTTCAACTCAAACTCCCTTTTGCTCCTATTTATTTTGGGTCACGATCAACTTTTCTTATTAATCTTTTTAAAATGTTTTGGTGTTTAAGTTATTTGTTTGGAGTGGAGTATAGGAGCTCTCCATGTGTTGCTGTTTTATGTCATTAATATCTCTAATAAACAGCAAGTTTTATTAAATAAAAGTAATTAATTTATTTTGTCTAAAAATGGTTAGTTCATTTTATTTAAATAGGTTGCATTTAATTGTAGTGCAAAGTGTTTTTGGTTTTCCAAGAATCCTTTTATTTTTCTCTGTGGGGTATTTGGTTTGATTTTGTATGGTTTTATGTAAAAGATTTCAGTTTCGGGAAAGAGAGAGAGAGTCCAGGGGCGATGGGCCTCCTTCCCCCTCGTGGCCCATCTTCCTTCCGCTCCGCAGCCAGCAGAGCCTCCCCAACGGCTATCTGCTCGCCGTTCCCCTGCTTTTCATCAGCATTAGAAAGGGTGTGAGAGAGAGAGCACCCGCCGTGGCGCGGACGTCGAGACGGTGTTAGCCTCCGAGCCGTCCTATAAAGCTGTCATTGCTCAACCCTAGGGATCCCTCTCCCCTTTCCTCCCTTCTCCTTCCCTCGCCGCCGCAGGTAAGCTTCATCCCAAGCCTCGTCGTCGCCATGTCCTTGGTGCTCCGGCAGAGCTCTGCTCGTGCCCGGAGATAGCCTTCCTCGTCGTGTCTCCGTCGACCTGGTGCACAGGAAAGACTCTCCCCCATGCACCTCTTCTTCCTCGTCGTCCAGGAGGGCTCCAAGGCCCAGCTCTTCGTCGTCTTCTTCCTCTCTGTTCGGATCAGGAGCTCGCCGGCGTCCCTCGCCGCGTCGTCGTCGTCCTGTAGCGTCCCTAGCCCCGTCTTCGTGTCTAAGGTAGGAGAGGTACTCCCCATACCCGATACACTCCCTCTCCATCGTCCCTAGGCCGCGGTAGCCGTCTCCATACTCTTGCCATGCTCGCACTCTCGATGCTCTGAAAGTTCAGGGTTTTCAGATGCGCGCCGCATCAGAGCGAGTTCTTGTCGTTTGGTTTGATCGTGTGCGTGCCCTGCACGCGCTGTAGTTTGTCCTTTGTGTTGCCCCCTCTCTGTACCGTGCATCGCCTAGCCTCTGCCTGCATCACCATGGCCCCGAGCCGAGCGTCCGCTCGAGCTTGAGCGCCCCTCTGCCGTCGCATGTAGTCGTTGTAGCCGCAGGGATGGGTTCCCCTGGGTCCCCGCATCCCCCACAGGAGGTCCTGCTCGCCGGAGAGGCTCCGCTGTCACCGGAATCGCTGCTGCCGTTCCCTATCACAGGTCTTGTTTATTTCAGTTTCGTTAGTTATCCTTGACAGGTTAGTACTAGAAGCGTGCGACCCCCTCTATGTCAGTAGTCGCGCTATGGTGCAGTGGTAGCGTGCCAGTAGGGGCAGTGGGAGGTCGCGGGTTCGATTCCCCGATGCGCCCCCTTTTGTTTTTCATTTTGGTGTGTGTGTGTGGTGGCCGCCGAATCCGCTGTGGCCGTGGGATCTGGTGTGAGTGTGCAGTGTGTGTGTGTGTGTGTGCCAGCGTGTGTGTGTGTGTGTGTGTGTTTGTTTGTGTGTGTGTTGGCAGGATCTGCTGTCGCAGGCAGATCCATATGTGTGTGTTTGTGTGTGAGTGTGTGGTTGTGAGTGTGTGTGTATGACAGTGGGCCCATGGCCCACTTGTCATCCACATAGGGGCCTCGTGTGTCTATGCCAGGTGGGTCCCCTCCTATATTGTTTTCTTTGTTTTATTTTTAATGTTTGTTTTCTGCTATTAGATTTAATCCCATTTCTGGAAATGTCCAGATCTGGACTAGGCAATTTTGGCAATGTGCATTTAAAGTAATTTATGACTTATAACTGCATGTGTGGGTTTTCAAATGGCTTTGTGGGCATTTCGCCAACCTAAATATATGAGTGTGATATATGGAATTGGGGTAGAAAAATCCCAGGAATCCATTGGTGCAATTTGTTGTCATTTGAGCAAGTTTTACAAAATGTCATTTTTTTCCAATATGCCTGTTAGTGCATCTAGTGCCCCTTAGTGATTTTGGTGTATTGAAGACTTACAGGTTAAGGTACTAATGCGTTTGTGAGTGTACACAGGCTCTATAAGTCGATGAGTAGTTTGATATAATCGGAGATTATCGACCCCTAAAATTGTATGTCTTCAAGTGAAGACTTTGCTGAAGACTTTCTGAAGACTTTGGTGAAGACTTTGTGAAGACTTTGAAAATGAAGAAGTTGGTGTGACCTTGAAGATATGAATGAGGAATACGAAGTGTGAAGACTTTTGTTTTCGTAGTTTCGTTTCCTTTATTTGAGTCATAGGAAACACCGTACTGTTAAAGGGGGCCGAGGTAATACTAAGGAAAATTTCCAACTGATGCTCAACTCTAAAATCCTCAACCCATACAATCCTTCAAGTGAAGCCTTTGGAAATCTCTTACGGTTCAGACAAGTTCTTCAGTGATAGATACGAAGTTCTTCTGGTCTCTGAGGAAATTGATCTGACTGAGGGGTTAGGATTTCGCCAGTGCGAATTGCCTACAAGTGAGGAACATGATAAGCTGAGGACTTTCATAGTTCGAAATTCTGACTATTGCTGTGCTTAGCACCAGCTGTCCCCAATCATTCTTATCCACATAACGGTCATATCATTGGGGGCATTTATGTCTTATCATGTCAGGTTGCATCCTGGCTATAAATAGCCACCCCCCACAACCATTGGTTGGCTGCTTCGAGAGAGAGAACTGACACTTGTCATTTGAGAGCAACCCATCCTCTGAGGTCTTTTGAGAGAAAATCATCAATGAGGAAGAACCTACAATCAAACCACAAAACCCAAAGTGATTGAGCATCACTGAAGAAATTCTTGTGTGGAACCGACGCTTGTTACCTTTGAGGACTGTGAATCCTCCAGACGGTTAGGCGTCATGGTCTAGTGCTCCTGCAGCCAATTGGGGACCACGAAGTGACCTTGGTCTAGAGCATCCAGCAGTAAATTATGGATCGCCGGGTGACCAGTTTGTGAGGGTTTTGGAAGTCTACCCTAAAGACTTACCACGAGTATTGGGCGAGGACTGTGTGACCTTAGCTCAAGGAGAATATGGTAAGGACTGTGTGTCCTGGGACTATGTGTCCTCTGGTTTAAATACCAGGCCGCTCCAAACCAGACATACGACTGTCACAGCAGTTGGAACTGGGTCATCAAACCATTGTCTTCATTGAGCTATCTGGTTCTATTTCCTCAACCCCTCTATTCCTCGTATACCAGTTGATCAAATTGACTGAAGACTTTCACAAATTCCTCACCTCAAATTCTTCAAGTTACCTTGTTCATCACTTCTTATCCTGTATCACGCTACTCTCTGTTTGTGCATGTTTCATTTCATCATGAAGACTATGTTGTTACTATGTTCCTCATGCACTTGAGTACTTATTCCGCTGCTAGTTATTCATCACATTTCAAATTCTTCAAAGTTGAAATTCCTCAAGTGATGAATTTGTAAAAATCGCCTATTCACCCCCCCCCTATATTCGATATAACGCACTCTCAATTGGTATCAGAGCAGGTACTCCCTCACTCTGTGTGATTTTGGTTTAACCACCTGGAGTCTAGTTATGTCGACTGCAGGTATGATCAAGGTTTCCACGGGGTGTCCTACCTTCGAATGGACAAACTACCCCTACTGGAAGAACAAGATGCATATGCACCTTGAAGCTATTGACAATGATCTCTGGTATGTTGTGGAAAATGGTGTGCCCTCTGTCACTCCCACTGTTACTACTGCTAATGTGAAGAGATTCAAGCAACTTGATTCCCAAGCAAAGAATATCATCTGTGGCTAAGACCGTGAAATCTGAGATAGGATCCATGTATGAAAACCAAGTATGGACTTTGGTAGACTTGCCCGTTGACCGGCAGGACATTAAGTACAAATGGATTTTTAAGAAGAAGACATACGCTGATAAAGCTCGACTTGTCGCAAGAGGTTTCCGACAAGTTCAAGGAATTGACTACGATGAGACTTTCTCGCCTGTGGCGATGCTAAAGTCTATTGGGATTATGTTAGCAGTTACTGCATTTTTCAATTATGAAATCTGGAAGATGGATGTCAAAACAATGTTTCCTTAATGGTTTCCTTAATGAAAAGTTGTATGTGATACAACCAGAAGGTTTTGTCGATCCTAAGGATGCTAAAAGGTATGCAAGATCCAACAGTCCTTCTATGGACTGGTGCAAGCATCTTAGAGTTGGAATATATGCTTTGATGAGGCAATGAAATATTTTGGGTTTATACAAAGTTTATGAAGAAACTTGTATTTGCAAGAAAGTGAGTGGGAGCACTATAGCATTTCTCATAAGTATATGTGGATGGCATATTGTTGATTGCAAATGATGTAGAATTTCCGGAAAGCATAAAGGGTTATTTGGAAGGAGTTTTTCAAAGGAAGACTTGGGTAAAGCTGCTTACATATTGGGCATCAAGATCTATAGAGATAGATCAAGAAACCTGATAAAGACTTTCAAAGAGCACATACCTTCACAAGATTTTGAAGGAGTTCAAAATGGATCGGTCAAAGAAGGAGTTCTTGCCTATATTGTAAGGTGTGAATTTGAGGAAGACTCAAAGCTCAGCCATGGAGGAAGAAAGAGAAAGGAAGAAGGTTGTCCCCTATGCCTCAGCCATAGGCTCTATATTGTATGCCATGTTGTGTACCACACCTGATGTGTGCTTTGTCATGAGTTTGGCAAGGGGGAACAAGAGTGATCCAGGAGTGGATCACTGGACAACAGTCAAAATTATCCTTAGGTACCTAAAGAGTACTAAGGAAATATTTCTCGTTTATGGAGGTGATAAAGAATTCGTCGTAAAGGATTATGTCAATGCAAGCTTTGACACTAATCTGCATGAATCTGAGTAGCAAACCGGATACGTATAGTGGAGCGATCATTTGGAATAGCTCCAAGTGGAGCATGGTAGAAGCATCTACAGTATGTCATATAGATTTGCAAAGTACACATGGATCTGAATGTTGCAAGCCCATTGACTAAAACCTCTTTCACAAGCAGAACATGATCAAACCCTAGAACTCATTGGGTGTGAATCACATGGCGATGTGAACTAGATTATTGACTCTAGTGCAAGTGGGAGACTTTTGGAAATATGCAATATAGGCAATAATAAATTGGTTATTGTTATATTTCCCTGTTCATGATAAATATTTATTATCCATGCTAGAATTGTATTGACCAAAAACTTAAACACATATGTGGATATATGAACAACACTTGTCCCTAGTGAGCCTCTACTAGACTAGCTCGTTGATCAAATATGGTTAAGGTTTCCTAACCATAGACATGAGTTTTCATTTGATAATGAATCACATCACTAGGAGAATGATGTGATGTACAAGACCCAACCGTAAGCATAACATTCGATCGTATCGCTAACTTTATTGCTACTGCTTTATACATGTCAAGTATTCGTTCCTGAGACCATGAGATCGTGCAACTCCCTGACGCCGAAGGAATGCCTTGTGTGTGTCAAACATCACTTCATAATTGGGTGATCATAAAGGTACTCTATAGGTATCTCCGAGGTGTCTGTTGGGTTGGCGTGGATCGAGACTGGGATTTATCACTCCGTAAGACGTAGATGTATCTCTAGGCCCTCTCGATAATACAACATCACAAGAAGCTTGCAAGAAATATGACTAAGGAGTTAGTCACGGGATCTTTTATTATAGAACAAGTAAAGAGACTTGCCAGTAACGAGATTGAACTAACTATGGAGATACCAAAAATCTAATCTTAGGCAAGTAACATACCGATGGACAAAGTGAACTGCATACGGGATTGATTGAACCTGGCCCATGAAGATCTCCGTAGAATATGTAGGAACCAATATGGGCATCCCAGTCCCGCTATTGGTTATTGACCAGAGAGATGTCTTGGCATGTGTGCATGATTCTCAAACCCATAGGGTCTCCACGCTTAACGTTCGATGATGCTATAGTATTGTTGAGTTATATATGTTGGTGACCGAATGGTGTTCGGAATACATTATGAGATCCCGTACATGAAGAGGAGCTCCGAAATGGTCCGGAGGTAAAGATTCATATATGGGAAGTTGGTATTCGGGTTCCGGAATAGTTCCAGGACTTAACGGTTTTATGTCGGGGATGCCGGAAGGGTTCCGGGGGTCTACCGGGGAGGTCTACCTAACCTGGAGGGGCCCATGGGCTGAGAGGAGTGGTGCACCAGCCCCTGGTGGGCTAGGTGCCCCCACCTCCCAAGGGCCCATGCGGACAAGGGTGGGAACCCTAGGGTAGACGCGACCCCTACCTTGGGGGCCAAGGAAGCCCCTTAGGGTGCTGCCACCAACCCGAGGGGAAACCCCAGGGCGGTCGGCCTCCCCCTTTCCCCTATATAAAGTGGACGAGAGGGAGGGCAGCTGAAACCCAAGCCATAGGCACAACCCTCCCTCTCAACCTATCATGTTTTCTCCTGCGATCGCGTCCGCGGTAGCGCTTGGAGAAGCCCTGTGGAGATTGCTCCAACACCATCGCTGCCATGCTATCGTGCTGCCGAAGAACTCATCTACCACCACACCCTCGCTCGTTGGATCGAGGAGGTGGAGACGTCATTGAGTTGTACATGTGCTGAACACGGAGGTGTCGTCCGTTTGGCGCTAGATCAGGATGGATCACGATTGGATTGTGAAGACGTACGACTACATCAACCGCATTTTTAACAATCCTGCTTAGCGATCTACAATGATATCTAGATACACTCCCCCTCTCATAGCTATGCATATCCATGGATAGATCTTGAGTGTGCGTAGGAAATATTTTGTTTTCCATGCAATGTTCCCAAACAAAAGGACCAAGGGCTGAGGAAATGGAGATTTGTTGACCCCTACTCCATCAAGAAAAAACTTTTGTGTATGCTTGCTTTCACACAAAGGAGCAACAAGATTTTTATGAGACCGTGTTGCTTGACAAGAACCCAGCAATGAGTGATATGAGATATGTTGATTGGAAATATATAAAGATGAATGAGGACTACTTCCCTCATATCCATGAGAGCTTGAGGCTAATGGGCATTTATAAGTTCATAGGGAAAGAGATGACAACTTGGAATGATGAGCTTATCATGCAGTTCTACTCCACCACACAGTTCTACCCAGATGGGAGGATCATATGGATGACTGAGGGAACCAAATACCAATCTATAGTGGATGAGTGGGCTGCACTCATAGGTGCCCCCAAGGTGGAAGATGGAGACTTGGATATCTATTCTGTGTCTAATATGAATCACAACTCCATGGACGACATGTTCACTGTCATTCCCTGAGAGTATGTGAAGTCACACAAGTTTGGTTTAGTCTACTACATGCTTGCCGGTCTGACTACCTCCAACACCATATTGAGGCACACATTGATGTCCAAATCAGGAGATGACCAGATGATCTGAGGATATTCCATTAATATGCTACATCTTGTTGATAGACACACTAGGATCATAGTGATGGATCTCATTGTTGAGACCATCAAGAGGACAGCTGCTGACCAGGAGAGGTCTTGTGGATATGCCCTGTACATTCAAATGTTGATCAACTCCAAGATTGGGAAGAAGGTATATCTGCTTGATCAACCACACCTGCCACTCTAGCCTGAGCTCGAGGATAACACTGTGCCAAAGACGATGTATCCTTCCCATCCCACCTCATCTACATCACATACACATATTGAGGCTGAGGCGCAGGCAGAGTGACTGAGCTTGCTACGACTGACGAGACTCTGAAGAAGGAGGTAGATGCAGTTGGATGAATTCAGAGGACGACAATGCACCGCTTCCTACAACCACCCAGTTCACTACCATGGCCAGATCTTCTATAGTGCTAGCCCCATAGGTGATACCCTCAATGTTTGCGCCGGTTGTGACCTCTCTAGCTCCTCCTTCAGCACCTCCAGTATCGACTCCACCAGCATAGAGGACTTCCATAGAAGCATTTGCTGATGCTCTTCTCTTGACTCCTTCGACGACCATCGGAGCAGCTTCATCACCACGTGGAGGAGATCCGGCCCAGAGCAACGTCTAGCTTTATACAATTCATGTTTTTGGTAACTTGTTGCCAAAAGGGGAGAATGTGTATAGATCATAGGGATGAGAGAGAGAGTTTCCTTTCAGTTGCCTCTCTTATTGTTTAAAACATTTGGCCTATCTTTTGCTCGTCTTGTTACCAAAGCTATGTTGTGTTTGATCATACACTTTGTGGTTGATGCTACTACTTTCTATCTTTGTGATATTTATCTTATGATCATTCACTCGTATGCTTCGTGTTATGTGCATTGTAATTCATTCATATCATTTATGCGCTCCACCAAGATGTATGTGACATGGAAGAGTGACTCATGATCCTAACCGATTGTGCATTTGCAATCAAACGCAAATTCAAATAATGCACAGATTTCGGGGGAGCTCTTGCTTATCACATACTTCTCAAAGCGATGACACTATACATTGATTATATCTTTGTTGAAGCTTTTATCTATATGTTGTCATCAATTACCAAAAGGGGGGAGATTGAAACCACAACTTCTCCGAGATGATTTTGGTAATTAACAATAACATCTAGTCCAGTGAACTAATGAGCCTACCAAGTATATTTCAGGAAAAATTCAATGAATGGACTGGCTAGGAATTGTGAGGAGGATCCCCTAGATGCAAGGAACACGTATTGGCAAGAGCTGCAAGACTTTACATTTTACTGTATGTGAGAAAACACATTTGAGTCCATAGGAAAGCCAATACTATTATAAGGAGATGATGTATTGATAATGATATGGTTGCTCTAGTGCTTACAGATATGCCACCAAAAACCTAAGCCAAACTCTCATAAAACATTATGTCCAGAACGTAAACTATCAAAATCGGTGCCACCAACCTATTCCATATCGGCCCCATTGAGTTTTCCTTAGACAAAACCCAAGCCAAACCCTAGCACCTCGGTACCATCGAGATTCGCTTCTGTACAACCAAAAAACAGTGACCACCTTGCTGGTATCTAATTGTCAAAAATTAGAATTTCTGAGTTTTTTTTCTAGCGCCACCAAGTCATTGGAACTTCCTAGGCCAACCGAATCGGTCTCACCGAGTTGTTATCCTTCGGTCTCATTGAGAACCCAAAAGTTAGGACATTTTGCACCATTCTGTAGAACCGAGATTTTACTTCGGTTTCACTGAGTTGGAAACTAATGTTGTAATGGTTGGATTATTGGAGATGGCTATATATACCACCCCACTGTTGAAAATATGCCCTAGAGGCAATAATAAATTATTTATTATTATATTTCCTTGTTCATGATAATCGTTTATTATCCATGCTATAATTGTATTGATTGGAAACTAAGTACACGTGTGGGTATATAGACAACACTATGTCCCTAGTATGCCTCTAGTAGACTAGCTCGTTGATCAAAGATGGTTAAGGTTTCCTAGCCATGAACATGAGATGTTATTTGATAATGGGATCACATCATTAGGAGAATGATGTGATGGACAAGACCCAAACTATAAACGTAGCATATGATCATGTAAGTTTATTGCTAAAGTTTTCTGCATGTCAAGTATCCGTTCCTATGACCATGAGATCATGCAACTCACTAACACCGGAGGATTACCTTGTGTGTATCAAACGTCGCAACGTAACTGGGTGACTATAAAGATGCTCTACAGGTATCTCCGAGGGTGTCTGTTGGGTTGGCATGGATCAAGACTGGGATTTGTTACTTCGTGTGACAAAGAGGTATCTCGGGGCCCACTCGATAATACAACATCACAACAAGCCTTGCAAGAAAAGTGACTAATGTGTTAGCCACAGGATCTTGTATTACAGAACGAGTAAAGAGACTTGGCGGTAACGAGATTGAACTAGGTATAGAGATACCAACGATCGAATCTCGGGCAAGTAACATATCGAAGAACAAAGGGAACAGCATACGAGATTAACTAAATCCTTGACATAGAGGTTCAACTGATAAAGATCTTTGTAGAATATGTAGGAACCAATATGGGCATCCAGGTCCCACTATTGGTTATTGACCGTAGAGGTGTCTCGATCATGTTTGCATAGTTCTCGAACCCATAGGGTCTACGCAGTTAACGTTTGGTGACGAAATAAGTATAGTTGAGTTGTTATGTCGGTGATCGAAAGTTGTTCGGAGTCACGGATGAGATCCCGAACATGACGAGGAGCTCTGAAATAGTCCAGAGGTAAAGATTGATATATGGGATAATAGTGTTTGGTGTCCGGAAGGGTTCCGGAATTCATCGGAAGAGTTTCGGATGTTTTCCGAAATGTTCGGAGTACAAGAACACTTTATTTGGGCCAAGGGGTAAACCCCATGAGGCTTTAGAAAGGTGCAAAAGGAGTTTTGCGGAGGCTAGGGGTCAGACGCCAGGGACCCTGGCGTCTGGGTCCAGATGCCAAGGACCCTGGCGTCTGGTCCTGGAGTCCGAGGAGGACTCTTGCCTTGCGGTCAAACCGACCTTGAGGAGGATTTTTCTCCAAATTTCGACCCCAAGGCTCAGCATATAAATAACGGGTAGGGGCTAGCACCTGGAACACATCAAGTTTCCCCAAGCCGTGTGTCGGTAACCCCGTCCCTCTAGTTTATCCTTCGTCATAGTTTTCATTGTGCTTGGCGAAGCCCTGCGGAGATTGTTCTTCACCACCACCATCACCACGCCATTGTGCTACCGGAACTCATGTACTACTTAACCATCGCTCGCTAGATCAAGGAGGTGAAGGCATCATCAAGTTGTACGTGCGTTGAACACAGAGGTGTCGTCCGTTCGATGCTAGATCGGTAGGACCGTGATCAAGATCGTGAGATGGGTCGTGATGGGATCGCGGGACGGACCGTGATTGGATTGCGAGATGGATCATGATGGGATCGCGGGACGCTGCTTCCGCTTAGCGATCTACAAGGGTATATAGATCCACTCTCCCTCTCGTAGATGCTCATCACCATGGATAGATCTTGCGTGTGCGTAGGAAAAATTTTGTTTACCATGCAACGTTCCCTAACACACCCACCCTCTCTTTCATAGAGAGAGCCCTCGGAACATTTTCACACGTCCACCATTAATTTTTTCTAAGAGAGAATCACATACTCATGTGTTGAGATCAAGATATTCCACTCCAACCATATGAATCTCGATTTATAGCCT
Source organism: Hordeum marinum (assembly GCA_022496015.1). Lineage (NCBI taxonomy): Eukaryota > Viridiplantae > Streptophyta > Magnoliopsida > Poales > Poaceae > Hordeum > Hordeum marinum. The sequence continues at coordinate 108,206,704 of CM039675.1, forward strand.
CCACAAGTTGATTTCCACCCAATCAATCTCTTACACCAAGCCAAATTATGTGAGAGAGTGAGTGAGTGTTGAGGAGATTATCTTTTGAAGCACAAGAGCAACGAGTTCATCATCCATACACTATATATTACCTTTTGAAGAGTGGTGGTGTATCCTAGATTGGTTAGGTGTCGCTTGGGAGACTCCAATCTTGTGGAGTTGAACCAAGAAGTTTGTAAGGACAAGGAGATCACCTACTTCATGAAGATCTACTCGTGGACGTAAGCCATGATGGCGTAGACAAGGTTGCTTCTCCGTGGACGCTTCGTGGACTCGCGCAACCGTTACCCTCTATGGGTTGAAGTCTTCATCAACGTGGACGTACGATAGCACCACCTATCGCAACCATGCAAAAAATCTTCGTGTCTTCATTGCATTTGATCTGTGTATCCCTCCTTTACTTACACTTGCAATGTCATTACTTTGCGCTGCTATACTCGTAGATTTGCATTTGTAGGGTGTGCTAGACTTGGTACAATTGCTAAAACTTGCCATCCGATAAAACTGGGAAAAGGTTAACTTTTTATTTGGTCTAGTAGTCTAATTACCCCCCCCCCCCCCCCCCGTCTAGACATACTTTCGATCCTACATCCCTCCTTGTTTATGACATCAATATCCAAAGCATAAGGAGACAAATTATTGCACCAACAACCTCCTCCTTTTTGGACGATTGTTGACAAAATAGATAATCATTGAAGTAAGGATAGATATGAAAACAGTAGCATGCGAAAAGTAATTGGTGACATATATCTCGAAGATAAAATGAGCTTCCTCAATGTATGCACAAATAGAAAGAAGTTGAGGTCCAAATTTATGCATATGTTGGAATAGACTTTGTGGAGAGACATTTCATATCTTTGAAGATAATGGATTGCACTAATAAAGAATAACCAAAGAATAATACAATGCATCCAAACACGAGTTCTAATAATAATTCCACCTGCAAAACAGATTCTTGACACACACACACACACACACACACACACACTCACGCACGCACACACACACACACATAGTCCGGAGCACATGTATGACGACAATGCCAGGATGGGTTGAAGCTGGAACACCATAAGATGCCATCAAGAAATCAAACCGAACACACAAGGTGAGTGTCCCTGCACCTCCCATCACCAGAGCAATAGATGGAGGGAAAGAGAACCACCAACCTTGCTGGCAGGAGAAGGAGGAGATCTTAAGAAATGTGTCACTGGTCCATTAACTCAAACTGATTGCATGCTTTAGGCCATGAACTCGAGAATTAGTTGTTTTAGGCCATAAAGTCATTAATTTGATAAAATAAGGCCAAAACCGATCATTGGGAGAAAAAACTGGCCATGTGGATGGCATGTTTGAGTTTCCTCAACCGCTCGTGAATTAATTATTATTTATAGGGATCTATTTGCAAATTGGATAGATTGTTTTCACAATCAATGCCAGCAGCATATGGACAAAAAAACTATATGAAGATTTTGCATTGCCTAGGATTCGAACTCAAGAACTAAAGGTTGGCAATCATCTTGCTAATCATCGGGAAATCAACGGATTTGTGTCTTAGTGTGAAACCCACATTATATATTACGTTGATTAATATGACAGGAATCATGTCACGTCCCAGTTAGCTCGTTTATCCTTCCTTTGATATTAAAGGCTTTGAAAGTACTTTTAAAAAATACATTACATTCTAGTGGTAAGCACCCTTTTCCTTGTATCTTAGGGTGTGTGGGTTCCCCCATCCAATGCATTGTGTGCTTACATATATTTTTGTTTTAAAAAGTACTTTAAACCAATTATTGTCAAATGAAGTTTAAACGAGCTAGCAGAGACTTGATATGATTGCCAATGAAGGAAATAGAATGAGCTATCATCTAACAGTATCAGTCTAATACTATATAATATGGGCTGCGAATTAAAACACAAATCAGTTGATGTTCCAATGGTTAGTGAGATAGTTACCAACCCGAAAGTTGAGTTTGATTCCTATGCACTATAAAGTTTATATATGTATTTCCTTCATACGTTGTCAACATTGTTTGTTGAATAAAAAGTGGACAATTTGCAAATAGATCCTTATAAAATTTAGTTAATTCACAAGCGGTTCAGACAACGCTGACGTGGCAGCCACGAGGCTGGGGTTTTCTCTCCCGAGTTGATTTTGGCTTTATTTGATCAAACTAACGAGTTTACGATCTAAATTGATTAATTTCCGAGTTCGTAGCCTAAAGTGAGCAATCGTATGGAGCTAATGGACTAGTGACGCAAGAGCAAGGATCTAGGAAGCCTTAACTAGGTAAATATTTTTCTGATTTAGTTTTTATCCACCGTTTTTCTGATTTATAGTTCTTTCTCTTCTTCTGATTTATTATTATAGTTTAGAAACACAAATGTCATGGTGGGAATGTGCCGTACGTAATTCGATCGTCGTTCTGTATCGTGTCGCAGTATGGAAACCCGACGCAAAGGAAACCGGATGTTACCGTTCAGGAGGAGGACGTGCATGCACGTGCACCGGTCCATCCCATTATGTACTACTCCTACGTAGACAGACGTAGGAAGTGTACATCAATGGCAAATTGATGGCTTATAAATAGCATCCATCTGCATCGATCACCACCACCCAACCCGCGGCCCCAAATCTCTCTCCCCGCTTTCCCGGAGACAGATCCAGCCATGGGCGCCGCGGCGAGGAGGGCGCCCGAGCAGGAGCAAAGCTGCAAGGCCACGGAGGACTTCGACGCCGCCAAGCCACCGCCGTTCCGCATCGGCGACGTGCGCGCCGCCGTGCCCGCCCACTGCTGGCGCAAGAGTCCACTCCGGTCCCTCTCCTACGTCGCCCGCGACGTCGCCGTCGTGGCCGCGCTGGCCGTGGCCGCATGGTGGCTCAACAGCTGGGCCGTGTGGCCGCTCTACTGGGCAGCGCAGGGCACCATGTTCTGGGCGCTCTTCGTCCTCGGCCACGACTGGTACGCGCCTGTCCCTTCCCCCGCCCGGCGGCCGCAATCGATCGATCGCCATCCGAAGCAATGCTGCATCTGTGTTCGATGCACACGTAGTATATATTAGTAACAATTATTCTTGTGATGCAGTGGTCACGGGAGCTTCTCGGACAGCGGGACGCTCAACAGCGTCGTCGGCCACCTCCTGCACACCTTCATCCTTGTCCCATACAACGGATGGTTAGCATCTTTCGATTTTTCTCCGCTTAACATAAACACATACAGTTTAGTATGTGAACCCAAATTCTGAACCTGCACAGACTAGGGAACACAGACGCTGCAAATTTGGAACATAAGTGATGCAGTGATACGAATTCTAAAACTCTACGAACTGGGCTGCAATGTTCTAGGAGTATCATGAGTTTATTTATAGTATAGGAAACAGAAAAATAATGAAAAGGAGCTAAAATTTGGAGCAAACCGATGCAATCGACAAGATGCGAAACAGAGTTTCTCCCCTTATCATATTACTCTATATCAAAGAAAAGAAAAGATTCAGAGAAATATCTCCCGACAACAGTTTGAGTTGTTTAACACTAGTGCACAGTCTCCTACGTCGTCCACATTGAAAACTACACCCACATGGAGACGAAAACGACGGGCACAAGTCATGCATCGTGCATGCCATGCAAGATTCTGAATTTTACTTTCTACATTCTGAATTTTACTTACTACTTACTACATTCTGAATTTCACAAGGTTTTGCGTTTTCCAATTTATTTATTTTAGCGAGGAATTTTCTTGTGCAGCAATTAATTAATTTATTATTTTTGTGGGGGAGCAATTAATGTTGGTGTATCGATCTAGTGATTGCTGGAGTAGTACATAGTTAGCTTTGGCTGATTGTCCATTTATGTTTGTTATGGCATAATTCAGGAGGATCAGCCACAGGACGCACCATCAGAACCATGGCCACATCGACAAGGACGAATCATGGCACCCGGTTAGTAGTACCCTCATCCTACAAAACACTACCCGCCAGCATTATTGCAATTCAGATTCAGAGCTGCTCGACCACTTGACAGATATTTGTAGGCAAATGTTTATGCTGATATTGAATTATTCATGTATATATATATACATAATACATTCTACTAGTAGGTAGTAAAAGGTTTGTGAGAGAGTTTGGCAGATTTGAGGTGAAGGGTGAAAAAGAACAAGCAAACTTTTGCCTTCAACTCAGCCTGAGATGCAGAGTGCACATGTAGTGGAGCAGGAAAGGGAGGGAATACTACTAGTAGAGTATATAGGCTGCCAAACTAAACTACCCCTAAAGATTTCACCCAAGCAAAAGCTAGCTAGCGATGTGGTCCGCCCTTTCCTAGATACTACTATTAGTGCCAGCCAAACACAAGCTGCAAGTGCCCGCTAAGTAGATCCACTCATCATGTCTGTCACGTGATCAGATCTGCATTCTGCTGCTGCCTAATAAGTTGATCGCCGTATATCAGCAAAGATGCGCATCGAATCTTACCTTGGCTTTGCCTTGCTTTGCTTAGTCACCCTCCAAACCAGACCATTTCATAATGCAAAGGTCCCTTTCATGTCGACTGCATGGCTGTCATTATCATAATAGACCAGCAGGCCTTGCCCTTTTCAGTCAGCCTCAGCTGCTTGTTGTGGACTTGTGGTTGTGGCGTTTGGCGATGGCAATAGAATCCTTGACATCAGCTAATTGCAATTTTAACCAAGATCCTTAATATTTAACCTCGGCTGATGCGGATATGACTGAATTGAGCAGATTACCGAGAATGTGTACAAGGAGATGGAGCCAAGCACCAAGAAGCTACGCTTCTCACTGCCGTATCCGCTCCTGGCTTTCCCTATCTACCTCGTAAGAATCTCTTTCTCTGATGATTTGTGCTCTGCATCCCCGAGCCTCAGCTGAAAACTGCACTGAATCCATCTTCCTTCTCCAATGACTCGATACTTGCAGTGGTACAGAAGCCCGGGCAAGAACGGCTCGCATTTCAACCCAAGCAGCGATTTGTTCAGCCCAAAGGAGAGGCTTGACGTGATCGTCTCCACCACTTGCTGGTTCACGATGATCGCGCTGCTCATCGCCATGGCATGTGTGTTTGGGCCGGTGCCGGTGCTCAAGCTCTACGGGGTTCCATATGCTGTAAGCGACCGCCAACGGTTTTCTTTGTACTGCTTGCTTCCAAGCCACTCGGACTGAACAACTAACTGATTGTGGTATCATCAATTGTATACCATATAAAACAGGTGTTTGTGATGTGGCTCGATTTGGTGACGTACCTTCACCACCATGGTCACCAGGACCTCCCTTGGTATCGCGGCGAGGTACTTGCTATATTGATTATATTTATTTTGAGGAAAATATATCAGTTAATTACAAGTATTATACATATGAAAAACATCCATCTTCTATACATTTTTCATGAGTTAGCAGCCTATTTGTCGTGGCAGATGGAACAGACACAGTTACAGAAAAATAGGATGACCTCATCTTCTGAACATCTTACCTACTATTAGTGTTGATATCCAGCATAAACTTGTTTGTAATGTCATTCCCTTTTGGGTGTTAAACTTGTTTTTTTTCCTGCGGATGCAATTTCGCTGTACCATGGTTTTACTATTTCACCAGCACCCAATGTTCAAGCGACTAAACATATATTCTCTGTAATCATCATTGCAGGAATGGAGCTACCTCCGTGGTGGCCTGACGACCGTGGACCGGGACTATGGATGGATCAACAACATCCACCATGACATTGGCACTCATGTCATCCACCACCTCTTCCCTCAAATACCTCACTACCACCTAGTAGAAGCAGTAAGCGCACTACTACTACCACTACGTTGAACATACATATGCACTTACCTACTAGTACTGGGTACTGAAACTACGGCTTTCTCCTTATTTTGTGAACAAAAAACAGACCAAGGCAGCAAGGCCAGTACTGGGAAGGTATTACCGCGAGCCAGAGAAGTCGGGTCCATTACCACTTCACCTCTTCCATGTCCTCCTCAGGAGCTTGAGAGTCGATCACTTCGTAAGCGATGTTGGAGATGTTGTCTTCTACCAAACTGACCCAAGCTTGAATGGCGATAACTGGACAAAAAATGGCAAGCACAAGTGATGTAAGATAGAGATATAACATAGCCTGCTGGAGAAATAAGCAGAAAGGGCTTCCTGCTAAAATCAAAGCATGCGGCTCTGCAACAGCAGACAGGATGTGTTGATTGGTTGATGAGATTCAGATCATTCATTAGAATTAGCATTCTCCAATTGTGGTTGTAGCTAGCAATGTTATTTTCAATTTCTTACCACTTTTGGTTGTGGAGTTATGTAACAAATTAATTAAACTTCTTAGACTAATCAGTCTGGAGTTTGTATGTGCTGGGCCTGAGAGAGTGGGCATTAATTTTGTGAGCCAGATTAAGTGCTCTGCGCCGTTTTTTTCTGATCTGAATTATATGCTTGCTAATTAGAGTATACAGATTGGCTACTCATTTTTGTATACTGAGATTGCTGGAACAGGGTTATGCATGATTGTTACAAATTTCAACATGAACCTACACCACCATAAGCATAACAAGTTGGCCAAATTCCCAACGTGGCAATTTAAAATGTCAGGCCACTGACCTTACAAATTTCAGTTTGAACCTTTGTCGACATGTTGGCCACTAACATTCACAAATTTCAATATGAACCTACAAATTAGCAGGAGAAGTTGGCCAAACCTGGAATTACCCACTGATTATGGACTTCAGCACTCTACCGCTGCATCACCATATATAACAATGATATATTGGCAAATCCACAAGTGTTACAATCGATATATACTTGCCGATATATATGAAGGCAATGCATCATCAACTAGGCTACAAATTATTTCCCGGCAAAATAATGCTATACTATTGTGGACTACTAGCTAGAAATAATTACAATTATCCCTATACAGATACCATCATTTCACCATTCTAGAATTATTCTGGAGGGGAGCAAACCTCCAAAACCATTGTCTTCCTTGACTGCAGCCATGTCCTCACAGGCCACTAGTATAAGAGTGGATCTGCTGGCATGCTTACCACACTTGACCTTCAGTTCCCCAAGGCTTCCAGCGAACACCTGATCCAGCCAGGCCTGGAGAGGCCTCTTGCCCTCTGATGCCCATGCCGCTGCAATTATTTGCTCCATTGCGCCGACATCAATTTCCAGTGTGCAGCCAGAGCCCAGAACTTTGTGGAGTGTATTGCTCAACTCCTGCAGCACGTAGTCGGCGACTTTGTCGAAGTCAAATGGCTTGAAATCGATTGATTCATCAACCAAACACAAGAGGCTGTCAATGGATCTCTCTGGAGTGCCATATGAGTTGCCATTGCTGCCGCTGTGGTCATCAGCATCGCTCGAACCACCCTCGTCGATGGGAAGGTTCAGGTCGAATGGAACACTTGATGTTCTGTGCAGTCGCTTGGAAATGCTCAGTGATTCTTCCTGCAGCTTTTGTTGGTCATCAGAAATGTTGAACTTTCGCTTGCTGACTGAACCCCCACAGTACAAAGATGCATGAATTTTGGCGAGAGGGTGCCCGGGGGAAACTATCACCTCATCACCGTGGCCTTCACTGGTGATTGCCGTACATGATTCTACCAGGATCTTCAGTTGATGTCCACTAGCTGCCAGGATCTTATCTTCAGTGAAAGTATGACCCTCTTCCACTCCAACAGACACGCTTTTGGAGCCTCTGGTTGTTCTTGTTGACAGCACTACAATGGAGTCATTAATGTCAACTTCCTTGCCACGCAGGTCTCGGAATCTACCAGTCTTACTGGCATGAATCAGAGTGTCCTGGACAAGGCAGTCACCTTTATCAACATTATCAAGGAAGATGACAGATCGCCTTTTCTTGCTCAGCTCGTCAACAATATAGTCAGTGCCAGTCTTTCCTCTGTAACTTGAGTCGGCCCAATCCTGGAGACTCAAGTCCAGATAAATCATGTTCTCTTTGCTTCCATGTACGAGCTCTGCAAGCGCCAAAGCAACTCTGCGTTTGGCCATGAAATCATAACCATGAAAGCTAAACCACATGTCATTCTTCCTGTTTGCACCACGGCGCCTCTCCATTGACTTGCACCGAACAATGGAACCACAAATAGCACTCAAGGCTTCCTCCTGCCTTCCAACAACCTGGAACAAGCGTTCCACAAGTAGCTTGTAATTGCTCAAATCAGAACCTTGTGCTGCGAGGTGTGAAGGCTTCTGCCAATGACCAAAAGCAGACAAACCTCCAGAAGCTGCTGAATGCCGAGCACTAGGTGATGTTTGACCCATATTTGTGGAACTCTTGGAACAAGTAAAGGGTTGTGCAAAGATCTGGGGAGGCTTCAGATTCAAATCATCCACTTTCCTGGGTACAGATATCTCTGCATCAGCTATATGTTTGCAGCTGGCAGAATTTGTACCCCTGGAAGAAGATTCATGAAGCGTGCCTAAAACCAAATCAGTTGCCACAGATGCAGCGGATGATGGTGAAACGCGATCCTCACGATCATGACAGTTTGATAGGGTTCCATGTCGGGACTGCTTTTCATCACTCTTTGAAAACCCAGCTTGAAGTTCCAATATAAGGTTGTCATTCCTTTGGTTAGAGATAGATGGGGGTGAAATACTCTTTGTGGTAGCGTTGGTATGTGAAGCAGACACTACAGAAGGTCTAATAACCTCCCTTTGAGGTGCAACTGATTCAGAACCTTTGCTCAGATTCTCTGCTCTTTCCCCATTGGCTGGAATACCAATATAATGCGGAAATAACTGGTATGGAACACTGTTGATCCTATGATGGCCTTGGTGGAGCCGCAGGCAGTACTCATTCCACTTCTTCTGTAGATTCGATATTTTTGAATTCAATACCATCTGATCTCTAACCTGCACTGAAGAAAAACTGTACATCTTTTATACCAATGATATTCAAAGTTATGGATCTATCAAAACGATGCATATGCATCAATTATTTTACTTAAAAGTCACAAAATATGTAAGTAGCTTCACACCTTGACTGCATCAAATCCATTGTTAGAACCCATCATGCTCCCATTCTGCAGCAGCGAAGGTAGACCTCCCTGGTGATGGTCTTCACCTGTAATGCCACTTCCTCTAATGGTAGTAGCAACTTCTTGCTCATATCTATCATTGCACTGTTGACACCGAAGGGACTGAGGACAAGAATTTGCTGTGAGGCTGTTAGCATCGTAGGTATCACTGACAAGTCCTCCAAAAGGAATGAGCGAATCCATAAAGCTGCAAAACAAGTTCGACATCGTTAGGCCAAGATGACAGGAGCAAAATGGAGTACAGAGAACCCACATCAAGTCCTACTTCAATACACCTATTCTGACTCTGCAGTTGCTTAAGTATAGCTGGTACTTTTCTTTTTCGGGAAAAACTGGTACTTTGGCTCCAATGCATCAGAACCTCAGTGTTCAAAGAATACTTGCTATCAGAATAGAATAATGTCTTTTCATGAAAAGGCATTTCTTTTTATGTTTAAAACTTTGTTTCTTCCTCTCTTTTTATCTTTAGTGCCTGTATTTTTATATCAAGGTACTCTGAATTCTTATACCCAATGACGGTGACGCAAAGCAATATTGGTGGAACAAATTATCTACCTTATGAATTAAGCAGGCCAACTTAAAATTGTCAAATGAGCAAAGAAGTTTCCTAAAATAACCTAAATGAACAAACAAGAAGCTAATGAATGAGTAAACATTTTCACAACATAAAATAAAATAATGAATGAGTAAGGAAGATAGTCCGGAAGAATTTAAAATAGTAACCCGCTCCTACAAAGTGGAAAGATGTACTCTTCTCGTTGATATTTGAAATAAGGGAAACGTTTACAGCCGGTGCGCCGGTGGAACGCTCGGGCCGGTCGCGTGCGATCCCGCGTGATCCATCTGGATCTGGCGGCCGCGCTCGCCTGCTGCTGTTGTCCCTGCGCGCCGCCGCCCGCATCGCCGATGCCTGCCCTCGTCGACCGCCCGCATCGCCGGTGCCCGCCCCCGTAGGCCCTCCGCTCCGCCAGTTCCAGTCGCCGCCTGTCGGCCTCGTCGCTTGCTGCCATGGCCGGGCTCGCGCGTATACAAGTGTCGCAACCGTTATCTAAAAAAGCTTCAAACGTTGTTGAAAAAAACTTCAACCATGGACAGAGAAAGCTTCAATCAGCTCTGCCCAGCAAGGAAAGCTGCAACCGTAGTTGCATTTTGCTACTACCGGCTAACTTTTTTGCTACATCCATCAAGGCGGTGTTGCGACCTCGCGCGACGACGACGATGATTTTGCTGCAACCTTGTTTTTGCTGCATCCATGGCCGAAATTTGCTACATCGCTGCTTGTTTTTGCTACCATCGACGATTTTTGCTGCATGACTCGATCTGACGGCTCGCGCGCGACCGGCCAAAACAGTGCCCTTGAAATAAACCGGTCATGTATCAAGAATAATATAGTAAACATGGAGCAGAAACACTAGGAGTCTTCAGCACAGATAATCAGGGATAAAGGTATTACTGTCAATCTTAGATACAAAAGTTGCAAACCCTGATTGTGATGATCTATAGTATCTAACTGAAGATGTATCCACTCTGGAAAAAAAACTTCCAGGTGGCAAATTCCTCACCCTTTAAACCTTTGAAGGACAACGAAAATCACACCGATGAAAATCAAAACCATGACAACCACAGTAACAGGACTTCAGTCAGTACTTTACTCCAAAGGCCATAACAACAAACCTCAAGATAAGCGGCATGCTTAAGTCAATAACTTAAGCACTCATATTACCAGGTCAAGCAGTGAGAAAACAACTGTACTACTAAACGGGGTGAGTGAAACCATCAGAAACAATCGACGTCACGAAAAAGTTGTGTCCATGTAGAATATTTAAAGACCTCTGTATAAACTCGACCAATCAGGCATGGTAGAAAAATAATCAGGCCAATGGGCATAGAGACAAATCTGCACTCAAACTTTATTAAATTAATCAAGGACATAAACTAATAGTACGCCGATGATGGGAGTAAGAACTACTAGTAATCCTTGCTATAACCAGACATCTAAGGAGCACCCGAATATGATAAACAAAAGGTGCGCTCGCGCACACGCATAGACGCCAGTCACTAAAATGGATGCCAATCAATTCAATCCTAAGCATAAACAATTGACGGAAGATAGAAAGAGAAGAGAATAGGATTCACCTTGCAGGCTTGGAGAAAGCCGCGGCGGTGGTTGCCTGAGGGATGAGCGCAGCGGGGCTGCCTCCCGCGCGCACTGCCGTGATCGGCAGCAGCTGGAGCTCCCAATCCTTGTCGAGCAAGGGGAACTTGGACAAGAAGGTGAGGTAGGTCTCGTACGTGGCCGACCAGCCCATCACCCAGACACGGCCAGCTCTGTGCGTCTCCAGCACTCGTGTCACCTCCGCCACCACCCGGCGCCCCATCTCCTGGAGCTCGCCATCGTCGGGGACCAGTTCTTTCAGGTCACCGATGCTTATGATGAGGCCGGAGGTGGCGCTGGCCATGGCTGCCGCCACGCCGAGTTCCGTCTGGTCGATAGAGCTTGGACCGACCTGGAGGACACGGTACGGCGAGAGGGCAGCGAAGTCGGCAGCGGCGGAGGCGGCCCCGACGCCGACGAGCATGGGGTTGCGGCCTCGGGCGAGAACCTCGCCGATGCGGCGGAAGTTCTCCTCCCCAGTGCCGCCGGCGAGGTTCCCTGCAGCTGGCGAAGGCACGTCGGCGTCGTCGGCGGCGGCGAAGCTGCAGAGGAAGAGGGGCGGCGGGCGGCTCCGCGTGGGGAGGCGGCCGAGCATGGGCATGGGCGGCGCAGGGCGGAGGATGGCGAGCTTGATGTCGCCGCTGCGGAAGCCCGCGTCGCCGAAGACGCGGCTGACGACGGGGTCGTCGAGGATGGCGAGCACGAGCTGCGAGAGCTCGACCTTGACGGCGGCGGGGGCCTGCGCGGTGGCCGCCTGGTGGTAGAAGTGGAAGGTATCCGGGTTGCGGCGCTGGTTGGCCTGCGAGCGCTTGACGGCCGCCATGAGCGAGTTGGAGACGGGCGGCTCCGCGTCGTCGGCGCCGGAGGCAGAGGAGGAGGAGGCGGAGGGGAGCCTGTCGAGCGAGACCGCGAAGCAGAGCTCGAGCGCCTTGAGCTGGATACGCGGGGCGTATGCGGCGCTGCGCGCCCGCGCGAGCGCGTCGCGGAGGAGCGGCGGGGCGGGAGGTGCGAGCAGGGCGGAGATGAGGTGGAGCGATGTGGTCTGCGCGTGGGCGCGGCGGCGCGCGGAGACGACGGCCGCTTCGAGGGCGGTGACGGCAGCCGGCGAGAGGCACTGCCGCGCGGCGGCCACCGGCGTCGGCATCGCCGGCGCACGCACGCACGCGTGGAGGGCTGGGATTGGGATTGGGATTAGGGTGGCGAGTCGAGCGGGTCAGAGCCAGGTGGTAATCACTGGAGGGACCTGGCTGCGACTACTTTTCCGCGCGCCGCGCACTGGTGGGCGAAGCGTAAACTTCTGAGGGCCGGACTGGTAATAGAGGAAACATCCGGGGGGCGTCGGTTACCGGAGCCTGGAAGAAAATAATTGGACAGGAAGGCAGGTGGAGAGGTTTATATATGGGCGATGATGATATCTGCTCTTCCTCTTTTCGGTGATGCGGTCGGGGGCCCACCTGACAGCGACGGTGATGATGACAGTGAGTGCTGCAGCTTTCTAGAGTGGGGGGGAATGAAAATAATTTGGTGGAGGGAGCACCAAAGCATAGCATATATGCGTGCCGCTGAGCTCAGTGGCAGTACAAATTCTTCTTTTGGGTAGGAGACCACTGTGCTGTGCTTGATTGTTCTCTTTCTTCTCTTACAAAAGTGGATGAAAGACAGTACCACCACCCATGAGATATGCAAAATCCTTCTAGGAAAGCCATCGGGATATAAGAGCAACTCCAACAGGACGATTCAAACGGAAGTACGGTTTGTTCGTCTTTTATTCGTTTGGGTAGGCCTGTCCGTCTTTTTTTTTAAATAGGTCGGTCGGTCGCCCAACGCGTGGATCCATTTTGCGTCCGCAATTTTTAATTTTCAAATTAAAAAGGGCCCGCGGCCATCGATCATGCCAGCGGCCATGCCAAATAGTTGTAGAAACACATAAATATGGCATAATTATTACAAACCAAATAAACATTAAATTGTTTTAAAATATATTTCAAAGAATAGAATACCGATACTTCTATTGGTTGTCAACATGAACCCACATGTGCTCCACCAAATCATTTTGCAGTTGCCCGTGAGTCCGCCAATCACGCATCTGATGACGAAAATCCATGAATTGTGCAAACGTTGCTGGATCGGCATCCTGAGGCTCAAAATTCATACCCTGAAACTGAAACCCTTGGTCACAGAGGCGCTCTGGGCGCTCATCCTCTATGATCATGTTGTGCATGATCACACAAGCAGTCATCACCTTCCAAGTTCTGTGTGCTCAAGTATCACAGTGCATTTTCGGACATGACCTTTGTACTGCCCCTGCCAAGCAGAAGGGCAGTTCTTCCACTGCCAGTGCATACAGTCTATGCTACCAAGCGTCCCAGGAAACCCCCTGCTGGCATTCATCGCCAACAACGGATATGTATCAGCAGCATTTGGCTCTCTCAAGTAATCCGGGCCAAACACAGCTATGACAGCCTTGCAAAAAAAGTACATGGACTCAAGGCAGGTGGACTCACTCATTCGGACATACTCATCAATGAGATCACCGGGAACTCCGCATGCAAGCATCCGAATGGCGGCAGTGCATTTCTGGTAAGAGGAGAAACCAAGATTTCCAAGTGCATCTGTCTTGCACTTGAAATACTTGTCATACTCCACCCCCCCCTCCCGAATATGATTGAACACATGCCTAGCCATACGGAAACGACGCCGAAACATGTGATGTTTGTAGAGGGGGCGCGTGGTCTCGAAGTAGTCATTCCAGAGTAGGACAAGGTCACTCTCCCGGTTGCGATTCAATGTCGACATATGCCCCGGTATAGAGTCCCTGAACGTAGGCCGCTGCCTACCGAGGTGGTCATGGATGAACAAGGCAGCTGCCACGATCTCCTCGTCGTCGGATGAAGAATCATCCGAGTCCATAAGAACATGATAGAAAAAGAACTCGTCGTCAGAGTCCATTTCTACCTTGGGGCAAACTGTTGAACAGCTTGCAGGTGTCGTGGAAGGAGCGGACGGTGGCGACGTCGAGGGAGGCTGCCGGGGTTAGCGGAATGGGGCGGCGGCATGGGGAGGAGGGGCGGCCATCGGTATGACCTATCGATGCACGAATGGCCGCCGGCGGCGGCGGCGGCGGGAGGCGGAGGCGGCCTAGTGGCGGGGGCCGAAAAGAGGACAGAGGAAATGGCCGTTGTGCTGCCGACATGCGGGCCAGATGAAGGACAAGGGCGGGCGATGCGCGCGTCCGCTTCGTGTTCGCCCGACGCAAATGCGACCCAAATTTGGGCCGCAAACGGGTCGCAGGCAAACAAATAACGGACGCATGCCCGTTTGGGTCGGCGCATTGGGCAACCTTTTCTCTCCGCGGTGACCCAAACGGACGCGGGCGAACGAAATGGGTCGCCGGTTGGAGTTGCTCTAATGCTATGGATACCCCCGGCTGGGACAGCACAAGGCAAGGTGGACCAACTCCAATTTCCTCCCATTTGTCAATACCACCCCAGCACCCGGGTTACTGCAAAAATGGTCTGGTTGGCTTATCGCCAAATATGTCAAATAAATTGAGAAAAAAAATGATACAGTATAAAATTGTTATGTTAGAGAAAGGTAAGAGCATCTACAACTTGACCCCTTAAACCTATCTCAAACACACTAACAGGTCATTTAGTTAGTGACCGGTCACAAAAACGCAACCCAACCGGACCTTTCAAATCCGCCTCAAATGTCCCGGCCGACCGACAACCCTCGTATCCAGCCCAAATTTATGGCGGATATGGGATTGCCTGGTCACGTCCGGGCGCGTCTGCCACGCCCTAGCAGACAGGCCCGACCCACCATCGACCCTACCGCTGTCCCACAAAAAAACCCACTCTGGGTGCCTCGTTCCGAACCCTAGCTCACTCTCTTTCGCTCTGTCCTCTCCTCTCCCTCCTCGATTCCGATCCCATCCACTCCAATGTCAAGCTTTGGTAGCCGCTCCGGCTCCGACGTCGTCTACGACAAGGAGCTGGTCCTCCGCATTGCCTTGGAGCGGTCCAACATGGAGACTGGCGACAGCTTTGGATCTGGAGTGTCGGCGCAGCTCCCGCACCGGCGCAGCTGGACCCTCCCAGGCCGCGGGAAACTCTGCTAGGATTGTGCACTCCGTACCAACCCCATGTCGTCTCCTTCCTCCGCCAGCCACTCCTCCACGAGGATAGCGGTGGGTGCTAGTGCCCATGCCTCGACCCGCATGCGCACTCCGGAATCGGAGGCGTGCGTCGCCCGCCGTGAGAGGTAGCGGGCAGGGGAGAGGGAAGCGACGGAGCAGTCCGCGCGCCGTCGCCACAGGTTGCCGTCGGAGCCCGACGAGGACGAACGTCTCCTCGCATGGGTATACCGCCGATCGCTCACGATGGCGGAGACAGACGATCGGTGGCTTCGACGGAAAAACACCAAGGCACTTCGGATTGCTATTGAGAAGTCAAAACACGAGGCGAAGGACGCAGCGAAGGAGAAGGCTCGGCTAGCCAAGTTGAAGCGGGAGACGTAAAGGGGCAGTCCGTCGGATGAAGGGGCTCATCGTCCTCTCCGACTCCGACGACGACAACTGCACCTCCTCCGATGAAGACCAAGACCAAGACCCTCCCCCAGCCACAGACGGCTACAACTGCGCTGACAACCGAAAGGGCAAAGGCCCGGCAAGGAAGTGGTGATCTCGCCCCCCTCCTTCTGCATTGTTTATATAGTTTTTAGTGGTAAAAAATTAAGATCTATGTCCGGTGAACTTAAGATGATCTTTTTGAGGTACCTTTGATGTGTGTTTACAGCTGATTTTGTGTTCGTTTGCTTCCGATTTTGTTGTCCGGTGTTTAATCACATAGAGTAGCTCAACATTGCATGTATAGTACGAATATAAGGTGTCTGATATGAAATACGCGGGTGCGGAATACCGATATAAGGTGTGTCCAATCAGAGCACCTGAGGTGTGACTCCGACGGCTCCTGAACATGCATCCACGAACGTTTGAGTGCCGGATTTACAAGATCCGGCTATAGATGCTCCAAGTTTACATCCTTTCAGCCAGTTTCCTTTTTCCCCTCTATCTGCTTGTGAAGTCATGCAAGCAAAAGAGTTTCATCTTGCGATGCTTTTAAAAAATAGCCCCCAAGTTTGGTTCGACAGGGTCACCTGCGCTGCTGTTAGGATTCCACTGGTACGTACACCCATTTGGTTTATTGTCAGCTCATATATCATCCAAAAGGTGTACAACAAATATCTATGCCCTACAAGGCACAAGCTGTTGTATTTTACATGTGGTGCTCCAAAACGTGTACAACAAATACAAAAAGTGCTCTTCTACTCCCAAGCTCAAACGAGCTCGGTGAATAGTAAAATCGAAAAAATTCAAAAAACATTACATTGACAAAACTTTTAAGCGTGTGTAATAATTTGGCATGAAATAACATTCCTATAAGGCGTGGCAAAAATATCAAAATTGATACTCTGAAAATGCGCTTTTCAAAGTATCAATTTTGAAAAAAAAATTGCCGCGCCTTATAGGAATGTTATTTCATATCAAAATTTACACACACTTGAAAACTTTTGTAAATGTTGGTCACAAAAAAATTCAGATTTTTTTTGAATTTTTTCAGTTTTATTGTTCACCGAGAAACTCTGCATCCCAACAAATATCTATATCCTACAAGGCACAAGTTGTTTTATTTTACATGTGGTGTTGTAAGAGCATCTACATCCGGAACTTGCAAAACCGGTCCCTCAAACGTCCGTGGACGCGACCGTGTACGTCCGCGGGCACTGACAGGACACTTTAAATCCGTGCCTCCACATTCGCATATCTCATATCTGACACCATATATCCATACATATGCGTGCAACGTAGCACGTAGATCATCAAATGATAAAAATCGACAGCAAATGGACATGATTCACATAAACATCATCAAAAGAACACCGAACTGATATAGCTCAAAGATCGACACATTCTACTAACTACATATTAATAATAGATGAGAGGGCGAGCTTCACCACTTCCTCGTCGACCCTTTGCCCTTCCGGTCGCTGGCGCTGCTGTAGGCGTCCGCGATAGGAGGTGGGTCGACGTTGGAGCCGTCGGAGTCACACCCGTCGGAGGAGGAGGAGATGACGACAAAGCCTTGCAAGCGTCGGGCGACGCGGTCTTGCTTGCGCTTTCAGCTTGGCCACCCTTGACGCCTCCGTCGCTGCCAACGCCGCCTCCCGCTCAGATTGCTCAATGTCGAGCCGGAGGTTCTCAGCGTTGATCCTACGGAGTCGTCGGGCGTCTGTCTCCTGCCGTTGTCAGTGACGACGGTACACCCACTAGAGGAGACAGTCCTCCTTGTAGGGCATAGGCATCACACGGTGGCGGCGGGAGGACTGCCTAGCCGCGTCGGGCCCGCCCGCCCTCTCCCTTGCTCTCTGTCTCTCACGACGAGCAACACAAACCTCCGACTCCGGAGTGCGCATCCGCGGCATCGGCGGAGCAGGCACTAGAACCCACGGCTGCCCGCGTGGAGCAGCGGTCGGAGGTGGAGGAGGTCGTCGGGCTTGCGGAGCAGACTGTGGAGGCCTCGCAGATTCGTGCGCGGGGTGGGAATGGCTAGCACTGGTGCTGTGGCGAAGGGCAACATGAGGTGTCATAGCAGACCTAGGGTTGTTGCCCGTATCGACCCGCAAGCGCTTGAGTGCAATACAGAGCGCCAGCTCCTCCTCGTAAAACTCGTTGCTGTCGGAGTGGCTGTGGGTGCTGGACATGGTCACCGGCATGCTGGATTGGGGGAAAATGGAGTGTCAGGGAAGCGGAGCGAAGTGGAGCGAAGCGAAATGAACTGAGCTAGGGTTTGCGTCGGACAGTTTTTTTTGTGGGGTCAGGGTGGGCCAAAGATGGGACGGGCTGACGTGACAGGTGTGCCTCATATTTGGACTGTATATGAGGGGTGCTGGTCAGCCGAACGTTTCTCTGCGTTCTGAAAACTCTGGCTGAGTCGAAATTTTATGACCAGATACTGACCGGACGGCTTGACCAGGCATTTGAGGGGATATGAGGGTCCGGTTGCAGATGCTCCCCCCCCCCCCCACAAATTCCATTTAGTTCTACAAGGGTGAGTTCGTTGTGCTGTTTGTAGGAGCGTTGGGAGCAATAATAGTGTTGTTTGTGTTGAGCACAAATGAGAGATAGTGTGTTCACTTGAATAGGTGGCACCGTGTATACGGTGGCTGTGGCCCCACCCAATAGCGACAAGTGGCGTACTATTGTTCATAGGTGACTTGTGTAGTGTAAGGGAAAAGTGAAGGAGTCTGGATCCTTCACGCCATGCATTTCATCTATGTCAGATGTGGATATTATTTACGCATGCAATTTGTTGAATGGATACTCTATCGTCACATTCAAGCAACTCGATATGGTACCAAACCCTAAGAGCTAAAGGGGAACTAACTGAAATGATGTAAACGTTAAGAATTTATGCAAGCAAAGGAGTTGGTATTGTTGAAATATAAGGGTGAGCCTAGGGCGCATCTAATAATTTCAGAAAAACGTACAAGGTCCCATGTGAGTTTTATGCAATCGGAAGATTCTGGAAAACGACCGACCCCTCCGCCCCGACCCTCGCTTTGCCTGACCGGGCGACTCGGGGGAACCCTTGCCACCACCGGTCGCCCCCACCTCACCCAGCCCCGCGTAGCCGCCATCGGAGGGCCGACCGATTAAGCCTCTCTGGGCCTTGGTATGGTGGTGGCGGGGCCGTTTTCCTCTCCCTCCCGGCTCCATGACCTCTCCATCCGCCCCTCCCCCCAGATCCGATCCCTGGCGACGGTGGCGATGGCCTCTCCCCGACAGTCTCTCCTCTATCATGATGATGTCGTAGGTGGCCTCCACTGGTTGTGGCTCCTGCCCGGGTGGCCTCCACCGGCCCAAATGGGATCTGGGACCTCGTCCGGCCAGATGTCGTGCTCTTCGTCCGCCTCCATGGTGGCCGGCACGCCTCCCTTGCTGTGACCGCCACCTCTCCCCGACCCCCGCCACCCTCATCCCCTACTCGCCTCCAGGTCTGCCCCTCGACGTGGAAATCATGGAGGCGTTCGGTTGTGCCCGGTGGCGGCTGCTTCCTGTAGTGCGCCGGCCGGGAGGTTTGGCCGCGCGTGAACACCACCACCACCCCAGGAGGAGCGGCTTCGCCCCGGTGGCTATGGACCTGCGTCCCCTCCTGCATTCATGGTCGGTCGACGTGGCTCCGAATCTAGTGCACCATGGAAGTTGCGCTCCTTCCGGCTCCCGTGGTTCGTTGGCTCTTCGGCATCGCCGCACCATCACCTTGCCGATGTCCTTGGTTAGCTGTCCATCCCGATGCATCTTCATTTTCGGCTTACTTTGGGAGTTGCGTCCCCTTTCCAGCTCCTAGGCACGTCGGCGCCCTGGTGCTCCGGTCCTGATGGCCTTGATTTGCGCTCCTTTCCATATTATAGTTTGTCCGGGGCTCCGGCCACCATCACATTTCGTTGCCTCTCATCTTGCTCAGCCATGCAACCCTGCCCTCCTTCGAAACTCACACGACCGGCGGCGCACGGTGCCTCCTTTGGCGTCGGGCGTGACTACCTTCCTTCACAATAAAAAATATAGATACGTTGGAGATGTATCAGCATCCCCAAGCTTAATTCATGCTCATCCTTGAGTACGCAAATGATAAAACCAGAATTTTTGATGTGACATGCTACCCAACATGTAATCCCTTGCAGGTATGATCATTGAGAAATGATGAATCAATAAACATCAACATAGTAATATCCATAAACATAAGTAACATAATCATCAATTTTCAAAATATAAGATCATTAAAGAATGTTTAGCCCCCATTCATTTTATCATATTAGCATGACATGCCTCCGTCTTCACCACATAAATACAAATGTGAAGCACCACGGTGTTAAGCCAGGCAATTGGATCATACTTCTTTATGCGCTTGAACTTTTTATTCCTCACGCAATACATGAGCGTGAACCATGGACATAGCATGTATGTGGAATAGAATATGGTGGTAGGTTTCATAGGGGTAAAAGTGGAGAAGAAAGTCTCACATCAGGTAGGTGGATCAATGGGCTATGGAGATGCCCATCAATCAATATCAATGCGAGGAGTAGGGATTTCCATGCAATGGATGCACTAGAGCTATGAGTGTATGAAAGCTCGACTAAAGCTAAGTGGGTGTGCATCCAACTTGCTTGCTCATGAAGACCTCGGGCATGTGAGGAAGCCCGTCATCAGAATATACAAGCCAAGTTCTATAATAAAAAATTCTCACTAGTATATGAAATTGACAAAACATAAGACTCTCTATATGAAAAACATGGTGTTACTTTGAAGCACAAGTGTGGAAAAAGAGGTAGTAGCACTAGCCCTTGTCCCTTTTCTCTCATTTTTTATTTTCTCCCTTTTTTATTTTATTTTTCTTTCTTTCTTTTTTTCTTTTTCTTTTTCATCAACAGCCTCATCCGACTTGTGGGGAATCATTGTCTCCATCATCCTTTCCTCACAGAGACAGTGCCCCAATAATGATAATCACCACACTTTTATTTACTTACAACTTGATATGAAAAAACTAATAAAAAATATGACTCTATATGAATGCCTTTGGCAATGTACCAATATGTGCAATGATGTAGCGTAACATGTATAATAATGATGAACGGTGGCTTTGCCACAAATACTATCTCAGCTACATGATCATGCAAAGCAATATGACATACTAGTCATATGATGTAACGGTGGAAGTTGCATGCCAATATATCTTGGAATGGCTATGAAAATGCCATGATAGGTAGGTATGGTAGATGTTTTGAGGAAGTTATAAGGTGACTTATGTGCAATAGATCTTGTCATGTCACGGGATTTGGATGCACCGACGAAGTTTGCACCGATCCTCGAGGTGAGAATGGGCAATGCACGATACCGAATAGGCTAGCAAATATGAGGAGGTGAGAGTGCGTATATCCATGGATTCACGTTAGTCATAAATAACTCGCATACTTATTGCAATGTTTTATTAGCTCTCTCGAAGCAAAGTACTACTCGCATGCCCCTAGGGAGGAGATTGGCAAGAGTTAACCATCGCGCGCCCCCGACCTAAACAGCACTAGGATTTCAATGAGGAATAAGAATGCTCACACATCATCACCATGCCATAACCAATATTTAGATGAACGGAAAATTAACACCCTCTAACTATCGATATTTTTACTAACCAACAACCATGCACTCACGCCCTTTCATATTACAACATCAATTTTATTAACTCACAATTTCTCTCTTATGTGCTACATGAAGGTTTTGATAGTGCACTCCTTGAATGCCTATTATTTTTGGACTAGTATTATAACTCATACGAATTACCATAACTATTTATTAACTCTCAAGAAAATTTAAGTAAAGAATGCGAGTGCAATTATTTCTATAAAATCTATACGCCACCAAGCTCTAAATGATATAGGTGAAGCACTATATCAACTTCTTACTCAAAAGATATAAGTGAAGCACATAGAGTATTCTAACAAATCATGGTGAACACGTGTATCTCTCAAGTGGGTGTGTCCAGCAAACAATGATGTTGGCAAACTAAAACTAAAGCAAACGACGCTACAAGCAAAATGCATATCTTGTGATGAATAAAAATGTAGCTCCAAGTGACATACCAATGGATTGAGATGAAAGAGGGGATGCCCTGCCTTCCGGGGCATCCCCAAGCTTAGACGTTTGAGTCTTCCTAGAATTTGACTTGGGGTCCCCTGGGAATCCCCAAGCTTAGGATTTTTGCCTCTCCTTATTTCTTCACCCATCGTGATAACACCCAAAACATGGAAACTTTAGCACACAAAACTCAACCGAAAACTCAAGAGATCCGTTAGTATGATAGGCAAACCCTAAACATTAGGTATTGTTATAAATTGATTCATATTTTATTACTGCATAAGGTTCTGTATTATAACTTTTCCATGACTTATACCCCCGATATAATCCATAGCATCATCAAAACAAGCAAACTATGCAAGTAAAAACAGAATATGTCTAAAACAGAACACTCTGTAGTGATCAGCAAATACACCATACTTTTGTAACTCAAAAATTCTGAAAAATTAGAAAACCCTGAGAAATTTGTATACCAATATTGTGTAAAAACTTCAGATCGAAAAGGTATTCCGGTAAAATCAGAGAAATTCTGCACTGCACTGGACGCAAAAGTTTCTGTTTTTGAACCGTATCACTTCTACTTATCATTCAAATCATCCCAAAGGCTTTACTTGGTACAAACACTAACTTAAACATAAAAACACAATCATTACAATAAATATAATCATGTTAAATCACACAAATATAAATTATAATAATAAAAACAAGATAACTATTGGGTTGCCTCCCAACAAGTGTTATCGTTTTATGCCCCTAGCTAGGCGTAATGCATAGTTTCAAGTGTTGTCATCTTTGACACTCCACCCATAAGTATCCCTCATGATATAGTCATAAGGTGGTTTAATTATCTTCCTAGGGAAGTGATCCATCCCTTTATTTAATGGGAATTATAACCTTATGTTTCCCTCTTTCATATCAATAATGGCACCTATAGTTCATAAGAAAGGTCTTCCAAGTATTATTGAACAAGATGGATTGCATTAAATATCAAGCACAATGAAATATATAGGCACATAATTCCTATTATTAGGAATGAGAACATAATTTATTCTAACCAAATGTTTCTTGATGGTAGAATCTGCAAGATGCAAGTTAAGGGAACAATCTTGTATATTGGTGAGACCAAGCACATCACAAAGAGATTTAGGTATAGTTGAAAAACTAGCACCAAGGTCACACAAAGCATTGCATTCCTATTTTTAAGCTTTATTTTAATAGTTGGTTCCCATTCATCATGCAAATTTCTAGGTATAGAAACTTTTACCTCAAGTTTCTCATCATAAGCTTTTATCATCGCTTCTACTATATGTTTACTACAAGCTTTATTTTGTTCGTAGGAATTGGGTGAGATAATGATGGATTTCAGCAAGGAAATACATTCTAATAAAGAACAACTCTCATAATTGAAGTCCTTGTAATCCAAGATAGTGGGCACATCACTAGTTAAAGTTTTGACCTCTCCAAACCCACCTCTTTCATTTTTATCATTAGAATCATCACCCTCCGAACATCCGGGACACCTTTTAGCTAAAGTTGAATCATATCCAGCACATTTATCATCTAAATTCATATTAGTAAACCAATATTCAATAGGATAAGTACCAATCATTTTGAGATCTTCGTCATGATTACGATAAAAACCGGGTGGAAGAGCTTTTTGTAAGAATTCTCGCATAGCTCTCAACCTAGTGGTACTCTCCTTACTTTCATTAATAGTTATTTGGATGTATTTAATGTAATTGATATTGTGCTTGGATGGCAAAATTTTATTTTTAAAGTTTCCACATCAAGAGCAATCATCCACGATTCTAGCCGTATCATCAACTTTATGCAACTTTTCTTCCATCATAGTATTAAAAATATTTTGAGAACTAATAAATTATTTAATTGTGTTCTAAAGATCATAGGATAAACTATTTTTATTTGTAGAAGAATTTCCATAAGAACGACCATAATTATTGGAGGAATTACCGGGTATGGTCTAGCATTGAAATTTCCTCTATAAGCATTGTTGTTGAAATTGTTTTGCGAGATAAATTTCACATCAATAGCATCATAATTTTGATAAATCTAGGTGGACAAATGCATATGATTGGGATCAACATGAGAATGTTTAGTACCAACCATATTCATAAGAGCATCCATTTTCCCACTCAAAGTAGCGATTTCCTCAACAAAATTACCTTCTTACCAGTTGGAGATCTTTCGGTATGCCATTGAGAATAGTTTGTCTAGAAGTTGTCCAGAAGTTTGGTGGCCTCTCCTAATGTTAACTAAATGAAGGTACCACCTACAGTAGAATCTAGATGATTTCTAGACACAAAGTTTAGTACAGCATAAAAAATTTATAATCGTCCATAAGTTCAAACCATGAGTAGGGCAATTTGTAATCATCAACTTCATCCTCTCCCAAGATTGTGCAACATGTTATTGATCATGTTGCTTACAATTAATAATTTGATTTCTAAGGGAGATGATCTTAGAAGGATGAAAATACCTGGTAATGAAAGCATCTTTACATTTATCCCATGTTCCAATACTATTACGTGGTAAAGATGAAAACCAAGCTTTAGATTTATCTTGTAGTGAAGAAGGAAATAATTTTAACTTGAAAACATCATTATACATATCCTTTTTATTTTGCATATCACATAATTCAACAAAAGTATTGAGATGTGCAGCTGGATCCTCATTAGGACTTCTGAAAAATTGTTATTTCATCACAAGATATAGCAATGCAACATTAATATCATAAAACTCCGCACTAGTGGCGGGTGGTATAGAAGTACTAATAAAATCATTATTATTAGTATTTGATAAGCCACACAACTTAGAGTTTTCTTGAGACATGGTGACCAAACAAGCAAAGAAAGACGCAAAATGAGTAAACTAGCAAGTATAGTAAGCAAACTAGTAAACTAGCAAAGATAAATATTTTTTATTTTTATAGCAAGCAAAATATAACAAAAAATAAAATTAGAACAAGTGAATGATAATTTGTGAGAAGGTACTTGATAGGAAATTGGTGATGCTCCCCGACAACGACGCCAGGGATCCTTCCTGATACTTGTGATCTGCGTTGGGTTTTCCCCGAAGAGGACGGGATCGATGATGCATCACAATATAGATAAGTATTTTCCCCAGTGGGAACCAAGGTTATCGAACCAATATGAGAACCACGCAATTTCCTGTCTTCATCACCTACACACAAAAGAGCACACACTTGCACCCAATGTGGGCAAGAGGGTTGTCAGTCCCCTTGAACTCGTTACTTGCATGTAATAAGTAGTGTAGTTGGATAGTTTGATAAATATAAAATAGAAAATAAATAAAATTAAATATTGGCAGCAAGGTATTTAGAGTTTTTGTATTTATATTTGTGAATAGACCCGGGGGCCATAGTGTTTGCTAGAGGCTTCTCTCTCGTAGAAAGCACATAGTGGGTAAACAAATTACTGATGGGGAATTGATAGACAAGCGCATAGTTATGCAATATTTATTCATGGAAATTATCATTACATATAGGAATCATGTACGTAAGCAAGTAGACCGACTCCTACCTACATCTACTACTATTACTCCACCCGTTGACCGTTATCCAGGATGCATCTAGAGTATTAAGTGAAACATAGTAATGCTTGGAGAACAATGACATGATGTAGACAAAGTAAATCCAATTAATATGAATCAACCCCATCGTTTTACCCTTAGTGGTAGCAATACAATATGTGTCATGTCCCTTTCTGTCACTGGGATTGAGCACTGCAAGATTGAACCCACTACAACGCATCTCTCCAACTGAAGATAAATCAGTCTAGTTGGCAAAACTACATCGATAGATCAAAGAGAATTATGAATCTATCATAATCATGCATATATATATATATATATATGAAACACCAGCAAGGAACTTGACGTGTCTTGAGACTACGTTGGTATTTCCCCAAAGAGGAAGGGCTGATGCAGCACATCGACGGTAAGTATTTCCCTTAGTTATGAAACCGAGGTATCAATCCGTAGAGGAAGATCACGCACCCATGTAAATAACACTTGCACAAAAATGACAAATACTTGCAACCCGACGCGAAAGAGAGATTGTCAAGCTCTCTACGATAATAAGATAGATTAGGTAATGATAGTTTTGGCAAATAGATCTCGCAAAAATAAAAAATAAAATAAGTAAACAAAAAGTGCATCAAGGTATATTTGGGTTTTTTGGATTAATACATCTGAAAACAAAAGGTCAAAATAGTAGATCGAAAAACATTATGTTGGAAAAGTAGACCCGAGGGCCGTAGGTTTCACTAGTGGCTTCTCTCATGAGTATAGCGCACGGTGGGTTGCTACCTCTTGAGCTTGCGTTGGTTTTCCCTTGAAGAGGAAAGGGTGATGCAGTGAAGTAGATAAGTATTTCCCTCAGTTGATGAGAACCAAGGTATCAATCCGGTAGGAGCAACAAGCAAGTTATCAATGGATGCACCTACACAAATAATCAAACTCTTGCACCCAACGCTATAAAGGGGTTGTCAATCCCTTCATGGTTATTTGCAAGGATTAGATCTGATAAAGATAGATATAAAAGATTGAGGAAAGTAAAAAAGTAAATAAATTGCAGCAAGGTATTTTTGGTATATAGATCTGAAAATATAATATGAAAAGTAGACCCAGGGTGCATAGGTTTCACTAGAGGCTTCTCTCTAGATGAAAAATAAGACGGTGGGTGAACAAATTACTATCGAGCAATTGATAGAAAAGCAAATAATTATGATGATATCCAAGGAAATTATTATGCATATAGGCATCACGTCCGTGTCAAGTAGACCGAAACGATTCTGCATCTACTACTATTACTCCACACATCGACCGACTCATGCCTGCATCTAGAGTATTAAGTTCATGAAGAACAGAGTAACGCATTAAGTAAGATGACATGATATAGAGGGATAAACTCATGCAATATGATGAAAACCCCATCTTTTTACCCTTGATGGTAACAATACAATATGTGCCTCGCTACCCCTACTTTGTCACTGGGTGAGGACACCGCAAGATTGAACCCAAAATTAAGCACTTCTTCCATTGCAAGAATTACCAATCTAGTTGGCCAAACCAAATCAATAACTCGAAGAGACTTACAAAGATATGAAATCATGCATACAAGAATTCAGAGAAGAACCAAATAATATTCATAGATAAGCTGATCATAAACCCACAATTCATCGGATTTGTTGGAAATATGCCCTAAAGGAAATAATAAAATGATTATTATTATATTTCCTCATTCATGATAATTGTTTATTATCCATGCTATAATTGTATTGATTGGAAACACATTGCATGTGTGGGTATATAGACAACACTTTGTCCCTAGTGTGCCTCTAGCAGACTAGCTCGTTGATCAAAGATGGTCAAGGTTTCCTAGCCATTGACATGAGATGTCATTTGATAACGGGATCACATCATTAGGAGAATGATGTGATGGACAAGACTCAAAATATAAATGTAGCATATGATCGTGTCAGTTTATTGCTATAGTTTTCTGCATGCAAGTATATGTTCCTATGACCATGAGATCATGCAACTCACTGATACCAGTGGAGTGTCTTGTGTGTATCAAACATCGCAACGTAACTGATTTACTATAAAGGTGATCTACAGATATCTCCGAGGGTGTCTGCTGGGTTGGCATGGATCAACACTGGGATTTGTTACTCTGTGTGATGGAGAGGTATCTCAGGGCCCACTCGGTAATACAACATCACAATAAGCCTTGCAAGCAATGTGACTAAGTGTTAGCCACAAGATCTTGTATTACGGAACGAGTAAAGAGACTTGCCGGTAACGAGATTGAACTAGGTATGGAGATACCAACGATCAAATCTCGGTCAAGTAACATACCGAAGAACAAAGGGAACAACATACAGGATTAACTGAATCCTTGACATAGAAGTTCGACCGATAAAGATCTTCATAGAATATGTAGGAATCAATATGGGCCTCCAGGTCCCGCTATTGGTTATTGACCGTACAGGTGTCTCGGTCATGTCTACATAGTTCTCGAACCCGTAGGGTCTGCACACTTAAGGTTTGGTGAAGTTTTGGTAGTATAGAGTTATGTATGGTGGTGACCGAAGGTTGTTAGGAGTCCCGGATGAGATCCCGGACGTCATGAGGATCTCCGTAATGGTCCGGAGGTAAAGATTGATATATAGGAAGTCTTGTTTTGGTCACCGGAAAAGTTTCGGGCTCATCGGTAGTCTACGGGGAGTGCCGGGAGGGTGCCCGGGGACCATCGGGAGGGGTATTTCGACCCAATAGGCTACATGGGCTGTGGTAGGAGGAATACCAGCCCTTAGTGGGCTGTCTGAAGTCCCACAAAAGGCCCATGCGACTGGGAAGGAAACCCAAGGTGGAATGAGAGGCACAAGTGGGAAAAGGAGGAGTCCTAATCCTGCTAGGAGTGGAGGAGGGAGACTCCTCCCTCCCACTTCGGCCAAACCAAGGCTGTCCCCTTGGGGGAAAAGTCTCCTCCCTCCCCTCCTCCTATATATACTAGAGGTTTTGAGGGTTTTTGACACAGAAATTTAGCCACATGCTGCCCTATCCTCTAGTCCGTAGTTTCTCCTCTAGATCGATTTCAGTAGTGCTTAGGCGAAGCCCTGCTAGAATAGCTCCACCACCATCGCCGCAATGCCATCGCGCTGCCGGAGAACTCATCTACCTCTCCGCTCCCTCTTGTTGGATCAAGAAGGCGGGGATCGTCATCAAGCTATACGTGTGTTGAACGCGGAGGTGTCGTCCGTTCGGTGCTAGATCGGGATGGATCGTGATTGGATCACGGGACGCTCGGCGATCTGGATCGCGAAGATGTTCGACTACATCAACCGCATTTCTTAACTCTTCTCGCTTAGCGATCTACAAGGGTATGTGGATACACTCTCCCTCTCGTAGATGCTCATCACCATAGATAGACCTTGCGTGTGCATAGGATTTTTTTTCCATGCAACGTTCCCAACAGTGGCATCATGAGCTAGGTCTATGTGTAGATGAGATCTCGAGTAGAACACAAAGGAGTTTGTGGGCATTGATGCTTAGATTTCTTTCTCCCTTGGTTGTGTTTTGGTTCAGTGGTATTGTGGGATGAAGCGGCCCGGACCAACCTTACTCGTACGCTTACGAGAGAACGGTTCCATCGAGTGACGTGTAATTTCGTTGCACAAAGATGGTTGGCAGGTGTCTGTTTCTCCTACTTTAGTTGGATTGGATTCGACAAAGGCGGTCCTTGAGAAGGTTGAAAAGCAACTTATGTATCACCATTGTGGTTTTTCGTAGGTGAGAATTGTTCTTGCTAGATACCCATAGTAGCCACGTAAAACTTGCAACAACAACTAGAGGACGTCTACTTGTTTCTACAGGGTATGTTATGATGTGATATGGCCAATTACATGATGAGATATATGTGATGTATGAGATTATCATGTATTGTATAGAATATCATGACTTGCATGTCGATGAGTATGGCAACCGATAGGAGCCATAGGGTTATCTTTAATTATTGTATGACCTGCGTGTCAATCAGTAAGCACTATGTAATGCTTTACTTTATCGCTAAGCGGTAGCAATAGTAGTATGAGCATGGTGGACATGACAACCCCGATGGCGACACAATGATAGAGATCTTGATGATGGAGATCATGGTGTTATGTCGGTGACGATGGAGATCATGCCGGTGCTTTGGAGATGGAGATCAAAAGCACAAGTTCATGGCCATATCATGTCACTTATGATTTGCATGTGATGTTAATCCTTTTATGCACCTAGTTTTGGTTAGGACGACGGTAGCATTATATGGTGATCCCTCACTCAGTTTGAAGATAAATTGTGTTCTCCCAGAGTGTGCACCGTTGCAAAAGTTCGTCGTGTCGAGACACCACGTGATGATCAGGTGTGATAGACTCTATGTTCACATACAAGAGGTGCAAGCCAGTGTTGCACATGCCGAGCACTCGGGTTTAACTTGACAAGCCTAGCATGTACAGACATGGGCTTGGAACACAAGAGACCGAAAGGTCGAACATGAGTCATATAGTAGATATGATCAACATGATGATGTTCACCATTGAAACCACCTCATCTCACGTGATAATCGGACTTGAGTTGGTGAATTTGGATCATGTATCACTCAGATGACCCGAGGGATGCCAATTTGAGTGGGAGCTTTAGTAATTTGATTAACTAAACTCATTATCTTGAACAATAGTCTTAGTAACCTTTGCTTATTTATGTTGTAGATTAATGGCTCGCACAGTAGCACCCCTGAATTTTAATGCGTTCCTAGAGAAAGCTAAGTTGAAAGATGATGGAAGTAACTTTGTGGACTGGGCCCGTAATCTGAGGATTATCCTCACGGCTTCCGAGAAGGCATATGTCCTTGATGCACCGCTTGGTAACCAACCCGTAGACATGTCATCCGAAGATGTTAAGAACGCTTGGGAGGCAAGTTCTGGAGATTACTCAATAGTTCAGTGTGCAATATTGTATGGCTTAGAACTGGGACTTCAAAGATGTTTTGAACATCATGGAGCATATGAGATGTTCCAAGAGTTGGAGTTTATCTTTAAGAAGAATGCCCGGATCGAGAGGTATGAGACCTCCGATAAGTTCTATGCTTGCAAAATGGAGGAGAACGGGTCTATCAATGAATATATACTCAGAATGTCTGGGTAATCAACCCGTCTGGCGGAGTTAGGGATGCCCCTTCTGCCAGAGGCGATCACTGACAGAGTTCGTCAATCGTTGCCACCAAGCTACAAGAGCTTCGTGTTGAACTATAACATGCACGGGATGAACAAGTCAGTCATCGAGCTGTTTGCGATGTTGAAAGTCGCTAAGTCTAAAATCCACAAAGAACATCAAGTGTTGATGATCAATAAAACCACTAGTTTCAAGAAGAATGGCAAGGGTAAGAAGGGTAACTCCAAGAAGGGTGGCAAAGCAGTTGCTCCTCCCGTGAAGAAACCCAAAGATGGACCCAAGCCATAAACTGAGTGCTTTCATTGCAAGGGAACTGGTCACTGGAAGCGGAATTGCCCCAAGTATCTGGCTGACAAGAAGGCGGCCAAAAACAAACAAGGTATATATGATATACATGTTATTGATGTGTACCTTACCAACTCTCGTTGTAGTGCTTGGGTATTTGATACCGGTTCGGTTCCTCACATTTGCAACTCAAAGCAGGAACTACGGAATAGACGAAGGCTGGCAAAGGACCAAGTGATGATGCGTGTGGGAAATGGTTCCAAGGTTGATGTGATCACCGTTGGCATGCTCTCTCTTTGATTACCATCAGGATTAGTGATGAACCTGAATAATTTTTATTTAGTGCCTCTGTTAAGCATGAACATTATATCCGGATCCTGTTTATTGCGAGAGAGTTACTCATTTAAATCTGAGAATAATGATTGTTCTATTTATATGAGTAATATCTTTTATGTTCATGCACCCAATGTGAGGTGTTTATTCATAATGAATCTTGATAGTGATGATACACATGTTCATAACATTGATTCCAAAAGATGTAGAGTTGATAATGATAGTACCACTTTCTTGTGGCATTGCCGTTTGGGTCAGATTGGTGTAAAACGCATGAAGAAGCTCCATGCTGATGTACTTTTGGAGTCACTTGATTTTGAATCACTTAACACATGTGAACCATGCCTCATGGGCAAGATGACTAAAACGCTGTTCTCTGGAACAATGGAACGGGCAAGTGACCTGTTGGAAATCATACATACTGATGTGTGAGGTCCAATGAACATTGCGGTGTGCGGTGGATATCGTTATTTTCTCACCTTCACCAATGACTTAAGTAGATATGGGTATATTTACTTAATGAAACACAAGTCTCAAACGTTTGAAAAGTTCAAGCAATTTCAGAGTGAAGTTGAGAATCATCGTAACAAGAAGATTAAATTCCCGAGATCTGATCAAGGAGGTGAATATCTGAGTTTTAAGTTTGGCAGTCACTTAAGACAGTGTGGAATTGTTTCACAATTGACACCACCCGGAACACCCCAGCGTAATGGTGTGTCCGAAAGTCGTAATCAAACCTTATTATATATGGTGCGTTCTATGATGTCTCTTGCCGATTTGCCACTATTGTTTTGGGGTTATGCATTAGAGACAACTGCATTCACTTTAAATAGGGCACCATCGAAATCTATTGAGACGACGCCATATGAACTGTGGTTTGGCAAGAAGCCAAAGTTGTTGTTTCTTAAAGTTTGGGGATGTGATGCTTATGTCAAAAAGCTTCAGCCTGAAAAGCTGGAACCCAAAGCGGAGAAATGCGTCTTCATAGGATACCCAAAAGAGACAGTTGGGTATACCTTCTATCTCAGATCCGAAGGCAAAGTGTTTGTTGCTAAGAACAGAACATTTCTTGAGAAAGAGTTCCTCTCGAAAGAATTGAGTGGGAGGAAGAATTGAGTGGAACATTTCTTGTGGATATCTTGTTTGTTCCTTTTTGTAACTATTTCGTGTGTACATTATTCTTTGTGGATATATCATCATGATTTCCCTCTACCTAGAATCTTATACACATGAGAGAAGTTACATCTCTAGTTGATATCCTCTTTTCTTTCACGTCCACCGTTGCATTTCATTTTTGTTTACTTGGTGGTTTCGTGAAAGAATTTGTCTTGAGTGCGGATCTTATATCCTAGCATCTTGATGCACTCTTTGATGGTGAAGATTATTTTCATGCTTGTCTTCACGAGGGTTTTGCCATTCCGATTGGTATACCTCCTCTTGACAAGGCTATCATTTTCCTATCTTCACTAGGGTTTGTCACAAGCTTTGGGTTTTAAATTTTCCTATTATTATGCTTGTGAACCCTTTTGCTAGTGGTTTGTGTGTGGGAAGGATATGGTTTGCACTTTGTGTCTCATTTCATCAAGACTATGTTGATGCTTTATGCTCATCCTTATACTAGTATTATCAAGTGCTTTTCCATGACTCACACACATCATTTTGGTTGAGCCTATTCTTAAGATTGCCTCTTTTACATGTTGCTCAACCATATGTTTAGTGCAAGTACTATGCTCTTTGTCTTATCTTCTTGCTTGCACTTGTGGTGTGTTTATATTGATTTTTGGGGAGTCGTGATCCTTTTTTCGTGCACTTGTATTCAAATACAAATATTATTATTTGTGCACAAATCATGGGGAACTCCTCTAGTTTCTTTATAAACACTGTTTTTCCCATATCATAATATGTTTTATTCATGTGGCTCGTTGGTCCATGTAATTGATTGTTCCAATTAATATCTTTTGATTGCTTGCTTCACTCCGGTGTATGTCTTTCTCAATCTAGTTTGTCTTCCTCCAACTACTTATCATTGGATATGTCTATTTCTTTGCACACGTATTTGAGATATACAAACTTTCTGGAGGAACACCTATTATATTGGATTTCTAAACTTTTTGTCCATTTTGGCAATCGATGCCAATGGGGGAGAAGTTTAGAGAGTTTAGTTTGGAATGCTTTGAGAGCTTTTCTTTTGTTGTTTAAGATTTGCATCTCACATCCATGCATTGCATTGTGTGTGATTGGTTGTGCTTATTTTCTTATATAAACTCTCTTGAAAGTGGTTGTCATCAATTACCAAAATGGGGGAGATTGTAAGAGCACATTTCTCCATGTGTGGTTTTGGGTAATTGATGACACCCCTATGGACTAATGGTTTCCTTGAGTTATATTCGAAGGATTTGTCCATAGGCACTTCTTGAAGTCCATCTATTGGCTTTCAAGGAGTTTATATGGTGACCAAGGTGGTATTCAAGGTTTATCCAAAGATTGGTCATGTGGGAGTTGAGCTTATTGTAAGCATGTATTGAAGAAGAAGATTGTGTAAGCATTCATGTTTACCTTGAAGACATCATCTTTATGAAGAGAGAAGCTAATATACAAGGTTGATCAATACTAAGTCAAAAAGTGAATCAAGTTGATCAACACACAAAGCGTACAAGATGTACTAAGAGGGATCAAGTGATCCCATGGTGTGGTAAGCATTGTCCATTACGCTTTGTGTACTAACCCATGGTCTACGTGAGAGTTCTTTGTGTGGTTAGGTATATTTCCATGGGCTTGCATCAATAGGCAGATCCCATACATCCCATGGAAGATGACATCAAGTGGAGATCGTCATCAAGGTTGCGATGTGCAAGATCAAGTGAAGCATCACGGAGAGATCATGCTTGAGGCTTGCCGTTCATTGTGGTGACAATGGACTTGTGAAGATGTGCCGAAGAGAGGCTCACCCATAGTGGAGTATGGGGGAGCAATCATCTAGTCTTCATCAAGCCAACAAAATCAAGAAAGGTGGTCCATCTTAAGGAAGTCAAGATCGTCATCATCTAGCTCAATTGGACTATGCGCAAGGCTAAGGTTTGACCTTGATAGGGTTTTCTATTTTACCGGTCTCATGGTGGTAGTTGAGAGACCGGGTTATAGGATCGATTGCCGTACTATCAGGGGGGATCTCAAGTGAGTAGCTTGATCATATCGTTCGTTGAGAGCTCAAACCATTGCAGTCTTGGCATCATCATATTTCTTGGTTCTTGTTTGTATTTTCTCTATGTGGGTTCTTGAGCTTGTGGTTATCTTCGTGACAAGCTCTAGTTCATCAAAAACGGATTTCATATGCTTTGTCTATTGCATTTTCGGTGTTGGAAGTTTTACCAGTCTTATTCGGGGAAGAGTTCTCACCATTTTCTTATAGGACTTTTGTAATTTGCTTCTTATTGACATTTCAATCAATATTGTGTTGTCCCATGTT
The DNA here is from genome assembly GCA_022496015.1 of Hordeum marinum. NCBI lineage: Eukaryota > Viridiplantae > Streptophyta > Magnoliopsida > Poales > Poaceae > Hordeum > Hordeum marinum. Next base: position 108,241,494 of record CM039675.1, read on the forward strand.
GTTAGCTTTCCAACAAACTTTGTTTCATTGAATTCGGAGTCCGTTTGCAAAAGTTGTGGCACTTTTGGTGTTCTTAAAAGGCTGCAGCGGTACTATCGTGGCTAGAGCAGATGTAATTTTTTACTACCGCTCCGGAGCAGTACTACCGCGGCTCCAGGAGCGGTACTACCGCTCCAGACCAAAATCTCGTGTTATTTACAGCCGCGGTAGGCACGGATGTAATTTTTTAGTACCGCTCGCAAGAAGTAGTACCGCTACCCGTAGCGGTAGTACCGCTATCCATAGCGGTAGTACCGTGAGGACGAGCGGTAGTACCGCTCCGACGGTTCTACTGGCTTTTTGCCTCCTCGGTGTTGTTTTTCAAAGGGGTACTACCGCCCTAGTGGTAGTACCGCTCCTTGGAGCGGTAGTACCGCTCTGTGCGGGCTGTGAGGATAACGGTTGGATTTTTCCCCACCTATAAAAGGGGGTCTTCTTGTCCAATGGACCTCATCTCTTGAGCTCGTGTTCTTCCCCCATTGTTGACCTTCTTCGATCTTGCTAACTCTCAATCCCTCCAATGATTCTTGCTAGTTCTTGAGGGAAAATAGAGAGAAGATCTAGATCCACATTTCCACCAATCACTTTCTCCTCTAAGTGAGGGGAACCCCTTGGATCTAGATCTTGGAGTTCTTCGTGTTCTTCTTCGTTCTTCCTCTCATTTCCCTCCCTAGCATTATTTGCTTTGGTGGGATTTGGGAGAGAAGGACTTGGGCACTCCGTGTGCCCTTTCTTTTGCATTTGGTGCATAGGTTTGAGTTCTCCACGGTGATACGTGGAAGTGAGAAGTTGAGAAGCTATTACTCTTGGGTGTTTGAGCACCCTAGAGCTTGTTCCTCTTGGGTGCTTTGGCGCCCTAGACGGTTGGTAGTGCCTCGGAGCTCAATCATTGTGGTGCAAAGCTCCGGGCAAGCTTCGGGGTCTCCAATTAGGTTGTGGAGATTGCCCCAAGCATTTGATGTCACCTCAGAGCCACAATCCATTGTGGTGAAGCTTCGTGGTGTCGTTGGGAGCCTCCAATCAAGTTGTGGAGATTTCCCCAACCTTGTTTGTACGGGTTTGGTCACCACCCTCAAGGGTCCCTTAGTGGAATCACGACATCTTGCATTGTGCGAGGGCGTGAGGAGATTATAGTGGCCCTAGTGGCTTCTTGGGGAGCATTGTGCCTCCACACCGCTCCGAACGGAGATTAGCATCCGCAAGGGTGTGAACTTCGGGATACATCGTCGTCTCTGCGTGCCTCGGTTATCTCTTACCCGAGCCCCTTTACTTATGCAATTTACTTTGTGATAGCCATATTGTTTCTTGTTATATATCTTGCTATCACTTAGTTGTCTATCTTGCTTAGCATAAGTTGTTGGTGCACATAGGTGAGCCTAGTTGTTTTAGGTTTTTTGCTTGACTAATTAAACGATAGTTTTATTCCGCATTTGTTCAAGCCTAAACCATAATTATTTTAAAGTGCCTATTCACCCCCCTCTAGGTGACATCCACGTCCTTTCACCTTCTATCTCAGATCCGAAGGCAAAGTGTTTGTTGCTAAGAATGGAACATTTCTTGAGGAAGAGTTTCTCTCGAAAGAATTGAGTGGGAGGAAAATAGAACTTGATGAGGTTATTGAACCTTTACTTCAACCAGAGAGTAGCGCAGCGCAGAAAGATGTTTCTGTGGAGCCAACGATGGTTTAAGAGGAAGTTGATGATGATGATCATGAAACTTTGTATCAAGTTACTATTGAACCTCGTAGGTCGACAAGGGCGAGTACTGCTCCTAAGTGGTAAGGCAACCCTGTCTTGGAGGTCATGTTGTTAGACAACGATGAACCTACAAGCTATGAAGGAGCGGTGATGAGCCTGGATTCCGATAAATGGTTAGAGGCCATGAAATCCGAGATGGGATCCATGTATGAAAACAAAGTATGGACTTTGGAAGTATTACCTAAAGGGAGAAAGGCCATTCACAACAAATGGATCTTTAAGAAGAAGACGGACGCGGACGGTAATGTCACCGTCTATAAAGCTCGAATTGTGGCAAAGGGTTTTTCACAAGTTCAAGGAGTTGACTATGATGTGACCTTCTCACCCGTAGCGATGCTTAAGTCTGTCAGAATCATGTTAGCAATAGCTGCATATTTCGACTATGAAATTTGGCAGATGGATGTCAAAACAGCGTTCCTCAACGGTTTCATTAAGGAAGAGTTGTATATGATGCAACCAGAAGGTTTTGTCGATTCAGAGAATGCTGACAAAGTTTAGAAACTCCAGCGATCCATTTATGGACTGGTGCAAGCATCTCGGAGATTGAATAAGCGCTTTGATGAGGTGATCAAAGTGTTTGGGTTTATACATGTTTACGGAGAAGCTTGTATTTACAAGAAAGTGAGTGGGAACTCTATAGCATTTCTAATATTATTTGTGGATGACATATTGCTGATTGGAAACAGTATAGAAATGCTGGAAAGCATGAAGGAATATTTGAACAAGAGTTTTTCAATGAGGGACCTGGGAGAAGTTGCTTTCATATTAGGCATTAAGATCTATAGAGATAGATTGAGACGCTTGATAGCACTTTCACAAAGCACATACCTTGATAAAGTTTTGAAGAAGTTCAAAATAGATCAGTACAAGAAGGGATTCTTGCCTGTGTTACAAGGTGTGAAGTTGAGTATGACTCAATGCCTAGTGACTGTGGAAGATAGAGAGAAGATGAGTGTCATCCCATATGCTTCAGCCATAGGCTCTATCATGTGTGCGATGCTGTGCACAAGACCCGATGTCAGCCTTGCCATAAGTATGGCTGGAAGGTTTCAATGTGATCCTGGAATGGAGCACTGGATGACAGTCAAGAATATCCTTAAGTACCTGAAAAGGACTAAGGAAATGTTTCTTGTTTATGGAGGTGATCAAAAGCTCTTCGTAAAGGGTTACGTCGATGCAAGCTTTGACACTGATCTGGATGACTCTAAGTCGCAAACTGGATACATATTTATTCTCAATGGTGGAGCGGTAAGCTGGTGCAGTTCCAAGCACAACGTGGTAGCCGATTCTACATGTGAAGTGGAGTACATCGCAGCCTCAGAGGCAGCAAAGGAAGGTGTCTAGATGAAGGAGTTCATGAAAGATCTTGGAGTAGTGCCTAGTGCATGAATCCAGTGGATCTCTTCCATGATAACACTGGTGCCATTGTCGTGGCCAAGGAACCAAGGTTTCACAAGAGGACCAGACACATAAAGCGACACTTCAATTCCATCAGCGAGTACATCAAGGAGGAGGGCATAAATATTTGCAAAGTGCACACGGATCTGAATGTTGCAGACCCGTTGACTAAACCTCTTCCAAGGGCTAAACATGATCAACACCAGAACTGTATGGGTGTTCAATTCATTACAATGTAAATCACATAGTGATGTGAGCTAGATTATTGACTCTAGTGCAAGTGGGAGACTGTTGGAAATATGCCCTAGAGGCAATAGTAAAATGGTTATTATTATATTTCCTTGTTCATGATAATTGGTTAGTATCCATGCTATAATTGTATGTATTGGAAACACATTGCATTTGTGGATATATAGACAACACTTTGTCCCTAGTGTGCCTCTAGTAGACTAGCTTGTTGATCAAAGATGGTCAAGGTTTCCTAGCCATTGACATGAGATGTCATTTGATAACGGGATCACATCATTAGGAGAATGATGTGATGGACAAGACCCAAACTATAAAAGTAGCATATGATCGTGTCAGTTTATTGCTACAGTTTTCTGCATGTCAAGTATATGTTCCTATGACCATGAGATCATGCAACTCACTGAAACTGGAGGAGTGCCTTGTGTGTATCAAACATCGCAATGTAACTAGGTGACTATAAAGGTGCTCTACAGATATCTCCGAGGGTGTCTGCTGGGTTGGCATGGATCAAGACTGGGATTTGTTACTCCGTGTGACGGAGAGGTATCTCAGGGCCCACTCGGTAATACAACATCACAATAAGCCTCTCAAGCAATGTGACTAAGTGTTAGCCACATCATCTTGTATTACAGAACGAGTAAAGAGACTTGCGGTAACAAGATTGAACTAGGTATGGAGATACCGACGATCAAATCTCGGGCAAGTAACATACCGAAGAACAAAGGGAACATCATACGGGATTAACTGAATCCTTGACATAGAGGTTCGACCGATAAAGATCTTCGTAGAATATGTAGGAATCAATATGGGCATATAGGTCCCTCTATTGTTTATTGACCGTAGAGGTGTCTCGGTCATATCTACATAGTTCTCGAACCCACAGGGTCTGCACACTTAAGGTTCAGTGACGTTTTGGTAGTATAGAGTCATGTATGGTGGTGACCGAAGGTTGTTCGGAGTCCCGGATGAGATCTCGGATGTCACGAGGAGCTCCAGAATGGTTCGGAGGTAAAGATTGATATATAGGAAGTCCTGTTTTGGTCACCGGAAAAGTTTTGGTCTCATCGGTAGTGTACCGGGAGTGCTGGGAGGGTGCCGGGGGACCATCGGGAGGGGTATTTCGACCCAAGAGGCTACATGGTCTGTGGGAGGAGGAATATCAGCCCTTAGTGGGCTGGCCGAAGTCCCACAGAAGGCCCATGCGACTGGGAAGGAAACCCAAGGTGGAAAGAGAGGCCCAAGTGGGAAAAGGAGGAGTCCTAATCTGCTAGGAGTGGAGGAGGAGGACTCCTCCCTCCCACTTCGGCCGAACCAAGGCTGGCCCCTTGGGGGCCAAGTCTCCTCCCTCCCCTCCTCCTATATATACTAGAGGTTTTGAGGGTTTTTGACATAGAAATTTAGCCACGTGCTGCCCTCTCCTCTAGTCCATAGTTTCTCCTCTAGATCGATTTCAGTAGTGCTTAGGCGAAGCCCTGCTGGAATAGCTCCACCACCATCGACACAATGTCGTCGCGCTGCTAGAGAACTCATCTACCGCTCCGCTCCCCCTTGCTATATCAAGAAGGCGGAGATCGTCATCAAGCTGTACGTGTGCTAAATGCGGAGGTGTCGTCCGTTCGGTGCTAGATCGGGACGGATCGTGATTGGATCGCGGGACGCTCGGTGATTTGGATAGTGAAGACGTTCGACTACATCAACCGCGTTTCTTAATGCTTCCCTCTTAGCGATCTACAAGGGTATGTAGATCCACTCTCCCTCTCATAGATGCTCATCACCATGGATAGATCTTGCGTGTGCGTAGGAAAATTTTTGTTTCCCATGCAACGTTACCAACAGGATCTCGACAAACACACCGGAAAAGAGTGTTACATTGGATAGGTCTCCATTAAGATCATGAAGAACTTGGTATTGAAGCACAAAGAGAGAGAAGATGCCATCTAGATACTAGCTATGGACCGGTAGGTCTGTGGTGGACTACTCACGCATCATCGGATGGGCAATGGAGTTGATGTAGATGCCCTCCGTGATCGAATCCCCCTCTGACAGATTACCGGAATAGGCTCCAAGATTGGATCTCTCGGGAATAGAGGCTTCTGGCGGTGGAAAAGTATTTGTGTGGCCCTTTTTGGTATTGGGGGAATATTTGGGTATTTATAGGACGAAGATTTGGGTTAGGAGCCGTGCCAGGGAGTCACAAGCCTGCCAGGCGCGGCCAGGGGTGGTGGCCGCGCCCCTGGCTTGTGACCTCTTGGCAGGTCCCTTGCCTTGCACTCCAAGTTTGGTAGGTGTCTTCTGGTCCAGAAAAAATCATCGCAAAGATTTTATGCTATTTGGACTCCATTTAATATTCCTTACCTGCAATACTCAAAAACAAGGAAAAATAGAAACTGGCACTAGGATCTAGATTAATAGGTTAGTCCCAAAAATAATATAAATGTAACGACCCGAACCTGATAAGATTCGATGTCTCTGTGCTTACTGTGTTAGTCCCTGGATCAATAGCTAGCACACATAGTACAAAATGAAATACCAAGAATAATCCACATGTCATAAATATTACATCGCAGATCCAGAGTATAATTTATTACACCATGCTTAGCTCAAAGGCTAGCTCAAAATAAAACACAACAGAAAGCATAAAAGATAACTGTGGAGTCCCAACAACACCACTAGCAAAGGTGAGTGTAGTCATCGTGACCCTATCCGCATCACTCACACGTCGTATAAAAATCCTGCAACATAAAATGTTGCAGCCACAAAGGGTCAATACTTTGAATGTATTGGCAAATCACACCCAAATTGTTGTAACAGACCTACCATATCTATATGCAAGGATATGACAAAGGAAAGGCTTATGGTTTGTTTTTGCAGAAAGCTGATTTTATCTTACTTCTATCTACTAATCAAGTATTTAATATTTACTACACTTTAGTCCATTAATTGTTAAATTGGACCGCCTCCAATTTAACCCGCCTATGAGAGCCTCCAAGGATCATAGGTATAACTAAGCCCACTTCACATTTAATTAATATTGAGATGATAAGATCTTCCAGAGGTTTCAAGTCTAGCTGCTCAAAATTGTCCATAACTAGGGACACGGCTATTCATGATTAATTTTTACACTCTGCAGAGGTTAGTACGCTTTACCCACTGGACCTAACCCGAAGATTGAGACGAAGTCTTTCAGAAACAGTCACCTAGTCCCAAAGGAGGCCCGTACCAACTATCCCGCTACATTTGCTAGCACATCCGGTAAGGTTTCCACAACTGGTCAACTAAGCCAGAGCCCATATTAGCCAGTGGACGCACATGGAAGCTACTTGATATGAAACATGTTCAACCTTTTAAAACCTAGGCGGCATTCCCCATCGTTCCTGAGTCATGTAGAGCCTCCCAGAGGATACATACTTGTCGACTGATCCTGACATACCAATCCGCCCAGATGATTCATTAATTAAATATTAATATTGCAAAGCCTCCCGAAGGATACAATAAAATACATGTTGTTATATTAATCATTACTTAACTTCACTCACAACTTCCATGTGACACACAAAACCCAATCCACATCTACCATAGCAAGGCTAAGCAATAACTGCAATATAACGGTACCCAGAATGGCGATAAGGATTATCAAGATCAGACTAAGCATATGGCTATCCTACCTGGGTTTCGCATATCATACAAACATAACAATTCCTACACATGCAATATAGTAGTGTGACATAGAACTACATGCATAGAAAATAATAGGATGAAGGATGATCCAAGGTGTAACTTGCCTTATTCCTGCCTCTCAAACTCGCACTCTACAATAGTTTGCCTCGCACTCCGGACAATCTATAGGTTTTAAACAACACAAAAAATCAATCATCACACTCAAATAACACCAAATAAAACCAACAGCAAGGAATCCTTTTTAAAATTCAAACAACAATAGCATAACAAGAGGTATTTATAATCTACAACTAATAGGATCACAACGCAAAAAGAATCAATTGAATTGGATCAACGGTTTATGAGATATGGCCTCTGGAAGTTTCAAAGTAAATTTGACCCAATTCAAATTTAAACACTAAAAACATGTGAAAAAGTGGTTCTATAATATTCTCCAAGTCATTGTGAAAGCATAGGAAAAAAGAATTACTTAAAACGAGTATATGGTTTAAGAGATATTGCTAATTGAAATCTGGGTGAAAATCTGTCCAAAATAAAGAGAACAAAATTGAGTTGATGTTGTTACTGTAGCGCATGGCCACGTGTCCCACTAGGGTAGGCTGCAGGACATAGTGTGTGCGTGCTCATCGTGAGCAGGGGAAAACGGTGGTGGTCTCGGACGTGGGCGGCGGTGCTCTGGTGGTTCCCCGGTGAAGGCGAGGTGGCGGTCGGGTGCAGCGTGCAACAACAATGAAGATGGTGGTGCTACGGGAGACTGGGCTTCCTCTGCGGCTCCGGTGACGGTGCGAACTCCGGCGTCGGCAGCGATCTTCGGGTCAGGGTCGATGCGCTCGGTTTGTTGCTCCCCTACGCGAAGTAGAAGTTGATGGAGAGAGAGAGGAGGCAGAGTCAAAGAGAATAGAAGGAAGAAGGAAGGCTGGGAACCTCAGGTGTTGAAGAAATCGACCGCGGCAATGGAGCTTTGGCAAAGAACTTCGGCGAGATCAGAACGGATCTCCAGGGCACGGGAGTAGGCGATTTTGCGAAAAATCGGACGAGGGGAGGTAGGGGAATATTTATAAGGATGTGGGAGTGCAGGAGAGGCAAGGGATCGATCGAATCGATCGAATTTGGATCGGGTACGATGTCTGTGAGGAACATGATGGAGCAAGGTGATGACGAGTGGACCAACCCCATTAGTGGCTGTGGAGAAAAAACAAACAAGGAGAGGGGTATGCGGGGTGGGTTCTCGTTTTCTGTGCTGTTGGGCCGGCCTGCTATTGTTGTAGCTCGCGAGAGTGAGGGATAGAGAAGGCCGAGGCAGTGGAGGCCTAAATGAACAGTAAAGCAGTTAACACAATTAACTTCGAACAGAAGTCTATTTTGGCTAAAACAAAATAGACTATGACTTCGTCAAAACAAAATAAAAACTAAGTAAAATAAAATAGCAGTTCTATCAAGCAATGAACATTTTTTTCCAAGTCGAATAGTATGCAAAATACTTTTATGCAATAGGTGTAAATAAAAAGGCACTAAAACCAACTATAAAAATGAATGTGAGTTTGTAAAATCTCAAAATAAATGTTGTGAACTCAATATGCTATTCTTAGTATTTTCCAACTATACCTAATAGGGGTGAAGTCATATTATCTCCACTCCAAATATTTTGCCTTGAGTTGGAAAACACTTTTAATATTCAAAAAATTCAAATATGCATTGAAATCATGAAGAAAAAGAATGATCCTATTAACATACCAAATCTAAAAATTTGGCATGTTACAATAAAATAGCATATAAAACATCCAAAACAGATAATATAATAGCATGGAACAATCAAAATTTATAGATACGTTGGAGACGTATCAACGGCATGGAAATACCGTACACAGGTAGGTAATGGTGGACTCATATGGTAAAACAGGGTTGATGGATTTTGGATGCACAAGTAGTATTTCTACTTAGTACAAGTGACGGCTAGCAAAAGATTGAGAAGCATCCAACCAAGAAACGAAAAATCACATAAGCGAGCATTAAGCATAACTAACACCGAATAATGCACCATAAGTAGGATGTAATTTCGTAGCACAACTATTGACTTTCGTGCTTGCATAGGGAATGACAAACCTTAACATCAGTATTCTTACTAAGCATAATTACTCACCAACATAAATCACATATTAATATTGTCATGTCTCAAAATTATTACAAAGAATCAAGTTTAATTTGTCCAATAATCTTCATGAAAGTTTTTATTATATCCCTCTTGAATATCCATCACTTTGGGACTAGTTTCATATATTGCAATTGCTTTTGACAAGCTCACATGGATATAAGTGAAGAACATGAGCATACAAGTTTCATCTCTCAAAATAGTACAAGTGAAGCATGAGAGGATTTCTTCAAAATTACTAACTCACAAAATAATCTAAGTTAAGCATGAGATATTTCTTCAAACATGTAAAAGCATGTTGTGCTCAAAAAGATATAAGTGAAGCATAAGAGCAATTCATTTGCTCAATAGATTTAAGTGAAGCATAAAGAGCAATTCTAGAAAAACATAGAATAATTTTGGCTCTCTCAAATAGGTGTGTTCAGCAAGGATAAAAACCAAATAAAGCAATGATACAAGACGCTCCAAGCAAATTTCATGATATGTGACGAATAAAAATATAGTTCCAAGTAAAATACCGATGGTTGTTAGAAGAAAGAGGGGATGCCACTCGGGGCATCCACAAGATTAGTTGCTTGTTACTCTTTGTATATTAGCTTGGGGTGCTATAGAATCCCTAATCCTAGGCTCTTCTTACTCCTTATTCCTTCATCCATCGTGATCTCACCCAAAACTTGAAAACTTCAATCACACAAAACTTGACAAAATTCTCGTGAGATCCATTAGTATAATGAAGAAAATTAACACTTTAGGTGCAAACCCATGCATATTTTATTTTTTCATTATACCTAATGTATTCTAACTTTACCATGACTTACACCCCCTGATACAAGCCATAGATTCATCAGAACAAGCACACGATGCAAAGAAAACAGAATCGATTTCAGACAGAATAGTCTGTAGTAATATGTACTCTAACCAAACTTATGGAACTCTAAAAATTATGAAAATTATGAAAACGTAAATAATTTGTATAGAAATACCTTGTTAAAATTTCAGATCAATATCACGTCCCGGTAAAAAATGAAAATCCGTGCATTGTGAACAAAATTCTGTTTCAGATTCAGCATTGTTTCTACTAATCTTATGGATCATCCTAAAGGCATTACTTGGCACAAACACTAAATAAAACATAAAATCACAATCATAACATAATCATAATTGTGCAAACACTCAAAAATAGAAAGGAAAAGATAAAAATAATTTATCCATTGGGTTGCCTCCCAACAAGCGTTGTCATTTTACTCCCCTAGCTAGGCATAACACAAAGATTCAAGTATTGTCATCCTTAGTTTCCAACTCCTTAAGCACACAATGAGAAAATTTCAAGTATCTATCATGCATATTTTCAATGACAATACTTATAGGAATACGATTGAAAAATTTATTCTTTCCATGAAGGTTGTTTACCACTTCAACAAAATCGGGATGAATACTAATCATTTTAAGATCCTCACTGTTTCTACTAGAAGCGGTAACCTTGTTCTTAGGAACTTGCATGGATTAGAAATCTTTAATAATGGGAGTTTTTTCAATAGTATTATAGGTAGGGAAGGCCGAACCTAAATTACGAAATATTTCTTCCAACTTATCAATTCTAGCGGGGCTTTTATTGACTACGAGTTCCTTTTCCTTTAGTATTTTAAGAGCGTCTCCCGCCTTTGAACCAATTATTTTAGAAATATTATGCATCCTTTTATCCAAATTCTCAATATTTTCCTCTGCGAGCATTTTTCTTTACATAGCATCTAACCATTTCATAACATGCTCAAGAGTTAAAACAGTTTCATTGACAATGATAGGTGGAAACCCACTAAATTTCCCATAGCGTTATAAGCATCCAAAGCAGGGATCATCAAGAAATTTACACCAGTAATCGTATCAAGGATGAATCTCTACCAAGTGGTGATGCCCACATAAAAACAGCGAAGAAGAACAATAGTAGATTCCTTAAGAATAGATCTTTTACGAGCATTGCAAATCCTATACCAAGCATTGTCGAGGAAATCATTATGTGGTAGCTGCTCGATCGGTTGGCGAGTAGGGGATTAATAGGATAATCAGCAATTTAATCATCCATTTAATCAATTAATTGAGCAATTTATCAGTTAATAGGCTACTCGGTGACCCTATGAGTAGGGATTAACCGGCAAGTTAACTGATAAATTGGATGAATTCTTGAACAGCGATACCAAGCATCTTTAAGATTCTCCCCTCCCATTTGTTTAAAATTAAGAACCTCATTCTCGGGGGTAAACGCAATAATGGAGAACTAGCCATAGTGAAGAGATATGCAAACAAGAGATCTGACGAGAAAAAGGCAAACGAAAAAGAGGGGGCGAATAAAACGACAAAACGGTGAAGTGGGGGAGAGGAAAATAAGAGGTGAATGGCAAATAATGTAAATTGCAAGGAGATGAGATTTGTGATTAGGAACCTGGTACATGAATTTGCTTCGTCCCTGGCAACGGCGCCAGAAATTTCTTTGACGTGGCTTGAGACTACGTCGGTATTTCCCCAAAGAGGAGGGGATGATGCAACACAACGACGGTAAGCATTTCCCTCAGTTATGAAACCAAGGTATCAATCCGTATAGCAAGATCATGCACCCACGTAAACAGCACCTGCACACAAATAACAAATACTTGCAACCCTAAGAGAAAGATAGGTTGCCAAGCTCTCTATGGTAATAAGATAGATTAGGTAATGATAGTTTTGGCAAATAGATCTCGCAAGAACACACAATAAAATAAGGAAACAAAAAGTGTTGCAAGGTATTTCTATTTTTTCTTGGATTAATAGATCTGAAAACAAAAATGCAAAATGGTAGATTCGAAAGTAATATATTGGAAAAGTAGACCCGAGGCAGTAGGTTTCACTAGTGGCTTCTCTCATGAGTATAGCGCACGATGGGTGAACAAATTACTGTTTGGCAATTGATAGAAGATCAAATAATCATGACGATATCGAGGAAATGATCATTATATATGCATCATGTCCAATATAAGTAGACCGAAATGATTCTACATCCACTTCTATTGCTCCACACATTGACCGCTATCCAGCATGCATCTAGTGTATTAAGTTCATGGAGAAACAAAGTAATGCAATAAGAACGGTGACATGATGTAGACAAGATCTATTCATGTAGGAATAGACCCAATCTTGTTATCCTTAATGGAAACGATACATGTGTGTCTTGCTGCCCCTTTTGTCACTAGGAAAGAACACCGCAAGATCGAACCCATCACGAAGCACCTCTTCCCGTGGCAAGAAAAATCGGTCTAGTTGGCCTAACTGAACCAAAGATTCGAAGAAGAAATACAAGGCTATAAGTAATCATGCAAATAAGAGATCAATGAAGACTCAAATCATATTCATGGATAGAAATTGATCATGAACTCAAAATTCATCAGATCCCAACAAACACACCACAAAATTCATTACATCAAATATATTTCCAAGAGACCATTGTATTGAGAATCATAGAGAGAGAGAGAGAGAGCAAGCCATCTAGCTCCTGCCTACAGACCCGTAGGTCTATGGTGGACTAATCACGCATCATCAGAGAGGCACCTATGATGAAGATGAACCCCTCCGTGATGGTGTTAGATTGGATCTTGAGGTTCTGGAACTTGCGGCGGCTGAAATTGCATTTCGTCGACTGCTCTAGGGTTTTCCAAATATTTGGGAATTTATATGGCCAATAGTCGGTTGAGGGGGGTCCCGAGGTGGGCACACTCCACCAGGCCGCGCTAGGGGCCTCTAGCGCGCCCTGGTGGAGGGTGGCCACCCTGGGCCCCATCTACTGGTGTTCTTTGGCCCATCCTGGCTCTTCTGCTCCATATAAATTCTCCAAAAATTCCTGTAGCGTTTCGGCTCCGTTTGGTACTAATTTTCTGCGAAGTAAAAACAAGCAAAAACAACAACTGGCACTTTAGCACTATGTCAATAGGTTAGTCCCAAAAAATAATATAAGGTTGCTATAAAATGATTGTAAAAAATCCAAGATTGATAATATAACAACATGGAACGAGCAAAAGTTATAGATACATTGGATATGTATCATAACTCGGCATAATATAATGAATAATCTAAATATAAACCCACAATTAATTGGATCCTAACAAACGTACCACACAAGAGTGATTATATAAGATAGATCACCGCGGGTATTTAGTTGATCTTGGCAATGAAGAAAACACACACAGAGAGATATCCATGTAGGTACTAACTACGGACCCGTAGGTCTGTGGTGAACTACTCACACATCACCATGGAAGCAACAAGGATGATGTAGAAGACTACGGACCCTTCGTGATCTATCCCCCCTCTGATGGGGCACCAGAACAGGGCTCCAGATGGGCACACGGCGGAACAGAGACTCGCGGCGATAGAAAAAGTGTTTCAGGAGGCTCCTTAGGGTTTTTGGGATAATTGTGAATTTATAGGACAAAGTGGAATGCCAAAGGCCGAGGGAGGTGGCCCCAAGAAATCATAGCACGACCACCCCCCTGGACGCGCCCTGTTGGCTTGGCACCACCTCGTGTGCCCTCCGGTCTCTTTCCAAAGCTTCCACGTCCTTATTTTGTCTAGAAAAAATCGTCAAAAAGTTTTGAGGTATTTGGACTTCTCTTGGTACAGTATTCCCGAAAGGCCAAAAACATGCAGAAAACAACAACTGACACCTCGCACTGGGTTAATAGGTTAGTGCTCAAAAATAATATGAATCAACAAGTAAATGCCTAAAAGGCATCCTAGAATGATAGTATAATAGCATGTTACTATCAAAAATTATAGATACGTTGGAGAAATATCGGCTAACTACTGTAAAGAAGCGATTTGTAGGGAGATGGATTCTATCATGGATAACGACACATGGGAAATCACCAAACGTCCCTATGGTTGCAAACCATTGGGATGTAATTAGGTGTTTAAAAAGATACTTATGGACAATGGTACAATTCAAAAGTGCAAGACTAGGCTTGTAGCCAAAGGTTATTCCCGGAAAGAAGAGGAAGATTTCTGTAATACTTATTCACATGTGGCCGGACTGACCACCATTCGAGTATTACTCATGTTGGCAGCCTTGCATGGTCTTCTCATCTACCAGATGGATGTTAAGACTGCTTTCCTGAACAAAGATATATACGAGGAAATCTACATGCAACAGCCAGATGGCTTCATAATAGATGCTCGGGAAGGAAAAGTGTGTAAGCTGCTGAAATCTTTATATAGACTGAGGCAAGCACCTAAGCAATGACATGAGAAGTTTAATACAACTTTGACATATGTCGACTTCATTGTTAATGAAGCTGACAAATGTATATACTGTTGCCATGGTGGGGGCGAAGGAGTTATATCGTGCTTCTATGTTGATGACATACTGATATTTGGAACCAACCTTAAAGTGATTGAAGAGGTTAAGTCATTATTATCTTAGAAGTTTGAGACGAGGGACCTTGGGGTGGTTGACGTTATCTTGAACATCAAGCTATTGGGAGATGACGAGGGTGGTATTACACTTCTGAAATCCAATTATATTGAAAAGATTTTGAGTCATTTTGAATATTTGGACTTCAAAATTTCTCAAACGCCATATGATCCTAGTGTTCGAAAGTTCGAAGGCACATCGAAAGATCAATTGAGATACTCTCAAATTATCGGTTCACTCATGTATCGACGAGCGCAACGAGACCTGACATCGTGTTTGTTGTGAGCAAACTGAGCTGGTTTGTTTCATATCCAGGTGATGTACATTGGCATGCTATTAAAAGAAGTATGAGCTATCTGAAAAGTACTATGAACTATGGACTCCACTATATCGGATATTCGATGGTACTTGAAGGGTATAGTGATGCGATTTGGATCTCTAATGTTGATGAGATGAAGGCCACAACTGGGTATATATTTACTCTTCGAGGTGGTGCTGTTTCCTGGAAGTCTTGCAAGCATACACCGAGATCGATAACGGAAGCAGAACAAACAACATTAGACAAGTCTGGTGTCAAAGCATAATGGTTTCAAGATCTTTTGATGGACTTGCGAGCGGTTGAGAAGATGGTTCTAGCTATCCTCATGAACCGTGACAATCAGCCAATTATTGTCAAAGTAAAGAGTTCAAAGGACAACATGAAGTCCAACGAACATATAAGAATGAGATTGAAAGTTGTATCAAGTTTGAGAAACTCTGGAGTGATAGCGTTGGATTATTTCAAAATGGCTAAGAATCTGGCAGATCCTTTTACTAAAGGACTATCGCATGTTGTGATAGATAATGCATCGAGGAAAATGGGTACTAGACAAACATGAGTTACAATGGTGGTAACCCAACCTTTGTGATCAGAGATCACATGAAGTAGGACGTGGGAAAAAGAAGCAAGTGGTGAACCAAGGAGAGTAAATTTACTAAGCCACTCCGTTGGAGATGTAATACTCTCGAAAACTATATGGTAGGTTGACTACCGACTTAATGTGTTCCAAAGCTTATATAAGCAAGGTACTGTCCTACAGAACAATCTTTGGAAGAACACACCAATATTAGCCCGGCCGTTGGTCCCAGTCTTTGAGGTTGGGATGATCTCTAGCAAGCTCACGAACAGGTCAGGAGTGTGACTAGTATGCTCCACCCAAGGGGCCAGCCTTTGGTAGTCTAGTATCAGTAAGACTTGTGGTGAAACTTATTTACACTGAACTGATAATTCAAGGCATAGTCCATTGCTCAGTTGTGAAGGCGTGCAGTTACTTGATCTAGTTGGAGTTCAACATTAGCACGCCTCCACTAAAATATTGGTATATCAAAACAATGTTTGGAACAAAGGACAAAATGGGCCCTTGAGATCTGGTGTGTCAGATCTCAGGCTCCGCAAAACCCTTAAGATTCGAACACAAGGGCGTGTGCGAAGATCTCTCGCAGCCTCGTCCAACCTAGCCCACTACTCAATGAACACAACAACGAACTCGTGCGATGACAAGGGAGAGAACGAACACGACAGTTTACCCAGGTTTGGGCCGCTGCAAAGTATAATACCCTACTCCTGCTTTTAGTGGATTTCCTCTCGAGGAGGTGAGGTGGATGAACAAGTACAATGTCTTGGGGGCCTCCTGAGGGCTCTCGATGGTGTTCGAGGCCTCTTGTGGTCCGATGGTTGAAGAGTGGTGGAGTTAGTCGATCTGGTATGGGTTGGGATCCCCCTCTACGAAGCAGCCTACCCTCTAAATATAGTGGAGGCCTGGGTCCTCTTCCCTTATCAAAATGGCGGGAAGGGATCCCACAACAGCCAATTTTGAAGGGTGACAGGGGTGGTGCTCGCCCTGCCCAAAGGCGTTCTTCGCCTACAAAGTGGCTGTCGACAGCGCAAGGATGGGCTCAGGGATGACATCCGCCCTGCGGGACAGGTGGTGGTGGTCTTCTTGCACCGGAATGGAAACCTTTGGGGGGGTGCTTTGGGAACCCACGTACGTCCTTGCTCCCTTTGCACCGAAGGAGAAACTGCGTCGCCTGGCGCACTAGTGCTTGCCTGTCTTGCCTTGCGTCATCTTTGACTCCTGAGGCCGGGCCTTGCATAGAGATCTCCGCCACTTCAGAGGGGGCCCGGGGAGGCCCATCCTTCGCAGGTCTTATCGCTGTTCCTCCTCACGAGTCCAGGACCCTCGCGAGGGCCTTTGTCCTGAGTGGGGCCACACCTTGTTGTGTTTGGTCGATGATGTGGGCCATGTCCTGGGCCGCAGGCAGGCAAGTCTGGGTACCCCCATTCCCAGAACACGGACAGTAGCCCCCAGGCCCAAGGCGCACTTGAGCTGACTTCTGGGCGAAACTTTGAGGATGGCCTGAAGCGCCACAGGCCCCGATCGCCTGTGGGCTAGGATTTATATGTGGGAGCCCGAGGACTTGTCATCCCTTCTTCTCCGCATCGGACTGGCCATAGCGAGGTTTGCCGAGCCATTTTGGTCTCCCATTAATTATGTCGGCTGCTCTCCATTCTCGTGTGACTCCAACTCTTTCTGCCGAGTCCCGGTGGCAATGGGTGTATCTTGAGACTATCGAGGTTGAAGCTCTGTTTCAACCCCCGCCTACCCCCGTGACATCGAATCGCGGGTGGGTGCGCGAGGAGCTTGCTGACCCGGGGTTTGCACATGTCCTGGCCAGGCTAGCGAGGCTGAAGCAGGTGGGCGTGACGATGGCGATGGTGGTGCGGGAATTCACTCATCGACGAATTGCTCCCCTTTAGCGCCACTCCCGTCCGATGTGGGCCTTCACGGGTCCCTGTGACCCGATGAGGATCTAGGTCCCGCCACTCTCCCCTGACATCCTGCGCGAGCTTCTTCAGCGCCTGACTGGTGGTGAACCTGATGAGCTCCCACGGGACGGCTTCCCCTTGTACAACTTCAAGTCCCGGGAAGCTCTCGTCGTGAAGATGCCACGCTTCAATGAGTGGGGGTTCCTTCCTCGGGGGGAGGCGTGCCCTTGGGGTGCCTCGCTCCTGGGGGTTCCGGCCTCCGAGAACTTGGGTCACGCCGCCTCCCCTGCAGCCGGGGTGGGCCATATCTCACCGCCCGCACCCCCAGCTCTTGCCTCGGGTCGAGCTGAGGTCGGAGGGAGTGCCCACTCGTCGGTGGAAGTCGCGTCCCCGCCACCGATTGCCTATAGTCTGTCACCAGCCCTTCGTCCCCGGGCCCTAGCATCGGCCGGAAAAGGAACACGCCCAGTAGTGGCAGCTCCTCGGCGCCGTGGGCCCAAGCGAAGAGGAAGTGGATCGCCATAGATGAGTAAGTGCCTGTACCCTCCTTCGTCCTTCTTTTCAGTGCCTTCCTTCAGAGCCTTTATTCCGTAGGCTCCCCACCGGCGATGGGGGAGGCGGGCCAGCGTCGGTCGCTCCTATGGCCGCCGAGCCCCTTGTGGTTTCTTCTCTCGTATGCCGCGGGGTTCAATCCTCCGAGGTGCCTGCGCCTGAGCCTGTTTTGGCGCCTGGTGGCCCTAGGCGTGAGTCCCCTGCGGTCCTCTTCACCCGCGGCCTCCAGATCTCCAGAAGGGGGCCACTTCCCTTGCCCGTGCCCCCTTCCATGCTCATGTTGCGCTGCCCCCCGGACCCCCTTTGCTCGGCAATGTGGGCCCCCAGGGGGACGCTTCCTCCTTCCGGGATGCCTATACGTGAGCCCCTAGCCCCCGAGCATAGGTTTGGGCCGGGAGGCCCCTCACGCACCTCCCCCGTTCATCATGGGGAAGGAAGGAGTTCCGACTAGCCGCTTGAGCTTGCTGAAGACCTGAGCACCGCACCATGGGGTTTGCTCCACACCGGGGCGGACACGCTTCAACACCTAGGGGTGGGACTCGCCAACAACGACGCCCGCTTGGAGAAGGAACGCCAACGCCTTGCGCTAGGGTGGCACCAGCTTGAGGTTGCCATGAACCTTGGCCGCCTGCAGCGCGAGTGCGCCCGCATGAAGGTAGAAGGGTCCCTTGCTACAGCAGCGGAGGCCCGCAAACGTGCCCTTGCCGAGGCTCAGGAAGCCGATTGCCGGCATAGGGCCTCTGAGGATCGCCTCAAGGAGCTCCAGGCCCTCAACGCCGACCTCGAGAGGCAGATCCAGCTGCGAAGGGTCACACTCGTGGTTCCGCCGACCAAGTTTCTACCTGCCAGCGCGAGCCCCCTGGCGCCTGTCGACTCGTTGGCATTGGAAGCGTTGGAGTAGAGCCTGGAATTGGAGAGGCTAGAGGTGAGGGAGCGTTAGGCGTCGCTTGTCGAGGAGTCCCTCGCCTCCCGCAAGGCGAGGTTACAAGCGGAGGTCGACAATAGGGTGGGAGAGGCTAGGCGTTCCCTTCTCCAGGATTATCGCGCGAAGCTGGAGCTCCAGGAGTCCCGTTTTTGCAAGCGGCGTGATTCCTTGGACTTCTTCTCCAAGGTCGCGGAACACCTCGAAGGGGGCGCGGAGAAGACCCGCACGCTGGTGAGGGAGAAGAGCCATGACCTCCTTGCTTAGGTGGCCTAACGCATCTTCAGTCACCTCCTTCTTCTCAACCCACACTTCGATTTCGGTGCGGTGCAGGGTCATGTGCCGGAAGTGACCCATGCTGCCCTCGCCGATCGGGTCAGGGACCATGTGGACGACCTAGTGGCAGAGCTTTCTTGTGACGAAGCGAGGGGGGTCGTGCTTGAACAGGGACGCGCGGGGCCGTCGCCGGGTGGTGGTGATGAGAGTTTCGGCGACGGTGTGCCTCCCTTGAGTAGCCTTCTTGTGTTCCTGACAGGGTTATGCATGCGACCTAGTGGCAACTTTGATGTATTTCGATAATACCTTTAAATATGTTCCCTAATGATGAGGTGTGTATGTGGAGCTCCTTTTGACCGGGGTCATTGCCAGCCCGGTTGTAGCGCCTGCGGGGTGGCGACAATTTAGCTCGCGCCCGTGGTTCCGTCTAAGGAGCTTCTCCCTTGCTCGTGGGATGGTTTGGGGGCCCTTTCGACACTCTGCGTCTATAGGTCCTAGTCCCACACATTTCCCCACCGCCGTTAGGTACGACCGGAAACCAAGGACGCACTTCATGGGGCGAGGCCCCGACACCTCCGATGCCGACCAAAAACCAAGGACGACATCAGAGAGGCCCAATGGCTATATGACCGGTAAGGCTCCTGAGGCGTGCTGCTCAGGAGCCCCCTTTGACGCTCGAGCGATCCCCCATTCCGTCCATCCATGTGCCACCTCAGGAGGCCCTGGGACCTCCCGAGACCCCATGTTGTGATGTCATGCTGCGGTTGGAGCCCCCAAGCGGAGGTCGACCGCTAAAAGATGCACGCCCCCGAGGCGGCGAGACCTTGCTATCCGACTGTGGTGCCTTGGGGTACGCGGAGTGTTCGGCTCCTTGCGAAACATCATTCAAAAAGGAAGCACTTCAAGTTTGGCGAAATGAGAAAACACAAAGAGAAAATCTCCCACCTCTTTGTTTTAAAACATAAGATCACAAAATCTTTGAGCTTCTGACAGGCTCAAGCACAAAAAGGGCCATCGAAGGCTGCAACTTAAAATACAAAAAAGAGCGAGAAAACGGCCGCATCCAGCTTTTTGGGGTTGTCCCCACCTTCGTCTTCCTCCAGCACTGAGCGTAGGGCATCCACGTTGCATGGGCATAGCCATTGATGGGCAGTGTTGATTTCTTCACCAGCTCCGGGCTGTGGCTGCCAGATGGCGTGGGAGGAACCCCTTCGCGTCCTCGGGAGGCTCCAGGCATATACAACCCGCTTATTATTACGTAAGAATGTCACGGTTGATGTAGGTGTTGGAGAACGTTGCATGGGAAACAAACAAATTCCTACGCACATGCAAGATATATCCATGGTGATGAGCATCTACGAGAGGGAGAGTAGATCTACATACCCTTGTAGATCGCTAAGCGGGAAGCGTTAAGAAACGCGGTTGGTGTAGTCGAACGTCTTCGCGATCGAAATCGCCGAGCGTCCCGTGATCTCATCATGATCTGTCCCATGATCCAATCACGATCCATCTCGTGAACTCATCACGATCCGTCCCGTGATCTCATCACGATCTGTCTCACGATCTTGATCACGGTCCTTACGATCTAGCGCCGAACGGACGACACCTCCGCGTTCAGCACACGTACAACTCGATGACGATCTCCGCCTTCTTGATCCAGCAAGAGGGAGAGGAGAGGTAGACGAGTTCTCCTGTAGCGTGATGGTGCTGCAACGATGGTGGTGGAGTAATGTCAGCAGGGCTTCGCCTAAGCACAGCTGAAACCGATCTAGAGGAGGAACTACGAACTAGAGGATAGGGTTGCACGTGGCTGAAAATCTTGTGCCAAAACCCTAAAACCCTCTAGTATATATAGGAGGAGAGGAGGAGGAGGAGGCTTGGTGCAAGGGCCAGCCCCTCTAGGCTTCGGCCGAAGTGGGAGAGGAGGAATCCTCTTCCTCCACTCCTAGTAGGATTAGGACTCCTTCCTTATTTCCACCTTTTTCCCTTTTTCCACCTTTTCTCCTTTGGAATTTCTTCCCCAGCCGCATGGGCCTTGTGTGGGACTTTGCCCAGCCCACTAAGGGCTGGTATTAGTCCTCCCACAGCCCACGTAGCCTCTTGGGTCAAAATACCTCTCCCGATGGTCCCCCGGTACACTACCGGCACTCCCGGTACACTACCGATGAGCCCAAAACTTTTCTGGCGATCAAAACAGGACTTCCTATATATCAATCTTTACCTCCGGACCATTTCAGAGCTCCTCGTGACTTCCGGGATCTCATACGGGACTCCGAACAACCTTCGGTCACCACCATGCATCACTCTATACTACCTAAACGTCATCGAACCTTAAGTATGCAGACCCTGTGGGTTTGAGAACTATGTAGACATGACCGAGAGACCTCTACAGTCAACGACCAATAGCGGGACCTGGATGCCCATATTGGTTCCTACATATTCTATGAAGATCTTTATCGGTCGAACCTCTATGTCAAGGATTCAGTTAATCCTGTATGAAGTTCCTTTTGTTCTTCGGTATGTTACTTGCCCGAGATTCGATCGTCGGTATCTCCATACCTAGTTCAACCTCGTTACCGGCAAGTATCTTTACTCATTCCGTAATACAAGATCCCATGACTAACACTTACTCACATTTCTTGCAAGTCTTGTTGTGATGTTGTATTACCTAGTGGGCCCTGAGATACCTTTCCGTCACACGGAGTTACAAATCCCAGTCTTGATCCATGCCAACCCAACAGACACCCTCGGAGATACCTATAGAGCACCTTTATAGTCACCCAGTTACGTTGTGACATTTGATACACACAAGGTACTTTTTACGACGAACTCTTTATCACCTCCATAATCGAGAAACATCTCCTTAGTCCTCTGGTTACTAAGGATAATTTTGACCGTTGTCCAGTGATCCACTCCTGGATCACTCTTGTACCCCTTCACAGACTCATGGAAAGGCACACACCAGGTGCGGTACACAGCATGGCATAATATAGAGCCTATGGCTAAGGCATAGGGGACGACATTCGTCCTTTCTCTTTCTTCTGCCGTGGTCGAGCTTTGAGTCTTACTAAACTTCACACCTTACAAATCAGGCAAGAACTCTTTCTTCTGACTGATCCACTTTAAACTCTTTCAAAAACTTGTCAAGGTATGTACTTATTGAAAGTCTCATCAAGTATCTTGATCTATCTTTATAGATCTTGATGCTCAACAATTAGGTAGCTTTATCCAGGTCTTCCTTTGAAAAACTCTTTTCAAACAACCCTTTATGCTTTCCAGAAAATCTATATCATTTCCGATCAACATTATGTCAACCACATATGCTTATCAGAAACTCTATAGTGCTCCCACTCACTTTATTGTAAATACAAGTTTCTCATAAACTTTGTATAGACTCAAAAACTTTCATCACCTCATCAAAGCGTATATTCCAACTCCGAGATGCTTGCTCCAGCCCTTAGATGGATTGCTGAAGCTTGCACACATTTTAGCATCCTTAGGACTGACAAAACCTTCTGGTTGTATCACATACAACCTTTTCTCAAGTAAACCGTCAAGGAAACGATGTTTTGACATCCATTTGCCAGATTTCATAATTGAAAAATGCAGCAACTGCTAACATAATTCCAACAGACTTTAGCATCGCTACGAGTGAGAAAGTCTCGTTGCAGTCAACTCCTTGAACTTGTCGGAAACTTCTTTGCGACAAGTCGAGCTTTACAAATGGTGTCATTTACCATCAGCGTTTGTCTTCATCTTAAAGGTCTATTTGTACTCGACGACCTGCCATCCAACAAGCAAGTCTACCAAACTCTATACTTGGTTTTCATACATGGATCCTTTCTTGGATTTCATGGCCTCTAACCATTTGTCGGAATCCGGGCCGATCACCGCTTCTCCATAGTTTGTAGGTTCATCGTTGTCCAACAACATGACCTCTAAGACAGGGTTGTCATACCACTTAGGAGCAGTACACGTCCTTGTCGACCTACGAGGTTTGATAGTAACTTGATCCGAAGCTTCATGATCATCATCATTAACTTCCTCTTCAACTAACGTAGGCTTCACAGAAACATCTTCCTGCGCTGCGCTACTCTCTAGTTGAAACAAAGGTTCAACAACCTCATCAAGTTCTATCTTCCTCCCACTCAATTCTTTCGAGAGAAACTTTTTCTCGAGAAAGGACCCAGTTTTAGCAACAAACACTTTATGCTTGGATCTGAGATAGAAGGTTCACCCAACTGTTCTTACGGTATTCTACGAAGATGCATTTGTCCGCTTTGGGTTCGAGCTCACTAGGTGAAAACATTTTTCACACAAGCGTCGCAACCCCAAACATTAAGAAATGACAGCTTAGGTTTCTATCAAACCATAATTCATACGGTGTCATCTTAACGGATTTATATGGTGCCCTATTTAAAGTGAATGTGGTTGTCTCTAATGCATAACCCCAAAACGATAGTGGAAAATCGATAAGAGACATCATAGTTCGCACCATATCCAATAGAGAACGACTACGACATTCGGACAAACCATCACTATGGTGTTCCAGGTGGCGTGAGTTGTGAAACAACTTTCACATTGTCTAAAGTTGTATGTCAAACTCGTAAATCAGATATTCATCTCCACGATCATATCGTAGACATTTTATCTTCTTGTCACGATGATCTTAAACTTCACTCTGAATTTGCTTGAACTTTTCAAATGATTCAGGCTTCTGTTTCATTAAGTAAATATACTCATATATACTAAAATCATGAGTAAAGGTAAGAAAATAACGATATCCACTGCATGCTACAACACTCATTGGACCGTATACATCAACATGTATCATTTCCAATAAGTCAATTGCCTGTTCTGAAAAACGAGGTTTTAGTCATCTTGCCCAAGAGGCATGGTTCGCATGTCTCAACCGATTCAAAATCGAATGAGTCCAAAGATCCATCAACATGGAGTTTTCTTCATGCACTTTACACCATTATGACATTCAGCGGCAGTGCCACAAGTATGTGGTACTATCATTATTAACTTTGTATCTTTCGGCATCTATTTTATGAACATGTGTACTACTACGATCAAGATTCAACAAACCATTCATCGGGTTCCTGACCATTGAAGGTATTATTCATGTAAATAGTATAACCATTATTCTCTAACTGAAATGAATAACCGTATTGCAATAAACACGATCTAATCATGTTCATGCTCAACGCAAACACCAAATAACATTTATTTAGGTTTGTCACTAATCCCGAAGGTAAAGAGAGCGTGCGATGTTGATCACATCAACCTTGGAAACATTTCCAACACACATCGTCACCTCACCCTTGGCTAGTCTCCGTTTATTCTGTAGCTTTTACTTCGAGTTACTAACATTTAGCAACCGAACCGGTATCCAATACCCAGGTGCTACTAGGAGCACTAGCAAGGTACACATCAATAACACATATATCAAATATACTTCTGTCGACGTTGCCAACCTTCTTATCTACCAAGTATCTAGGGTTGTTCCGCTTCAGTGACCGCTCTCCTCATAATAGAAGCACTTAGTCTCGGGTTTGGGTTCAACTTTGGGTTGCTTCACTAGAGCAGCAACTAACTTGCCATCCATGAAGTTTCTCTCCTTGCCCTTGCCCTTCTTGAAACTAGTGGTTTTACTAACCATCAACGCTTGATGCTCCTTCTTGATTTCTACCTTCGTGGTGTCAAACATCGTGAACAACTCAGGGATCATCATTTCCATCCCTGGCATAATTATAGTTCATCACGAAGTTCTAGTAGCTTAGTGATAGTGACTTAGAGAACTATATCAATCACTATCTTATCTGGAAGATAAACTCCCACTCGATTCAAGTGATTGTGTCACCCAGACAATCTGAGCACATGCTCAACGATTGAGCTATTCTCCTTCATCTTGCAGGCAAAGAATCTTGTTGGAGATCTCATATCTCACAACACGGGCATTCAAAATGTTTCGGAGCCTCAATTCTAAGCCGTAATGCACGACACACTAAACTATCAATTAGTCATCGAAACTTTCCTGTCAGATGTTCGCAACATCTACAGACTACGCTAGAGGTGGTGGCGCACCGAGCAGTGCATTAAGGACATGGGCCTTTCTGTGCAGCAATGAGGACAATTCTCAGCTCACGGACCCAGTCCGCAATATTGCTACCATCATCTTTCAACTCTATTTCTCTAGGAACATATAAAAATTCTAGGGAGCTACGACGTGAGCTAGTAATCTACAACATAATTTGCAAAGACACTAGTGACTATGTTCATGATAATGAGTTCAATTAATCATATTACTTAAGAACTCCCACTCAAATTGACATCCCTCCAGTCATTCGAGTGATATAAAAATGTTGATCATATCTACTATATGACTCATGTTCGACCTTTCGGTCTCTTGTGTTCCGAGGCCATGTCTGTACATGCTAGGCTCGTCAAGTTTAACCCGAGTGTTCTGCATGTGCAACACTGGCTTGCACCCGTTGTATATGAACGTAGAGTCTATCACACCCGATCATCACGTGGTGTCTCGACACGACGAACTTTCGCAATGGTGCACACTCTGGGAGAACACAATTCATCTTGAAATTTAATTGAGGGATCACCTTATAATGCTACCGTCGTCCTAAGCAAATCAAGGTGCATAAAAGGATTAACATCACATGCAAATCATAAGTGACATGATATGGCCATGAACTTGTGCTTTTGATCTCCATCTTGAAAGCACCAGCATGATCTACATCGTCACCGGCATGACACCATGATCTCCATCATCTTGATCTCCATCAATGTGTTGCCATCGGGGTTGTCGCACCCACCATGCTTCTACTACTATTGCTACCGTTTAGCAATAAAGTAAAGCATTACATAACGCTTAATCATTGACACGCAGGTCATACAATAATTAAAAACAACCCTATGGCTCCTACCGGTTTCCGTACTCATCAACATGCAAGTCGTGATATTCTATACAACACATGATCATCTCATACATCAAATATATCTCATCATGTAATTGGCCATATCACATCACAACATACCCTGCAAAAACAAGTTAGACGTCCTCTAGTTGTTGTTGCAAGTTTTACGTGGCTGCTACGGGTATCTAGCAAGAACAATTCTCACCTACGCAAAATCACAACAGTGATACATAAGTTGCATTTCAACCTTCTCAAGGACCGCCTTTGTCGAATCCGATCCAACTAAAGTAGGAGAAACAGACACCGCCAGCCATCTTTGTGCAACGAAGTTACATGTCAGTCGATGAAACGGGTCTCTCGTAAGCGTACGAGTAAGGTTGGTCCGGGCCGCTTCATCCCACAATACCGCTGAACCAAAACACGACCAAGGGAGGAAGAAATCTAAGCATCAACGCCCACAAACTCTTTGTGTTCTACTCAAGATCTCATCTACACATAGCCTAGCTCATGATGCCACTGTTGGAGAACGTTGCATGGGAAACAAAAAATTTCCTACGCACACGCAAGATCTATCCATGGTGATGCGCATCTATGAGAGGGAGTGTGGATGTACATACCCTTGTAGATCGCTAAGCGTTAAGCGTTAAGAAGCATGGTTGGTGTAGTCGAACTTCTTCGCGATTCAAATCGCCGAGCGTCCCGCGATCTCATCACGATCCGTCCCACGATCCAATCATGATCCGTCCCGCGAACTCATCATGATCCGTCCCACGAACTCATCACGATTCGTCTCACGATCTTGATCATGGTCCTTCCGATCTAGCGCCGAACGGACGGCACCTCCGCATTCATCACACGTATAGATCGATGACGATCTCCGCCTTCTTGATCCAGCAAGAGGGAGCAGAGAGGTAGACGAGTTCTCCTGCAGCGTGACGGCGCTGCAGTGATGGTGGTGGAGTAATCTCAGCAGGGCTTTGCCTAAGCACAGTTGAAACCAATCTAGAGGAGGAACTACGAACTAGAGGGTAGGGTTGCATGTGGCTGAAAATCTTGTGCCAAAACCCTAAAACCCTCTAGTATATATAGGAGGAGAGGAGGAGGAGGCTTGGCGCAAGGGCCAGCCCCTCTAGGCTTCGGCCGAAGTGGGAGAGGAGGAATCCTCTTCCTCCACTCCTAGTAGGATTAGGACTCCTTCCTTATTTTCACCTTTTTGCCTTTTCCACCTTTTCTCCTTTGGAATTTCTTCCCCAGTCGCATGGGACTTGTGTGGGACTTTGGCCAGCCCACTAAGGGCTGGTATTAGTCCTCCCACAGCCCATGTAGTCTCTTGGGTCGAAATACCTCTCCCGATGCCCCCCGGTACACTACCGGCACTCCCGGTACACTACCGATGAGCCCGAAACTTTTCCGGCGATCAAAATAGGACTTCCTATATATCAATCTTTACCTCTGGACCATTTTGGAGCTCCTCGTGATGTACGGGGTTTCATTCAGGACTTCAAACAACCTTCGGTCACCATCATGCATAACTCTATAGTACCAAAACGTCACTGAACTTTAAGTGTGCAGACCCTACGGGTTCGAGAACTATGTAGACATGAGCGAGACACCTCTATGGTCAATAACCAATAACGGGACCTGGATGCCCATATTGGTTCCTACATATTCTACAAAGATCTTTATCGGTCGAACCTCTATGTCAAGGATTCAGTTAATCCCGTATGATGTTCCTTTTGTTCTTCGGTATGTTACTTGCCCAAAATTCGATCGTCGGTATCTCCATACCTAGTTCAACCTCGTTACCAGCAAGTCTATTTACTCGTTCCGTAATACAAGATCTCATGACTAACACTTAGTCACATTGCTTGCAAGGCTTGTTCTGATGTTGTATTACCGAGTGGACCCTGAGATACCTCTTCGTCACATGGAGTAACAAATCCCAGTCTTGATCCATGCCAACCCAACAGACACTCTCGGAGATACCTGTAGAGCACCTTTATAGTCACCTAGTTACGTTGCGATGTTTGATACACACAAGGTACTCCTCTGGTGTCAGTGAGTTGCATGATCTCATGGTTATAGGAACATATACTTGACATACAGAAAACAGTAGCAATAAACTGACACGATCATATGCTACGTTTGTAGTTTGGGTCTTGTCCATCACATCATTCTCCTAATGATGTGATCCCGTTATCAAATGACATCTCATGTCCATGGCTAGGAAACCATGACCATCTTTGATCAACGAGCTAGTCTATTAGAGGCATACTAGGGACACAGTGTTGTCTATGTATCCACACATGTATCTAAGTTTCTGATCAATACAATTATAGCATGGATAATAAACAATTATCATGAACAAGGAAATATGATAATAACTACTTTATTATTGCTTCTAGGGCATATTTCCAACAGTAGGTCCCGGGGTGTATAGGGAGCCCCACGCCTCGCAAGCACGGGGCCCACTCGCAGCCCCCGGGGTCGTCGCGGCGAAGTGTGGTCTGCCCTGGGGGAGCCCCCGAGCGTAGGGGAAGCCCCCTACGCTCTCTGGCCGGGTGTTGCTCCAGCGTGCCTCGCTGCCCCCCCGGGGTTCCCATGCTGGTACTCCTGGCCCCGTCCCCAGGCCGGGCGAGCCGAACCTGGGGACATGGGCGAGTACATGTTCGCCCGCTGGCGATCGAGCGAAACCCGTCCTGGCGGCATGGGCGTGTGTTCCACCCTCCGCCCCCAAGCGAGCGTCGCGCGCCCCGGAGACAAGGGCGCATGTTCCACCCTTGGCCTCCAGGTTGGGATCGTCTGGACCAGGAACATGGGCGTGTGTTCCACCCTCCGTCCCCAAGCTGGGGCCTCTCGGTCCGGGTACGAGGGTGCATGTTCCACCCTCCGTTCCCAGGCGAGTGACCCTCGGTCCCCAAACCCAGATGTCTGCCCGAAGCAGCTCCCTACCAGCGGGCGTGCCTCGCGAGGATCTCTGCACCGGGCATCCTCGCGAGGCTAGCCCCGGGAGCTGCCCCCGCGAGGTTGCACGTACCTGTCCGCGCGGGGGCTCCTCGCGAGGTCGAGTGTGCGTCTCCTGCTGCCGTGGTAGTTGATGCTACTCTCTCTGTGGCCCGGGCGTGCGATAACATGGCCGTCGTCGAGTTGCCCGGGTCCCTGGGCGCAGGCATAGTCGAGCCTCCAGTCCTCCTCCCTAGTTCCGGAAAGCGTGCGGGGAGCGCAAAGCCATGCCCTCCTCACACGGCCGGGGCCCACGCCCCCGGCGGCTCGAGCCAAGTCCCCGAAAAGGGCGGGCCGACATAGAGGTCTCGAATTCACCCGCGTGGTCCAGGCACTGTGGCCTCCGGTTGAGCAGGTCCATGACCACGGGCCCCACGGTGGTGCACCTGGGTTTCGTTGGCGACGGTGTCACGCTCAGGAGCACGCCTGGGCCCGCCGGTGCGGCGGTGGGGGGTGGCACGTTGGCCCCGAAGCTCGTGCGCCACGAGGAGCGCGGCATGTCTATGTGTCAGGTCTTGACAAACTTGGAAGAGCGGAAGCGCATCCTGAACGCGAGGAAGAGCCAGGGCGGCGGGGGCGTGCCACGCGGTTTGTGAAGGCGACAACCCCCATCGCTTGTCGAAGACCCGACCGGTGTTGATGCCCGCTGGCGGGGCGACATAGCGCCACTGGGCATTCCGGTCCGCCTACGCCGGCCGCGCCACGCGGGCAGCTCGCCGCTCCGCATGGACTCGTCGTCCTCCTGCCATGAATGCAACGAGTGTCAGCCGGTCGAGACCTGATGGAGATTTCGACACGCCTCCCTACCTGGCGCGCCAAATGTCAGATTTCAGGCTTCACAAAACCCTTAAGATTCAAACACAGGGGCATATGCGAAGATCTCCCACAACCTCGTCCAACCTAGCCCGCCACTCGATGAACACAACAATGAACTCGCGCGATGACGAGGAAGAGAACGAACACGATAGTTTACCCAGGTTCGGGCCGCTGCGAAGCGTAATACCTTATTCCTGCTTTTAGTGGATTGCCTCTCGAGGAGGTGAGGTGGATGAACAAGTACAGTGTTTCGGGGCCTCCCGAGGGCTCTCGATCGTGTTCAAGGCCTCTTGTGGTTTGGTGGTCGGAGAGTGGTGGAGTTAGTCGATCTGGTATGGGTTGGGATCCCCCTCTACGAAGCAGCCTACCCTCTATATATAGCGGAGGCCTGGATCCTCTTCCCTTATCACAATGGCGGGAAGGGATCCCACAACGGCCAATTTTGAAGGGGGACAGGGGTTGGTGCTCGCCCTGCCCAAAGGCGGTCTTCGCCTACAAAGTGGCTATCGACAGCGCAGGGACGGTCTCAGCGATGACATCTACCCTGCGGGACGGGCGGTGGTGGTCTTCTTGCACCGGAATGGAAACCTTTGGGGGGTGCTTTGGGAACCCGCGTACGTCCTTGCTCCCTTTGCACTGAAAGGTAAACTGCGCCGCCTGGCGCACTGGTGCTTGCCTATCCTTGCCTTGCGTCATCTTTGACTCCTGAGGCTGGGCCTTGCATAGAGATCTCCGCTACTCTAGAGGGGGCCTGGGGAGGCCCATCCTTCGCGGGTCTTGTCGCCGTTCCTCCTCGCGAGGCTAGGATCCTCACGAGGGCCTTTGTCTTGAGTGGGGCCACACCTTGTTGCGTTTGGTCGATGATGTGGGCCATGTCTTGGGCCGCAGGCAGGCAAGTCTGGGTATCCCCGTTCCCAGAATGCCGACATGGTGGGTGATAATTGTTGAAATATGAGGGTGGCCCTAGGGCCCATGTGGGTTTTATGGCAATTGGTGTGCCGGGAAATTTAGTACCACATTGCTAGTTGAAGAGGAGATGGACCTCCTTATAAGGGAGTCTCTACCACATGCTATTGGAGGTTGAGAAGAGAAGTGATTCATGTGCGCTCCTCCTCGGTCACCTGCCTTGCCACGCCTCGTCATGACGCGCTACAGGTTACGGGAATGAGCGGAGCTCACACCTATGCATATATGCCTCCACACGCACCCGCCCCACTATTCGTTCTTTTTGCTGCCGCTACCGTCGGTGATGTCGTCCCATCCCCCCACGTGCACGGTTTACAGGAGAACATGCCTATGAAACCCCGCCTCTCCATATCCTCTATGAGAGAGCAATGATTAGGTTTTTAGGGAGCGTCTCCAACGCGACTGCTATCCTCTGTTCGTCTGCTTCCACTACATCGTCTACATTTGCGTCGTCTTCATCATCACCATTTCCAACACCAACAAAGCCGACCGTCTCACCATCGAGAAACTTGAACCCAAGAAGAAGGCCGTCGAGGAGACGATTGCCGCGGCTTGTGCCTGGCCTAAATGAGGGTATAACTCGTTTATCACGCTCATGTCTATCTTTGTCTTAGCGGTGCTAGCTATGTTCGTAGATGTTTTAATATATGAGGGTACGTGCTTACTTGAATCGTAATCAATATGGGATTAATTCTGTCAATGCCATACTCATGATTTACCCATGAATTAAATTAATCAAAATATTGTTAATATACTCAACATGCATAAAATCCTGAGAGGCATTCGGGGGTGACAATTAAAAATTCAAAATAAAAATATGATATAATCTCTAATGCATGTAAATATTAGGTTTGAGAACGTAGAAATATTGCTCACACATCTCTCCGTCGGTTTAAGATTTTTTGGCGAGCTAGTCAGGTAAACAACTAAACATTATAGTATAAAAATTGGGATATTGACTTTGAAATCTATGGCCAATCGTTGTCTTTAATATAATTAATATAATTTTTGGCATATGATGACGACACATCTAAGGGCTACGAAAGTATAGATGTGAGGATGGACAATGGGTAAGCATTGAGATGTAGTGTCGGTTTTCATATGTCAATTCGGTGGAGATATCTAGAGCCATGGGCATGAAAAGTATTGAAGTATGTTACACATGTTTTACTAAAAAAAATAGGCTTTACCATATAGGCATTTTTTTTTTTTGAAACTACCAGCAACTGCTGGCTGTTATATTATGAGATAAGGAGCAGTATTTACATGGCCGTACTGACGGCCTGAGGAAGAAATTCAGAGAATAGAAAGAGAAGGAAAAGAAAAGAACTCAGCGTGCAGAGTTAATCTCTCACGGTGAATCCCAAAGGGATACTGCATGCGTTTATATAGGCATGCAATTTGATTGTAGTTAATTCTGTATGTGCCATCCAACTCCAAGTAGAACGGTTGTAGATGTTGCTCATACATGTTTCATGTCACATCGATGACGGGCTACATCCTCATTTTCATTCCATGTATGGAATGTGCCCATGAAGCTATTTAAAAAAAACTATGATGGTTCCTAAATTATAGTAGCACAACCTACTTATCTTAGTAGGAGAGCTCGATGTAATTATTATGCGAATGCGCATGTTGGGATAACAATTGAGCGAGGGTGTATACTACGCACCCATTCAGTTTCATTCATAGGTGGAGTATAGTTTGAAATTCACGTACAGTGAACCAAAGTATGGTGCGCTTAATGTGAACTTTGTCTACTTTGCTTATCAAACATTGTTCTTTGGCAGAGAGCATGTTGTGTGCTTCGTGAAAATGTCGAACTCATGGGCGTGTCTGGACATCAAGGTTCTCACATGGACAACGCTCAAGGTTAAGCTCTGGATCGTCCACATGCTTGCTCGTTGATTACCCTCCCCCCTCGCTGGTTGTAAACTTTTGTTTCCACGAAGGTTATCTAGCAAATCATGCTCCGATGTCCCTTCTTGTGTTGGGGGTGGGATGGAGTCGTTCTTTGTTTTCCTGCAATGTTGGCTACATATGTGTCAACCACCATGACGGAATAAAGATCATCGCGTCAATAACTCGGTCTCTTTGTGCAGAGATAAACTCGTTGATCATTGTCTCTTTACAGTTTATATGTCTAGATTGAACAAGCACATCCGAGAATGTGTTATGTGTCCACTGCCCCCCCCCCCCTCCCCCCGGACGAGCCGCTCAAGTTGCTGACACATCAAGGTGAAGGTCGTGCTATGGAGGCTAACTCGAGCAAGCAGGCATGATAGTTAGTACTCCCTCCTTTCCAAAATAACTATCTTAACTTTATACTAACTCTAGTTTAAAGTTGTATTAAGATACATTTATTTTGGGACGGAGGGAGTATATATAT
This sequence comes from Hordeum marinum, assembly GCA_022496015.1. NCBI lineage: Eukaryota > Viridiplantae > Streptophyta > Magnoliopsida > Poales > Poaceae > Hordeum > Hordeum marinum. The sequence goes on from CM039675.1 coordinate 108,274,863, forward strand.
GTGTTCTTGTGTTGTGTAGCTATGTAGTCGCATGTGTCTTATTTCTGCATGTAATGTGACCGAAACTTTCTCTCACTCTTAATAAAAAAAGTGCAAGTATAGTGTGTGTTCTTAAACTAAAAAATAACCAGTTTGCAAGAAAAACAACAATATCATGTTAAAGTAAATTTCAAAGTGACAAAAAAGAAATGTTTTTTTTTAGAGAGAGTGGTAGCAGCTTGACACGAAAAAGAGACATTTTAGTATGAAAGGTTGCTTTTCACTCACTTGTCAAAGAGCCTTTCCATGGATAAGCATTTCTTGTCTTTATTCATTCCTTTAGATTATGATGTAGCTTAACACTAAATCTTTGTGGGCCCCAATAAGATCAATTATAATGTAGCACAAATACAGATATCATCAAGCACGTCGTTGTCCTTCCTTTTCACATTTATAAAATTTTATGAACAAACCAACGTCGCGAGGGCTGAATTTGAGTCTAAACTAGATAGAGACGAGTCAAAAGGACATGTGGGAAGCAGACAATCTTTCAAACATTGGAGCTCACCAACTATAAATAATAAATAAAACGTGTACAACAATTTTTTTTTGTCATAGTGGTGTACGCCAGAGAGTACAAGGTGAGCGTCAGCGAGATATGGACCCACGTGTCAGGAAGATTAAATAAATTGTAAGTGCGTAGCTTCGCTTTCAAATACGCAGGGTTGTTTATATTATGAATTTTTATCGCAATTAATACTATGATCCGAAAAAAATAGGCCATCTTAACTTTTAACCTAAAGGTAATTAAGGGTTGGGTGCTAGATGATATGGTTTTGCTTTGTACTTGTCGTGGATTTTCCTTTTAGGCAGATTTAGTGCTAATCTTGCTAATACTTCTACTTTCTTGTCCTTGTCATGATGGCCAGACCAATATGATATACTCCCTCCGTTTCATAATGTAGTGCGTCCTCGGTTTTCGAATTTGAACTTTGATCATGGATTTAACCATCGAGACCGATTGCGGCGAGGGTAAAAATTATACCACCGATTTCGTATCGAAAATACGAATTCATGGGTATAGTTTTTGCTCCCGCCGCAATCGGTCTTGTTGGTCAAATTTATGGTTAAATTTAAATTTGGGAAAGTGTGGACGCACTACATTGCGGAACGGAGGGATTTAGGTGCGCCTCAAAAGGATTGAGCTAGATCGGATATGAGATGGAAAACCATTTGGAAATCGACGGTCCAAAAAAGACTATTTTTGAAAGCATTGTTGCGTGCTAATTTTGTTATTTTTGCCCTAATCTATAAGAACGTGATTTCATCACAAAAATTGCATGCAGGAGGAAACATAAGCCATATTTATTGTAAGAAGTAGACTTTGTTTATTTATTTTGGATTCTTTACTGTTCATAGAGGAGCATGTGAGCTTGGGATTAGAAGGTCACTTTTAAAAGTTTGATCATCTGTTCGCTTTTCATGCACACACTTGCACATCAGTGGGGGAGAAAATCTTTTCGACTGGGAGCGAATCTACGCGATTTGTTTTCTTACCGGTTAAATTGTATGTTAGTGGGGGGAGAATGTCAAAAGAAATCCCAGCAATTGATATGCCGCCACACACATCACCTTCATAGCTTTACAGTCTAAAAGCCATGGATGGCGAAACTTGGCCCTACATCATTTTCACGCTACATGAAGCCAGCCTCATTTGGATGTCATAACCATGGAATGTCACCCACAAATTGGGTGTTAACAACATTTTTAAGGTGAACAGTGGCCAATGATATGCGTATGAAAGTACATTAATTAACTAGTTGCACCAAGTAGAAAGGATGACATATGACTCCGCCAATAAAGTTTTCTTTTTTGTACCGGCCAACATTGAAAGGTAAATTTAGTTGATTATAAGTGGGTCATGTGGTTGGTGGAAACCAATTCAGCTAGTGTTTGCCGAGTGAAGCGAGAAATGATCCATCCCCTGAAAGGCGCTAGCGGGGCCCACAGGCACAGGCAGGGGCATGTTGTAGTAGTACTATCATGCATGTATGTGTATACCTATCAGGTGAAGTGAGGCACCTTTCGTTGCATTATTGGTGAGACCCCTGGTCCTTTTGGAGATAATGATGTTCAAAGGAAACTTGTGAATTTAGCGAAAAGGCCTTCTGTTGCATGTGAAACAAACCTTTAGGCAGATTAGCTTGTTATTAGCGACGATCTTCACTTTTTTATAACACCGTCGGCTCTAAAGGAGGCGTTTTGTAAAGGAAGAAAAATCGTAAAGCATCGGCACCTTTTCTAAAAAAATCTCTCACGAGTCACGAGTGCATACATACATACTTGTAGTAGTTCAAAATATACTACATGTTGCGAGGTCATCGGTCAACAGATTTGCAAAGCTTTCCACGGGTCACGCGGATGAAAAGAGCACCACCACCACAGAAGGAGGAGGAGGAGAGGAATCTTAGCTAGCTTGAGCGAGATGGCAAAGAGTAGAAATTTGTTCCGGTACGTGTTGAACGGTGGTGGATGCTTTGCTCCGTGCGTGCCTGCCCGGTGTCCACTACGACCATCTCTGGCCAGTTGGTGTACCCTCTCGGTTCGCGACCGGGCGGGCAGCCCGGCCACGAGGTATCCGCTTCGCCGCGCGCAGCGACTGACGACAGCATTCCATTCCAGGAGCCGAAAGGCTAAAAGACCACGCACACATAGTAGGAGTAGTACGTTGCGCAGGCAGCGACGGGTGTCGACACTTTTCCCTGAAGCTGACATGCACGCATGCATGACGGTCATCGCTTGCAGCCGTTTCCAACGTGTAGTCGCTGCTTCTTTCATCATTGTGCTATATTTTTCCGCGCATAAAGACACAATTTGTTTTTCCTTTCCGACTAGGAGTACTTACTTTTTCTTCTGCCATCGATCTACCTCCTTTAATTAATTAATTATTATTTAAAAAAATCAATGCAGTTATCAGGCTGACAGTTGACACTCTAATCTGACCTAATTTAGCTAAATGATGCATGCACCCACAACTGGACGTCCTTCGCTAACTAATTAAACCCACGAACGAGCTACGCAGTTAGCAACACCTTGGACGATCGATCTTTAGTTCAAGTACGTCAGCTGGAGTTGACTCCGTCTCCGCAGCACAATGCGAACATAACTGAAGAATATGTCACCCTGTCCATCAGGCTCCCGCGAATGGACAGAGAAATCCATCAATTTATTCCATCGTTTGGATGCTTAAAACATGGTTTATACTTCATGGGACGTTTGGTTGTCCGCATCCAATTCAATCGGACTCAATTGGGTCACCAAATGTGCGTTTGGTTGAAAACGCCGTGGGCTGGTTCGCATCCGTACGAAACTTAATGCACTCCTCAACCTGCTCATTAGAAACCGAGTCAGGCTGAGGATGGCGCAAGCTCGCACCGCGGAGGGGGGGGGGGGGGGGGGGGGGGAGGGTTGAAAGTGAGTGGGGATGGCGGGAGATGGAAATCGGCGTGGCGGCACGGCGCCAAATCTAGGCTCACCCCTCCAACCCATTTACTCGGTAACTACTACCTCTAAGATAACCTCTTCCTCTAGGCTCACCACCACCTGTGTCGGCGACTCAGATCTGTGCAAGCGACGAAGCCGGCGACAGATCCGACAGTAGTTGTTCCTTCTCTTCCATTTGGCCACCCAGACCCCCTTCGTCGTGTCCGATGCCGGTAAGCAACACCCCTTCTCCCCAATGTTAGCTTCCGTTGTTAGGCCATTAGGCAAGGTGTATGATCGATTTCCCCATTGCTCAACGCACCCTCGACGTGAACTAGGTTATGGACGTACGGCTGCGGCTGCTAGTTTAGGTAGTAGCGCTGATATCTGTGATTCAGCCCCGTGTAGTGCTTCCTCCCGTGCCCGCCCTCCATCGCCAACGCCGGCTGCCCCGCATGGCGCCGCCCAATGGGACCGGCTTCACACTCCGGTGCACCACACGAGATGACATTAGGAGTATTGCTAACTGCTGCCGTACCCGGACGTGAACTTGCCACACGGGTGGTTAGAGCAGGCTCACGCCGAGGAGGTACGCCATCGCCGCGAGATCCTTACCCCGGAGCAACGTCGAATTCCTGGCTACGCGCCGGATTCTCCAATTGGGAGATCTGGTTTGTGTTTGAGCACGAGGAGGTACGCCGTCGTGGCGTCCAACACAACCGCGACATCCCCCCGCCACCACTAAAGGTCAAGCCGGAGGAGGAGGAGCGCGCCTATCAGGCTGCGTTGGAGGCGGTCATGAATCGGTCCATCGAGGAGACTCGACGCAAGTAGTAGTAGGAGGAGGCGTAATATGTGAGGCTGGCAGAGGCCATTGTCCTGTCTGTGGCCAGGGACTGTGTCGTTCCCTCGCCCGCGTTCCCCGCGCACAAGGTCGACATGCCGTCACTGGAGCCAGCCTCCCAGTACCACTGGATTGGCCAACTCTACAAATGGGTGAGCGCGCCGCCAGTGTGGCTCGACGTGATGCCACAACAAGAGACGATGTACCTCAACCATTGGAGGGCGCGATGATGACGTACAAGTATAGGGGATCTGATGTGATGGTGACTCGATTTTTAGATGAGAGTGGGCATAGCTATCGATTTGGTGGATTTTGACCTTGACGATCCGGCTATACCGTACCCTACGATACGCCTCGACAATCGCTAAATCAATCTCCGATGGTTATTGACCTTGTCGTAGGCACGATCAACCTGAACAACAAGGTTTGAGTTCCTGCAAGCAATCGAAGAACCAACAAGAACAATGGTGACTGCAATCTGAAATTGCGAATAATAAATTAAGCACACGAACTAGATGAAAAGTTGGGGTTCCACTGTGGATCTGACAAGACGGTAGTCCTACACGTCTACTAGATACGATTTGTTGCAATAGCTAGATAGTAAAATAAAAACCCGAATCTAAACCCTAAACTAAGATAAATATTTATTAAAGACGACATGCGGACAAATCCATCATTGTATTTCATTCGGACTACTGTTGTATGTCGGTTGGGATTTTGCAGGTGGACTCCAAATCCATGTGAGCACCTGGCGCAGCCAAAACATCCAAGACCCACGGTCGTGGCAAATGTGGGTTCCTTAATCGAAGTCCTTGGTGTTGGCGCATTTCATGTGTGTGCACGTGACATGCTTCATAGATGGATAGATGGTTCAGTTGGTGCATGCGTGCAAGGCGTGTTGCAAGCACATAAACGAACATATTTGTGTCTGCTCTTCATCTATCTTCACACGAGGCTTGTAAAAATATTCTATTATTCTGCAAATAACAAAAGAAAGTGTTGTGTTTCTATCCCGAGAAACAAAGTAATAATTTACATAATTTTTAATAGAAATCACCTGGTAATTATCTTTGTGCGTAACAATTGTGGTTATATCTGTAGGGGTCATGTCCATATTAGGATCAATCCTAGTCCTTTCGATAAGTAAGAGTGTCAAACCCAACGAGGAGTAGAAGGAAATGACAATCGGTTTTCAGCAAGGTATTCTCTGCAAGTGTTGTAAGTAAGAGTGATAGATAGTTTTGTAGCAAGATAACTGTAACAAGTAACAAGTAACAATAGTAGCAAGTGTGCACCAAGGTAGCCCAATACTTTTTATAGCAAAGGACATGCCTAAAAGTTCTCTTATGTAAAGCAAAGCGCTCTCGAGGACACATGAGAATTTCTGTCTAGTCGCGTTCATCATGTTTAGTTGATTTGCGTTCGTTACTTTGATAATTTGATACGTGGGTGGACCGGTGCTAAGGTCATGTACTTACTTGAACAAGCAAAAAACTTATGATTACCCCCTCTCACAAGCATCTACAACTACAAAAAAAGAATTAAGATAAACCTAACCATAGCATGAAACATACAGTTCCACATCAGTCCCTTACAGAATAACTTATAAACTAGGGTTTAAGCTTCTGTCACTCTCTTAACCCATCATCTACTTATTACTCCAAAGTGTCTTCCCTTAGGACCAAGTATGGTGAAGTGTCATGTAGTTGATGTTCACATGACACCATTAAAGGAAGCAACAACATACATATCATCAAAATATCAAACGAATACCAACTTCACATGATTTACTTATAGCAAGACATCTCCCATGTCCTTGAGAACAAAAGTAACTACTCACAAATCATCACCATGTTCAAGATCATAGGTGTAATGAATATTATAATGGATCTGAACATATTATCTTCCACAAAATAAACCAACAAGCATCAACTACAAGATGTAAATAACACTACTAGTAATGCCCAGGTACCGATATGAGGTTTGGAGACAAAGATTGGGTACAAGAGATGAACTAGGGTTTGAGATGAGATAGTGCTGGTGAAGATGTTGATGAAGATTGGTCCTCCCATGATGGAGGCAAGGTTGGTGATGATGATGGCTTCGATTTCCCTCTCCCGGAGGAAAGTTTCCCAGGTAGAATCGCTTCGTCGGAGATCAAAAGTGCTCCTGTCCAGGTTCCACCATGTGGCAGAGGCGCTTCATCCCGGAAACCTCTCCTTGATTTTTTCTAGGTAAAAAACCTTCATATAGCAGAAGAGGGGGCGGAGACCACTTGTGGGGCCCACAAGGCACCTAGGCACGCCCACCTGCCTTGTGAGAGACATGTGCCCCCCTCTGGTATTTCTTGGCTCTAGTTTTTTTATATATTCCAAAAATATTCTCCATAAAATTGCAGCTCATTGGGAGTTTAGCAGAATAGGTATCTCTGATGTAGCTTTTTCAAGTCCCGAATTCCAGCTGCCGGTATTGTTCCCCTCCCTATATTCCTTGTAAATTCAAAGAGGAGAAGCATTAAAATTGTATCGTAAAGTGGAATAATGACCATAATAATAATAATAATAATAATAGGAAATCATGATGCAAAATAAACGTATCAACTCCCCCAAGCTTAGACCTCGCTTGTCCTCAAGCGGAAGCCGAACTCGATAATCATGACCACATGCTTGGAGAGAGAGGTGTAGATAAAAGTAAAAATAATGATATGAAAGAATCATGATCATTATCATAACAACCACTTAATATTATAAAACTTTTCATGAACAAGTAACAATCTATCCACATGCTCAACTATGAATCATAAACCTTATTCAAAACTAGCAAACCATGTTCATAGTCATTGAAACAATTATAATTCATCGTATTTCAGAAGGAGTCTATGTCAGAGCTTTGTTTAGCAAGTTCACATACTCAACTATCATTTAGTCTTATATGATTGCTCACACTCACAAGATATTTATGAAGTAAAAAAGTTTCAATCAGACACAAAGGAAGATAGGGGCTTATAATTTGTCACCACCCAACAATTTATCTCATGCATAATGTCAACAATAATGACTCATGATCACCGGTATCCAACTGGATATATGTGCCTGGATCTTTTCCCACCACATAACGCTTGCCAACTAAAGAGTTAATAGATTGGAATAATAATTAACACTATTGACTCTTGCATAAATGTAAATATAGAAACGTAAAAGATAGGCCCTTCACAAAGGGAAGCAGAGGTTGTCATGTGCTTATTATTACTTGGATGTGCAAGCTCTTAATGGAAAGGAACGTCACTTTATATTGCCCCTTATGATAGAACCCTTTATTATGAAGTCTTTCACTTTATTTCTTTGCCACCACAAGATCGTACAAAGCTTGTTTCCCCTTCCAATAAGAGATAATACATATTTAGGAGCATTTTTATTGCTTTTGCACGGATGACAACTTACTTGAAGGATCTTATTCAATCCATAGGCAGATATGATGGACTCTCATGATAAGAAACTGGGTTTAAGGGTTTACGGATGCACAATTAATATCTCTACTTATTGCAAAGATTTTTGCTAGAAAAATATATGGGAAAGCACTGCATGTTAGAGGAACCATGACAATATAACTTCTATGTGAATATAAGCAAACATAACTCATTACATTGTCCTCCGTGTCCAATGTCAACTACTTGATCATGCCTTGAAAATTTAATGGGGTCTCACAATCATAAAAGATGTCCAAGATAGTATATTTATATTTGAGACCTCTCTTTCAATATTACTCTTTCATGAATTGGATTACTGACTAATGCTATGTTTGCTAACCTCCAACAAAGCTTATCAATTATACTCTTTTATGTGAAGTCATTGCTCCCCATGGGCTTAACATATGATTATTTTTCATTCTTTTCATTGCTATGGTTCATGCAAGAAAGCAAAGCAAACATACTCAAACTAATATTTATTATATAACTCAAGCACACGATTACATAGATAGATAGACAGATAAATAGATAGATAGATCACAAAGCAAGCACTAGAAACTAAATCACACAAAAATTATTCTTCTAAATCACGAAATAGCTAAGGATCGAACTAAGATAGATGATGATAACAAAAGTGATGGTGATAGGATACCAGGGAACCTGCCCCAAGCTTGGAACAAGCTAAGGGTGGTGCCGATACCCATATAGTCAAGTTTACTTCTTGGGCGATGGTGGTGATGAAGTGGTAGGCTTGTCCTTCAAAATAAAATATTCTATATTATCGGTTATCTTCCAAAGAGCTCGATTATGTTCCTCCAATAAAATAACTTCATGGGTAAGCAATGTGTTCTATACACAGATCGATTCTGTTGCATTCAATGCATTAATTTCAGGTAAAGAAAGACCATCATGAAAAGGTAATATCAAATGTCCCTTATTTGAATCCTCAATGAGGGGGTTGGAACATTCTCCGTCAATTTCCTTAGCTTCTCCCCCGTATCTTTGTGCAGTCTTCTTTGAGATCATTGATACGTATCCAACGTATCTATATTTTTGTATTGTCCCATGCTGACATATTATCATTCTAGGATACTTTTGGCTATTTATTTACCAATTTATAATATTTTTGAGCACTAACCTATTGACACAGTGCCCAGTGCCAATTCATGTTTTCTGCATGTTTTTGCCTTTTCAGAGTTACCATGCCAAACGGAGTCCAATTGCCATGAAACTTTTTGGTGATTTTTCTGGACCAATATAAGACCTAGAAGCTTCGGAGGAGGGCCAAGAGGTGCACCATGGGCCCACCACACATCCAGCCGCCACTCTAGGGGGGTCGCGGCCAGATATGTGGTGGCCCCTAGAGCTTCTCCCGACGTCATTCTCTGGCCTATAAATTCACATATACCCTAGAAACACAAGAAGCGCTCCTGAAACACTTTTTCCTCCACCACAGGTCTCTGTTTTGACGGGAGGCCATCTACACCTCCGTTCTGGCACCCTGCCGGAGGAGAGATCAATCACGGGGGGCATCTTTATCAACCTTGCTGCCCTCAGCATGATGTGTGAGTAGTTCACCACTGACCTATGGGTCCCTAGGTAATACCTAGATGGCAATCTCTCTCTCTCTCTCTCTACAATGTTCATCACATCTTTGCCTTGATCTATCCGATGTAATCCCTTTGTATGGGGTGTTTGTTGGGATCCAATGAATTGTGAGTTTATGTTTAGATTATTCATGAAAAGTATTTGAGTCTAACATGATTATTATGATTCTTATTTGCATGATAATCATAGCCTCGTAATGCTCTCCGATCTATTGAGATAGTTTGGCTAACTAGATTGGTATTTCTTCAGTGGGAGTGGTGCGTTGTAGTAGGTTCAACCCGATGAGTTTCTATATCCCAGTGACAGAAGGGGATAAGTTGCATCTTTGTGTTGTTGGTACTAAGGATAAAACGGTAGGGTTTATTCATATTAGTTGAGTTTACTTTGTCTACATCATGTCATCGTTCTCCAAGCATTACTCCGTTTGTCATGAACTTAATACGTAGAGAGGCCAGCATAGAAGTGCTCTTGAAGTGGAGTAATAGTAGTAGGTACAGGCAGGATTCGGCCTAATTGCTTATGGACGTGATGCCTATATACACATGATCATTGCCGTCAACATCGCATAATTATTTGCTTTTCTATCAATTGCCCAACAGTAATTTGTTTACCCACCGTATGCTTTGCTTATGAGAGATGCTACTAGAGAATCTACGGCCCCGGATCTACTCACTTATAAAGTCACAAACGCTATCATTAGCTTGCTGCTATTTATTGCCTTTTATTTTATTCTGCAATTTACTATTATCTACAATTATCTACATAACTCAATTGCTTTTAAATAATGAGATCAAGGGGATTGACAACCCTCTTGCCGGTGTTGGGTGCAAGTTATTTGTTATTTTGTGTGTAGCCATTGAACACGGTTGAGGATTGATATTCCTATTGGTTCGATAAACCTTGGTTTCATAACCAAGGGAAATACTTACCCACTTTGTGTTGCGATTACCTGTTCCTCTTCACGAAAAACCCAACGTAGATCACGAGTGTGAGGAAGGATTTCTGGCGCCGTTGCTGGGGAATACCATCTCCAACTATCAAGTAAATTCACACAAAATTTCATTCACTTGTTCTTCTTTTTTATTTTCTGTTATATTTAGTTCGTCTCATAAAAATAAAAAATACAAAATATTTACCTTTGCTAGTTACTAGTTTGCTCCTAGGTTGCTCTACTTGCTAGTTTGCTTGAGTTTCTATCATGTTTGATTTTGAGATTAGTGGTGTTTCCGCCACTAGTCGGAAGTCCTTGAGATTAAAATTTCACCTTGTGCCAATAATACTAAAAGAAATTTTGATGAAGTTTCTAAGGAAAAACTTGATAATCTTACAGATGACGACCATTCTAAAAGTGAACGTATTACGAAAACTAAGAAACTCGGCATAGGTAGTGGGAATATTATTGGAAAAAGTGTTATTCAAGATTTTTTCACTTGTGTGGGATCATTGCCATTGATAGGAGGTACCATTGTTACTAGAGCTACAAGTTATGTGGATGCTATATCTTTGCTCATAACAGAATTGGAAAGACAATTTGTTCACATGCATCCTTTCATACAATGGTTATTCCTAGAATTCTATAATATCGAGGAAGCTTCTACTAAATGTCTAGCTACTATTTTTCTTGTTCAAGAATTTGATATTATCGTGCAAGAATCTAGAAATATATTTGCTCACTATAGGATTAATTGTGAGTGTCCACCAATAGAAGGACTCCTTTATGAGTTAGAAGTTATGAGGAAACTGAAGTCTACGGATTATGTTGCTTATGATGAAAATCTTAGAAAGAAGGTTCTACCCAATGTACTAGTTGATAAATTTTCTGAACACAATGATAAATTTTCTATACCAAAACTTGGAATGGGTTATGAACTTGAGAGATCAATAAGGAAATATCTCTATCGAAACTTATACAATAAGGAGATAGTCCCGAAATAGACCTCTCGGACCCTTGTGTTGTGAAGTTTAGTCCCTTCAATTAATTTTGTTTACCTATTAGTAAACTTGATGATGAAATAACTTAATATGATTTTAGCATGATGGATCATCTTCATGATTACTACAACACTTCAAACTATGCATTATGCCTAGCTAGGGGCATAAAACATTAGTGCTTGTCGGGAGGCAACCCAATATGTATCTTTATTTTTGTTTTTTACTTTATGTTTTTGTGTGATTATATTTTCCTCTGTAATTATTATGTTTTTATCTTTTGATTAGTGTTTGTTCCAAGTAAAGCCTTTGGGATGACTCATAAGATGAGTAGAAATGATGCTGAATCTGAAACAAAAACTTTAACTCCAGTGCATGAATTTTATTTTATTTTACTGGAGAGTGATAATGATATGAAATTTTAAAAAATTATTTCTATTCAAATTATTTATGTTGTCCTAATTTTTAAGAATTTTCAGAGTTACATATGTATGGGATCTTTACTGATTGCTACAGACTGTTCCGTTTTAAACAGATTCTGTTTTGCTTGCATAGTTTGCTTGTTTTGATTATGCCATGGATTATATCAGGGGGTGTAAGTCATGGAGAAGTTAGAATACAGTACCTATTATTCAAAAATGAATTTCAATCAATTTATTACAGTACCTCAAGTATGCAATATGTTTCTTATACTAATAGATCTCACGAAGTTTTGTTGAGTTTTGTGTGATTGAAGTTTTCAAGTTCTTGGTGTGACCACGATGGAATATGGGATAAGGAGTATAAAGAGGCCAATCTTGGGGATACCCAAGGCACCCAAATTATAATTCTAAGGAGACTCAAGCGTATAAGCTTGGAGATGCCCTGTAAGGCATCCCCTCTTTCGTCTCAATCCATCGGTATGTCACTTGGAGTTATATTTTTATTCGTCACATGATATGTGTTTTGCTTGGAGCGTCGTTTGCTTTTGTTTGATTTTGATTTCAGTTTGTCACAATCATCATTTGCTGGACACACCTATTTGAGGGAGACACACCTTCATAATAATTTGCTAGAATACTCTATGTGCTTCACTTATATCTTTTGAGCTAGGCAGTTGCTCTAGTACCTCACTTATATATTTTTGAGCACGGTGGCGTGTAGATGTTGTAGAAATAATATGCTCTTGTTCTTCACTTATATTTGTTTGAGAGCTGAATAAATAGTGATGGTAATTTTCATGGGTCATAAGACTAGTCCAATAATATTAAGTATTCAGTGAATGATAATCAAAACTATCGTGTATCACATGTAGATAGGTTGTGGGTTCATGACATTGATGTGGTAATATGAAAAAGGTGTGAGTCCAAAATTGTTGATTTGTAGAAGTGTCGAGATTAAGAGGTGTTAACTTGTTATTCATCTAAAAACTAAAAAAATACATGGTGATTATGTGTGAGCATTTATATTCCTTGTTGAAATCCAAGTGTTGTTTTGAGTCACGGACACGCGATGGTTAACTCCTACCAACATCCTCCCTCGGGGCATGAGAGGAGTACCTTGATTTGTGATAAAACTAATAAAACTTTCCAATAAGTATGTGAGTTCTTTATGACTAATGTGACACCATGGAAATATGCATCTTCACCTTCTCATATTTGCTAGCCTCTTCGGTACTGTGCATAGCCCATTCTCACCTCGAGGATGGGTGCAAATATTCGCCGCTGCATCCAAACCCCGTGACATGATACGCTCTGTTGTACATAAGCCTCATTATATCCTCCTCAAAACAGCCACCATACCTACCTATTATGGCATTTCCATAGCCATTCTGAGATATATTGCCATGCAAATTCCATCGTCACTTGACATGACTAGTTCGTTCATCATTATAATGCTTTGCATGATCATGTAGAGCTGACATAGTATTTGTGGCAAAGCCATCGTTCTTTATATTTTTGATACATGTCGTGCTAGATCATTGCACATCATGGTACATTGCCAGAGGCATTCATACATAGTCATATCTTCCTATCAGTTCTTCATGTTGAGTTGAAAGTAAATAAAAGTGTGATGATCATCATTATTAGAGCATTGTCCAAGTGAGGAAAGGATGATGGAGACTATGATTCCCCCACAAGTCAGGAAGAGACTCCGGACGAAAAATGAAATAAAATTGGGGGAGGCCAAATGAGCCCACCATATAAAAAATGGGGGAGGCAAAAAAAACAGACTATAAAAAATGAAATGAGAGAAAAGAGAGAAGGGACTTTGCTACTATCCTTTACCACACTTGTGCCTCTAAGTGGCACCATGTTTTTCATATAGAGAGTCCCCTATGTTGGCACTTCCATGTGCTAGCGGGAATTAACTTTTCATTTAATAAATTTGGCTTGTATATCCCTATTGTAAGAGCACATTTCTCCATGTGTGGTTTTGGGTAATTGATGACAATCCCTATGGACTAATAGTTGCCTTAAGTTATATTCGAAGGATTTGTCCATAGACACTTCTTGAAGTCCATCTGTTGGTTTCAAGGAGTTTATATGGTGACCAAGGTGGTATTCAAGGTTTTATCCAAAGATTGGTCATGGAGAAGATAAGATACAAGGTTGATCAAGACTAAGTCAAAGAGTGAATCAAGTTGATCAACACACAAAGCGTACAAAATGTACCAAGAGGTATCAAGTGATCCCATGGTATGGTAAGCATTGTCCATTACCCTTTTTGTACTAACCCATGTTCCCTGTGAGTGTTCTTTGTGGGGTTAGGTATGATTCCATGGGCTACCATCAATAAGAAGATCCCATATAATCCATGGAGGATGACATCAAGTGTTGATCGTCATCAAGGTTGCGATGTGCAAGCTCAAGTGAAGCATCACAGAGAGATCATGCTTGAGGCTTGCCATTCATTGTGGTGACAATGGACTTGTGATGATGTGCCGAAGAGTGGCACATCCATAGTGGAGCATGGGGGAGAAATCAACTAGTATTCATCAAGCCGACGCAATCAAGAAAGGTGGCCCATGTTGAGGAAGTCAAGATCGCCATCATGTAGATCAAGTGGACTATGCACAAGGCAAAGGTTTGACCTTGATAGGGTTTTATATTTTACTGGTCTCATGGTGGTATTTGGGAGATCAGGTTATAGGATCGATTGCCGTACTATCAAGGGGGGGGGGCTCTTAAGTGAGTAGCTTGATCGTATCGTTCGTTGAGAGCTCAAACCATTGCATTCTTGGCATCATCATCTTTCTTGGTTCTTCGTTGGCTTTTCTCTCACTACTGGAGTCAGAAGATTTGCCATTTGCCACATCTTTGCCGTCTACTAGCGGACGACAAAGAGTGGCTTTGCCATCAGCTAGCAGAAAAAAAGGCAAAGAGCTAGCAGACGGCAAAGGGTGGCTTTGCCATCAGCCACTTCTTTGCCGTCTGCTAGCGGATGACAAAGGAGGTTTGCCGTCAGCTAGCAGATGTCAAAGAGGGAGGGGGCCCCACTGACGAGCCGCTTACAACTTAACCTAATGGCCCCCCTCTTTGCCGTCCGCTAGCGGACGACAAACCTCCTTTGCCGTCTGCTAGCGGATGACAAAGAGGGGGGGGGGGGGGGTTAACTAACGGCAGCGCCCCACCCCAGCCCGCCTCTCTCTCTCTCTCTCTCTCTCTCTCTGTTTCTCTCCCTCTCCTCCCCGCCGCCCACCGCACGCGCGCTGCCGTCCCGTCGCCCCACCACCCCGCCGCCCCATCGGCCCACCCCCCGACGGCATCGTCGCCCCGTCGCCCCCGCCGCCGCGCGCCCAGGCCCCCCCTACGCCCCACCGCCCCGGAACCGTCTGCTGCGTCGCCACCACCGCCCGTCGCCCGCCAGCGTCGCCCGCCGCCCCACCTGCCCGGCCGGTGCCCTACGCCCCCTCCGGCCCTGCCACAAGCCGCTCCCAGGCGCCCGAGGGCCCCTGTCCCCGCCACCGCCGCCCTCCCCGGTGCTCCCCGTCCCTCCCCGGTGCTCCCCGTCCATCCCTGGTGTTCCCTGGCCCTCCCTGGTGCTCCCCGGCCCTCCCCAACGCTCCCTGCCCCTCCCCGGCGCTCCCCCAACCCTCCCCGATGCCCCCTGCCCTGCCCCCCTTTGGTAAGCTCTTCCCCCTCCTCTTTTTTTGTTTTTTTGATTTTAGTTTAGTTTTAGATTATATTATTAGGTAGGTTAGTGTTAATTAGGTTAATGTTAATTAGATTAGTGTTAGTTTAGGTTAGTGTTAGTTAGGTTAGTCTTAGTTTAGGTTTATTAGGTTAGTGTTAATTAGATTAGTGTTAGTTTAGGTTTATTAGGTTAGTGCAAAAAGGAGAAGAAGAAGAAGAAGAAGAAGAGGAGGAGAAGAGGAGAAGAAGAACAAGAAGGAGAAGGAGAAGGAGAAGAAGAAGAAGAAGAAGAAGAAGAAGAAGAAGAAGAAGAAGAAGAGAAGAGCCCCTGATCCCTGACGCCACTAACCCGCAACCTCCGACGCCACCAACCCCCGACGCCACCGACCCCCGATGCCCCGGACCCTCGACCACCGACGCCATCGCCATCGACCACCGACACCCCCGACCCCCAACCACCGACACCATCGACCCCCGACCGCCAACGCCACCGACCCTCGATACCACCGACACCTCGACCCCCGACCCGACACCCCGACACCCCGACATGGCACCCCAGACCCCGACACAGCACCCCTACCCCGACATGACACCCCCAACACCCTGACCCCGACACCCCGATCCTGAAAAAGGTGCTCTTCGGCCTTCCAGAGGCCGACGGGTCATATATTTGTGAATTATGAGTTAGGTCATATATATTTCAATTTTGTTATACAGAACATCATATTTATGTTGATCAGGTGGATTTAAATATGCAGTTGTTTCGTTGCTATGAGGGTCTGGTGTTCGACGACCTCCCCGTGCGTTCGACGAGCTCCGCCCCTGCGTTCGTGGGTGAGCACAAATGACATATCCTCCTGCCCCCTTCATTTCCTCTGTTCCGGTCTTCGTGCCGATGAAACTTGCTAGCTATAGGTGTCTTCAATCATCAATATGCGTGACCACTATGCATCTCCCATTCGGAAGGGTTACATCAATAAATATGCATTCATTAGCATATTTATAACCGTGATTCTTTTGAATTGTCCATCGTTATCCATGGACAGCCCGAGTATGTATAGATTGGATTCGTTTTCCCATATGCTCTGCTCCGGATCCGATGCAGAATTTGGTCAGTGCCTCCTTGTTGTTCTCCGGGTACACATCCTCTCTACTTATTACCGAGACGTGTATCAGGAGAACAACGGGGAGGTGCTGCTGAAATTGTGCGTCGGATCTGGAGCAGAGCATGGGAAAACGAACCCAATCTACACATACTCGGATGGGATTAGGACCTATCTTTACCTACTAGCGTCTAGGTTGCATCGACGTAATAAAACTGACAAACTCTATTAACTGATGAATATGGTTTGCTGAATTATGTATATATTTTTTGTGTGTCCAGTAGCTAGGCAAGATGAGTGATCATGGGTGGATGTACACCAGTCACACTAGTCAGAAAGACATGACCCGTGAATGGATAACAAAAACCAAGGAGTTTGTGAGAGTCGCATTTGCAAATGGACAGAAAACAACCTGGTGCCCTTGTGTCGATTGCGATAACTGTAAGAAGAAGTTAGAGTTTGAAATGATCAAACACCTACAGAAGTGGGGTTTCACGCCTAATTATACGGTCTGGACATTTCATGGTGAGTCTGCCTAACATGCCAGAGCTGAGGTGGTTCGTCGTCGCACCGACGAGCATGATACCGGGATCGAAGACATGGTGTAAGCTTTGATGATGCTTGGGATTCGGAAGATGAGATGGAGGAATCTGCAAAGGCCTTTTATGAAATGTTGGAGTCTTCAAAACGTGCTCTCCACGAGCACACTGAGCTTTGTCATCTGGATGCCATCGCGCAAGTAATGGCTATGAAGGCTCAGTTCAACCTGGGCAGAGAATGCTACGACGCGATGATGCCATATATTGCCACCAAACCTGTACCAGTCGGACAAAATCCTACGTGCGCTTAAGATGCCCTATGAGAAGATAGATGCCTGTGAGAATGGATGTGCCTTATTTAGGCTTGAGTATGCGGGCTTGAACTATTGCCCCATTTGCAATGCTTACAGGTATGTTCTGGTAGACAACGGTATGGGTGAGAAGAGTCAGACCAAAATCCCCATTAATGATCTTCGGTATCTGCCAATCATACCAAGACTTCAACGTCTTTTCATGGTCAAAGAGACGGCTAGACAGATGACGTGGCATAAATTGGGCAAAAGAACAGAACTAGATGCAGATGGGAATCCGATGTTGGGACACACTTCAGACGCTTTTGCGTGGAAGCACTTCGATGCATTACGTAAGGATAAAGCGGCATATCCAAGGCATCCTCGAGTTGCCATCAGCACGGATGGGTTCAATTTGTATGGTATGACGGCAGCACAATACAGTTGTTGGCCTGTATTTGTCATTCCACTCAGTCTCCCCCCGGATAGATTATGAAAAGAAAGAACATTTTCCTGACGTTGATAATTCCAGGGCCCAAATATCCGGGGAAGAATATGAATGTGTACATGCAACCGCTTAAGGATGAATTGCAAGAAGCCTGGGATAATGGGATCAAGACATATGATGCCGCTACAAAAAAGAACTTCAAAATGCATGTGTGGTACACGTACTCAATGCATGACTTGCTGGCGTATGCTCTATTCATTGGCTGGTGTGTGCATGGAAGGTTTCCGTGCCCCACATGCAAGGCATCTCTTCAGTTTCATTGGCTGGAGGCGGGTCGCAAGTTTTCTTGCTTCGACATGCATAGACAGTTCCTGGATCCTGACCATAAGTTCAGAAAAGACAAGAAGAATTTCATCAAAGGTAGAGTTGTCAAAAACACTGCACCACCTGTGTTGACAGGCCAACATATCCTGGATCAGATAAACACTCTCGAGACGGATCCAGATCGTCCAGGGTATTTCAAAGGGTATAATACAGAACACGCTGGACTCACAAGATATGTTTGTGGGACCTGCCTTAATTTAAGGACCTCCTTTGCCCACACAACATCAACATGATGCACACTGAAAAGAATATCGCGGAGGCCCTTTTTGGTACATTGTTTGGCATAGAGGGGAAGTCGAAGGATAATCCTAAGGCTAGAGTCGACCAGGAGGCTCTATGTGATAGACCATTACAAGACATTCGACAACCGAAAGGAAAGAAGAACTGGAGGAAGCCAAAGGCATGGTTCAATCTTGGAAGGCCAGCTATGAGGGAAATGATCTTGTGGGTAAAAATGCAGTTGATGTTCCCTGATGGGTATGCAACGAATCTAAAGAGGGGAGCGAGTCTTGACAAATTGAAAATATTTGGTCTCAAGAGTCATGATTGGCACATATGGCTTGAGCGGGTAATGCCGGAAATGTTGCGTGGCTTTATCCCTGAGGATGAATGGCTAGTACTTGCAGAGCTGAGCTATTTCTTCCATGCTCTTTGTGCGAAAGAACTATCGCCTCACGTGCTAGACGAACTGGAAGAGTTGGCACCGGAGTTGATCTGCAAGTTAGAAAAGATCTTTCCGCCAGGCTTGTTTAATCTAATGGAGCATTTGATTTTGCATCTCCCGACCGAGGCAAGATTGGGGGGGGGGGGCGTGCAAAATCGTTGGTGCTTCGCAACTGAGAGGATGTAGAAGACGCTTCGAGCAAAATGTAAAAATAAACGTAGAGTTGAAGCATCGATGGCCGAGGCATTCATTACTAAGGAGGCGGCGAACTTCGTGACAGCACGCTACAAAGCCAAGAATCGTCATTTGCATAATCCGAAGCCTCGGTACAATGATGGCGACCGTGAAAAAGGCCGATCCAACCTCAGCCTATTCTAAGGAAAGCTCACACCAGCCGGTGCTTCGAAATCAATAGCGTTGGATGTCGAAGAATGGTGGACCATTTCATTGTATATCTTCAACAACCTAACAGAAATGTGGCCGTACATCGAGTAAGTTCTCGATACATTGTTTCGCAACTTCTAATTCCTTTGAAATGCTCTTATTCCTGGATATGTGATACAGTCAATACGTCGCTAAATTCTCGGATGGAGCGGTGATCCAAAAGGATTCCATCGAAGAGTATGAGCTTCTGGCAAAGCATGCAGGCGGCTATCCCGGTTTCATCTCTTGGTTCAAGCAAACGGTAATTTCCATTAATTAGACGATTTTATTTCTTCGCCTAGTTTGCGGCTAATGCAACAATCCTTTTGTATTAAACTTGTAGGCTAATGCAGAGTCTATGGACTCCGAATTGAGAGAAGTCGCTAATGGTTTTGACTATAAGGTCCATTCATTTGACAAATACGACATCAACGGGTATCACTTTCATACTTTTGGCAAAGAGCTATCTATGGCCGACTGAAAGTCTACAAATTGTTGTGTCTCCGCTGTCGGCGAAGGAGGGGTCGAGTGTTATGGAAGAGTTGAAGCAATTTATGAACTTACATTCTTTGGTGAAAACCCACCAAACGTCATAGTCTTCAAATGTTATTGGTTCTAGCCGAAGGATACTAGAAGGAATCATGAACATATAGGGCTAGTCGAAATCAAACAAAGCACCCATTTAGATGTTCCCGATGTTTATATTACGGCTCAACAGGTGACCCAAGTTATCTATCTACCGTGGGCCTGCCAAACAGATCCAAATTTGAAAGGTTGGGATGTCGTTTATGATGTGCCGCCACATTTTAGACCACCTCCCCTCAATGAAGATGATTATGAACCTCACATTAACCCAGACACATATGAAGGAGAATTCTTCCAAGAAACACGTGTTTCGAAAAAATGTTTCAAGAACCACTCTACTTCACCCCAAAACATTGAGGTCGACAGCGATAGTGAACCCGACTTCACCCCTGAGCCGGAACAAGAAGAGACGGAAGAAGAAGAGGTTATTGCTATGGATGACCTGACAATGCTTGACCGATTACATAGAGGCCTTCCACATGTTGATGCATTTATTGATGATGATGATGAGCACGTCATTACTGATAGTGATGAGGATTATGCATTTATTGATCCCGGATCATATATAGATGATGAAGATTAATATTAGTAATGTGAGGTATTCAATTATTATTATGTCCATATATATTATTAATTAGTTCATGTTATTAGGTATTCAAATTTTTATGTTGAACTAATTTCGTTCACTCTTTGTCATTGCAGGTGTTGACAGATGGTGGGCTCGGGTCGAGAGCGCTATGAGCCTCCTTCCTCTACGCATGCTGGGAGGGGTGCTATTATTCCACCCCAGCAACTCTGGAGAGCGCTGGTACACTGCATGCAGACACCGGCGGCACTTCTTCTTCGACCGAGAGAGGTCGGGGGAAGAAAAAGAGGTGCTAGAGGTAGGAAGGCTGCTGCGCCTTCCTCGCCGCCACCCCGAGCTGATTCTCCCGACCATAGGAGTGCTCCGTCTCAAGTGGACCCGTCTGACTTGGACCCGTCTCGGACTCCGATACATGAGCCTCGGGTCGACGAGCCTCGTCCCAGGAGACTCCGGTCCCAGAGTCTTCATCCCAGGAGACTCGGGTCCCAGAGTCTTCGTCCCACGTGACTCTGGAGGCTAGTGGCCATGCTGATGGTGGCGAGGACAACTTGTCTGTGGACACCTATAGAGAGGGCGAGCTGGTTGAGGAGGGCAAGAAGGTCTACCAGCGTGGTTGTACAAAGCTCCCGCCCGTGCCGACGACCCGCGAGCAAGGTGGTTGATTGCGCCTAATGCGGAGAAGTAAGTGCATTTACTCTTTTTTAACCTTTTGCCTTCATGTTTCTTCAAATTAATATCTAATGTGTTGGCCTTGTCATACTGCAGGGGTTGGAAACACGAGCATGGTGTCCGCAGGCCCAACCAGGTCCTTGGTGTGCTTCTCCGGCACCACTTCCCGGGGAAGGTCCAGTTGCCCAGTGAGGGTGAGGCTCCACAGGTAGCACTGACCTGGGAGCTGTACATGGCTGCCCCGGCCCTGCCGGAGGAGATGGTCGACTGTGTCTTGTGCGAGACGGTGGCTGACATTGTGATCCATTGCTTTACAGAATTAAAAATCAACATCACCTAGTGATTGTACTCATCAGTGTTGTCTTGTTTGATTGCAGACCTTCTACATGTGTCTTGAGGAACACGAGGCGAAAGCGGCTGTTGTTCTCGAAGCTGAGTGCAAGAGCCTACTTCAGAACTTATGACACGAGGCTCGGGTGCAGGCTATTCGAGAATATTACGCCTCGACTAACATTAAGAGGGCCAAGAAGAAGTGCCGCAAAAATTATCTGAGTAAGGAGAAGTTAATGAAGGTAATTATCTATTGTTAAGGCCTTGTACTTTGTTTCTTTGATTTGATTCGTAGGCGTAGCGCTGAAATTTCTCTTGTCTAACTTAGGTACCCCCGAGATGGTGTGCGGATAGGATGGACTGTTGGGAGGCATTGGTGGATGAGTGGTGCTAGATAGCTCAATAACTACCTAGGATAGCTCAACAATGATCTATAGCTAGCTTAGCTAGTTCATTTATGACATAATTAGCTCACTTAGGTACAAAATGGCATAACTACCTAGGATAGCTCAATAATGATCTATAATTAGCTTAGCTAGTTCATTTATGACATAATTAGCTCACTTAGGTAAAAATGGCATAATAACCTTGCTTTAGCTCCAAAATGACCTATACTTAGCTTATTTTCCTCGAAAATGACATAATAACCTTACTTAGCTCTGAACTAACATACTTTACCTAGGATAGCTATAAAATGACCTATACTTACCATTTTTTCCTCCTAAATGACTTAATATGCTTAGTTAGCTGAAAAATGTCATAACTACCTTGGATAGCTAAATAATAATCTATACTTAGCTTACCTAGTTCATTTATGACATAATTAGCTTACTTAGGTAAAAATGGCATAATAACCTTGGTTTAGCTCCAAACTATCATATAATTAGTTTATTTTCCTCCAAAATGACAATATAACCTTACCTAGCTCCAAAATGACCGAATTTAACTAGGATAGCTCTAAAATGACGTACACTTACCATTTTGTCCTCCAAAATGAATAAATATGCTTAGTTAGCTAAAAAATGGCATAACTACCTAGGTTAGCTCCAAAATGACCTATTTACCTATCTTAGCTCTAAAATGACCTACACACTTAGCATTTTTACCTACCTTAGCTAAAAAATGGCGTTTTTACCTACCTTAGTTAGAAGAAGAAGAAGATAAAGAAGAGGAGAGGAGAAAAATAAAGAGAAGATAAATTCTTCTTCTTCTTCTTCTTCTTCTTATTTTTCTTCTAGCTTGTCTTCTTCTTCTTCTAACTTTCATCTTTCCTAATTTGCAGATTTGCTATAGATGAGGAAGCTTGCATTGATGGAGTGTACTCTTCTACTTGTGCTTCCTTTTTGTTTATGGAAACTTGTTGGAAACTTGTTTTGGATATGTATGTATGGATATGTTGTTGGAAACCATTGTATGTTGGATATGTTGTTGGAAACTTGTATGTTGGATATGTTGTTGGAAACTTATTGTTGGTATGCTTGTTGAAACTTATTGTTGGTATGCTTGTTGGAAACTTGTATTGTTGATATGTTGGATATATTTGTGAAATTCTGTCAAATTAAATGATTTTAAGAAAAACAGAAAAACAGGGGCTATATAGCAACTTTGCTGTCTGCTGGCTGACGACAAAGAGCTTTGCCGTCAGCCAGCAGACGGCAAAGCTGCCACGTGGCAGCTACCTGTGCAACCTGGGGTAGCACTAGGCTAGCCTAGGTGGGTTCTTTGCCGTCCGCTGGCAGACGACAAAGACCTTAGTTCTTTGCCATCTGCCAGCGGACGGCAAAGAACCCACCTAGGCCGGCAAAGAAACAGGTGCTTTGCCGTTCGCTGGTAGACGACAGAGAACTAAGGTCTTTGCCGTCTGCCAGCGGACGAAAAAGCACGCCGTTTAGCCCTTAACGGACCTAAGTTGCCACGTGTGCCATCCATGCGCTTTGCTATCCACTGGCAGACGACAAAGATGCAAAGGTCTTTGTCGTCTGCCAACAGATGGTAAAGCGCCCTTTACCGTGGCTTATTTAGCCGGACGGTTGGTCGTCTACTGGTGGACGACAAAGCCTTTGCCGTCCGGCATGCATGCCTTTGCCGTCTGGGATGGCTGACGGCAAAGTGTCTGATTCATGTAGTGTCTATCTGGGTTCTTGAGCTTGTGGTTATCTTCGTGGCTAGCTCTAGTACATCAACAACGGATTTCATATGCTTCTTCTATTGCGTTTTTGGTGTTGGAGGTTTTACCGGTCTTATTCGAGGAATGGTTATCACCATTTTCTTATGTGAATTTTGTCATTTGATTCTTATTGATATTTCTATAAATATTGTGTTAGCCTATGTCGTTAGCTTTCCAACAAACTTGGTTTTGTTGAATTTGGAGTCCGTTTGCAGAAGTTGTGGCAGTTTTGGTGTTCTTAAAAGGCTGCAGAGGTACTACCGCGGCTACTACTGCTTGGAGGGGATGTAATTTTTTACTACCGCTCCAGAGCGGTACTACCGCGACTACTACCGTGGCTACTTTCGCTCTGGACCAAAATCTCGTGTTAAGTCCAGCGGTGGTAGGCACGGATGTATTTTTTAGTACTACTTACACTTAGCGGTAGTACCTCTACCCCTAGCGGTAGTACCGCTCCAGTGGTTCTACTGGCCCTTTGCCTCTTCGCTGTTGTTTTTCAAAGGGCTTCCACCGCCCTAGCTGTAGTACCGCTCTCATGAGCGATAGTACCGCTCTGTGTGGGCTGTGATCATAACAGTTGGATTTTTTCCCACCTATAAAAGGGGGTCTTCTTCCCCATTGAACCTTATCCTTTGAACTCGAGTTTGCCCCCCCATTGTTGACCTTCCTCGAGCTTGCTAACTCTCAATCCCTCCAATGATTCTTGCTAGTTCTTGAGGGAAAAGAGAGAGGAGATCTAGATCCACATTTCCACCAATCACTTTCTCTTCTATGTGAGGGGAACCCCTTGGATCTGTGGAGTTCTTTGTGTTCTTCTTCGTTCTTCCTCTCACTTTCCTCCATAACATTAGTTGTTGTGGTGTGATTTGGGATAGAAGGACTTGGGCACTCCGTGTGCCCTTGCCATTGCATTTGGTGCATAGGTTTGAGTTCTCCACGGTGATACATGGAAGTGAGAATTTGAGAAGCTTATTACTCTTGGGTGTTTGAGCACCCTAGAGATAGTTCCTCTTGGGTGATTTGGCACCCTAGACAGTTGGTGGTGCCTTGGATCTCAATCATTGTGGTGCAAAGCTCCGGGCAAGCTTCGGGGTCTCCAATTAGGTTCTGGAGATTGCCCCAAGCATTTGAGGTCACCTCGGAGCCACAATCCATTGTGGTGAAGCTTCGTGGTGTCGTTGGGGGCCTCCAATTAAGTTGTGGAGATTGCCCCAACCTTGTTTGTACAGGTTCGGTGACCACCCTCAAGGGTCCCTTAGTGGAATCATGACTTCTTGTATGTGCGAGGGCGTGAGGAGATTACAGTGGCCCTAGTGGCTTCTTGGGGAGCATTGTGCCTCCACACCGCTCCGAACGGAGATTAGCATCCGCAAGGGTGTGAACTTCGGGACACATCATCGTCTCCGCATGCCTCGGTTATATCTTACTCGACCCCCTTTACTTATGTAGTTTACTTTGTGATAGCCATATTGTTTCTTGTTATATATCTTCCTATCACTTAGTTGTCTATCTTTCTTAGCATAAGTTGTTGGTGCACAGAAGTGAGACTAGTTGTTTTAGGTTTTGTGCTTGACTAATTAAACGGTAATTTTATTCCACATTTGTTCAAGCCTAAACCGTAATTATTTTAAAGCGCCTATTCACCCCCCTCTAGGCGACATCCACACCCTTTCAATTGGTATCAGAGCCAGGTCTCTCATTATTAGGTTTAACAACCTAGAGAGTAAGTATGTTGACTAGGGGATTAGGATTCTCTGACACTCTTAATTTCAATGGCACAAATTTTGATGTTTGGGCAATTCACATGCTTAATCTCTTTAGGGTGATGGACCCGTCTTTAGAGCGAATTGTGGATATGGGTTTTTCTCCTCCAGGATTCTCAACACCTATATTTGGAGGATGAGAAAAACTCTTATCTCAATGCTCAAGATTCTAATGTGCTTTTTGATGCTTTGAGCAATGTAGTTATATTTTAACTCATCCCATTCCGGGTTGCTCATGAGTTGTGGACAAAGCTTCAAGATAAATTTGGCGAGTCCAAGATTTGTAGGGATGATTAATCTCCCTCCACCTCCGATCGTGTTGTCTTCTCAACTTCATCTACTTCACCTACATGTGGATCTCCATGAGGTAATTATATGGTGAGTAGTGATGATCATTATAATAATAATAGTGGGCTTATTGTTGATAATTTTTCTTCACCATCTTATTGCAATGCTTCATCTTTGCACTTTAACACCTCGAGCACTTTAAATGTTTCACATGCTTGTGTTGATAGTCCTTGCATATCATGTACAAATTGCTTGACTAAATCTCATGATGATATGCTTGGTATATCTTGTTGCCATGATAAAAATGTATCTATTTCCTCGAGTTATTGTGCTAACAATGTAGAGGAAACCCAAAACTCCATGGAACAAGATGTGGTCTTCAATGGTGCTTCAAGGGATCCTACATCATCATCTATTGTTTCTCACTTTTGCCTTATGGCTAAGGCTTCAAAGGCATCTCCTACTTCGAATCCCAATATATCTGACAATGATGATGTTGATGATAATGATGAAGAGAGTGATAATATTGCTTCCTTAAACATTAAGGAAGAAATGGTTTTTAAACCTCTTCATAAGAATAAAATTGCTCGTTCCAACTTCATTGAAATCATGTCTATTTCCATTGAGGGCAGGAAATATATTGAGGAGTTAGAAGCTCATCTCGAGGAGCATGAGACCACCATTGATAAAATGGAAGGTCATGAACATGATTACGCTAATGAGATCGAGGAGCTATCTCAAGCTCTTGAAAATGAACAAACCACCAAGGAATCTCTTGAGGAGACCTTTGCTCTAGAATTATGTAGATTAAAGGAACCACATGAAAGAGCTCTCAAGGTGGCTAATGATTTTAGAACTAAAAATGATAAGCTTGAAGTTGCACATGCTAAAATCCTTGAGCACTTTGAGCACCTCAAAAATGGCTCAAGGGTCGTTAAGAGTTCGCTCATTGAACTCACCGAGTCTCATGCTCAACTTAAAGTTTCATATGCCAAAGAGCTTGCCAAGTTGCCTTCTCCTCTTGTTGTTAACGATGGTGCTTGTGCAACTAACTATATTTCTAGTGAAGCATCCATATTAAAGGAGAATGTTGAGCTAAGGGCTCAACTTGAGTTGCTATCTAGCAATTATGGGAAATTGGAAGAAAGTCATGAAAAGCTTTCTAGCTCTCATGGCGATCTTCTAGTATCACATAATGTGCTAAAGATAGCTCATGAGGCTAGTACTACTAAGGTAACATCTAGTGAGCCTCATGTGGATATTAGCACTACATCTAGTAGAAATGCTTTATTGCCATGTGCTATAGTCCTCGTAGTTCATCTACTCATAATGTGGGTACATCTTATGATGAATTACTTCCCTTGCCTTGTTGCTCTAACGACGAAGCTTATACTTCCTCTAGCACTTGCGTTGATTCTAACCATGTAGAGGAAATAAATGAGCTCAAGGCCCAAGTCACTTCTTTGAAGAAATACTTGGAAAAGAGTCATGAAGGGAAGTCCACACTCAACAATATCTTGAGTGTGAAAAAATTCCCAAATGACAAAGGTGGACTTG
Organism: Hordeum marinum; assembly: GCA_022496015.1. Lineage (NCBI taxonomy): Eukaryota > Viridiplantae > Streptophyta > Magnoliopsida > Poales > Poaceae > Hordeum > Hordeum marinum. The sequence goes on from CM039675.1 coordinate 108,302,083, forward strand.
GATTCAACTCCAAGAAGAAGTAGATGTCCATGAAGTACAAGAAGAAGGGCCAAGAACAAGTCAAAAATTCGGCCAAGATTATTTGCTTCAAGTGCAAAATAGAAGGGCACCATGTAAGATCTTTCCCATTGATGAAGAAGCCTCAAAGTAACAAGCAACAAGGGAAGCAGCCACAAGTTCAATCGCATGCTCAAACACAAGTTGAAGAAATTCCCCTTCCCAAGAAGACCCAAGTCAACGCTCCTCAAGTTGTGAAATCAATTGAGAAGAAAGTAAAGGGTAGATGTTACTACTTATGTCATGAGAAGGGTCACTTCACTTCTTCTTGCACGAAAGGTAACTTATCCAACCAAATCATTATTGATGATATCTATTCTCTTGGGAAGGATAAGCTTGTCAATGTGTTTGCCAAATGTGTTAGTACTCAATGTGGTGTCAAGAAAAGAACCATTTGGGTAGCCAAGCCTATCGTGACTAGCCTCTTAGGACCCAACTTGGTTGGGGACTAGCAAGCTCAAAGTTGATCAATAGGTGTTGATGGAGGGCATTGGTCACTTGGCTACATTATGAAGAATTGAGGGTTCTTTATCATTCATATTGTCTCAAGCCAAGTCATGTGGATCATCAAGTGTCTATCATATACCAATGTTCCTCCTTGCGGTAACTTGTACTTAAATTGAATACATTGTTAGTTACTTGCCCCTTTGCATGGTGTGATTTTGTACCTTGCATGTGTTTGTATATGTTGTGCTTCCTATTTGTTTATCTTGAGAAATCAAGTATGTATTATGGGTTGCACATCATGTATGTGTGAGTCTTGTGTAGAGCCTTTTTGCATTATGTTTGTATCTTAGTTGGCTCTTTATGAGAGATTAATGGATTATCCCATTTTGGGGGAGTGATGTGCTTTATGCACTTCACGACCCTAAAAATGTGTGTTGGTGAGGAATACCACTTAGTATTGATATTACAAGATTATCTAGGTTCTATTTGGTATGTATTCTCGTGAGAAATTCAAATTCTAAATGGTCCATTAATCATCTCTTGTTGGATTTCATTTGCCACTTGTTAATAACGTTGGGTTACAACATTATGGGGGAGTAATATACTATGTGGATATTACAAGCCCAGAGAATGTGCACATTTGAGATATTGCCACTTAGAGTTGATATTATAATTTATCTTGTTCCTAGGTGGCATGTTAGCTCTACAAGTGTCATTTTTCTGTTGAAAGGATCAATATGGTTGAATAGAAGGGGGGGTGAATAGTCACTAACACTTTTTAACTTTTCTTTAACAATTTAGGCTTAACATCAAACAGGTTGGCTAGATGTGCAACTAGGTGAGGAACCTATATGATGCTAATCACAACAAGCACACAAGAAAGCAAGGTGTCGTGGATTTATCACGGCAGATGTCCGGGTGAACGGACTTAGATTCGAGGCCATCGCTAACGTGATGGACTCAAAGGGGTTGATTGGGACGAAGGACACGAGTTTACCCAGGTTCGGCCCCTCAAGTCGAGGTAATAGCCTATGTCCTGCTTGTTCTTGTATTGCTTGTTGTATCAATTACAAGGGAGCTAAAGCTTGACCTAGTTCCTGATAACCTGATCTCTAAGTCGCCCCGGGTCTGCCTTTATATAGGAGGTCAGGACCACGGGTCTTTACAATTGTCTAACCGAGTCTCATTGTCTATCCGAGTCTTCCTCTATCTTCATGTCCAAGCTGTCCCGAGCGGCTTACATGCCCGGGTCTTCTCCGTCCGAGCCACCTTGCAGCCCACACCTTGAGCCGCTTATCTTCCTGGGCCGTAGACTTTATGACTCACCCTTGGGCCGGCTCACAAGCCATCAATGTGACCCGGAACCTTAATGGCGGGTCATATTGCGGGGTTATATCCCCAACACAAGGGATACAATACAATAATAGCTTGCAAGAAGTAAAGGTAAGATATAACCAAAAGTGGAGCCGGTGGAGACGAGGATGTGTTGTCGGAGTTCCTTCCCTTGTGAGGAAGTACGTCTCCGTTAGAGCGGTGTGGAGGCACAATGCTCCCCAAGAATCCACTAGGGCCACTGTATTCTCCTCACGCCCTCACACAATGCGAGATGCCATGATTCCACTATTGGTGCCCTTGAAGGCGGCGACCGAACCTTTACAAAAAAGGTTGGGGCTATCTCCACAACTTAATTGGAGGCTCCCAATGACCATGAAGCTTAACCACAATGGAATGTGGCTCCAAGGTGACCTCAACCATCTAGGGTGCTCAAACACCCAAGAGTAACAAGATCCGCAAGGGGTTAGCGGGGGGAATCAAATTTCTCTTGTTGGAAGTGTAGATCGGGGCCTCCTCAACCAATCCCTAGTAAATCAACAAGTTTGATTGGCTAGGGAGAGAGATCAGGCTAAAATGGAGCTTTGAGCAACAATGGAGCTTAGGGAGGGAAGAGGTGGTCTTCTTGGGGAAGAAGACCTCCTTTATATAGAGGAGAGGTGGATCCAGACGTTATCCCCACAATCAGCCCGCGCGCTGCAGTACTACCGCAGAGGAGCCACGGTACTACCGCAAGGGGTTGTGGTACTACCGCTGCAGGGTGCGGTACTACCGTTTGCATGGTAGTGACCAGACGTAGGCCGATTGTACTAGGCAGCCAGCGGTAGAACCGCCGGAGCAGTACTACCGCAAGACTATACGGTACTACCGCATGGTCGGTAACAATCTGACACAAGAGATGCATGGAAGTAAAAAATTACTTCTGTGCCTACCTCCACTGAGGGCGGGGCTGCGCAAAAGTCCAGCCTGGTATTATTGGAAATAAATCACGGTACTACCGTAGGAGGGCGGAAGTAAAAAATTACATCTGCGCCTACTATCGCAGGCGGGCGGATGTAAAAAATTACATCCATGCCTACTACCACACCAGGGATGAGGACAACGGTACTACCGCTCCTCCGAGTGGTACTACCGCGGGCCCCTATGGTACTACCACTACCATGAGCGGTACTACCGCTAGCCACTGAAAGCTAGCACCATGTAGCCTTCACTTTGCACAGACAAGGAAAACGGACTGGAGCTCCATTGATGCGAAGGAAAGGTGGTGCAATAGAATAGATGTGTACGTGTTGATTCCACCCAAATCTTTCCGGAGCGGACCCCCTCTTAATAGTACAGCTTTCCTATGACTCAAATCCACCAAAAGGAAACGTAGAGAACAACCATCTTCGATAAACTCCGAGGGGCACCAAATCGTCTTGTGCCTAGATATGAGATATTTGAAATGCTCCATGCACACGATTAGTCCGCATAAGCATTATCATCAATCACCAAAACCACTTAGGGAGACATATGCCCTTACAATCTCCCCCTTTTTGGTGGATTGATGACAATATGAGATTTGCACATAAGGATATAAAATGAGCATACGAAAACCCAAAATCTATAAAATATAGACAGGCTCCCCCTAGATGTGTGCACTCTATAGATATGCTTTGGACTGCAAAGCACACACACTAGGATCAACACTCCCCCTATATTTTATAAACAAGGCAATCCTTGTAATAGAGTGAATAACACTAAGTACGGAAACAAGGCATAGCATATGAACATGAAGATAAGGGTACATAAGAGATAGACTCACAAGCTACAAATCCTACTGGACAATAATACGATAAGAGTAATAGCATATGTCTCACACCATATTATAGAAGAAGTCTCCTGGTCTCACACACAAACAACATAAACCAAAGTTCAACGAAAGCAAGGAGAAGACGATGAAAAACAACACAAACACTCACAAATCCTACACTCTCTCCCCCTTTGGCATCGAGACGCCAAAAAGGCAGAGAGGACACCTAAGACACAGGTGGTAGCTCTCATGCAGAAAGATCAGTCATCAAGCTCCTCCTCTGATGCAGCTAGAATGGACTCCTCATCTGAATCAGCCCACTGGTACTTCCGCTTCTCCATCCAAGTAGCCTCAAGAGTGATGTCCTTCTCAGACCCACTCAAGATGGTCTTGCCAAGCTTCCTTAGAATCCGCTTGTCACGCTGGCGACTCTCCTTCTGAGCAACGTGAGTCTGATATTGTCCCTTGGCCTGCATGCAGAACAATGTCTTCATCCCATGTGAGAGCTTCTTGGCCCAAGATGGATTAGAAGATGGTGACACATACATCTCTGAACTATCATCTTCCTCCTCTTTGATTTCATCCTCATCAACCTCCATATGAGCAGGTGTTGGCTTAGTGGTAGTGTTAGCCCACTTGTCCTTCAGACGCAGCCGAATGGGCTCATGAAGAAACCAGTGAGCCTCAAAGTCCTCACCTGGAAGGGTCTTCTCCCAAGTTATACGTATCAAGAGGAGCAAGTAGGGTCCATAAATGGGGACCTTACAGTGGAACACAACATGTCGAAGCCCAGTCCACATAATGTGAGAAACATCAAGAGGATCAAGAATTCTAGTTCGTCCTTTCTCACAGAGTAGCAGCATATCCACTAGATAGGTGTGCACCTTTTCCTTGTCTCCCGTTCGAGGAAATAGAGTGTTGCTAAAGATCCGGTGCATGGCATCGAGGAATGGGTTGAGCACAGAAGTTTTTGCACTAGAGGGTAAAGTCTTCTCAATATAGTAGGGCATAAGATTCTCCTTGCGTGCACACTATGGATTGTTGTGAGGGCGCAAACTAACGGGCTACTCAAGCCCCTCATCATGAATGTGCAACATATCCATGAACTCCTTCCAGTCAGCAGACACCCTCTCTCCATTGGTCATCCAAGTCATGGTCCGCTTCTCATCAGAGTGGAAGTGGGCCGAAGCAAAGAACTGACCCACAATCTCGGGATCGAAGTCAAGGGTAAACGAGATGATTTCCTCGATAGCAAACTGCTCCACCATACTCAGAGCCTCACCAAAATATGACTGATTCTTCCTCATATGAGCCATGTCAATCCACTAGACAGGAACATAGAGATTCTTCTTGCCCTTGATCACATCGATATGGATGAGATTTTGTTGCTTGGTACAAAACAATTCATTTCCCCTGGAGTGTTACCTAGGTTTGATATAGGGGTCGATCATCCGACGAGACTAAAACTCAGCTTGAGGCATGTCTTCCCAATTGTCAACTGGCTCCTTGATCTTGGATGCGGTTCTCTTGAAGCTGCATTGCGGGGCATTGGACCCCTCAGGAGCATCTGGATTGCGTAGTTGCTTTAAACTTGTGTCGCGAGAGGGATTCGAGCGTCTTGGACCGGAACCAGAGCCACCACCTATGACACAAAACGCAAACACAAGATACGAACGAAAAAGGAGTCATTGCAAAGTCCAAAGCAAACAAGAGAACTATATAGAAGTGAGAATGGATAGGACCAAGTGAGGTAGCTAGAGATCGAGTGGTAGTACTGGAGGGTCATGCGGTAGTAAAATTTTACTACCGCTTCGGACGCGGTAGTACCGCTACGGGTGGTAGTACCAAGGCCAGAGCGGAAGTAAAACTTTACTTCTGCCCGACGAGCGGTAGTATCGCACCAGGTGCGGTAGTACCGCACGGGGCGGATTTCACATGAACAGTGGATCTGAAAATCAGATCGGTACTACCGTGGATCAAAGCTATCACGTTGTATCCTACCAATTAACACTTCTACCGCACACACACTCTCTCAAAACATCCCCTCATGCACAGATTTGGCCAAAAATCATAAGACCATCTCATATTCCCCCCTAAGCCTAGATTCAAAAATAGAGAGGCAAAGAGAGGAGAACTCGGGGAAATACCAGGGTCCATGGCAAGAGGATGAGGTGGGGAACGATCCCACCGGTTGGAATGAGAGTAGAGTGGCCGCAGACGGAGATCCGGCGAGGTCCTCCAGTGCCGGTTGTGGGGAGACGAGAGAGAGAGACGTGAGGGGAAGAGATGAAAGGGTATGGGGGAGTTTGAACTCCCCCTGCCGGCTCTTAACCCCCACGTGGAACCGACGACACAGTAGTACCGCATGTCATTGCGGTAGTATCGCTCCTCGAGCGGAAGTAATTTTTTACTTCCATGCGTGAAGCAGTAGTACTGCTCCAGGAGCAGAAGTAATTTTTTTACTTCCATGCTTGAGGCGGTAGTACCGTGCCGGGGACGCTACTGTGTGAGCACAGGAGCGGCCCAACTCCAGCGGTAGTACCATGCTACCCACAAATTGTTGGTTTTCAGAGAGAAAAGAAAGGAGAACTTTACGCACAAAAACAAAGAAGATAAGAAAGACGCAAAGCCACGAAGATAAGTCAATGGGCTACATGCAGCAAGGACGCATATGAAAAAGCACAAAAAGGTGTGAATCAAACCAAGAACATGGTTCAACAGATTAGAAAGGAGAAATGAGGACCAAACAATGAACCACTACCTCTCATGAAGAGAGGGTGGTGGCTCTAGAGCCACCTATGTCTGAGTCAATTGGTATGGCACCGCGAAGAATTATCCTTGGGCCCATGACCAAGACTCGTCTTTGAAGCACAGTAACCATCAAAAAATGGCGTGTGTGAAAGACTTTCATTAGTTTATGCATAATAAGGAGAGGGATAGTTCATTGAGAGAACTAGACTTCCCCTAAATCCATGCCTACACCTAGACAAGACATAATGTTGAGTGTGGTGAGGTGTGCACTAAGTCAATCCACATTGCTCGAATCACTGATATTTAGCTCATGCCTTAACTCGCAAAATCTTGCTTCATCTAATGGCTTCGTAAATACATCTGCAAGTTGCTCATTAGTGCTCACATGGATAAGATTGATGTCTCCTCGCTTGACGTGTTCCCAGAGGAAGTGATGATGAATGTCAATATGCTTCGTCTTGCAATGTTGAACCGGGATGCTGGAGATCATAATGGAACTTCCATTATCATAGTAAAGAGGCACTTTGTCATAGTTGACACCATAATCGTTTAAAGTTTGCCTCATCCAAAGAAATTGGTAGCCTCCGAAAGTGGAGTTCCTATCCACACGGTCTCCCGCCCAATCTGAGTCAGTATATCCAATGAGATCAAATGAAACCCCCTTGGGATACCATAAGCCAAAGTTTGGGGTATGAGCCAAATATCGAAAGATTCGCTTGACAGCCACATGGTGACTCTCCTTAGGTGTGGATTGAAATCGTGCACAAATTCACACACTTAACATGATATCCAGTCTAGATGCACAAAGGTAAAGCAAGGATCCAATCATGGAGCAATATACCTTTTGATCCACAGCTTTACCATTGGGATCACTGACAAGATGGCATTTGAGTGGCATAGTATTTTTGGCCTTGGGAGGATTGAGCTCATCCATCTTGAACCTCTTGAGCATGTATTGAGTGTATTTGGCTTGATTGATGAAGGTACCATGACTTTGTTGCTTAACTTCTAAACCAAGGAAGAACTTTAACTCTCCCATCATAGACATCTCAAACTTATTTGTCATCAGAGTGGAAAATTCTTCATTGAAAGCTATGTTAGGAGAACCAAATATAATATCATCAACATATAGTTGGCATATGAACAAGTTCTCGTTGACCCTCTTTGTAAAAAGAGCGGGATCAATTTTCCCAATTTCAAACCCACAGTCTTGCAACATCTCGGTAAGGTGTTCATACCACGCGCGTGGGTTTGCTTAAGGCCATAGAGAGCCTTATCGAGAACATATACATGATTGGGGAACTTGGGATCCTCGAACCCCTGGGGTTGCTTGACATATACCAACTCCTTAAGAGGACCATTAAGAAAAGCACTCTTAACATCCATTTGATATAATTTAAAGTTATGATGAGAAGCATATGCAAGCAAGATGCGAATGGATTCAAGACGAGCAACAGGAGCAAAGGTTTCACCGTAGTCGATACCCTCGACTTGGGAGTAGCCTTGTGCCACCAATATTGCCTTGTTGCGAATGACGATACCATTCGCATCTTGCTTGTTTTTGAATATCCATTTAGTTCCAATAACATTGTGGTTCTCCTTAGGTCTTGGCACCAATCGCCACACTTGGTTGCGCTCGAAGTTGTTGAGTTCATCGTGCATAGATTCAACCCACTCCATGTCCTCGAGCGCATCTTGTACCTTGAGGGGCTCAATGCAAGAAACAAATGCGTGATGTTCACAAAAGTTTGTTAATTGTCTACGAGTGGTTACCCCTCTTTGCAAGTTGCCATAGACGTTTTCCATCAAATGTTATCTAAGTTTGAGCTTGGTGGCTCGTCTCTCTAAGATTTCCTCCATTGAAGGTTGAGGGACAGCATTCTAAGAAGCATCTTCTTGATGATCTTGAGTGCCTTCGTGAGCTTGCTCTTGATCTTGAAGAGGATCTTGATCTTGAGCTTGCTCAGGGACGTGGACTTGATCTTGGGCATCACTTGGTGAGACACCATCATCAGTAGATTGATCTTGCCCTTGATCTTGTCCATGTGGTAGGGGACCTTCATTTTGTTCTTCGGAAGCATGTGGGTCTTGCGTCGGTGATGGTTCCACTTGAGTGGAACATTGTCCTTCTCCTTTGACCACAAGGGGTTCCTCAACGGGTAGGAAGTATCCGACACCCATTCTTCTTATGGCTTGGGGAGGAATTTCATCACCTACATCACAAATACCACTTTTCTCCACATGGGAGCCATTATTTTCACCAAACTCTATGTTACTCGTCTCCTCAATGAGCATTGTGGACTTGTTGAGGACACGGTAAGCATGAGAGTTTGCAGCATAACCAACAAATATGCCCTCATGGGCTCTAGATTCAAATTTAGACAAATGAACACCTTTCTTGAGAATGAAACACTTACAACCGAACACCCGAAAGTATTTGAGGTTGGGCTTGTTATAGATAAGAATGTCATAAGGAGTCTTGTTCAAGCCTTTGCAAAGACAGAGCCGATTTGATGCATGACATGCTGTGTTGATGGCTTCGGCCCAAAAGTTGTACGGAGATTTAAACTCCGCTATCATGGTTCTTGCCGCATCCATCAACGTCCGGTTCTTCCTCTCCGCAACACCGTTTTGTTGAGGGGTGTAAGGTGTGGAATATTGGTGCTTTATACCTTCATCACTGATAAACTCATTTAGGGTGTAGTTCTTGAACTCAGTGCCGTTATCACTTCTGATCATCAAAATCTTTGCATCATGTTGACGTTGGACTTCATTTGCAAAGTCGATGACGGTCTGTTGGGTCTCACTCTTCCTCTTGAATAAATATACCCAAGTGTATCTCGAGTAATCATCCACAATCACCAAGAAATATCTTCTTCCTTCAAGGCTGTCAAAGGATGGAGGCCCGAAGAGATCCATGTGAAGGAGCTCTAATGTCCTCTTTGAGTAGATTGTTTTAGTTGTATGATGAGCCTTTTCATGTAGCTTTCCTTCGATACAGGCATTGCAAGCACGTTCTCTGGTGAAACTCACATTTGTTAGTCCAAGAATGTGATCCCCTTTGAGGAGACTTGGCAAAGATCTCATATTGAGATGGGATAGTCGGCGATGCCAAAGCCATCCCACATCGACTTTAGCCATTAGACATGTCGCGGTCTTAGTGGGTTGCTCCGAGAAGTTAATCACATAGATACCATTTTCGACATGTCCAACAAAGGATACTTTAAGAGTCTTGCTCCACAAAAGGGTCATAGTATCAATGCCAAAGAAGGTACTAAAACCCATGATTGTAAGTTGACTAACGGAAAGTAAATTGTATGCAAGGGTCTCAACAAGCATGACTCTCTCAATAGTTAAGGTCGGAGAGATAACCACCTTACCAAGACCTAATACCTTTGAGATTGCATCATCTCCAAATGAGACTTGGGTGGCCACGGATTCATAGGGTTGAACATCCACCACCAAGTCCTTGCTTCCGGTCATATAATTTGTTGCTCCGCTATCGAGCAACCATGTGACTCCCCCGGAAGCAAAGTCCTGCAAGAGATCAATATTTGGTTTTAGGTACCCATTCTTTAATGGGTCCTTTCATGTTAGCAACAAGTGTCTTAGGAACCCAAATAAACCATTCAATGTACTCATAAGAAGAACCAACATATTTGGCATAAACATGTCCATCACTAGCACAACACAAAACATAAGAGGGGTTAAAGTCGCCGGTCTTGTTGGGGTGGGTGGTCTTGCCCTTCTTGGCATTACCAACCACAACTTTGTCTTTCTTCTTCTCACGAGGACCATCTCCTGCTCTTACATAGGTTTCCTTGAGCGGTGGAACTTCCTTGGTGTTCACCTTCTTCTTCTTCTTCTTCTTCTTCTTCTTGTTTTTGGGTGCAAACCCAACTCCTTCTTTTGCCACAACTTCCTTCTGATTACTCAAAAGTTCATTGAGCGTCTTCTCACCTTGGATACACGTCACCAAACCCTTTTCAAGCTGCTCTTTTAGCTTAGCATTTTCCTCCACAAGATGTGCATGCTCACAACACGGGTTAGTAGCAAATGCATTATCAATTAGAACAAAAGGAGGACACGTGGCAATTTCCTTAGTGAGTTTTACTTGGAGTTGATCATGCGACTCATTAAGAGAGGCATGAGAACCCTTCAATGCCTTGTGAGCATCGTCAAGTGTTTCAAGCTCAACCTTGAGTCGATCATGGTCAAATCCAAGTGCAACCTTTTCAGACTTGAGAACACGGTTAAGAACAATAGCATGATCATAATATTTACATAATTTAGCAAGGTCATCATTTTGTGAATCCTTAAGAGTCATATGAAGACCTCGCTCTTCCTCAAGAGCAATAGATATATCCGCTATCTCGTCGGCATAATCACAACTATGGCCTCTCAAATCCTCAAGTTATTCTTCTTGAGACTCAATAGTGTCATGGGCCTCACCAAGTTGTTCCAAGAGAGCAACAAAGTGCTTCTTGGACTCTCCCTTGAGTTTACACAAGAATTTGTCAAACTCATTTTTATCCTCTTTCGCCTCCTCATGTTCATCACACATTCTAACAAAGATGGAGTGGAATAAATAGAAGTCTTAATGTTTGAGGTTTTGGCGTTGGAGGTTACGTTGGTGATATCTTTAGCCATGAGGCACCTTGCGATGATGTTCTCATTGGGGGTGTCGAAGAGTGACACCTTTGTTGGAGTAGAGGAAGCAATTGCCACATATGACATTGTCATTCCTTCACCACTTGTGTCTTCGTCATCAACATCATCATCCGATGCATACTCTTCTTGAGCCACCAATACTTTGTGAGGAGCCTTCTTGGTGAAGTTGGTTTTGTCGGGGAAGGACTTGACCTTATCTTTGCGAATGAGCTTGCCACCATTGTCTTCCCTCTTCTCATATGGGCAATGCACCACAAAGTGACTCACATTACCACAGTTGTAGCATGTTCTCACACGTTGCTTGCCCTTTGACCTATTTGAGTTGTTCTTGGAGAAGTTGGGCCTTGTGTTTCTCTTATTGCCCCAAAATTGCCTGGACACAAGAGCCATATGGTCATGGTAAGCATATTTGGTGTCCTCGGGGCAACCCTCTTCTTCTTCTTATTCTTCCTCTTGACCATCCTTGGCCTTCAAAGCAAGGTTGGAGGAAGATCTCTTTGACCATTGCACGTGGGCGAGAGCATTGTCAGCTGTTGTGTTCAAGATGTTCATTGCAATAAATTCATCCAACACATCACCAGAGGACAAGGTGTGAAAGTCCGATCTATGACGGATGACAACGGACATGGCCTTGTTGTAAGGCATGATGGCCTTTAGAAACTTATGCTTGATCCAAGTATCATCCACATCATTGCTGCCATGATCCTTGAGGGAAACGGCGAGAGAGGTCACCCTTCTATAGAGCTCACGCGGTTCCACATTCTCTACCATTACAAACTCATCTGACTGATCAAGGACAACTACATAGTTTGACCATTAAATGCTTGAATTGCCCTTGTACATGGAGACAATGTGTTCCCTACACTCTTTAGCAACAATGAAGGGACGCAGGTGAGGTAGGTCTTTAGTAGGAACAATTGCTTGGAGTATGAACAAGGTGGAAGAATTTAGCTGTTTATCTACTTGTTCTCTTGGAGTAAGGTTGCGTGGATCATGAGGATAGTATCCTTCTTCAATGACTCTCATGAGATGAATTGAGCTATGTTCTAAATGAGACTTGATACTGAAAACCCAGTTAGCAAAATCATTCTTAACAAGTTTAGGAGGAGGACCATGATTAACTATATGAGGTGGGTGAACCTATCCTCCATAGACCACGGGAGGGGGAACTGAGGCAAATCTCCCCGACCCATTAACTCCTTGAGAACGATTATCCTTGTCAACACTAGCCCCCTCCTTACTGGAATTGACATCCTATGTCGAGTTAGTGGGTTTGACCACTTGCACCGCATCGGTAGAAACTTTAAGAGTATCAAGGAATTCTTTGAACATGGATTTGACCTCGGTCGTCATGGAGGATTTAGGTGAGTATAAGTCCTCATTCAAATCCTCGCGTGAGACTATGTTCACTCCCATGGCCTCGGGAAGTTCTCCCACACGCTCCTATTCCCCAGCCATACTCTCCGGGTGGTGAAACCCTTAATAAAGAGATGTGGCTCTGATACCAATTGAAAGGATCGATATGGTTGACTAGAGGGGGGGGGGTGAATAGGCAACTAACACTTTTTAATTTTTCTTTAACAATTTAGGCTTAACATCAAACAGGTTGGCTAGATGTGCAACTAGGTGAGGAACTTATATGATGCTAATCACAACAAGCACGCAAGCAAGCAAGGGATACAATACAATAATAGCTTGCAAGAAGTAAAGGTAAGGGATAACCAAAAGTGGAGCCGGTGGAGACGAGGATGTGTTACCGGAGTTCCTTCCCTTGTGAGGAAGTACGTCTCCGTTAGAGCGGTGTGGAGGCACAATACTCCCCAAGAAGCCAGTAGGGCCACCATACTCTCCTCATGCCCTCACACAATGTGAGATGTCGTGATTCCACTATTGGTGCCCTTGAAGGCGACGACCGAACCTTTACAAACAAGGTTGGGGCTATCTCCACAACTTAATTGGAGGCTCCCAACGACACCAGAAGCTTCACCACAATGGAATGTGGCTCCGAGGTGACCTCAACTATCTAGGGTGCTCAAACACCCAAGAGTAACAAGATCCGCAAGGGATTAGTGACGAGAATCAAATTTCTCTTGGTGTAAGTGTAGATTGGTGCCTCCTCAACCAATCCCTATGGAATCAACAAGTTTGATTGGCTAGGGAGAGAGATCGGGCTAAAATGGAGCTTTGAGAAACAATGGAGCTTGGGGAGGGAAGAGGTGGTCTTCTTGGGGAAGAGGACCTCCTTTATATAGAGGAGAGGTGGATCCAAACGTTATCTCCACACTTAGCCCGCGCGCTGCGGTACTAGCACAAATGAGCCATGGTACTATTGCAAGGGGTTGCAGTACTACCGTGTGCATGGTAGTGACCAGACGTAGGCCAATTGCACTAGGCAGCCAGCGGTAGAACCGCCGGAGCGGTACTACCGCAATCCTATATGGTACTACCGCATGGTCGGTAACAATCTGGCATAGGAGATGCACTGAAGTAAAAAATTACCTCCGCTGAGGTCGGGGCTGCGCAAAAGTCCGGCACGGTAGTACCGGAAACAAATCACGGTACTACCGCAGGAGGGCGGATGTAAAAAATTACATCCATGCCTACTACCGTAGGCAGGCGGATGTAAAAAATACATCCGCGCCTACTACCGCACCAGGGCTGAGGACAACGGTACTACCGCTCCTCCGAGAGGTACTACTGCGGGCCCCTGCGGTACTACCGCTACCATGAGCGATACTACCACTAGCCACTAAAAGCTAGCACCATGTAGCCTTCACTTTGCACAGAAAAGGAAAACGGGCTGGAGCTCCATTGAAGGGAAGGAAAGGTGGTGCAATAGAATAGATGTGTATGTGTTGATTCCATCCAAACCTTTCCGAAGCGGACCCCCTCTTAATAGTACGACTTCCCTACGACTCAAATCGACTGAAAGGAAACCTAGAGAACAACCGTCTTCGATAAACTCCGAGGGGCACCAAATCATCTTGTGCCTAGATATGAGATATCCAAAATTCTCAATGCACACGATTAGTCCGCATAAGCATTGTCATCAATCACCAAAACCACTTAGGGAGACATATGCCCTTACACTTGTGCTTTAGGAGTAAAGATGATGTTGGGTCTATTTGGAATCTACCAATGTGAATTATTTCCAAATACTTCTTGTCCTTTGACAATTGGTATTCCTTTTAAGTGGTAGAGTTTGCTAATCATCTTTACATAGGGTTTTGTTTATCTTTTGTCTTCCTTGCATCTTGTGGATCTTTTTGAGCATGTCTAGTGTTTCTATAGATATAGGCAAAGTGATGATCCCATCGTATGAATTTTGTAGTCGAATGCAAATTCTATATAATGCACATCTCTTGGGGAGCTATCATATTCTCTTTAGAACACTCTCTTTATGTGTTTATCATAAAATCCTTTGATCTTCATCAATTGTGTGTTGGTGGTTGGCGAGCCTTTTCTGTATGGTGCTTTGTGCCATCATGAAAATTTGAGGAGGGTTTGGTTTGTTTGGAACCTAGATCTCTTTTGGGAACTTGATACCTCTTGTTTTACTTCAATTGGTATCTTATTTCCTTCTATTATGGCATGTGTCAATGGATATCTCATTCCTTGATGTATATTTTAGTTGGTATCCGTCAAGTGATAATTCTTTGTTTGGTATCTTATTTTCACTTGATACCTTATCTTTTGTTATCTTATCAACCGTGTGTTGATTTGATGCTTAAAAGCCTTGAGGATGCATATTTACTACATGTACTATCGTTGTCGTGTTCTCTTTTGTTGTCATTATTTGTGGATATATCATCATGGTTGTCCTGTATCTAGAATCTTATACACATGAGAGAAGTTACATCTCTAGTTGATATCCTCTTTTCTTTCACGTCCACTGTTGCATTCCTTTTTTTACTTGGTGGTTTCGTGAAAGAATTTTTCTTGAGTGTGGATATTATATCCTTGCATCTTGATCACTCTTTGGTGGTGAATATTATTTTTCCCATGCTTGTCTTCATGAGGGTTTTTCCATTTCGATTGGTATCACCCTCCTGACAAGGCTATTATTTCCTATCTTCACCAGGGGTTGTCACAAGCTTTGGTTTTTAATTTTTATTAGTAAGCTTGTGGACCCATTTGCCAGTAGTTTGTGTTTGTCGGAAGGATATGGTTTGCACTTTGTGTCTCATTTCATCAAGACTATTGTTGGGGATATTCACCCGGGATGAGACCCATCCAGGTGGGCCGGGTCATGCGATTGGCGGCTTACGGTAACTTCTGGAGGAAGGCATAACCAATGGTCCGGAGGGCCCAGAGCGAGAAGACTAGATGTAACCCAGTGGGCTTAAGCCGCCAGGAGAGACTTGTCAGATAAGGCATGATTAGTTAGAGGTGAGGTTGTTTGTTAAGTTTAATCCGACGGACTCTTGTAAGCCTAGCGGCCTTGACCCGTGTATATAAGGGTGGCTTACCTGGGTGGCTTAGCCTATGAAACAACCAGTCGAGAGCTAGGTCAAGCGAATTCGCTCCCTTGTAATCGACACACAATCAATATAACACAAAGCAGGACGTGGGCTTTTACCTCTTTCCGAGGGGCCGAACTTGGGTAAACCCTTGTCTCTCGATTTTGATCAACCCCTTCGAGTTCACCTCCTTAGAAATGGCCTGGAACCTAAGTCCGTTGACCCGGACATCTGCTATGACAAATCCACGATAGCTGGCGCCCACCATGGGGCTAGCGCTCGATGGTGTAAGGTTCTCGAAGGAATCTCTTCCAGGGATCGAGGGATACACCGTTAGCAGGCTCACCAAGAGTCGCCACGACAAGCTCTACATCGACGACACCGTCTGGGGCCTTGAGGCCGACTCAATCGAGTATCCTTCGGCAGAATTCACGTTTGGCGGAATTCACGTTTTCATCGGCAAAATCGATGGATCTGAACCCGCGCCAAACATCTGCACCAACCTCGTTGAGCCAGCCCGACACGTGCAACCTGCCGGTGTTAACCCGGGAAGGAAGCATGTCTTCGTAGGCTTTACCCAAGGTAGGGAGCTTGAAGGCTCCATGTCAGGGGAACGAATGCTCATCTGCTCAGATGATGGCTCCTCGAGCAGAGAGACGAAATCACCCTATCAGCTTCACAACGGCGGACTTGGGGGCTACATCGAGCATTACCCCGAGTCGGAATATCATGAGCCGGAAGAGTATGAGCCGTTGAGCCATGCTGCTGTCTTCATGGTGGGTTCTGCGGCAGCACACAACAACACGGCTGCTGGTGCGAACGGGTCCGGAGCGGACAGGCCACCGGCTTAGGTTATTCTGGATCTAATGAACGAGCTTATAATCCTGTTGGAGACCGAGGTCACTGTTGAAAACCAAGCGACCCGAACACAGAGATCACAAGGTTGAAGGACCAGATGGCCGAAGTCCAACAGGAGAGCAATGCGATGAAGACTTAGATGGATGCTAACTCGGAGCGCCTTAGGGCAGAGGCCTTTCATTTGGAGCTAGAGCAGCAATCTGCAGCGGCGGTTCAGTGGATGAGGCATCAATCGCGTTTACCGGATCAATATGAAGCCAGAAATCTATTTAACATGCTAGGGACGAGACAGAACATGCCCCTGACCGTAACCCAGACGGCGGAACTACCTGGGAGCCGGGCGGCGGTTCAACATCAGTAACCAGACCCGCCCTGCCGTAACCAGGTCACACCCCAGTCTTTTCTGACGCCGCCGGGTCATTATTCTAACCCGGTGGAGAACATGGTGGCAGCGGGGACCAGGCTTGGTACAATCCCAATCCCGACGAGGCATCTTTCGCAGAGGAAGTGTGAAACTCTATTGGCTACTTGCAGACGGTGGTGGCCCAGCAGGAGAAGTATACCTACAACCAGAGTCATGTGCATTCAACCCCCATCTCGAGCCGCAACTACAACCAGCGTTATGAGTCGCCGGTGGTTTCCAGTAGTGATCGACCTCGGAACCTGCCAAGGGATTATCAGCCGGTTCGTGATGCTCAAGCGTTGGTGGATCGGGCAAGGGCCCAATGAGAGGCGGCGACTCTGGCAACCGTGGTGACTTATCAGGAACCCAGAGTCACATCCTCTGTATTAGTCGGAGCCGGCTTAACTTCTAGGGCTGTGGGACTGCCATGCTTAGCGCCGACTTTGTGAAATGAGCGCCTGCCGAAAGACTTCAAAGGTCCACGCAAGGTGCCCAATTATACTGTTGACCTACCTCTAGAGGCATGGATTGAAAGTTATGAATTGGCCATGGAGATGTTGGCTGTTAGTGATGCAGTATGTGCCAGTTATTCCATCATGATGCTAGAGGGGCCGGCTCATACGTGGTTGAAAGGTTTGCCATCCAACACCATTAACACTAGGCTGAGTTGAAGGCGAGGTTCATCAAGAATTTCTAGGGAACGTGCAAGCAGCCCATGACGATTGTGTATTTGGATCATTGCATTCAGCGTGAGGATGAATCGGCTCATCATTGGGTCTGGCGGGTCTCGACCATCATTCACTCTTCCGATAACTTCACGGCGTCTCAAGCAGTTTTAATCCTGGAGAAAAATTGCAACTTCACGCCTTTAAAGCAGAAGCTTGGCCGGCTCAAGCGCACATGTTAGGATATGAGGAACTCATGACAGCTCTCACCAAGTACGTGGACTCTGACAACATGAAGGACCCTGGTTCCGATGATGAGAAATTGGCCAAGGGCAAGAAGAATAACAATGGCAAGGGTCAATCACAGAACGGGGGAGGAAATAATAATTATGGCAATGGTGGGAAGCGGAAGAACCAGGATGGCGGGTTAGAATTAGTGGCCAACACCAACACTGGGAATAGCCACAGCAAGGGAAATGGCAAGCTATCGTTTAAGCGCAAGACTCCTAATTTGGAGACAATGTTGAATGATCCATGCCCAAAGCACAACCGTCCGGATCAGCCGTCGACTCATGCTTGGAATGATTGTTGGATCATGCGAGAATATCAAAACTATGGCAGTAACCAGCTTCCAGGCGGCGGTGGCGGGCCATACGACAAATTAGGTCCATTTGGGTCTAGTTTCGGTGCGGGCGGCTCGGGATGAGGCCATCAGGGCCAAGGGAACCATGGAGGGAACAATCATCAATCCGGCGGTGGGGGACATCAGCAAAATAACCAGTCTGGGTTTCGGAGTAATCCCAAGCATCTTAACTCTGGCCAGTACCACGTCTTCATGACTTGTCTTTACAAGTGATACCGGAAGTTACGCAAGCGGGCAGTTAATGCATCTATGCCGACTCTCCCGTAGTATTTGAAGTGGATTGAGTATGACATAACCTGGACCAGGGAGGATCACCCGCCATGGGTGGATACGGGCTCTTAATCTTGACCAAGGTTCTTATGGATGGAGGCAGCAGCATCAACATTGTGTATTATGACACTTTCCACCGGATGAACTTGCTTGACAAAGATCTTAAGCTTTCTTCAAGAGTCTTTCATGGCGTGGTGCCTGGGAAGTCGGCTTACCCGGTGGGAAATATTTCATTGGAGGTTGCCTTTGGTGGTGAGTTCAATTATAGGGTGGAGTCTCTATGGTTTGAAGTCAAGATTAAGAGCCCGTATCACGCTCTGTTTGGACGGCCGACTTATGCCAAATTCATGGCTAGGCCTTGCTATGTTTACTTACAACTCAAGATGCCCAGGTTAAACGGGACGATAACGGTACATGGGGACCGGAAGACGACCGCTGAGTGTGAGGAAGGGGATGCGGCTTATGCAGAGTCAAGTTGCGCAGAGGCAGAGCTCAAGTTTCATAAAGAAAATGTCGACCCGACGGATATGACCCCGTTGAAAAATCCTAACATAGAGTCTCAGCCGCCACTTAAGTTTGTGGTGGACGATACCAAGTTGGTGGACTTCAGGCCCGGCGACTCATCGCGGTAGTTCACTATTGGGGCTAATATGGATCCCAAATAGGAAAGCACACTCATCGAATTCATCCGTGAGAATCGGGACATCTTTGCATGGAAACCTTCTGACATGCCGGGTGTGCCAAGAGAACTTGCTGAGCACAACCTTAATGTGGATCCTAAGTTTAAACCAGTTAAGCAGTTTCTACGCCGATTCAATGAGGAGAGGCGAAAGGCCATTGGCAAAGAGGTGGCCCGGCTCTTGGCAGCAGGGTTCATCATTGAAGTATTTCACCCGGAGTGGCTCGCTAAGCCAGTGCCAGTGCATAAGAAGAACGGGACGTGGCGTATGTGCGTGGATTACATGGACCTTAACAAAGCATGCCCAATTGACCCATTTGCTCTCCCACATATTGATCAAATCATTGACGCGATGGCGGGTTGTGAAATTCTGTGTTTTCTGGATGCTTATTCAGGATATCACCAGATGAATATGGCAGTTAAAGACCAAGAGAAGACAAATTTTATTACGCCTTTTGGTGCTTTCTGCTATGTGTCTATGCCTTTTGGGCTTAAGAGTGCCCAGGCGACTTACCAGCGTTGTGTGCAGAACTGTCTTCATGGTCAGATTGGGCACAGTGTTCATGCTTACGTAGATGATATTGTGGTCAAGTCAAGGAAGAAGGAGACTTTGTTGGATGATCTGAAGGAAACCTTTGACAATTTGCGGGTCTACAAGATGATGCTTAACCCGGCAAAGTGTGTCTTCGGTGTACCAGCAGGCAAACTCTTGGGGTTCTTAGTATCGGAGCGAGGCATTGAAGCTAACCTGAACAAAATAAATGCTATTACTTCCTTGTCTAAGCCGGCATGCTTCAATGACGTTCTGCGTCTGGCTGGCCATATTGCTGCACTAAGCCGGTTCATAAGCCGCCTGGGCAAGAAGGCCATTCCTTTGTACCAGATGATGAAGAAGATGGATTACTTCGTCTGGAGCAAGGCTGCGAATGAGGCGCTTGAGGCGCTCAAGAAGCAGTTAGCTGAGCCGCCGGTCTTGGCTGCCCCGGCAGAGAAGGAGCCTCTGCTCTTGTACGTGACGGCTAACAACAGGGCAGTCAGTGATGCGATTGTTGTGGAACGTAAGGAGGCAGGGAAAGAATATCCTGTTCAGAGGCCAGTTTACTATGTTAGTGAGGTTTTGATAGAATCCAAGGAAAGGTATCCGCATTGGCAGAAGCTGATCTATGGGGTGTTCATGGCAAATCGCAAGCTGAATCATTATTTCCTTGGGCACCGGATCACGGTGGTTAGCTGTGCCCCCTTGGGAGATATTATCCAAAATAGAGAGGCCACTGGTAGGTTTGCTAAGATGGCACTAGAGCTTGGGCCCCTTAATCTGAAATATGCGCCACGTACAGCTGTCAAATCTCAATTGGTGGACTTCATAAATGATTGGACATAAAGTTAGTCGCCCGAAGAGAAGCCAAACAACACATATTGCACAATTCACTTTGACAGATCCATGCAATTGGAAGGCTTGGGGGTGGAGTTGTTTTAACTTCCCCACGAGGTGACAATTTTGTTATGTTTTGAGACTAATGTTTCCTTGTACTAACAATGCATAAGAATATGAGGCTTTGCTTCATGGGCTCCGGGTGGCCAAGGAGATGAATTTGAGCTAGGTCAGATGTCTTGGCGACTCAGACCTAGTGGCTCAACAAGTTTCTGGCACATGGGACTCGAAAGATCCGCGTATGGCGGCTTACCATCAGGCGGTTGATATTGTTGCTGGCCACTTTAAAGGTTATCAAGTTGATCACACTAATCAACGCAAGAACGAGGTGGCTGATGCGTTATCCAGGCTGGGGTTTCAATGTAAGCTGGTGCCACCTAATGTGTTCCTGGACGTATTGCATCACGCATCAGTCAAGTTGTCGTAGGAGGAGGATTTGGCTATACCTGACCCGAAGGGGGAACTGGTGGCGTCTCTCCGTGCGATTCTTGATTGGACACTACCTTACCTCGCATACTTGACTCGCGGCGAGTTACCTCAGGATGAGGCCTTGGCGCGTAAATTCTCAAGGCGGTCTAAATCTATGATTATCAAGGACGGTGAGTTGCATCAACGCAGTGTGACTGGGTTTTTTCAGCATTGCGTCTCTCCTGAGGAGGGCCATGAAATCTTACAACAAATCCATGCTGGCGATTGTGGTCACGACGCCGGGTCAAAATCCTTGGTGGCCAAGGCTTTCCGTCATGGTTTTTACTGGTTAACGGCTCATAAAGATGCAGATGACTTAGTCAGTAAGTGTGGCGGGTGTCAGAAATTTGGACGTTGTGCTCATGTGCCGGCTCAAGATCTACGATTGGTCCCAATCACCTGTTCGTTCACGGTCTGGGGGCTTGATATGGTAGGACCTTTGAAAAGGTCCAAGGATAAGAAGACCCACCTCGTGGTGGTGGTTGGCAAGTTTACTAAGTGGGTTGAGGCTGAGCCGGTCCGTAAATGTGACGCTGCAACGGCGGTGCAGTTCGTCAAAAAGCTGATTTTTCATTTTGGTTATCCCCATAGTATCATCACTGATAATGGCATGAATCTGTCCAAGGGGGCTATGAAGGACTTTTGTGATGAGGAGCATATACGCCTTGATGTATCTTCAGTAGCTCATCCCCAGTCTAATGGTCAAGATGAGCGTGCTAACCAGGAAATTTTGAGAGGTATTAAACCCCGGCTTATGGTTCCTTTGGAATGCATGCCGGGTTGTTGGGTGGAAGAGTTGTCGTCTGTTCTTCGGAGCATAAGAACCACCTCCAATAGGTCTATAGGCTTTATGCCTTTCTTCCTCGTTTATGGCGGTAGTTATCCCCAGTGATATACGTCATGACTTGCCCAGGGTGGCGGCTTTCGTGGAAACTAACAATGAGGCGGCGCATCAGGATGCTCTGGACGCCTTAGATGAAGAACAGGATCTTGCATCTTCTCGTTAGGCGATTTATCAGCAATACCTGCGTCGCTATCATAGCCGCAGGGTCAAGATCCAGCCATTTCAAAAAGGCGACTTAGTACTCCGTATGATTCAAGACCAGACATATATGCACAAGTTATCACCTCCTTGGGAAGGGCCATTCCTGATCAGCAGGAATCTCAACAACGGGTCTTACTATCTCATAGACATACGGGAGAGTGATGAGTCTCGCACTTCTGGTCAGGAGTCCAAGAGGCCATGGAATATTGCGCACCTTCGGCCATATTACACTTAAGCCGCCAGCCAGCTCTCATCAATGTACATACCTCTGTCATTTTATAAACCATCTTTTATGATATAATAAAGTTGGCATCCCCATGATTAGGGGCCTCTGCCGTGTTCACCACACCGAGTGTCATGCCGAGGAGTTAATCCTTCATCAGGTCATTTGGGGGATTTTAAACTCCCTTGGCCAGGCTTTTTATGCCATCAGGAGTCGATCCTTAATCTGGTTCTCTAAGGAGGGCTTTTAAACCACCCTTTCCCAGATTTAAAATAGAAAAGGAGTTGATTCTTTAAACTGGTCACTTGGGGGGCTTTCGGCCCAAAAGGTTAAGCTTATTACCTCTTCTTGACCCGGCTTTCCGCCATCTGCAAGTTATACCTGTTTATTTGCAACTTGCTACTCCACTATGTGACCCATCAAACTCTTGAGAGTTAATCTTGATAGGAGACCCTAAACTTTTTTAAAGTTAATCTCGCACAAAGACACTAAACTTGTCAGGGTTTAAACGGCGGTTTTGTCACGAGAGAGCCAGCTTACAGTGAGTGATACGTCTCCAACGTATCTATAATTTATGAAGTATTCATCGCATGTTTACAATAACTCTATATGATTTTGGTATGATTTTATTAGAACTAACCCGTACTGATGTTGTTTTTAGCAGAACTACCATGGTGTCATTTTTTGTGCAGAAATAAAAGTTCTCGAAATGGGCTGAAAATTTAGTATGATTTTTCTTGGACCAAAAGAGACCCCCGAAGCATTGGAGTTGGGCCAGAAGAGCCACGAGGAGGTCACAAGCCTGCCAGGTGCGACCACCCCCTAGACACGCCTAGCAGGCTTGTCATCGCCTCATGGCCCCCCTTGATGTGAGATCGATGCCAAAAATTCCTATAAATATAGAAACCTCTGAAAAGAAACCTAGATCGGCAGTTCCGCCGCCGCAAGCCTCTAGAGCCACGAAAAACCAATCGGGAGCCCGTTCCGGCACCCTATCGGAGGGGGAAACCATCACCAGAGGCCATCTTCATCATCCCAACGGTCTCCATGACGAGGAGGGAGTAGTTCACCCTCGGGACTGAGGATATGTACCAGTAGCTATGTGTTTGATCTCTCTCTCTCGTGTTCTTGAGATGACACAATCTTGATGTACCGTGAGCTTTATTGATATAGATGAATTATATGGAGTTTTCCTCTCTCTCTCTCTCTTGTGATGAACTAAGTTTCCCCTTTGAAGTTTTCTTATCGGATTGAGTCTTTAAGGATTTGAGAACACTTTATGTATGTCTTGCGATGGGATATCCATGGTGACAATGGGATGTTCTATTGATCCACTTGATGTATGTTTTGGTGATCAACTTGCGGGTTCCGTGACCTTTGGAATCTATGCATAGGGGTTGGCACACGTTTTTTTCTTGACTCTCCGGTAGAAACTTTGGGGCACTCTTTGAAGTTCTTTGTGTTGTATTGAATATGATGAATCTGAAATTATGTGATGCACATCATATAATCAAGACCATGGGTACTTATGGTGACATTGGAGTATCTAGGTGACATTAGGGTTTTGGTTGATGTGTATCTTAAGGTGTTATTTTAGTACGAACTCTAGGGGCTGTTTGTGACACTTATAGGGATAGCTCATAAGATTGATCAGAAAGGATAACTTTGAGGTGGTTTCGTACCCTACAATAATTTCTTCATTACTTCTCCGCTAGTTGTGACTTTGGAGTGAACTCTTTGTCGCACGAGAGGTATTTATATATGATTCAACTATGCAAATATCGTCGAGAGAAATTGCACTAGTGAACGTATGGACCCTAGGCCTTGTTTTCAAGCATTTATACAACGTTTTGCTCACTGTTTACTATTTCTTACCTTGCTATTTTTATATTTTCATATTACAAAAACCTATATCTACCATCCATATTGCACTTGTATCACCATCTCTTCGCCGAACTAGTGCACCTATACAATTTACCATTGTATTGGGTGTGTTGGGGACACAAGAGACTCTTTGTTATTTGGTTGCAGGGTTGTTTGAGAGAGACCATCTTCATCCTACAACTCCCATGGATTGATAAACCTTAGGTAATCCACTTTATGGAAAATTGCCGTTGTCCTACAAAACTCTGCGCTTGGAGGCCCAACACGAGTCTACAAGAAGAAGGTTGTGTAGTAGACATCAAGCTCTTTTCTGGCGCCGTTGCCGGGGAGGTGAGTGCCTGAAGGTATATCTTTAGATCCTGCAATTAAATCTTTTTGTTTCTTGTTTTTTCACTAGTTTGGTTTCATAAAATAAAACTATAAAAGATGGAATTGAGGTTGCCTCATATGCTTCATCTTTTTAATGTCTTTCCTGAAAATGATGGAAAGGAAAATTGTGCTCAAGTGTTAGAAGAAGAAGTTATTAAAATGTTTGGCACTAAATATTTGAGTGACGAGGATGATTTCAATATTTTTAGTATCAATTCTCTTAATATTCATGATGCTAATGATATGCAAAGCCACATGCTTGGGGATGCTATGTTTGATGAATATGCTATTTTTAGTCCCCCAAGTTTTGATGAGCAAAACTATTATGATTATGGCATGCCTCCTATATATGATGATTATGATGAGTACACGTATTCTATAAATATTAATGACAACCATGAAACCTATTATCATGATTTTAATACTCAATGTGGTTATGTCAATCAAGTATCTCATGATAGTTATTTTGTTGAGTTTGCTCCCACTATTATGAATGAGAAGGAAATTGCTTATGTGGAGAGTGACAAATTTTCTATGCTTGTTGATCATGAAAAGAATGATTTATGTTCTGGCTATATTGTGAAATTCCTTCATGATGCTACTGAAAATTATTATGAGGGAGGAACATATGCTTGTAGGAATTGCAATAATATCAAGTTTCCTCTCTATGTGTTCAAAGTTTTGAACGTATGCTTGTTTTGCCTTCATATGCTAGTTGATTCTTGATCCCATAAATTGTTTGTTCAAAAAATACATATGCATAGGAAGCATATTATTATTCCTAATGTGTTTTTCATGAGATTCATGATGCTCTTTTGCATGTTCCAATTATTATTCCTATACGAGTATCATTGAAATCAGCATGCCTAGCTAAAAGGCATTAAAGAAATGCGCTTGTTGGGAGACAACCCAATACTTTTACCTTCTGTTTTTATGTGTTCACATGATTAAGATACTGTAGTAATCATATTTTTTGTCTTTTATTTCAATAAAGTGCCAAGAAAAGCCTTTGGGATAGTGTGGATACTTGCTTGTTTGATTATGTGCAAAAACAGAAAGTTTTGCGTCCAGTATATGAATTATATGATTTTACTGGAGAGTCAAAAAATTCAAAAAAATTTACACAACATTTATATGCAAATTCATTTAGGTTTCCTAATGATTAAAAAAATTAGAGTCAGGGAAGTTTGGTGATCATTCAGATATTTATAGACTGTTCTGTTTTTGACAGATTCTGTTTTGCATGCATAGTTTGCTTGTTTTAGTGTTCCCATAACTTATATTCGGTGATATAAATTGTGTCAATGATGGAATAAAGTAGGTATCATGTGTTAATAATTATGAATCTTGTATTGATAGTACCTAAGTGAATGATCTATCTTTATTACACTACCCTTCTCACAAAGTTCCGTTAAGTTTTGTGTGATGGAAGTTTTCAAGTTTTGGGTGAGATACCGATATGAGGAGAATAAGGAGTGGTAAGAACATAATCTTGGGGATTACCAAGGCACCCCCAAGGTAATATAAAAGGAATATTCAAGCGCCTAAGCTTGGGGATGCCCCGGAAGGCATCCCCTGTTTCGTCTTCAACACTATCGCTATAGCTTACTTAGAGCTATATTTTCATTCGTCACACAATATGTGTTTTGCTTGGAGCGTCATTTTATTTGGTTTTTATATGTTAGGTGTTATTTATAATACTGTTTTTCAATAAAAATTTCCAATTATTGCCTTTAGGATGCTTGCATTGCATGTTTTGATATGTGCTGGGTAAAAACACAAACTTCTGCTGTAGTGTTTGAATTTTCATATTTTATTGGAACATGGAAAGTTTCTGAAATTTTTACATACTATTTTCATATAAATATTTTAGCGTGTAATAAATTTTCATAATTTTTTGAGTTATATAAGTACACTGTTTTTATAAATTGCTACAGACTATTCTGTTTGGACAGATTGTTGTCATAGTTTTCTTATCTACTTATCCTATAGTTTCCATAGCCTATATTGGTAAATATAAATTGTGCAAGTGATAGTATATAGTACCTAATGTTTGAAAATTATTGTGCAACTTGTGTTGCCAGTACATAAAGAGTTGGTTTATCATTATGTGTACTAACCTATCTCACGAGTTCTTTTTGAGTTTTGTGTGGATGAAGTTTTTGAGAATAGGTGAAACCATGATATGAGAGGATTGAACGAGATACAAAAGCTCAAGCTTGGGGATGCCCAAGTCACACAAACTCAATATTTCAATAAGTCTCAAGCATCTAAGCTTGGGGATGCTACGCATCCCACCTCTCTTCTTTAATAATTATCGGTTAGCCTATGTTGAGCCCAAACTTTAATTCGTTCCCATGATGCATGCTATTCTAGGAGTGGTGTTTTTTTGTTTTGCTTGGTGTTTAATAAAATACTTTAGATCTGAAAATCTTTATTGAGTGAGAGATATAAAGTCCTCACATATCTACTTAATTGCTTGACTACTCATTGATCTTCACTTATATGTTTTGGAGTAGTTTTGTCATTTACTCTCGTGCTTGACTTATACCCTATGAGTAAATGGTTGAATGAATAGAATATCATAAATATGAAATTATTCATGTTTTATATGCTTATCCCATGGGGAGTAATGACTTCACATATAAGAAGTATAGGTGGTAAAATTTATTGAAAGTTAGCAAACACCGCATTGGTCACATGAACCATTCATGAAAAAACATTGAAGGAAGAGAGATTTCACATATAAATATACTATTCTTGGACATCTTATACGATTGTGATTACCCATTAATTATTTTCAAAATTGAGCAAATTAGTTGAAGTTGGACAAGGAAGACAACGTAATGAGTTATGCTTGGGTATATTTGTATAGAAGTTATATTGTTATGGATCCTCCAACATGTGGTGCTTGCTTCCACCTCATATTAGCCAAAACCTCTGCACCAAGTAGAAATACTACTTGTGCATCCAAACACCCTTAAACCCAATGTTGTTCCATATGAGTCCACCATACCTACATATGTGCGGTATTTACCTCCCGTTCCAAGTAAATTTGCATGTGCCAAACTCTAAACCTTCAAATAATATTATGTTTTGTATGACCGAATCGCTCATATAATGACTAGGGGCTGTCAGTATCTTGCATGCTAGGTGGGTTATTCTCACAATATGTGTTGATTCACTATCATTCACGAGAAAGTGGCTGGTAATAGGGATTCCCAGTCTCGAAATCAAAGAACAAAATGCAAATAATTAAACAAAACTCCCCCATGAATGTTGTTGGTATGGACGGTACCCATGGATTTGGCTCGCCGTGGAGTGTGATTGATTGGTGGAGGGGGAGTAAAAACTTTACTATTCTGTTTGGGAACCACCTATAATGTATCTAGCATGGAAGATACCGAGATCTCTCGGTTGTTATGGTGACAATGAAAGCGTACCGCTCAAAATTATTATTCATCTCTGTTTTAAAAGCTTGAGCTCTGGCACCTCTGCAAATCTATGCTTCCCTCTGCGAAGGGCCTATCTTTTACTTTCTAGTACTTACCTTTATGCAAGAGTCATGGTGATCTTCACCACTTCCTGTATTTCTCCTTTTTCTCTTGGCAAGCGTCATGTGTTGGGGAAAGATCCAAGCATATATGGCCATTCAAATATATTTGATTATGCATTATTATTGTTGACAATTATCTACGTGATAAATAAGTTGGGAGGCGAAACTTTAAGCCCCTATCTTTCTTTATGTTCGATGGATGCCATTTTCTCTAAAAATATGCTCTGAGTGCTAGCAATCATGGAATACTATATGATAGTTGAGTATGTGGAATTCGCTAAAGCTCTTACATAGACCCTTCCTAAAAATAAGATGAATTGCAATTGTTTGGGGACTGAAAGCATAGTTTGTTAGTCTATACTTTAACATGTGGATAGCTTGTTATTTCATCATGAGAAGGTTTATGAGATGAGCTACTGTTTGATATATAATGATGCTAGAAAAAGTGTTTGGAATTATCATTGATCAAATTTATGCACTATGCTAGCATTCACACTTCATAAATTATTTCTTTTATCATTTACGTACTCGAGGAGGAGCATGAGGGGATGCTTGTACGTCTCCAACGTATCTATAATTTATGAAGTACTCATGCCATGTTTACAATAATTCTGTATGATTTTGGTATGATTTTATTAGAACTAACCCAGACCGACGTTGTTTTCAGCAGAACTACCATGGTGTCATTTTTTGTGCAGAAATAAAAGTTCTCGGAATGGGCTGAAAATTTAGTATGATTTTTCCTAGACCAAAAGAGACCTCCGAAGCATTGGAGTTGGGCAAAAGAGCCACGAGGAGGTCACAAGCCTGCCAGGTGCGGTCACCCCCCTAGCCGCGCCCAACAGGCTTGTCACCGCCTCGTGGCACCCCTTGATGTGAGATCGACGCCAACAATTCCTATAAATATAGAAACCTCCGAAAAGAAACTTAGATTGGGAGTTCCGCCGCCGCAAGCCTCTAGAGCCATGAAACACCAATCGGGAGCCCGTTCCAGCACCCTGCCGGAGGGGGAAACCATCACCGGAGGCCATCTTCATCATCTCGATGCTCTCCATGATGAGGAGTGATGGGGATATACCCCATGGTATGACCCGGCCTGGCGACTCACAGGAGACCTGGACGAAGACATGACATCTTATTAGTGACCCGGCCAGGCAACTCACAGGAGACCCGTTAAAGACATGACATCTTATTTATGACCCGGCGAGCGGGTCACAGGATGACCAAGCCCAAGACCCGGCGGGTGAGCCAGCGCCAGGCGGCTCACAAGAGAAGGCCCACAGGAGAAGGCCCACAAGAGAGAAGGATTCCCTTAAAGGAAATAAGACCCGAAGTAGGATTCGTGAGAGACTAGTCCTACTCCTACTCCTAGTAGGACTCTATTTGTAAGCCTACCCTCTCCACTTATATAAGGAGGGGTAGAGCACCCCTAGAGGTACAAGTTCTAAGAAGACACAAGTCTACAAGTTTATACATCTCAAGAGATTAGAGATAGACAGATTAGAGGCTCTCGTGATTAGAGGTAGCAGTTAGCACCCTTGTAACCAAGAGATCTTCATCATCATCAATACCAGACAAGCAGGATGTAGGCTTTTACCTCCATCGGAGGGGCCGAACCTGGGTAAACCTCCGTGTCTGCTCGATTCCGATCAACCCCTTCAAGCCGCCACGTAGTTGTGTCTCGCTCCGAACCTAAGTCCGTTCACCCGGACATCTGACGTGACAAATCCACGACAGTTGGCGCCCACAGTGGGGCTTCGCACGATGGTGTTGTGTTCTTGGAGGGGTATCTTCAGGGATCGAAAAGCCCGTGGATGGTCGAATAAAGGAAGAACCGGTTCAGAAGAATCGATGTCATACTCCGAGCTCATCAGTTTAGATTGAAAGTTTACGCAATAGCCGGGGATTACAAGTCACGGCTGACCGTGAGAAATTCAGCAAGATGGAGTCCTGATACAATTTCCATATTGAGCCGGCCATAGCTTAGGCCGCCGTGACCCACCAAAGCCAACTCTCAGATGCACAAGATCCAATACCCTGCTAAAAAATATGGGCCACGACCCGGAAGGGGATATAGATATAATACAGACGCGGATTCGTCAAGCTGGCCCCGACTCGGAAGGAGATGTGACCGTGGATACAGAATAGACGGCACGCCTACCTTGTCGCGCCCGTGCCCACCCCGGTCCAGCTCTCCCTTACGCCGTCTCCAGCCGGCACTGCGAAGTGAGCCAGTGGTGATGACCGCACCTCCAGACTGTGTCTGAGCCGGACTCACCTCTCCTCCACCAAACTGGCTTCGACGCAGACGCGCTCGCCTCACCTCCACGTCGCTTGCATCGATGCCTGTCACCTCGCCAAGCCGCCTCGCCGGCGCCTCCCACTGTGGTCGCCGTGGCTTTGACACGCCAGCGCGTTTCTGCCGCCATGGCTTTGCCTCCAGCGGTTCTCTCCGCTGATGCGGCGGCCTCCATCCTCCTTGCCTCGCCTCTGCGCCTGCGGGTTGCCGTTGAGTCTCGCCACTCACTGCGTTGTGGTTACCCCACCAGCCTCAGCCACTACGTCGTGGCCAGCGTCTGCCGCCTCGCGTCTGACCGCTGCGCTACCGCCTTGCCGCGCTTCCGCTCCACCCGGCCGAGTCACCCCCGGGTGTCCTCCGCCAGCCGAGCGTGCACTCCCAGCGCCAAGTCACCTCCAAGCCGCTTCCGCCGCCGGGTCAACGGCCTGTCCTATCAAGAGCTTCCCCTCGGGGCTCATCGCCGCCAACGCGGCGACCCTTCCCCACTACGGAACCGTCCGAGCGCCGTAGCTTCACCTCTTCCCTTACCTCCTGCTATGCCTCGCCACCCCTCTGGGGCCTGGCCGGCTCATGGCCCTGTGTTAGCCACTCTATTTCTCGGTTGGTGGGAAGGAGGGGAAGTGGGAGCCCAGAAGATAATGATGGGGAACCGGCTAAAAAAAGGGGGCCATGTGGGTGCTACTACCGCTTTGAAAGGGCATCCGGCGAGACGTCGATTACAGATCATCTGTCATTCAAACAAAAAAAGTGATGTCTATCATATGTGTTCTATCATATATATTAATTTTTCTATGAGAACGATTACTTTGGTTAGTGTTGTTTTTACGCAGGGCCATTATTCACTGCAAAGGGGAATTATACCGCAGAGACGGAGCACATGTCAGCATCATTCTGTATTGGTATTCGTCCGTGTCGCGGCTGCACCGACTTACAACACCGTGGTTACCTCCCGCGACAGCACCGATTTACAAGGCCGTGGACATCTCTCGGCATCAGCGACCGGCTTACAACGCCGTAGCCAATTCTCGCCACCCGCACCAGCTTATAAATGCCATGGCCGTCTCTCATTATCCGCACTGGCTTATAAACGCCGTGGCATATTTCACAAACAGGGCCAGCTTACAATGCCGCGTTTGGTTTCTACGTCTACATCAACCTATCAATGCAGTGCTCGCCGGTATGAGCCGCCCGACGGACAGGCACACAAGTCGCCACCACTACAGTTTGGTTCACTTCAAAAACCAGCCAGAACGAACCATCGACCGGATCATTGAAGCAATTCATACGGGATCATTTATAACCCGCCACGGCCAAACCTCAACTTTCAATGGAGATTTTCAAGCCGCTTGTTCGAGTCAACTTAAGGCTCGGAGGCTAGAGGCATGGCAAGACACAGTTGGTCGTTTTCAATGAGAAGCCCGGGTCTCTGCAAGATGAAATTTTCCGGCTCAGAAATTTGAGTTGAACTGGTTAAAATCAAAACGGCTGATCTATCATCCGGCTTTATGCCCTATCAAGCGCTATTGCAGGGAGGCTTCTTGCCTTCGGGTATAGCTCACATCTCCCGTGCACAGTCGGCTTTTACGCTGGTGCAAGGAGGCTTCTTGCCTTCGGGTATAGCTCACTTCTCCCTTGCACAGCCGGCGATATGCCCAATTAAGCACTGTTGCAAAGAGGCTTCTTGCCTTCGGGTATAACTTACTTCTCCTTTACATAGCTAGCTGTCATTAAACTGTTGCAAGGAGGCTTCTTGCCTCCGGGTATAGCTTACTTCTCCCTTGCACAGTTGGCTTTATGCCTAGTTTGGTTACATTAAGCGCTGTTGTTGATGGAGGCTTCTTACCTTTGGTATAGCTTACAGGACCCTAAGACAACAACGTGTACACCAAATTCCAGTTTCTTATCAACTACGGCCATCGAAGGGGGCTTCTTACCGACTGGTATTGCTTATCTCACCCTAATGGTCGGCTTTATGCCACTTCTGGTTACTTATTAACCGCGGTTGTCGAAGGGGGCTTCTTACCGACGGGTTCGCTTATCTCACCCTAACAACCGGCGTTTGCGCCAAAATTCAGTTGCTTATCAACTGTAGCTGTTGAAAGAGGCTTCTTGCCTTCGGGTATAGCTTACTTCTCCTTTCAAACAGCCGGCTTTATGCCGTCTCAGGCTAATTATTAGCCGCGGCTGTCGATGGAGGCTTCTTGCCTTGGGGTATAACTTACATCTCCCATCGATAGCCGGCATTCACTGTACTCTTACTAGCCAATCTCGCCTAGAGACCCTGAGCCGGTTCAAGAAATTGACGACCAATCTCGCCTAGAGACCCTGAGCCGGTTCAAGAAATTGACGGCCAATCTTGCCTAGAGACCCTGAGCCGGTTCAAGAAATTAACGGCCAATCTCGATAGAGACCCTGAACTAGTATGAGTTCAAGCATCGAGTCCACCCGGAAGAACCATCATATGAGTTTTTTGAGGAAAGCAAGATCATCATCACATATTGCATCATGCCGGCTTATCAAACCGGGTCAGAGCACGGTTATGAGAAAAGGAGCAATGTTATGAAAGGTATACATCTTCGGGTTGAGCTTCTTTAAGCCGCCCTCACAACAATATAGAATATATTCTGTCTTGTTCGTTTTTGCAGGTTTTATCTATTAAGATGAGCCGCCGTTAAAGTATTCTGCAAAAGCAAATGGTTTTTTCAAATAGCCAACATGCCTGGATCTTCATGGTTTATCATAACCAGTAATAAATGATTGGGGTTTTTCAAACCAGCTCGGAGAAGTTATTATCTTGCAAAGAGCCGCCCTATCAGATATAAGGCCGTGTCATCTAAATTGGCCGGTTCTCGGATTTCTTTAATTGTGCTCTGTAGTAATCTACAACACTCACAGATTTCTCAAACTTATATTTGCCGGGTTGCACCGCAACCACGAGCAGGAATTTCATGTCAAAGACAAAGGAAATATTCCAGGATGTTCATTCCGGGTTATATTACGACCATGGTCAAAGATTCATTCAACAAATTATGGTGAGACGTATTATTCTCACATAGTCCCAAGTCGCCGCAGGCAGCCGACCTGGCACTTGGGAGCTATACTATTCAAGTCCAGTTTTATATCAAATATGCAAGTCCCATGTCGCTGCAAGCATGCACCACGACACTTGGGGGCTAATGCAAGCAGGCTTTCAAATTATTACATCATCAATCAAACTTTCTAAAAAGTCCCAAGTCGCTGCAGGCGTGCGACCCGGCACTTGGGGGCTACAGTATTCAGCTGTTCCAACAAATTAAGAGATTCAAATTGAAGACCCGACGCATCACATTCTGATGAGCCGACCCTTGGGGGCTACAGCCGCCGAAGCTTTCTAATGAGCCAGCCCTTGGGAGCTACACCCGCCGAAGCATTATAAGATATAAGGCAATTATAAGTCCCAGGTTGCTACAGGCAGGACAACCCGACACTTGGGGGCTACACAGTCCAAAATGTTATTTGCAAAGCACCAAGTTATCATGGATAATCTCGGAGCTTGGGGGCTACAGGCAATATGGACATATCAAAAACTTTGAGGAGAATTTTCAAGATATTAAATATGGAGTTCAATTGTTAGACCCGGCGTCACCAACACTTATGACCCGGTGTTAACAAAAGATCATAGCCCGCCAGAGTTTATATAAGCTGCCCTGCCACACAACAATGGAAGTCCGGTTCTACATCAGATGGATTGTCATCCCAATATTTATCAAGTCAGGAGGATTCTAGTTATTTTAACCCGGAGTCACCAACGATAATGACCCGGCATCATCAATGATTATGACCCGGCGGAGATGACCCGCCAAGAGTATTGGAAGCCGACTCAATGGCATATGGGTGTTCTATTCTCAATATTTTTCAAAAAATATTGACAAGCAAGATGATTATCAAAGACGACTCATTCATATGGAGAAAAGACCCGGATTTCTGAGAAGCCATTTTATAAGCCTGCCAAAGGCAAGCCGACCACTTCACATATTTGTTACTTTTATTTCAGGAGCTTACCATGAATAAATTCAAGCTAATCTGGGGGCTAATGACGGGGATATACCCCATGGTATGACCCGACCTGGCGACTGACAGGAAACCCAGCCGAAGACATGACATCTTATTAATGACCCGGCCAGGCAACTCATAGGAGACCCGTTAAAGACATGACATCTTATTTATGACCCGGCGAGCGGGTCACAGGATGACCAAGCCCAAGACCCGGCGGGTGAGCCGGCGCTAGACGGCTCACAAGAGAAGGCCCACAGGAGAAGGCCCACAAGAGAGAAGGATTCCCTTAAAGGAAATAAGAGCCAGAGTAGGATTCGTGAGAGACTAGTCCTAATCCTACTCCTAGTAGGACTCTATTTGTAAGCCTACCCTCACCACTTATATAAGGAGGGGTAGAGCACCCCTGGAGGGACAAGTTCTAAAAAGACACAAGTCTACAAGTTTAGACAACACAAGAGATTAGAGATAGACAGATTAGAGGCTCTCGTGATTAGAGGTAGCAGTTAGCACCCTTGTAATCGAGAGATATTCATCATCATCAATACCAGACAAGCAGGATGTAGGCTTTTACCTCCATCGGAGGGGCCGAACCTGGGTAAACCTCTGTGTCTGCTCGATTCCGATCAACCCCTTCAAGCCGCCACATAGTTGCATCTCGCTGCGAACCTAAGTCCGTTCACCCAGACATCTGCCGTGACAAATCCACGACAAGGAGGGAGTAGTTCACCCTCGGGGATGAGGGTTTGTACCAGTAGCTATGTGTTTGATCTCTCTCTCTCTCTATCTCGTGTTCTTGAGATGGCACGATCTTGATGTACCGCGAGCTTTATTGATATAGATGAATCATATGGAGTTTTCCCCTCTCTATCTTCTTGTGATGAATTGAGTTTTCCCTGTGAAGTTTTCTTATCGGATTGAGTCTTTAAGGATTTGAGAACACTTGATGTATGTCTTGCGATGGGATATCCGTGGTGACAATGGGATGTTCTATTGATCCACTTGATGTATGTTTTGGTGATCAACTTGCGGGTTCCGTGACCTTGGGAATCTATGCATAGGGGTTGGCACACGTTTTTTTCTTGACTTCCCGATAGAAACTTTGGGGCACTCTTTGAAGTTCTTTGTGTTGGATTGAATATGATGAATCTGAAATTATGTGATGCACATCATATAATCAAGACCATGGGTACTTGTGGTGACATTGGAGTATCTAGGTGACATTAGGGTTTTGGTTGATGTGTATCTTAAGGTGTTATTTTAGTACAAACTCTAGGGCTGTTTGTGACACTTATAGGGATAGCTCATAAGACTGATTAGAAAGGATAACTTTGAGGTGGTTTCATACCCTACAATAATTTCTTTGTTAGTTCTCCTCTAGTTGTGACTTTGGAGTGAACTCTTTGTCGCACGAGAGGTATTTACATCTGATTCAACTATGCCAATATTGTTGAGAGAAATTGTACTACTGAAAGTATGGGCCCTAGGCCTTGTTTTCAAGCATTTATACAATGTTTTGCTCACTATTTAATATTTGTTACCTTGTTGTTTTAATATTTTCAGATTACAAAAACCTATATGTACCATCCATATTGCAGTTGTATCACCATCTCTTCACCGAATTAGTGCACCTATACCATTTACCGTTGTATTGGCTGTGTTGGGGACACAAGAGACTCTTTCTTATTTGGTTTTAGGGCTGTTTGAGAGAGACCATCTTCATCCTACACCTTCCACAGATTGATAAACCATAGGTAATCCACTTGAGGGAAAATTGCCACTGTCATACAATACTCTGCGCTTGGAGGTCCAACACGAGTCTACAAGAAGAAGGTTGTGTAGTAGAAAACCGTGAGCGAGGACAAACTTGTCTTGTTACCGTATCCCCTCTGCTATGTGGCTTGTTCATACTCTTAGCAATGTAAATATTTTAAAGACCCTGAACTTGCTAAAGTTTAAATGACAGATTTATGTCACGTGAGGCCCGGTTTACAAGTTATAAGGATTTCCGCCTCGTTTCTTTGGAAACAAAAATATTTTCATAATAAAATAGGACAAGAGTTGTCTCATCCTGTCGCGCCTTTAAATCCGGCTTATAGGATGAGGCACACGATTGTTCATTCTTGCAGGCGCTTTCATGATAAGGTTCTAAGTCTTGGGAAATTTCCGGCTTGGCCCATGGAGTATAAGCCGTCTGGCTAGTCAAAACAGCTAACGTACTCCTATACCAGCAATTGAGTTTGCTGAATTGCCAGCGGAGCTTTCAAGCTTAAATTTCGCAAGTGTAGGAACAGGCAATCAAGAGTTTTCTACGCCTATTACAAAGCTCTCCAGGAGCCCAAAATATAAGTGGACTTAAGGTTTTCTATACACTTCCAACCTCGGCGGCTCAGCTGGCCGGGTCACCTCCAATCAGGTTCAACATGTTTCAACTCGCCAGCGGAGCATCCTGCGCGAGTCTTCGACCTCTTCGATCTGAAGGTTGTCTACATCCTAGTTGCAGTTTAATAAAGCTTCAAACTGAGCCTCATCAAAGAGGGGAGACGGGTCAACTTCAGGAGCGAAGAGTGGCTTATGGCGTGCAGGAATTATATCCCTGGCTTCAAAAGTTGGGTAGCGTATCCATTTGCTATCTGCACCGTAAGCCGCTTGGTAGGGGATCAAGTCGATCTCATTGACAAAGGTTGATGCAAGCACTCGGGAGGCTTTCATGAAGTTAGCATAGTCAACTTCATTAAAGTCAGACCCGTCATCTTTCTTGGACGGGAAGCCATCCATCATTTCCTTTAGGACCAGTTCAGGAGCAAAGGCCAAAGACCGGCTTAGGGCAGCTATCGCCCCTTTCCTGGCGGCTGATCGCCTTAGCTCTTCAATCTACTTGGGCAGAATTGACAAGACTTCTATTACCCCCTTCATGAATTTGGGGACGCCCTTTTCAGTCATCAGGGTTTTGATGGTGTAGAGAGCCCCACTATACAGTTGTTCTGTCATGGTTTATATGGTCTTCAACTTCAACAAACTTTCAGACGTTAGTTGGCGGCTCCTGTGGCCTGCAAAGATAGTCAAACATTATAAGTAGCCTAAAAAGTTGTTACAAATAGAGAAAGAAATTTTTCTAAGTTTGAAGCTCTTACCAAAGATAGCAATAGTCATCTTGGATATATGGCGCTTGAGGGTGGTGAGTTCTTCTGATAGAAGCTTGCACTGCTCATCAGCATCGTTTGCACGTTTTGTCAGGGCAGCTTGTTTAGACTCAGCAGTCTTTTCGAAGGTAGCAAAATCAGCCTGGACTTTCTCAAGTGCTTCAACGACAACCCACAGTTTCTCTTCTGCCACAGCCCGGGCGGTTTGATGGGAGGTAATGTCTTCCCTTAAGCTGGCCAGATTAGACTCGTTTGTGTTCAAAGCTTCCTGCGTTATACAAGTAAAGTTCGTACAATTTAAGCCGCCGAGATGAAATACTAGTGAATCAAAGTGGTAAAGCTATTACTATACAAGTCTCAAGCATATTGCAAGCAATATACTTGAAACTTGGGGGCTAATGTATGCGTTTTCATTCAAAAGTCTACAACAAAGTTCAGGCCCGTCTATTTGCAAGTTAAGCCGGCACTTTGGGGCTACATTTGACGCTTTGAGGTAGTGAAGTTCCAGCTTATCTTCCTACAAGTTAAGCCGACACTTGGGGGCTACACCCGTCGAGTTTTTCTACCTTTGAAGTTCTGGCTCATCTTACTACAAGTTAAGCCGATAATTGGGGGCTACACCCATTGAGTTTTTCTATCATTGAAGTTCTGGCTCATTATTATTATCATGACCCAGACTTGGGGGCTACACTTGCATCCAATTTTGAATATGACACAATTTGGAAGACCTGGTATACTATTTGCAATACTAAGCCAGCTCTTGGGGGCTACGTAAGGGTATAAGGAAAAGCAAGAGAAGAAGATTACCTCATATTTTTCTTCATTAATGCCAAGCTTAGACTCCATGTTGCGGCTGGCAGAAAGGCGGTTCAGATAACCAACATGCAAGTCATTCGCGGTCATTTTCTCCAATACAGGGAATTCAATATCAAGCTTCTCTGGTGAGAACACCTCAGACTTGCTAGTGTGTTTGGTTAACACATGAGAAGCAGGGGATTGATGAACCGTCCCAGTAATGACAACTTATGGATAAGCCATGTCTTCGACAGTTGCTGAAGGACTGGGAGGCTTAGGATTAGCCGCCCGAGGACTCTCAGGAGTGTCCATGTTGTGATCCACTGGCTCAAAGGGTTGAGGACTGTTTTCAGGTGCGACCTTTCCAGCATCAAAAGGCTTAGTATGAACTGTAG
Organism: Hordeum marinum; assembly: GCA_022496015.1. Classification (NCBI taxonomy): domain Eukaryota; kingdom Viridiplantae; phylum Streptophyta; class Magnoliopsida; order Poales; family Poaceae; genus Hordeum; species Hordeum marinum. The sequence goes on from CM039675.1 coordinate 108,340,752, forward strand.
GGGAATCCGGTTTAGCATTTTCCGGGTCTTGGACTGTAGGAGCGACGGTTGACCCGCCAATCTTCCTGCGCTTGGCTTGAGCCCTGAAAACAATAACAATCATTTTGCAGTCCAAGGACAATGATGATAATATGTATGCTGAAAAATAAAGATACATACTTTGGATTGATCTTCAAAGGAGGAAGCTTCGATGCAATTGAGTCACCAGATGAAGGGGGTGACTCCTGGAAAAATTTAAAGCAGAATTAGAGTAAGATAACATGGAAAAAGTCTCATACATATGTTGGGATTGTTTGAAAGAGCACCTCAGCACGTCGCTTCCGGGGAGCCTGAGAATTTGGTAAGCCGGACAGAAGATCTTCAGAGCCGGTGCTCCGGGTGTGACGTCAAGAGTCGAGTTGTTGCTTTTTCAAAAGAAATTCAGGATCTAAGTAAGCAAGAAGATGTGAAAATGGAACTTTTCGGACGACCCGCCGTATTTTATCTCGCGGTAAGACCTCTGAGTCAGAGGAAATGTAAGTTACCTCAGGCGCGTTGGCGTGAATCATTTCCGCTTCCTCCTGTATATGATCATCATCAATAAGTTGCATAAAGAGATGGCCAAGGGAATCAAGTTCTACCTCTGAGTCATTAAGTCAAGCAGTTCTTGAGCCAAAGTTTTATTCTTACGGCCACGGGCTTTACCCGCCTGAGATTTCTTCACGGGGGAGTATATTTCTTCATCCTGAAGCTAGAGCCGCCCTGTATGAAAAGCCGCCAAAGGGTTAAAGGAGCAATGCACAAGATCAAGACAAGAACAAGTAGTTTTGTGAAGAAGATTTTCTTACATCCACAGCTGGGTTTTTGACGCAGAAAGGTTTTAACACGGTTTTATTGCAAACCGCCTTGGTTTCACCGAGAAGTGATTTGACTACAGAGCTAACGTCTTGTTCTGTCAAGGGAGTGTGGTTGAAACAAAGAGGGTCGTTCCTTTCGCCCGTAAATTCACACATAAGCCGGTCACGCCGGCTTAGTGGAAATATTTTTCATGAGACCCAGCAACGAGTTAAGTCGACTCCAGTTAAGCCGTTCGCTAGAAGGGCCTTGATTTTTGCAAAATCTAGAGCATACTTCGCTCACTTTGCGGCGGACATCCGGTCTGGAAGTTCAGTGGAAGTGTAGAGCCGGGTAGGATGATAACAAGTCAGTGGATTTTCCTCTCTGGGGGAGGTATCTTGATAGTAAAACCAGGTTTTATTCCAGTGCTTGGGGTGGCTTGGCAAGAGTGCAACTCGATAAGGCAAATATCTCTGTCTCTGGATAGAGACGCCACCTAGTTCTAAACTCGGTCCAGCTGCTACTTCAGTTTGGTGGTTGACATAGTAGAAATCGCAGAAGAGGTTGACGGGTGGCTCTTCTTGAAGATATAATTCACATCAAACTTGGAACTGGCACATGTTGGTGACTGAGTTTGGGACTATGTCTTGTGGGCGAAGTTTGAAACAATGAAGAACGTCCCAGAAGAATTTTGTCCCGGGAGGGTTGAAGCCACGGAGGAAGTGATCCATGAATATGACAACTTCCCTTCTTTAGGGCGGGTCTGATTTCTGACCCTAGAACCCACCAATGAATGACATCTTGAGCCATCAATGAGCTATTCTCTATGAACTGAAGCAGAAGCTCTTTGGTGACGCCGGAGCCAACCCAATCACAAGATGAGGGTGCTCGTGACATAGTGGCGGGTCAAACTATGAGAAATTACAAGATATGGAGGATTAGAAATGCCAAAAGAATCAAGACAAGTATGGTTAAACATGATGGTGTTAAGTCGCCAGTGCATTTTACTAAGAGAGACGATGACTCGATGACGGGTTAAGTGGATAAGACAATGCCAGAAATATTGCTAAGTGCGAATAAACAAGTTTTATATATTGCGACTGTGTCTACAAGATCTACCATCGAGGAAAAATGAAAATATATTCAAGACCTAAAAGCAACAGTGGAAGAAGAAGTACTTAGTCAGTTCGCGGTTTGAGATATGTAGATCTATACTAAGCGGATCTTGGCATTCAAGTGAGAGGCCGCAATGGATAATCAGCATGGCGAGATTCAAAGAGATGCTTGACAATCTACACTATGAGGAGAAATATGATGAACATCGAAAAACACTAGTGAACCCGATGAACTCGAGGAGATTTTATGCTAGGTGATTACACATTCAACAAAGGTTGAGAAGAGAGTACCTCAGGGATGCGGATGTGCGTGCAAACTCTGGACTCGGTCAGGACGGTGAAGCGGACGGCGTTGAGGACGACGGCGAGGTCCGGTCGGTGCAGCGGAGCTCCGGAGGAGTAAGCGGCTGGAGGAAGTAGAAGACAGGGGCGCTAGAGAAAAAGAAAGGGCCCCTTCATGTTCCTATTTATGAGATGAGATGGCAAAGAGTGCGTGCGAGAAAAGAGGAGACGCAGTGATGATTGACCGAAGGGGACGCCTCGATTTTTGGGCCGACCGTTTAATGCAAAGGATCCTTTGCGAACGTCATGTGATCTTTTTGATATATTCAACATGACATCATGGTTGGTTATGAATTTTTACCTTTCAGGTGATAAAGATGAGAGACTCGCCAACCAAAAGACTTGAAGATTGACATGAACTGGTTCAAATCAATCTCGGGCCTAATGTTGGGGATAATCACCTGAGATGAGACCTGCCCAGGTGGGCCCGGTCATGCGGTTGGCGGCTTACGATAACTTCAGGGTTAAGGCATAACCAGTGGGCCGGAGGGCCCAGAGCCAGAAGACCAGATGTAACCCGTTGGGCTTAAGCCGCTAGGAGAGACTTGTCAGATAAGGCATGATTAGTTGGAGGTGAGGTCGATTGTTAAGTTTAACCTGACCCGGACTCTTTTAAGCCCAGGGGCCTTGAACCGTGTATATAAGGGCGGATTACCTGGGTGGCTTAGCCTATGAAACAACTGGTCGAGAGCTAGGTCAAGCGAATTCGCTCCCTTGTAATCGACACAGAATCAATACAACACAAAGCAGGATGTAGGCTTTTACCTCTTTCCGAGGGGTCGGACCTGGGTAAACCCTTGTCCCTTGATTCCGATCAATCCCTTCGAGTTCATCGCCTTAGCGATGGCCTTGAACCTAAGTTCGTTGACCCGGACATCCGCTGTGACGAATACACGACAACTATGTTGATGCTTAATGCTCATCCTTATACTAGTCTTCTCAAGTGCTTTGCCATGACTCACACACATCATTATAGCTGAGCCTATTCTTAAGATTGCCTCTTTTACATGTGTCACACCCTGTGATTTGCCTCATAACTAAGATATCAGAACTCAAAAATAAGGGCCAATTAAAACTTTTGTGTGCTTGTTATGCTTGACTTGATTACTGATTGTCTAATTGCTTGGTAGTGCTCTATATTCATAAAATCCCTCCAACTCTAAAAACTCTTTTCCTTGATCCCCATGATCATACCATGTGAATAGGACTTAATTATACTTTTACAAAATATTATTTTGGCAAAAAAGGTTTTATTCAAATTAGGTTTGCAAAACCCCCTGATTTGAGGTTTGCACTGCAAGTCCCAAAATTGGGTGGATCCTTTTTCGCCAAATGCTTTATTTTGAACCTACTATATATATAACTTCCCAAAACCACAAAATATTATTTTGAAAGATTATTTTCATAATTTATTTAAAAGCTTTTTCTTATGGCCAGAAATGGTTTCTCATAGGGAATAATTATTTTAAATGATTTATAAATATTTGAGAAAAATTAGGGAAACTCAGTGGACATATATTATCCATATATAAGAGTTTCAACACATGGTCATGTTCAAAATACTGGACAAAACACTTCAAAACCATATATGTCTGTTTCAAGGTTTTGAAATATTTCTATAGGAAATATTCTCAATTAAATCCTAGAAAATTCTAGATTTTCACATATGATATATGTGGTCACATTGCCAAGTTCCATATCAATCCCAATTGTTTTGGTTCACCAAAATATCCCAAAACCCTCTCTGTCTAGATCCTAATTTGAGGAACTCTACATTACCAACTGTCTCCCCTTAAGCTCAAACTTTGTGGGCATGTTAGAATCCTCCAATAATGCATCCACACCAAGTGGTGCATCATGGAGATCAGATTAACTTGTCCAAATCCCCTCAAAACCATCTCTACTGATTTCAAGAATTTGGTAAAATTGCATTGCCAAGTTTCCCCATTGGGCCCTAAACTTTTTGTGCATGTTATAGTCCCTAAAATATGTCACCACATCAAGTCGTGCATCAAGGGGAATGGATTTGCATAGCTAGATCTAAGAAAATCCATTTCTGCCCATTTCTAGGGTTAGCAACATTTGTATTGCCAACTTTTCTCAAATGAGCTCAAAACTGGTGATCACTCCTATTTTTACACATACTTTCATCCTGTTAAATCCCACAGCAAGTAAAGGCCTTTTGCTTGTCCAAAACTCTATCAAACACCTTCTGGCAGAAAACCAAAACCGGTTATTTTCACCTCTTCCATTGATATCCTTGACCTCAATTTCTTACCACACCTTAACCTCATTCCACTTTCCCTCTCACCTAAGGCACCCCGAGAGCATCCTAGGTCCTGTCCCCCTTTGTTTAAACCCCCTAGAGCTTTGGGCACAAGTGGACACGCCTTGCCTACCAAGAGCATGTCCTGACATGCAATGGACGCGCTCTGGGGCGCGCTACAGTGCGCCCAAGCACTGTAGCGGCTCCCATCCCGAGCCATCCGACAACCTTGGGAGGCGTGGTAATGTCTCCCGAGGCCGCCTCGACGTCCTTGTCATGCCACTAGGTTGGGCCCCTCCTCCCCTGCCTTCCTCTCTCTCCTGTCGGACAAGCCCGAGCTCCTCCCTTGGCGTGGTCCATGGTGCACCTTGGCATGGCTATTTAAAACCCTCCAGAGTGCACCCCATGCCCCCTCCTGATCTCTCCTTCTCCCCCTCACATCCTTGAACCCCCCCAAACCTTCCCCCTTGACCTCTCATGCCCTCCATCACCTCCCCTGGCCGACGGCCGCCACTTCAAGCTTTGGCGCTGGCGCCGCTATGGCCCCACTTCGTGGGTGCTCAGCACCGGGACGGAGGCTGCACGTCTCCGCGAGCTCTTCGGCATGCGCGGCGGCGCCAGAGGTGGCCTGTGCCGCCGGGGGCAGGCACCGGCGCTGGCCGGCTCCCCGTCCCCCGCTCCCTCTCTGGTCGAGCGGGAGGAAGGACGACCTTCCAGGTAGGCCCCGCGCATCAGGGAGCCAGACGCCGGGCCCAGGCGTATAAGTGGAAGGGCCCCCGCAGGGTTCCTCTTCCATGCGACGAAGGCGCCTTTCACTAGGGCACCATCGACGTCGCCTGCCGCTCCTACCAGGACGGGTCGCTGGGCCGGCCCACTCGCTATTCAGCACCCTGCGCGCAAGATAGCCTTGGGTATAATCCCCTTTTCTCTGTTTTATTTATTTTGTCAGATCTTGTTTAATTCCTATTTTAATCTTATGAGCTCCAAATTCGATGATTCGAATTCCTACAGATCCCAAAAATCAAGATCTATCCAAATATGTGTAATGCACATTTTTCATGCAGACTTTTATGTAGGATTCAAATTCAAATTTGAATTTGAACTTGGAATACCCCTCTTATAAAAATCCCTAGAACATTCGTTATAGCTCCAATTGGAGTGATTCAAAATCCTAAGTGTATCTAAATTCATGCACTAAGTGGTGAGCATTTTTTTCCTTACACTTATTCTGCCATGTCAATTATTGGGCCATTTATTCATATGTGACCCACTTTGAAAATCCATAGGAAAATCATGCCAACTCCAAATCTAGTGAAACAACTTTCCACATGTTTCTAAAATCATGCCCTATTTGTTGGGTCCATCCACTCATTTTTATAAAAATGTTTTCTGTTGAAATCTTAAAGGATCATAATTTCCATCATTCCCACCATTCAAAACTCCCTCTTGACCCACATCCTCGAAAACCTACTTGGTTGTTTTTCTTGTGACCAGAGGTGTCCAAGAAAAATAAACCTCCTATTTATAGAGCAGTTTTATTTCTCTGCTTGTTGTGTTGCTTATTACGGTTGTTTCCGGCGATAGTTGACGTGATACGGAGTGCTCAGAATTGGACCCAAAGCCTTCAAAGACCCTGGAGACTTTGTTGAGCCAGGCAAGCAACCCTTTGACCATGTTAAGAAACCATTTTCATTGCATGATATATAGCACCTTACTTTTGTCGTATATGATCATGTGGAGTAGTAACCCCTCCGGTGGGTTGCTTCCGATACTTTTACCATTGACACTTGCATCATGCATGTCCCTACCACCTTATGAGGGTTATGCGGGTGGGTGTAGATACGATGCTAGTAGATGCTACACAAGTGGGATCGGGATTATGCATTGTGATGGGAACACACATGATTTGAAAGACTTTTCGAAAACCCCGTCGGGTGCCACTAATGCCCGAGGGAGATGATGATGAATAGGGTAACCACTTGCGAAAGAAGTGGTGTACCGGAGCAAGTGAGTGTGTGTTTTCAAAAAGGAAGAGTTTTAAGGTCTGCCGACCGTCCCAACCTTACATGTGCGACCACTCTGCCTCTATATGGGGAGGGGCTTTGTTGATTACTTTGGTGGGTACTATCATGGAGCCCGCATTACTAGTGGCGAGAGTGGCGTGGTCACTCTCAATACGGGGTCGTACCGGTATGTACGATCATGCATTGTCTTCACAGGCACCAGGCACACCGTTGGTCCCCTCGTGGATGGTATGATCTGGAGCGAGGCTAATGTGATGTACATCATGAGGGTTGGGTACCAATCGAGTGGACTCTTTGTCTAGTATCGCTAGGGGAAAGGCATTGTTCGGGTGCTTACCTTGGGTATGTTATATACCGTGAGTCGTGGATGACACGGAAGTTCCCCAAGTCTTGTGGGTAAAGCGTGCAACCTTTGCAAAGTGTAAAACTATTCGAATAGCCGCATCCGCGGTCATGGACAGTTGGAGGTCCTTCTTAAACTACGTCCAGATGTTTTCACAAACTTGGTGTGTGTGTTTGTGGTGACAAGGATGATACTTGAGTTGAGTCAGATGACTTGGCATGATGACTGGACATGAGATGTTCAGACGGTACATGAGGCAAGTCTGAGGACTTGGTGTGATGAATGAACATGAGATGTTCAACCAATGCTTATGATGATGACGGTGACGTGTTCTTATGAACACCTGTCCATAGTTGATGCATGCTTACTTAAGTTACTTGATCATGTCATTGCACTCAAAACTAGCATTCTGCAAAACTTACCTCTTAGAGCTATATCATGCATTGTTATTGCCTTGTTCCAAACATGGGTTGCTTGCAAGTACATTCAAACATTTTATTGGCCAGGCATGAAAGGTCAGGTTATGATGAAGATTACATTGGTGACGGACGTGCGAGCTAGGATGCTTCCCAGTCAGAATGCCTGTAGGGTTAAGGCAGATGGCATGGGTTCACGCTATCGTTGAAGCTTTCCGCTGCAATCATATGAAGACTTGGCCATGAAGGCCATATACGAGTTAACCGCTATGTAATGTATGTAAGACTCTTGTTGTTCAACTTCTGTGTGTTAAGTGAGCATTGATCTCTAGGATCACTATACACGTGCATTCAGTGATCACGCTTATGAGTCGGGGTCCCCATAGAGCTGGTATCAGAGCCATCCTGGCTGTAGGAATGCCTTAGTTAGCATGGATGTTAGTTAGTACCAAACTGTTTTTCCAGACCCTTCAAAATCACTTACAAAACCTCTATATTTCTCACCTCTCCTAAATTTTCAAAGGAAGCAAAGGTTTTTGCCTTAGCATTTCCACCATCTTTCTGATAACTCCCCTCGTCTACTTTTTCAAAACTTTGCAAATGGTCGCTACTACCCCTGTGCCCTTGACCACCGGATTCCTTGAAATCCTCATAGGTAACCTCGAAGGAAGCCACCTTTCCAGACGATTGCCGACATATCTTGGACCCAAGTTGGCGACACTAGACAAGGAGGTACCAGCAGAAGACACCTTCTCGAAGGATGAGGATGTCAAGACTTAGATGATAGTGACACCCTCGACACAGCCCCAGGATGATGCCACCCTGGCCTTCGATGACTAGGGAACAAGACATGCAATGTCATGATATGCATCGCCAATGGAGCAACCCTATCCTTTTTGTTGTTATGTCGACAACCACCGGTGAATAAGAACCTTGCCATTTGGTCTGCCTCACTATAGTGAGCAGGAAAATGGTCCTCATCATCCCCCGCTCTTGGTGCCGATGATATCATCAACGAGACCGGCATGATACAACTCTACCATGCCTTGTTAATGTCATTGCATAACGGGTTGGCTACCTGGAATGCTCGACGCCTCAGTAGACAAGAAGGCATTGTCACGAACACAAGAACACGAGAAGACCCTGTCAACAACAGTCGTGAAGATTCACCTTCGTCGTTAACTCAACAGACCCGAAGTCGTCAAGGACTCTTTAGGCGCAACCAGGATCGTTTTGATGAACAACAACCAAAGACATAGCAACACCCGAGGAAGACCCAGAAGGCTAACAGGACTCCTCTCCAAGACACGAAGCAAGCACGACTACTGAGTTCGAGAACCCCTAGGGTAGGATAGGTCATGGGTCCCCCATGCGAAGTCAAGTCCATATGATGTTTCGAATGGAACCATGATGTGTGTTGCTTGTTTTTTCTATTTGTGCTTTGGTGTGAGTCACACTTTTTCCCTAGGCAACAAGTGCACGACTATATCACCTACCTTAACTTGATGTTTGTGTTTGGCATTTTCAGCACTTGCTTGATCACACTTGCACTATACCACCCCCTTAGGCATTCTCCTCTATGCTACTTTCCCTCTTCCCCCTCTCGTCAACTGAAGACTAGCAAGACCAGATGCACCAAGGATCCACCTTGAAAAGCAACTGACACCGAAGACTTCAACTACAACATACTCAACCAGACGCAACCCCATAGAGTTATGCGTTCCCCTTAGGATTGGAAACCCCTCCCTTGCCCAACCTATACCTCACAAGCTCCCCAGCACAAGTCTCTGATCACGTGTTTAATACATGGATTTGCCAGAGCACTTATTGAGCTTCTATAACCCCTGCTTTTCACTGGGTTCATTATGGAGCTAGTGATCATAGTGAACAAACATCCTTCATTCTTACTCTAGAACAAGAACCTTGATGCCATAGGAAGGATCATTCCAAAGGTATACGAATTGTGGACAATGATTTGATCTAGGCATAATAGATGTTTTGAGCAAGCAGTTCATACCCTTTGGTGGATTACGAGGCTTAATGTTGGTGGACGAACTTGGTGGATCAAGATTGATAGAGTAGCATAACTCGCTTGTACCTTGTGCAAATTGGATTGGTAGGACAAATGTGATCACAAGCTGAAATTCTTGGTGGATTAATGACTTGACGTTGGCAAGTAATGTTGATATTGGATTGATGGTAAGATGATAGTGACTGGAGTAACTAGTAGGGAATTCCTACTAGATGCAAACCTTGGATTTAAATAGGTGAGTCTAACAGGTGCTCGAGATCAATTAAACCACATGGTTTGGAGTAACTTGAATTTTAGTCCAATAATCTTGATCAGGAGACCATGTTTCTCGATGGATGATAGCAGAAGCAATCAGATGATGTTAGGGATAAATTAGGGACCTATATAAACTCGACCTTGGAGTTTAGTTGGCCATGAGATTGGAAGTTCATTGATATATTGAGATAATAGTCCTTGCAATGATATGTGGATTATATGAACTCGAGGAGATTATGTTGGACACCATCGATGCTGGATTTGTAGCAGTAATGAATCATGTAATAGTGGATGATATTCGAGGATCGGTTAATTGGATTCGTAGGAAGGAAACAAGATCCTGGATAGGTAATGTCTTGATCAAGCTCAGCGGCTTGTAAATTATCCCGAGGATTTTTATATAGGGATATATGTGAGTTAGCCATAGTATGCATATGAGATCTTCAGCATAGTCCATCCCTCAAGCTCTGTAGATATGAGTATCATGTGTAGTATTGGAGTTGATTTGTATGAGATGATACCTTCGAGGAGATAGGATGATTTTGCTTGGAGTAATAGGTGGTAATGTTGGCATCTAATAGTTGTGCTCGGATGAGGTGTTAGGCGTTCACTCACATCCTAAGCTCCTTGAACCCCGAAGCTTAACCGGACCATGGCACGGTTGGGTTATGACCATAGGTATTGACTCTAAGTCATCGACTATGGCCGATATGCCACTACGACCTCCACCAGACATGTTCATATGGAAGATGGCCACTAGGACCTGTATTAGGTTGGACCACAAGCCCTTGATACTAGTGACCATCCGGGACGAATGCCTGCTCCTCTCACATATCCCATGAGCAATGTGTTTATGTGCTATTGGGGGAATATGATGTTATCCTCACGGATTACGTACTTATTTACCCAATGAGAGGAAGGAACACCTTAGTCCTGTTTGAACTAGCCCCAGGGACACTAACTACCATGCCTCTAAAGTATAAGGTCTCACCTTGAAGAAGTTGGACTTCGCGAAGCACCCTCCCTGCAGAAGAAGACCTTCTTGCCCAAGCAAGATGAAGGACCACTGCGATTGCGAAGCCACGACAATGACAAAGAAGAAGCAAAGGAAGTCAACCTCCACTCCTCTACTGGATACCTCAACTAGACTACATCCAGAAGCATCTACGTTCAAGCCCGATGAAGCCCTTGGACATCAAGAGGATTAGAGATCCCCTCTCTTTACATGGTCATCTATCAGATCCTGACCATGATGGAACTTAGAAGTAGATGGCACCCCCTTACTCCACCACCTTGATGGTGTATGTTGAGCATGACGACCCTGCTCCCTTCAGATGCCTAGAATGGAGTAGAACGACTGTCATGACTTCGTTACCAACCCCTTGTTGGTCCAATCATGGGTGTAAACCCTGACTCGATCATGGCAAGCCACCTATCAAAGGTAGTTCACCCCGCTTGCCAAGACTTAGACCTTGGGGAATTACATGGATGTTCCACTCTATGGATAGTCAGATTACCTAAAACCCCACTGAAACCTTCCGAGATGATAGAAGCCATTTCGACACCAAGTCTCTAAGCTCAGTCTTAGGGACGAGACTCAGCGCAGACTCTGCCACGGAGAGACGAGTAGACCAAACACTCGAAGACCCTCCAGAAACATGTGTCCATGACGATGAAGGCAAACGACCAAAGAAGGATGAAGAATCTACCTGGGAAGCTTACTCAAGTAGAAGATCTCGATGAGAAGCCACGACGACACACCGTAGCACTCTCAAGGATGGAGACCACCTGCGACTGAAGACCCCTCCTTTAAGGAAGATAAGGACTTCCCCGTCAACGATAAGCTACACAAAGACTCAACCCTTCTATTCTGACGCGAGACATCTAGATGTCACTAACCCACGTGAGCAGTCACAGGGCCAGCAGCCACACCACTTGGCTAGGTAGTCCGGCTTTGGAATACATATGCAAGCCAGATCCTTGCTAGAACCTCGTACACCAAACCTTTAACCATTAGGCAAGCTTAGCAGGTTGCTGGAACCCCGTTCACCTTGAGACAAAGTTAACGATGCACTCGAAGACATATCACCAAGCATTTCAAGACCCAGGAGGACAACCATGCCGGAGCAGAAGCAACATGGAACGGGAAGACTACCTCACCTCTAAAATTCCGCATCCTTCTTACGCCTAGCCTAGGAATCTCGGGGACGAGATTTTTGTAAGGGGGGTAGGTCTGTCACACCCTATGATTTGCCTCATAACTAAGATATCATTACTCAAAAATAAGCGCCAGTTAAAATTTTTCTGTGCTTGTTATGCTTGACTTGATTGATGATTGTCTACTTGCTTGCTAGTGCTCTATATTCATAAAATCCCTCCTACTCTAAAAACTCTTTTCCTTGATCCCCACTCTTGTCCAATGATCATACCATGTGAATAGGACTTAATTATATTTTTACAAAACATTATTTTGGCCAAAAAGGTTTTATTCAAATTAGGTTTGCAAAACCCCCTTATTTGAGGTTTGCACTGCAAGTCCCCAAATTGGGTGGATCCTTTTTCCCCAAATGCTTTATTTTGAACCTAATATATATACAACTTCCCAAAACCACAAAATATTATTTTAAAAGATTATTTTCAGAATTTATTTAAAAGCTTTTTCTTAAGGCCAGAAATGGTTTTTCATAGGGAAAAATAATTTTAAATGATTTATAAATATTTGAGAAAATTTAGGGAAACTCAGTGGACATATATTATCCATATATAAGAGTTTCAACACATGGTCGTGTTCAAAATACTGGACAAAACCCTCCAAAACCATATCTGTCTGTTTCAAGGTTTTGAAATATTTCTATAAGAAATATTCTAAATTAAATCCTAGAAAATTCTATAATGTCACATATGATATCTCTGATCACATTGCCAGGTTTCATATCAATCCCAATTCTTTTGGTTCACCAAAATATGCCAAAAGCCTCTCTATCCAGATCCAAATTTGAGCAACTCTACATTACCAATTGTCTCCCCTTAAGCTCAAACTTTGTGGGCATGTTAGAATCCTCCAATAATGCATCCACACAAAGTGGTGCATCAAGGATATCATATTAACTTGTCCAAATCCTGTCAAAACCATCTCTGTTGATTTCAAGAATTTGGTAAAATTGCATTGCCAAGTTTCCCCATTGGGCCCCAAACTTTTTGTGCATGTTATAGTCCATAAAATATGTCACCACATCAAGTCATGCATCAAGGGGAATGGATTTGCATAGCTAGATCTAAGAAAATCCATTTCTGCCCATTTCTAGGGTTTGCAACATTTGTATTGCCAACTTTTCTCAAATGAGCTGAAAACTGGTGATCACTCCTATTTTACCCATAATTTCATCCTGTTAAATCCCACAACAAGTAGAGGCCTTTTGCTTGTCCAAAACTCTATCAAACACCTTCTGGCAGAAAACCAAAACCGGTGTTTTCACCTCTTCCATTGATCTCTTTGACCTCAAATTTTTACCACACCTTAACCTCATTCCCCTATACCTCCAGTAACAATTTCAGGTTCATAGCTCAATTATTTTGGGGTAAAACCCCAAGATTCCCCTAGACATCTAGTTTTTCCTTCTCTCTCCACTTTCCCTCTCACCTAAGCCACCCAGAGCATCCTAGGCCCTGCACCCCTTTGTTTAAACCCCCCTAGAGCTTTGGGCAAAAGTGGCCATGCCCTGCCTGCCAAGAGCATGTCCTGCCATGCAATGGACGCGCTCTGGGGCACGCTACAATGCGCCCGAGCACTGTAGCGGCTCCCATCCCGAGCCATCCGACAACCTTGGGCAGCATGGTGATGTCTCCCGAGGCCGCCTCGACATCCTCGTCACGCCACTCAGTCGGGCCCCTCCTCCCCTGCCTTCCTCTCTTCCCTACCAGACACGCCCAAGCTCCTCCCTGGGTGTGGTCCATGGTGCACCTCGGCATGGCTATTTAAAGCCCTCCCGAGCGCTCCCTGCGCCTCACTCAATCTCTCCTTTTCCCCCTCACTTCCTTGAACCCCTAGGCCTTCCCCCTTGCCCTCTCGTCCCCTCCATCGCCTCTGCTGGTCGACAGCCACCACTTCAAGCTTTGGAGCTGGCGCCACTGTGGCCCCTCCCCGCAGGTGCTCATCACCGGGATGAAGCCGGCACGTCCCGGTCAGCTCTCTGGTGTGTGCAACGACGCCGGAGGTGGCCTGTGCCAGCGAGGGTAGGCACCGGCGCCGGCCGGCTCCCCGTCCCCCGCCCCCTCTCTGTTCGAGCGAGAGGAGGAAGGATGACCTTCCAGGTGGGCTCCGTGCGTTAGCGAGCCATACGTCGGGCCCAGGCGTTTAAGTGGAAGCGCCCCCGCAGGGTTCCGCTTCCCTGCGGTGAGGGTGCCTGTCTCCAGGGCGCCATCGACGTCGCCCGCCCCTCCTACCAGGCCGGGTTGCTGGGCCGGCCCACTCGCTATTCAACGCCATGTGCGCAAGATAGCCTTGGGTATAATCCCTTTTTCTCTGTTTATTTATTTTGTTAGATCTTGTTTAATTCCCATTTTAATCATATGAGCTCCAAATTCGATGATTCGAATTCCTACAGATCCCAAAAATCAAGATCTATCCTAATATGCACAATGCACATTTTTCCTGCAAACTATTATGTAGGATTCAAATTCAAATTTGAATTTGAACTTGGAATAACCCTCTTATAAAAAAATCCCTAGAACATTCATTATAGCTCCAATCGGAGTGATTCAAAATCCTAGGTGTATATAAATTCATCCAGTAAGTGTTGAGCGTTTGTTTCCTTACACTTATTCTGCCATGTCAATTATTGGGCCATTTATTCATATGTGACCCACTTTGAAAATCCATAGGAAAATCATGCCAACTCCAAATCCAGTGAAACAACTTTCCACATGTTTCTAAAATCATGCCCTATTTGTCGGGTCCATCCACTCATTTTTATAAAAATGTTTTCTATTGACATCTTAAGGGATCATCATTTCCATCATTCCCACCATTCAAAACTCCCCCTTGACCCACATTCTCCAAAACCTACTTGGTTGTTTTTGTTGTGACCTGAGGTGTCCAAGAAAAATAAACCTCCTATTTATAGAGCACTTTTATTTCTCTGCTTGTTGTGTTGCTTATTACGGTTGTTTCCGGCGATAGTTGACAAGATACAGAGTGCTCGGAATTGGACCCGAAGACTTCGAAGACCCCGGAGACTTTGTTGAGCCAAGCAAGCAGCCCTTTGACCATGTTAAAAAACCATTTTCATTGCATGATATATAACACCTTACTTTTGTCATATATGATCATGTGGAGTAGTAACCCCTCCGGTGGGTCGCTTCCGATACTTTTTCTGTTGACACTTGCATCGTGCATGACCCTACCACCTTATGAGGGTTATGAGGGTGGGTGTAGATAGGATGCTAGTAGATGCTACGCAAGTGGGATCCGGATTATGCATTGTGATGGGAACACACATGATTTCAAAGACTTTTTGAAAACCCCGTCGGGTGCCACTAATTTCCGAGGGAGATGATGATGAATTGGGTAACCACTTGAGAAAGAATTGGTGTACCGGAGAAAGTGAGTGTTTTTTTTGAAAATGGAGAGTTTTAAGGTCTACTGACCGTCGCAACCTTACATGTGTGACCACTCTACCCCTATATGGGAAGGGTCTTTGTTGATTACTTTGGTGGGTACTAGCATGGAGCCCGCATTACTAGTGGCGAGAGTGGCGTGGTCGCTCTCGATATGGGGTCGTACCGGTATGTACGATCATGCGTTGCCTTCACAGGCATCGGGCACACCGTTGGTCCCCTCATGGATGGTATGATCTGGAGTGAGGCTCGTGTGATGTACATCATGAGGGCTGGGTACCAATCGAGTGGACTCTTTGTTTAGTATCACTAGGGGAAAGGCATTGTTCGGGTGCTTACCTCGGGTATGTTATATGCCACGAGTCGTGGATGACACGGAAGTTCCCTGAGTCTTGTGAGTAAAGCATGCAACCTCTGCAGAGGGTAAAACTATTCGAATAGCCGTATCCGCGGTCATGGACAGTTGGAGGTCCTTCTTAAACTACGTCCAGATGTTTTCACAAACTTGGTGTGTGTGTGTGGTGACAAGGATGATACTTGCGTCGAGTCGGATGACTCGGCATGATGATTGGACATGAGATGTTCAGACGGTACATGAGGCATGTTTGAGGACTTGGTGTGATGAATGAACATGAGATGTTCAACCCCTGCTTGTGATGATGACGATGACGTGTTCTTATGAACACCTGTCCATAGTTGATGCATGCTTACTTAAGTTACTTGATCATGTCATTGCACTCAAAACTAGCTTTCTGCAAAACTTACCTATTAGAGCTATATCATGCATGTTATTGCCTTGTTCCAAACATGGGTTGCTTGCGAGTACATTCAAAGTACGGGTTTGGATTGCCACTGGTTATTTTATTGGCCAGGCATGAAAGGTCAAGTTATGATGAAGATTACCTTGGTGACGGACGTGTGAGCTAGGACGCTTCCCAGTCAGAATGCCTATAAGGTTAAGGCAGATGGCATGGGTTCACGCTATCGTTGAAGCTTTCCGCTGCAATCATATGAAGACTTGGCCATGAAGTCCATATATGAGTAAACTGATATGTAATGGATGTAAGACTCTTGTTGTTCAGCTTCTGTGTCTTCAGTGAGCATTGATCTCTGAGATCACTGTACACGTGCATTCGGTGATCACTACTTATGAGTCGGGGTCCCCACAACATGTTGCTCAACCATATGTTTAGTGCAAGTACTATGCTATTTGTCGTATCTACTTGCTTGCACTTGTTGTGTGTTTATATTGATTTTTGGGGGAGTCATGATCTTATTTTGTGCACTTGTAGTCAAATAAAAAAATCTTAATTGTGCGCAAATCATGGGGAGCTCCTCTAGTTTCTTTATAAACACTCTTTTGCCTATATCATAATATCTTTTATTCATGTGGCTCGTAGGTCCATGTCATTGATTGTTCCAATTGGTATCTTTTTATTGCTTGCTTCACTCTGGTGTATGTCTTTGTGCCATACTATCAATTTTGCAATCTTTGGGTTTTAAATATAGTTTGTATTCCTCCAACTACTTATCATTGGATATGTGTATTTCTTTGCACACGTATTTTGAGAAATACAAACTTTTTGGAGGAACACATATTATATTGGCTTTCTAAACTTTTCGTCCATTTTGGCAATCGATGCCAGTGGGGGGGAGAGTTTAGAGAGTTTAGTTTGGAAAGCTTAGAAAGTTTTGCTTTTTTTCTTAAGCATTTGCATCTCACATCCATGCATCGCTTTGCATTTATGTGTGCTTGGTTATGCTTATTTACTTATATAAACTCTCTTGAAAGTGGTTGTCATCAATCACCAAAATGAGGGAGATTGTAAGAGCACATTTCTCCATGTGTGGTTTTGGGTAATTGATGATAATCCCTATGGACTAATGGTTGCCTTAAGTTATATTCGAAGAATTTTTCCATATGCACTTCTTGAAGTCCATCTGTTGGTTTCAAGGAGTTTATATGGTGACCAAGGTGGTATTCAAGGTTTTATCCAAAGATTGGTCATACATAAGATAAGATACAAGGTTGATCAAGACTAAGTCAAAGAGTGAATCAAGTTGATCAACACACAAAGCATACAAGATGTACCGAGGGGGATCAAGTGATCCCATGGTATGGTAGGCATTGTATATTACGCATTGTGTACTAACCCATGTTCCCTATGAGTGTGCTTTGTGGGGTTAGGTATGATTCCATGGGCTAGCATCAATAGGAAGATCCCATACAATCCATGGAGGATGACATCATGTGGTGTTCGTCATCAAGGTTGCGATGTGCAAGCTCAAGTGAAGCATCATAGAGAGATAATGCTTGAGGCTTGCCGCTCATTGTGGTAACAATGGACTTGTGAAGATGTGCCGAAGAGTGTCTCACCCATAGTGGAGCATGGGGGAGCAATCAACTAGTCTTCATCAAGCTGGCGCAATCAAGAAAGGTGGTCCATCTTGAGGAAGTCAAGATCGTCCTCATCTATCTCAAGTGGACTATGCGCAAGGAAAAGGTTTGACCTTGATAGGGTTTTCTATTTTAGCGGTCTCATGGTGGTAGTTGGGAGGCCGGGTTATAGGATCGATTGCCGTATTATCAAGGGGGCTCTTAAGTGAGTAGCTTGGTCATATCGTTTGTTGAGAGCTCAAACCATTGCATTCTCGACATCATCATATTTCTTGGTTCTTGGTTGGCTTTTCTCTATGTGGGTTCTTGAGCTTGTGGTTATCTTCGTGACACGCTCTAGTACATCGAAAACAGATTTCCTATGCTTCTTCTATTGCGTTTTTGGTGTTCTAGGTTTTACCGGTCTTATTCGAGGAAGGGTTATCACCATTTTCTTATGGGCCTTTTATAATTTGCTTCTTATTGATATTTCTATCAATATTGTGTTACACATGTCATTAGCTTTCTAACAAACTTGGTTTTGTTGAATTCGGAGTCTGTTTGCAGAAGTTGTGACAATTTTCGTGTTCTTAAAAGACTGCAGCAGTACTACCGCGGCTACTACCGTTTAGAGCGGATGTAATTTTTTACTACCGCTCCGGAGCGGTACTACCATGGCTACTACCATGGCTACTTCCGCTCCAGACCAAAATCTTGTGTTAAGTCCAGCGGTGGTAGGCATGGATGTATTTTTTAGTATCGCTTGTAGTACCGCTACACTTAGCGATAGTACCGCTACCCCTAGCGGTAGTACCGTGAGGACGAGCGGTAGTACTGCTCCGGCGGTTCTACTGGCCTTTTGTCTCCTTGTTGTTGTTTTTCAAAGGGATTCCACTGCCCTAGTTGTAGTAGCGCACTAATGAGCGGTAGTACCACTCTGTGCAGGCTGTGAGCATAATGGTTGGATTTCCCCCCACCTATAAAAGTGGGTCTTCTTCCCCATTGAACCTTATCCTTTGAGCTCGAGTCCCCCCCATTGTTGACCTTCTTCGATCTTGCTAACTCTCAATCCCTCCAATGATTCTTCCTAGTTCTTGAGGGAAAAGAGAGAGGAGGTCTAGATCCACATTTCCACCAACCACTTTCTCCTCTATGTGAGGGGAACCCCTTGGATCTAGATCTTGGAGTTCTTCGTGTTCTTCTTCGTTCTTCCTCTCACTTTCCTCCATAGAATTAGTTGTTGTTGTGGGATTTGGGAGAGAAGGACTTGGGCACTCCGTGTGCCCTTGCCATTGCATTTGGTTCATAGGTTTGAGTTCTCCACGGTGATACGTGGAAGTGAGAACTTGAGAAGCTTATTACTCTTGGGTGTTTGAGCACCCTAGAGCTTGTTCCTCTTGGGTGCTTTGGCGCCCTAGACGGTTGGTGGTGCCTCGGAGCTCAATAATTGTGGTGCAAAGCTCCGGGCAAGCTTCGGGGTCTCCAATTAGGTTGGGGAGATTGCCCCGAGCACTTGAGGTCATCTTAGAGCCACAATCCATTGTGGTGAATCTTCGTGGTGTCGTTAGGAGCCTCCAATTAAGTTGTGGAGATTGCCCCAACCTTGTTTGTACGGGTTTGGTGACCACCCTCAAGGGTCCCTTACTGGAATCACAACATCTTGCATTGTGCGAGGGCGTGAGCAGATTCTAGTGGCCCTAGTGGCTTCTTGGGGAGCATTGTGCCTTCACACCGCTCTGAATGGAGATTAGCATCTGCAAGGGTGTGAACTTCAGCATACATCATCGTCTCCACATGCCTTGGTTATCTCTTACCCAAGCCCCTTTACTTATGCATTTTACTTTGCTATAGCCATATTGTTTCTTGTTGTATATCTTGCTATCACTTACTTGTGTATTTTGCTTAGCATAAGCTGTTGGTGCACATAGGCGAGCCTAGTTGTTTTAGGTTTTGTGCTTGACTAATTAAACGATAATTTTATTCCGCATTTGTTCAATCCTAAACCGTAATTATTTTAAAGCGCGTATTCACCCCCTCTAGGCGACATCCACGTCCTTTCACCTATGAAGGGCTTCCTCAAATGCCTAAGGTCTTCATGAGGAAGCAAGTTTGATGCACATCCCACTTAGCTTCCGTTAAGCTTTCATACACTTATAGCTCTAGTGCATCATTTGCATGGCAATCCCAACTCCTTGCATTGATATCTATTGATGAGCATCTCCATAGCTCGTTGGTACGCCTAGTTCATGTGAGACTATCTTGTCCACCTTTTACCCCTTTGATAAGAACCACCATATTCTATTCCACCTATATGCTATGTCCAATGGTTCACGCTCATGTATTGGGTGAAGAATAAAATGTTGATGCATATTGAAAAAGTACGATCCCATTGCGTGACTTGGACACTCTGGTGTTTCACATTTGTATCTATGTGGTGAAGATGGAGTCATGCCTTGCTAATATAATAAGATGGATTGGGGTAAACATTCCTTTAGGATCGTATACTTTGAAAGATCAATGGTTTTGTTTCTTATACCTATAAATATTACTATATTGCTGTTTGTTAATTCATCATTTTTCAAGGATCATACATATGAAAGATTACATAATGGGTAGCATGTCAAAAAATAAATTATGTTTCATCATTTACCTACTCGAGGACGAGCATGAATTAAGCTTGGGGATGCTGATACATCTCCAACGTATCTATAATTTTTTATTGCTCCATGCTAACATATTATCATTCTAGGATACCTTTTGGGTATTTATTTATGAGTTTATAATATTTTTGAGCACTAACCTACTAACACAGTGCCTAGTGTCAGTTCATGTTTTCTGCGTGTTTTTGCCTTTTCAGAGTTACCATACCAAACGGAGTCCAATTGCCGCGAAACTTTTTGGTGTTTTTTTCTAGACCAATACAAGACCTATAAGCTTCAGAGGAGAGCCGAGAGGTGCACCAGTGGCCCATCGCACATCCAGACGCCGCCCCAGGGGGATCGCGGTGAGATATGTGGTGGCCCCTTAGAGCATCTCCCGATGTTGTTCTCTAGCCTATAAATTCACATATACCCTAGAAACACCACATGCGCTCCCAAAACACTTTTTCCTCCGCTGCAAGTCTCTGTTCCGATGGGGGGCCATCTACACCTCCGTTCCCGCACCCTGCTAGAGGAGGGATCGATCATGGAGGGCCTCTTCATCAACCTTGTTAGCCTCACCATGATGTGTGAGTAGTTCACCATGGACCTACGGCTTCGTAGGTAGTACCTAGATGGAAATCTCTTTCTCTCTCTCTCGATCTTTAACACAATGTTCATTGCCTATTTTCCTTGATCTATCTGATGTAATCCCTTTGTATGGTGTGTTGTTGGGATCCGATGAATTGTGAGTTTATGTTCAAACTATTCATGAGAAGTATTTGAGTCAAACCTGATTACTATGATTCTTATTTGTATGATCATCATAGCTTCGTTATGTTCTCCGATCTATTAAATGTTTGACCAACTAGATTGATATTTCTTCACTCGGAGTGGCGCACTGTAGTAGTTTCAACCTGATGAGTTTCTATATCCCAGTGACAGAAGGGGACAAGTTGCGTCTTTGTGTGTTTGCTACTAAGGATAAAACGATGGGGTTTATTCATATTAGTTGAGTTTACTTTGTCTACATCATGTCATCGTTCTCCAAGCGTTACTCCATTTGACATGAACTTAATACGTAGAGAGGCAAGCATAGAAGCGCTCTTGAAGTGGAGTAATAGTAGTAGGTGCACGAAGGAGTCGAACTATTTGCTTATGGGCGTGATGCCTATATACACATGATCATTGCTGTGAACATCACATAATTATTCGCTTTTCTATCAATTTCCCAACAATAATTTGTTTACGCACCGTATGCTTTGCTTATGAGAGATGCCACTAGAGAACTCTATGCCCCCCGGGTCTATTCACTTATAAAGTCACAAACGCTATCATTACCTTGTTGTTATTTATTGCCATTTATTTTATTTTGCAATTCACTATTATCTACAATTATCTACACAACTCAGTTCCTTGCAAATGACGAGATCAAGGGGATTGGCAACCCTCTTGTCGGCGTTGGGTGCAAGTTTTTTTGCGTGTGTGCAGCCACTAAAGACGGTTGAGGATTGGTATTCCTATTGGTTCGATAAACCTTGGTTCCATAACTGAGCGAAATACTTACCCACTTTGTGATGTGATTGTCCGTTGCTCTTCATGGAAAACCCAACGCAGATCACGAGTATCAATCGTAGATTCATCTCCCCCTTCAGAAGACAACTCATGGTGGGCATCATTGTATGGGTGTTTTCCTGGAGAAGGTCGAATTATTCGATGATTCTTATGGAGATTTGGGGGAGCCATGAGCGCTTTAGATATGTGTCGGATTTCGGGCTCCGCAAAACCCTCAAGGTTCGAACAAAGGGACGTGTACGAAGATCTCCCGTGGCTTCATCCGACCTAGCTTGCTGCACGATGAACATGGCAAAGAACTCGCACGATGACGAGGAAGAAGATAAACATGATGATTTACCTAGGTTCAGGCCGCTGCGAACCGTAATACCATACTCCTACCTTTGGTGGATTGCCTCTCGTGGAGGTGAGGTGGATGAACAAGTACGGTGCTTTTGGGCCTCTTGAGGGCTATCGATGGTGTCAGAGGCTCCTCGCGGTTCGGTAGAGATGGTGGATTTGCTCTTGGTCCGGATCCCCCTCTACGGTGCAACCTATGCTCTATATATAGCGGTGGTCCGGGTCCTCTTCCCTTATCTTAATGGCGGGAAGGGATTCCCACAACAACCAATTTTGAAGGGGGTAGGTTTCGTGCTCTCCCTGCCCAAAGGCGGTCTTCATCTGCAAAGTGAATGTCGACAGCGCAGGGACGGGCTCAGCGATGACATCCGCCCTGCGGGGCGGGTCGTTGTGGCCTTCTTACACCAAAGTGGAAACCTTTGGGGGCGATTTGGGAGCCCGCATACGTCCTTGCTCCCCTTGCACCAAAGGGGAAACTGCGCTGCCTGGCGCACTGGTGCTCGCCGGTCCTCGCCTTGCGTCATCTTTCACTCCTAAGGCCAGGCTCTGCATAGAGATCTCCGCCGCTCCGGAGTGGGCCTAGGGAGGCCCACCCTTTGCGGGTCTTGTCGTTGTTCCTCCTCGTGAGGCTAGGGCCCTCGCGAGGGCCTTGTCTTGAGTGGGGTTTCGCCTGGCCCCATTTGGTTTATGAATCGGGCCATGCCCTGGGCCGCAGGCAGGCAGGTCTGGGTACCCCCATTTCTAGAACGCCGACAGTAGCCCCTAGCCCAAGGCATGCTTGAGCTGGCTTGCGGGCGAAGCCTGGAGGGTGGCGCAGAGTGCCACGGGCCCCAAATGCCCACGGGCCAAGCTTCGTATGCGCTAGACGTCTCGTCGGCGACGCCTCCGCTCCCCGAGGCCATCCGGAACCGCACCTAGTTGGATTGATGCGATGCCCAGGCACATCGCAGCCCATCATTGCTTCCCATCAAGTGTTGCCGCTACTGCAGGCCGCGTGGACGCGACTCTTCAGAGGGCAGGGGAAGCGACATGGATGGGACAACATTGACTGGACCGCCATGTGCAGCCCTAGGGGTGTGTGACGCCTGCCATCCCACGATGCCTCATGGCTGCGGTTACGCCTACAAATCCGCCCGGTCCCTGGCCATGGAAGGGTATTGCAGTCTTGAGCTTCCCCTTGTTTCCTTCGCTCTGCCAGCACAAGACCGTCTTTCCTTCTCGTCACCTGGTCCTTCATGGCGTCCGGAGGAAGCAGCGCAAGCACGGGGAAGCGGTCGGCTCATCCGGCTCCTTCACCCTCCTCTAGAGGCAGCGACGAGGCGCCCTTGGGGTCGGCACGAGTTCGCCAGCGGTGGGCCCTGGCCAACGAGTGAGTGTTTCGTCGCCTCCTTTTTCTCTCGCTCTTCCGTCCATCGTTTGGAGCTTGATCTCCTTCCCCTCCTTCCAGGGCTCCCATGACCAAGAAGCGCAAGCTTGGCGAGCTTCACGAGGAGGTGGACATGCTTCAAGCCCGGCTGACCACCGCCGAGGCCGCCCGGGTCCAGGAGGCAGCTGACGCCATACAAGCCACCAAGGAAGAGGTAGCGCATGCCAGGCTGTTGGAGTCCCTCCGTGCCAAGTAGTTCCAGGGCATAGCCTACCGCGCGGCCGACACGGTGAGCCGGTTCGTCGGGGATGCCCCGCGCTGCCGCACGTGCGCGACGGCGGGGGCTACCTTGAATTTTTCTAGAAGGTGGTGGAGGTGCTGGAGACTGGTGTCTCTCGTGTCGACGCAGACAACGCGTTCGACGCGCGCGACAAGCTGGACCTTTCCTTGACGCTCATGTACTCCAACATGCGCCGCCTTGGCCCGCAGCTCGACCTTCGGCGCCTTGGCGTGTGGGTGCCCGACGAGCTCCAATGTCCCCTCCGGGAAGAGACACGCCCGCTCGTGGAGGCCATGGTGGACCGGTTCATCCAGGTGCCCGCCTCAAGCGTGGAGGATGGCTCCGATGCCGAGCCGGCCGGCGGTGCGGGCGGCAGCGGCGACTCCTCTCCTTAGGAATCCTTCGTTCCCCCTTGTTGGTACCTGTAGCGCCCGAACAAGAAACCTGCCCCATGGGCCGTTAATCTTTTGCATATTACGTTTACCATCTTGCTTTTTTTCCTCGACCTCCCGGTTGTGGTGTTGGTTGGCGCCGCCGTGGTTGTGGCCCCGCGTCAATCCCCGATGAGACCCCCGCGAGGCTCTCCCCCTCCCGGGGCGACTTCTGACCGTTGCTTTTGTCGGTCCCTAAGTCCTATGGCTCGTCATGATCGAGCCCCCCTCCCTCGCGTGCCGCCTCCTTTGTTGCTTTGTCCCTCAGGGGCCTCGGTTGCTGCGCACAATAGCCGTAGTTCCTGCATTCTTAGGTTAGTGTGTGCAGTCCTTATTTCATCCCCGGGGTCATTATTAGGCCAGGAGGCTCATGATGAGTTCGACGGTATACTTAGCTTTTTTTGACGCTGGTGATCCTGCGTCGTGAGGCGAGTCGGGCTGTTCTATCATCCGCGATATCTTCTTCTTACCCGCTGAACAGTCTGGGGGCCCTTTCGGCACTTTGTGTCTATAGGTCCCAGTCCCGCACATTTCCCCACCAGTGTTAGGTATGACCGGAGAGGATGCACTTCACGAGGCGAGGCCCTGGTACTCCTAATGCCGACCGGAAACCATGGACGGCACCAGGAAGTCGAATGGCATTATGACCGGTAAGGCTCCCGAGGCACGTTGCGCAGGAGCCCCCTTTTTCGACGCTCAAACCGCTTTACGTCGTCAGGTCCCAGTCTCGCGCATTTCCCCACCACCACTTGGTACGATCGGAAACCAAGGACACACTTCCCAGGCCGAGGCCCTGACGCCTCTGATGCCGACCGCAAACCATGGACGACACCAGAGAGGCTGATTGGCTATATGACCGGCAAGGCTCCTGAGACGTGTTGCTCAGGAGCCCCCTTTGACGCTCGAGGGTTCCCCCATTCCGTCCTCCAGTCATCGCCCCTGGAGGCCCTGAGGCCTCCCGAGGCTCCATGCGGCGCTGCCACGTTGTGGTCGGAACCCACAACTTCTTGAAAAATGCCAATCCAGAAAGAGAGAGAACTCGGGATCGGTAAAACAAAGAACAAAGAGAAAAAGTCCCCGCCCTTGTTTTGTTTTAAAACATAGGATCACGAAATCTTCGAGCTTTTGAAAGGCCCAAGCACAAGAGAAAAAATGTGGGCCATCGAAGGCCGCAACTTGGAATACAAAAAGGAGCGACAAAACAGCCGCGTCCGGCTTTTTGGGGTTGTCCCCGCCTTCGTCTTCCCCCAGTGCTGAGCGTAGGGCATCCACATTGCGTGGGCATAGCCATTGATGGGGAGTGTTGACTTCTCCGCTAGCTTCGAGCTATGTCTGCCACATTGCGTGGGAGGAACCCCTCCGTGTCCTCGGGGGGCTCCGGGCGTATACAACCTGCTCATTGTTATGTGAGAGTGTCACGGCCCTTGGCAAGCCCCTAGGCGCATGGCTTTGTGGCCCTTAGCCTCATCCTGCCACATTATGTGGGTGGAACCCCTCCACGTCCTCGGGGGGTCTGGGCATATACAGCCCAATCATTGTTACGTGAGAGTGTCACGGCCCTGGGCAAGCCCCTAGGCGCATGGCTTTGTGGGTCGCAGCCCCGTCGAAGATCATCCCGCGCATTTCTGCCCAGTTGCGCACCCTTATGACCCTAACACGAGCACGTCGTTCCCCGCGCGACCTCAGGATTGTGCTCCTGAGGCCCACACACGAGCACGATGCATCGGCGCGGCCAGAAAGGTGTTTTGTCAGTGAAGGTTGCCTCACGAGGCATCCGTGCGCCCTCCGGACAAGACCCCAAGGATCTCATGAGACCCGACCTTCCGTGGCCGTATCGGTGCCATAATTGCCCTGGGTGGCCCGTGTTGCTTGCGCCTTGCTTGTCCCCCCAGGTCATCACTCCTGGGGCCTAAGGGGTCGGTCTGTGGTCACTTTCCCATGAGGGCACCATCTGGCGCCGCGCCTCACGGTTTGGGGGCGCCCTCCCACTCACGTCGCCTGGGCCCAGCACTCCGCTGACGAGAGCCCCCGGGCCCAGCTCATGGAGGACGCTTGGGGTACTCCTTACTCTTGGGGGGTGCTGGCGCCTATGGAGGGTGCTGGAACCTCCCTCCGGTCAGGTGGGCCAGGTGGTATGACGAAACATGTTACGTAGCGCTCGACGTAGGTGCTCAGTCTGCCTTCTAAGTCGTCTGCCTGTGCGCCAAGGATGGCCCCTCCCGGTGGCATGGGGAGGTCGTCTCGTGCGCGTCGCTTGTAGGCCCTCCTATGCCGGGCTTCAAAGCAGAGTTGCTTAACCATGCCACCGCCTCCATGTGAGCCTTGCATTGCTTGGTGTAGATTACCCCCTTGGTGCCCCGATGTGCCTCCGCCCGCTCGCTGCACCGGATGGTGCGCTCCTGCCTGGCCAACCCAGGCTATTGATGGCCCACCGGGTTATGGGGATGCCTGTTGGTGTGCGCACCGGGAGCACCCCCGTTTCCTCCGTGCGCCTGGTGGTTGTCACCGGGTTGTGCCCCGAAACCGGTCACCGGGATTCGAAGGAGAAGGAGCACAGAGTGTGGCGCGCCCCGCTCGGCCTGTCCGGCATTGGAGGGCTCCTTTCATCGAAAGGCCCGCGGGTGGGCTAAGCACGTGAGCCCCCGACGCCTGGCGCCTGTGGTCTTGAAGAAGGGTGATAGAGGATGGCGCTGTGGGCGATGGTGACCAGCTCCACGATGTGATCCACCCATGCGTCGAAGCCCCCGTGCATTGGTCGGTGGCGGAGCATCTCGCTTGCCAGCAGCAGCGCGTCGTTGGCGTTGAGGTGTCCCACGTAGGTGCGGCATGCCGCCGAGGTTGGGGGCGCTGGCCGCCCGCCGTGCACCTGAGTAGCCACTAGGGTCGGGGGTGCTGGCCACCCGCCGTGTTCGTGAGTAACGCCAAGGGTGGTGACGGTGGATGCGACGCTGGTGACCTGGTACTGACTGCCCGGTCGGCCTTCAACTGCGGCGGGGTTTAGGAAATGACCCGTCTTGGCCCGGAGAAGTTTGTTGAGCACTGTCCATCGGAGCAGCGAAGCTTGGTAAGGATGAAGCTTGGGGAAGCCTTCGACACCCCCCCCCCTACCCGGCGCACCAAATGTTGAATTTCGGGCTTCGGAAAACCCTCAAGGTTCGAACACAGGGGCGTGTGCGAAGATATCCCGCGGCTTCGTCCGACCTAGCTCGCTACACGATGAACATGGCAAGGAACTCGCACGATGACGAGGAAAAAGATAAACACGATGATTTACCCAGGTTCGGGCCGCTACGAAGCATAATACCCTACTCCTGCATTTGGTGGATTGCCTCTCATGGAGGTGAGGTGGATGAACAAGTAGAGTGCTTTTTAGCCTCTTAAGGGATCTCGGTGGTGTTCGAGGCTCCTCGTGGTTTGGTAGAGATGGTGGATTTGCTCTAGGTCCGGATCCCCCTCTACGGTGCAACCTATGCTCTATATATAGCGGTGGCCCGGGTCCTCTTCCCTTATCGCAATGGTGGAAAGGGATTCCCACAACGGCTAATTTTGAAGGGGAACAAGGGTTCGTGCTCGCCCTTCCCAAAGGCGGTCTTCGTCTGCAAAGTGACTATCGACAGCCCAGGGACAAGCTCAGCGATGACATCCGCCTTGCGGGGCGGGTGGTTGTGTCCTTCTTACCCCGAAGTGGAAACCTTTGGGGTGGTGCTTTGGGAACCCGTGTACGTCCTTGCTCCCCTTGCACCAAAGGGGAAACTACGCCGCATGGCGCACTGGTGCTCGCTTGTCCTCGCCTTGTGTCATCTTTGACTCCTGAGGCCGGGCTCTGCATAGAGATCTCCGCCACTCCGGAGGGGGCCTGGTGAGGCCCACCCTTCGTGGGTCTTGTCATTGTTCCTCCTTGCGAGGCTAGGGCCCTCGCGAGGGCCTTGTCTTTAGTGGGGCCTCGCCTGGCCCCATTTGGTTGATGAAGCGGGCCATGCCCTGGGTCGCAGGCAGGCAGGTCTGGGTACCCCCGTTCCTAGAACGTTGAGAATATGCTCAAAATTTTGCATGGAAAAAGAACAAAGGAGAACTTGCGACACGGTGGTCAAAACATCAGGGAGTATATATATATTTTTCTATGCGCACGACAGGCAAACGGAAAGAAAATGGAGTTGGGAAGGCAGACAAGGGCCCACAAGGCACCTAGACGCGCCCACCTGCCTTGTGGCCTCCTCGTGGGTCTCCTCGGCTAGTTATTTTTTTGGTATATTTTCTAATATTCCAAAATGGACATTAATAATTTTTATGGAATTTTTAGTCGGTTTACTGACCGTTTCACATACCTACCCCTTTTCAGGGTTCCGGAGTATCTTGGAAGGTCTCTTTTATGTGCTCCTTTGGTGTCATTGTTGGATAACAATGGTCTCTTTGTTAGTGGTTGTACATGAAATGCAATGTTTAATTCTTTACCTGTTAACCACCTTATGATTTGTTCCTTCCATGTTATTTATCTTGATGGCTCCGGAGCGATAAACCTCCTCGATAATATAGGGTCCTTCCCATTTGGAGAGAAGTTTTCCCAAAGAATCTGAAATGATAATTGTATAATAGAACAAGATCACCAATATTAAATTCTGGTTTTGTATATTCTTGTCATGCCATCATTTAACCTTTTCTTTGAACAACTTTGCATTTTCATAAGCATGTGTTCTCCATTCATGTTGAGAGCTAATATCATATAACCTTTTTTCACTGGCAAGTTAATAAATCATAGTTAAGTTCTTTAATTGCCCAATATTATTTCTATTCTAACTCAAGAGGTAAATGACAAGCTTTACCATCAACCCTTTTATATGGAGAGATACCCATCTACTCCTTGTTTATATATATGGGTCATCCTCAAAGTAATGTCTTAAATCAAAGAAGAACCTTTTTGTTTTGTTGATAGGTAAAATTAGGTGGTATATATTTAACAACAGTGTAATTAGCATAGTCCGCATACCAAGTAGCATTATGAGAAGCATTTATAACAACTAATTGCTCATCGGGAAAGCTATCATCCATGGGCAGTGGGTCATCAAGAACATTTTCCATTCTAGACAAGTTATCTGCTACCGGATTTTGAGCTCCCTTCCTATCAATAATATGCAAATAAAACTCCTCAAGTAAAAGAGCCCACCTAATCAACCTAGGTATAACATCTTTCTTTTCCATAAGATATTTAATAGCAACATGATCAGTGTGAATAGTAACTTTAGAATCAACAATATAGGGTCCAAACTTATCACATGCAAACACAACTGCTAAAAACTCTTTCTCGGTAGTAGCATAATTTCTTTGAGCAATCTCTATGGCCTTACTAGCATAATTTATAACATTTAATTACTTGTCAACTCTTTACCCTAGAATAGAACCAACAACATAATCACTAGCTTCGCACATTATTTCAAAAGGTAAGTTCCAACCAGGTGGTTGAACATTAGGTGCAGAAATTAAAGCTTGCTTAAGTATTTCAAAGGCTTCTACAAAATCACCAAAAAATGGAACATATTTTTGCAAAAGATTGGTAAGAGGCATATAAATCTTAGATAAATCCTTAATAAACCGTCTATAGAAACCAACATGACCAAGAAAACTGTATACCTTCAATATCTCTAGGACATGGTGTAAGGGCGTATTTCTACCCTAGAAATTTTGGTGATTGATGACAATGCATTTGCATACTAACCCGGTGCATTGAGCTTTCACAGATAATCAGGTGGCGCGAGATAGTTATTTTCCCCTCCTGTTGATAAAAGAAAAGATGGTTATTTTCCGATGATTTAGTGTTGGTGGACTTGAGTCATAGGAAAATACGTACTGGCAAGAGGGGGTCCGCGTTTGGAAAGGTTAGGTGGAATCAACGCGTAAACTTATGCACCCATCCTTTCTCGACAACTAGAACTGTGCCCTGTGTCCTTGGTTGCCTCAGATTTGTCTAGGCAGTAGTACCGCTGGATGTCCCTAGCACCTCACGCGGGGCATGAGACACTTGTCGGATGACCTGCGCCTCTAGAGCAGCAGCAGTAACCTGATACTACTACTGTGTCTATGAAGGTGATAGTACCGCTCGCAGTAGCAGTTGTACCGTCGGGGGGTTCCGGCTCCTTACACGGGGCACCAGACACTCCCCTGACTGGTGTCTGATGACTCGCGCCACGAGAGCGGTAGTAGGGGTGGTAGTAACACACGGTAGTACCGCTACCCCTACTACTACTGAGGTCCTCTCCATCCACTGTGCTAGCGGTGGTAGTACCACGCCGCGGTACTACCGCCCCTTGCGCGGTTCAGTTGTGGCCCTGTCTGTGGATCTTCCTAATGGACGGTAGTAGTGTTCCACCAGAGTGTTACTATCGCTGATGTGCGGCTGGTTGGTGGGCAACAGGCAGATTCCCTTCCCACTATATAAAAAGGTCTTCTTCCCTAAGAAAATCTACCTCTTATCCTCTCCAAAGCTCCATTATTGCCCCAAGCTCATTTTCGCCCGATCTCTCTCTCTACCTAACAAAACTTGTTGAAACTCTAGGGTTTGATTGAGAGGACCCCGTTCTACACTTCCACCAAGAGAAATTTGATGCCCCCACTAATCCCTTGCGGATCTTGTTACTCTTGGGCGTTTGAGCACTCTAGACGGAAGAGGTCACCTCGAAGCCATATTCCATTGTGCTGAAGGATCATGACAGTGTTGGGAGCCTCCAATTAAGTTGTGGAGATTGCCCCAACCTTGTTTGTAAAGGCCCGGTCTCCACCTTCAAGTTCACCACTAGTGGAATCACAACATCTCGCATTATGCAAGGGCATGAGGAGAATATGGTGGCCTTAGTGGCACCTTGGGGAGCATTGTGACTCCACACCGCTGTAACGGAGACGTACTTCCCCTCAAATGGAAGGAACTCCGGTAACACATCCTCATCTCCACTAGTTCCACTTGTGATTATCTCTCACATTTACCTTGTGCAACCTTACTTGTGTTGTATTCTTTAATTGTTTGTTTCTTTGTTGTTGTTAGCATCATATAGGTTTCTCACCCAATTGCATATCTATACAACCTATTCGTTGCTAAACCTAATTTGTTAAGAAAAGCTTAAAAAATGTTAGTTACCTATTGATACGTCTCCATCATATCTATAATTTTTTATTGTTTCATGCCAATATTCTACAACTTTCATATACTTTTCGTAACTTTTTATACTATTTTTGGGACTAACATTTTGATCCAGTGCCCACTGTCAGTTCTTGTTTGTTGCATGTTTTATGTTTCGTAGAAAATCCATATCAAACGAATTCCAAACACGATAAAAACTTACGGAGTGTTTTTTTTGGAATACATGTGATTTTTGGGAAAAAGCATCAATGCGGGACAATGCACGATGAGGTGACAAGCCTGCCAGGTGTGGCCACCCGCTTGCCGTGGCCTGGGCCCTTGTGGCCATCCCTTAGGTCGGTTGGAGCTCTCCTTTGGCCGCAAGAAAGCTAATCTCCAGATAAAAATCCCTCAAAATTACAGCCCGATCGGAGTTACGGATCTCCAGATATTTAAGAAACTGTGAAAGGCCAGAATCTGGGAGCATAGAAACAGAAGGAAACAGACAGAGACAGGGATCCAATCTCGGAGGGGCTCTCGCCCCTCTGCCGCCATGGAGGCCAAGGACCATAGGGGAAACCATCCGCCCATCTTGGGGGAAGGTCAAGGAAGAATAAGAAGGAGGGGGGCTCTCCCTCCTCTCTCCTGGTGGCACCGGAATGCCGTTAGGGCCATCATCGTGATGGCGATCTACTCCAACAACTCCGTCAACTTCACCAACACCTCCATCACCTTCCCCCATCTATCTACAGCGATCCACTCTCCCGCAATAAGTTGTACCCTCTACTTGAACATGGTGCTTTATGCTTCATATTATTATCCAATGATGTGTTGCCATCCTATGATGTTTGAGTAGATTTTTGTTGTTTTATGGGTTGATTGATGATCATGATTGGTTTGAGTTGCATGTTTTCTTATTGGTGCTTTCCTATGGTGCTCTCCATGTCATGCAAGCGTGAGGGATCCTTGCTGTAGGGTGTTGCAATGTGTTCATGATTCGCCTATGGTGGGTTGTTTGAGTGAGAGAAGCACAAACCTAAGTAGGTAGGTTGTTGCATATGGGAGTAAAGAGGACTTGATACCTTATAATGCTATGGTTGGGTTTTACCTTAATGATCTATAGTAGTTGCGGATGTGTGCTAGAGTTCCAATCAAAAGTGCATATGATCCAAGTAGAGAAAGTATGTTAGCTCATGCCTCTCCCTCATATAAAATTGCAATAATGATGACCGGTCTAGTTATTGACTGCCTAAGGATAATTCCGCAACTCCTACCACCACTTTTCCACACTCTTAGACTGACTTAGTTGTTTCTTTATCTTAGCAGCCCCTAGTTTTTATTTATGTGCTCTTTGTTATGTTGAAAACCTATCCCGTTACACCTACAAAGTACTTCTAGTTTCATACTTGTTCTAGGTAAAGCGAACGTTAAGCATGCGCAGAGTTGTATTGGTGGTCGATAGAACTTGAGGGAATATTTGTTCTAACTTTAGATCCTCGTTGGGTTAGACACTCTTACTTATAGAAAGATGCTACAACTTATCCCCTATACTTGTGGGTTATCAAGACCTTTTTCTGGCATCGGTGCCAGGGAGCAATAGCGTGGGGTGAATATTCTCGTGTGTGCTTGTTTACTTTATCACTAAGTAATTTTTATTTTTATGTTATTAACTTGTTTTTTATCATTATATATGGGTAGAAAAATGCAAAATACCAAAAAAATAGATGTACTTGCTGCTTCAAAAGTTGAGGAACCACTAGTGTTCCGTACCACCGAAGAATATTACTTGGGTCATCTTCGATCCACTTGTGCTGGTGCTAAAAACCCAACTAGCTTAGTTGAGGGAAAATCATTAAATGAGCATGCTCATTATGTGTGACACTGCATATCTCAAAAAGGGAAACTCTTCTGGCATCAAATTAATACTTTGTGTTGCTATGCTTGGAATCTATGTGAAATTTATGATTTTACTTGTTGTTCTAAAGAAGCTAAAAAACACCTTCCCTACCAATGTGTGTTTAATGATAATGAAATATTATCCTCTTATGTCAAGGAAGCGTATTGCTATAATGATGTTGAAAAAATTGAAGAATTTTTTCTTTTAAGGGTGCCTATGAAATTGCTTCTTTCATTGAAAAGTATGATGCTACTCTTTAAAATTCTGAAATTTTTGCCTTACTTAAATATTGCTATGAAAACTATGCTTCTAATGCTTAGGTTAAAGAGTTTATTGAAAGAATGACCGCTGCCTTGGAAGAGACTAATATTTTCCAGGACTGTATGGAACAGGAAGTTCCTGACACTGTGAGCTCATTAGATGAAAAAGATGACGAGGAGAGCGAAGAACAAAAGGAGGAAGAGCGGATTAGCTACCCGTGCCCACCTTCTAATGAGAATAACTCTTCAACTCATACATTTTTTAATTTCCCTTCGTGCTTACCAAAGGATGAATGCTATGTTGATTGCTATGATCCCTTGGATTCTTTTAAAATATCCCTTTTTGATGAACTTGATGCTTGCTATTCTTGTGGCCATGATGCCAATATGAATTATGCTTATGAAGATGAACTTGCTATAGTTCCTTATGTTAAGCATGAAATTGTTGCTATTGCACCCACACATGATAGTCCTATTATCTTTTTGAATTCTCCAAACTACACTATATTGGAGAAGTTTTCACTTATTACGGATTATATTGATGGGTTGTGTTTTCCTATTGCCCATGATGATTTTAATGAATATAATATGCATGTGCTTGCTGCTCCTACTTGCAATTATTATGAGACATGAACTACATCTCCACCACCCTATGTTTCCACTACAATAAAATTGCAACAAACTGTTTATACTATGCATTAGTGTAAGTGCATCTAGTGTCCCGTAGTGATTTTGGTGTATTGAAGACTTATAGGTTAAGGAACTAATATGTTTGTGAGTGTACACAGGCTCTATAAGTCAATGAGGAGTTTGATATATTCGAAGATTACCGACACCTAAAAATGTATGTCTTCAACTGAAGACTTTTGTGAAGACTTTGCTATTCCCTGAAGACTTTGAAGATGAAGAAGTTGGTGTGACCTTGAAGATATGAACAAGGACTATGAAGCATGAAGACTTTTGTTTTGCTAGTTTCATTTCCTTTCTTTGAGTCATAGGAAACACCGTACTGTTAAAGGGGGCTGAGGTTATACTAAGGAAATTTCCAACTGATGCTCAACTCCAAAATCCTCACCCTATCCAATCCTTCGAGTGAAGCCTTTTGAAATCTCTTACGGTTCAGTCAAGTTCTTCAGTAACAGAGACGAAGTTCTTCTGGTCTCTGATGAAATTGGTCTGACTGAGGAGTTAGGATTTTGCAAGTGAGAATTGCCTACAAGTAAGGAACATGATAAGCCTGAGGACTTTCATAGTTCGAAAATCCGACCGTTGCTGTGCTTAGCGCCAGCTATCCCCAATCATCCTATCCACATAACGGTCATATCATTGGGGGAATTTATATCTTATCATGTCAGGTTGCACCATGGCGACAAATAGACACACCCCAGAACCACTAGTTGGTTGGCTGCTCCGAGAGATAACTGGCACTTGTCATTTGAGAGAAACCACTCCTCCGAGGACTTTGAGAGAAAATCATTAGTGAGGAAAAACCCAAATCCTAACCACCAAACCCAAAGTGATTGAGCATCACTGAAGAGATTGTTCCTATGTGGAACCGATGCTTGTTACCTTTGAAGACTGTGTATCTTCCAGACGGTGAGGCGTCATGGTCTAGTGCATCTTGCAGTCAATTGGGGATCACGGAGTGACGTTAGTCTAGAGCATCCAATAGTCAATTGTGGATCGCCGGGTGAGGGTTTTGGAAGTCTACCCTGAAGACTTACCATGAGTGTTGGGCGAGGACTTTGTGACCTTAGCTCAAGGAGAATACGGTAAGGACTGTGTGTCCTGGGACTATGTGTCCTCTAGTTTAAATACCAGGCTGTTCCAAACCAGACATACGACTGTCACATCGTTTGGAACTAGGTCATAATATCATTGTCTTCATCGAGCTACCTGGTTCTATTTACTCAACCCTTTCATTTCCTCGTATACTTGTTGATTGAATTGATCTTTACTCTTTGAAGAATTTAACTAAAGACTTTCACAATTTCCTCACCTCAAATTCTTCAAGTTACCTTGTTCCTCACTTGCTTATCATGTATCACGTTACCTGTAATCTATGCATGCTTTATTTCATCATGATGACTATGCT
The DNA here is from genome assembly GCA_022496015.1 of Hordeum marinum. Taxonomy (NCBI): domain Eukaryota; kingdom Viridiplantae; phylum Streptophyta; class Magnoliopsida; order Poales; family Poaceae; genus Hordeum; species Hordeum marinum. The sequence goes on from CM039675.1 coordinate 108,376,341, forward strand.
ACGACTATGTTTCTCACGCACTTGAGTACTTATCCCACTGCTAGTTATTCATCACATTTCAAATTCCTCAAGTTCAAATTCCTCAAGCGATGAATTTGTAAAAATCGCCTATTCACCCCCCTCTAGTAGATATAACACACTTTCAATTGGTATCAGAGCAAGGTACTCCCTTGTTCTGTGTGATTTTGGTTTAACCGCTTGGAGTTCCAGTTATGTCGACTGCCGTTATGATCAAGATTTCCACAGGTTGTCCTACCTTCGATGGGACGGATTACCCCTACTAGAATAACAAGATGCACATGCATCTTGAAGCTATTGACAACGATCTCTGGTACGTTATGGAAAATGGTGTTCCGCGCACTTCTCCGACTGTTACTGCTGCTGATACGAATAAATTCAAGCAACTTGATTCCCAAGCGAAGACTATCATCTGTAGCCAGCTGAGCAAAGGTAAGTATGGCAGAATGAGTGGTTTGGAGTCTACTAAGCTTATCTGGGATAGGTTGTCCAATGTCAACGAAGGTGTTTCCACTCAACGTGATTCTCGTGTTGATGTTCTTCGCAATCTCTTCAACCGCTTCAAAAGACTCGACAATGAGAATGTTCAACAAACTTTTGATTGTCTCACTGATATCTCCAACGAGCTTCAAGCACTGGGTGCCACTAACATCATCAACCATGAAGTAGTGAAGAAACTGCTAAGATCTCTTGATTCCTCATTCGATACTCTGGATTTAAAGATTCAAGAACATGGGGACTACAAGTCCCTAGATCCCGCTGATATTCTTTAGAGACTGAATACTCATGAATTCCAACAAGCTGAGAAGAGAGACCTGTACGAGACAAGCTATGGAAGATCTCGTCCTCTGAAGGAAAAAGCAATTTCCTCATCCGAAGACGAAGATTCTGATAGTAGACTTGGTGATCCTGAAGAACTAAGTCAGGAGCAGGCAATGCTCCTGAGGAAATTTCAGAAGTTCTCAAGCAGAGGTTGATTTGGAAAGTCATCAAAAAGTGGCTTGAGGAAATCAGATTCCTTAGGTGAATACAACAAGAGAACTTGTCACAAATGCAAGAAATCTGGTCACTTTATCTCTGACTGTCCTCTCTGGGAAAAAAGAATCAAAGAACAAGTACAAGGACGACAATTCTGATGACTCGAAGAAAAGGAAGAAATCTTCAAATCCTCATCTGCAAAGTCCTCATCTTCAAAGTCCTCAATGCATAATAAGAATGGTTCCAGAAAGGCTCGTGCTTTCATTGGCAAGGAAATGGACTTAGAAGAAGAATCTGAAGAATATGAAGAAGTGGAAGAATCTGAGGTGGAGTCTGAATCTGGTGTCGCTAGCCTTGCTCTCGCTACTACTTTCGTAAGCAAGTCCATCTTCAACGATGAAGAAAATGACTACTCCAACGACTCTGATGTTAGCAATGATGATTATGCTCCCACCTATTGCTTCATGGCTAAAAGTTTCAAGGTACATAAGCATCACTCCTATGAATAAAGTGATGGTGAATCTGTTGAATATGTGAAACCTAGCTATGCCAAACTTGCTAATATTGCCACTAGGCAACAAAGTGCAGTTGAAAAGCTTCAAAAACTACTAGAAAAAAGCGATGATCTGTTGAATGAGGAAGTGGATCGAACTCAAACTCTATCTGACGATCTCAAAAGTCTTCAGACAAAGTATGATAACCTTCAGAGTCATCATAATGCTCTCTTAGCCAATCATGATAAACTTTCTAATGAATTTCTTCAAAGAAAGCAAGATCTTGAGGAACTAAGAGTGCATCATGAGGAGCTCCAAACGGAAAACGATTCCTTACTGGCTCAACAGATCAATACCGCTCAGGAAGAATTTGTTCCACCTTGTTTGAAATGCATCAAATGTGAAACTGCTAATTCTTCACCTGAATGTTCAAATGCTTCTATTGCTGCAAATTCTTCAACTATTCCCGTGGTCACAAATTCCTCATCTGAGGATACCACAAGTATCACTGACGAAAATGCAGGGTTGAAGGAATTGCATGTGACAGGCATGTAAAAAAGTCTCAAAGGGCATCAAACCCTTTGTGATGTCCTCAAAAAGCAGATTCTGAACAGGAACCCTAGGAAAGACGATATTGCATCTGAGAGGAAACTCAATGCTGATGGATCCTTCTGGACACCTGAGCAGTACCCTAAAACCTCATGGGTTGCTGCAAAAGGACCTCTTGTAGATCCATCCACTTTATCTGTCTTTACTTGTGAAACTTCATATTCCTCTGACGAGTCACTTGACTCCAACTACAAATTCTTCAAAAATTAGAAAGGTGAAGTATTTGCCAGATTTGTTGGAACTAACTGCAGGAACGGTTCACCTGTGAAGAAAATCTAGGTTGCCAAGAGCTACTTACAAAATCTTCAAGTGAATGTCCTCACGACACCACTCATGAAGAACAGGAACCCTAGATCAAAGTCCTCATATGGACCAATGTCTTCACTTGGACCAAATTCCTCAAATGGTCAAAAATATCATTCTCGTGCTAATGCATCTGTTTCGTAGGGAAATTTTAAGAGTTCTGAATATGTGCATTATTCTTCAAATCATTATGTTCATAAGTCCTCGAAGAATTTCTCTGCTTATTCATATGAGTACTCTAACCCTCGTCATGTGAAACGAAGCACACTAGCTTCAATGCCTCCCTTCTCATATGGTGCTCGCAGAATGATGAACTATTTGCCACCCCTCCAGATGTGGGTGGTGAAGAAATTGAACTAATTTCTTATGCAGGGTCAGGCCTCCAGATGAACTTAAACTTCTGATGAATTTTCTGGAGACCTAAGGAAATGCTCGAAAGGACACAAGCTAATCATGCAGAAATGAATTCCTCATTTCTCACGTCCTCACACCGCTTTTCTCACTATATTGTGTGATAAAATTTTGCCTGATGAATTTGATGTCATATTCTTCACTCTGAAGCATATGAGTTCGTAAGTTGTACTAATTCATTTGTAGGATGAAACTCCAAAAGCTACTGAGTGGGTCCTCGATAGTGGATGCACAAACCACATGCCTGGTGACAAGAATCTACTGATGAATTTGCCACTTGCTCCATCTCATCTGAAGCATATCACCTACACTCACAAAGGAAACAAGCAAGGTATTGGGTCTAGGTAAGGTTGCAATCTCAAAGGACCGTAAAGTGCGTTATATCGACTAGAGGGGGGTGAATAGGAAATTTTTACAAATTCATCACTTGAGGAATTTCAACATGAGGAATTTGAAATGTGATGAATAACTAGCAGAAAAATAAGTACCCAAGTGCATGAGAAACATAGCGATAAAATAGTCATCAAGATGAGGTAAAACATGCACAGATTACAAATAGCGTGATACAGGATAAGCAGGTGAGGAACAAGGTAACTTGAAGAATTTGAGGTGATGAAATTGTGGAAGTCTTTAGTCAAATTCTTCAAACAGTAAAGATCAATTTCATCAACAGGTATGTGAGGAAATGAAGGGGTTGAGGAAATAGAACCAGGTAACTCGATGAAGACAATGGTTTGATGACCCAGTTCCAACTGCTGTGATAGTCGTACGTCTGGTTTGGAGTGGCCTGGTATTTAAACCAGAGGACACACAGTCCCAGGACACATAGTCCTTATCGTATTCTCCTTGAGCTAAGGTCACACAGTCCTCGCCCAACACTCGTGGTAAGTCTTCAGGGTAGACTTCCAAAACCCTCACAACTTGGTCACCCGACGATCCACAATTGACTGTTGGATGCTCTAGACCAAGGTCACTCCGTGATCCCCAATTGACTACATGATGCACTAGACCATGACGACTAACCATTTGGAAGATACACTGTCTTCAAAGGTGACAAGCGTCGGTTCCACACAGGAGCAATCTCTTCAGTGATGCTCAATCACTTTGGGTTTGGTGGTTTGGATTTGGGTTTTTCCTCGCTGATGATTTTCTCACAAAGTCCTCGGAGGATGGGTTGCTCTCAAATGACAAGTGTTAGTTCTCTCTCGGAGCATCCAACCAACTAGTGGTTGTGGGGGTGGCTATTTATAGCTAGGGATATGACCGTTATGTGGATAAGATGATTGGGGACAGCTGGTGCTAAGCACATCAACGGTCGGAATTTCGAACTATGAAAGTCCTCAAGATTATCATATTCCTTACCTATAGGCAATTCGCACTGGCGAAATCCTAACTCCTCAGTCAAACCAATTTCATCAGAGACCAGAAGAACTTCGTCTCTGTCACTGAAGAACTTGACTGAACTGTAAGAGCTTTAGAAAAGGCTTCACTCGAATGATTGGATAGGTTGAGGCTTTTGAGTTGAGCATCAGTTGGAAATTTTCCTTAGTATTACCTCGGCCCCCTTTAACAGTATGGTGTTTCCTATGACTCAAAGAAAGGAAATGAAACTACGAAAACAAAAGCCTTCACGCTCCATAGTCCTCGTTCATATCTTCATGGTCACACCAACTTCTTCGTTTTCAAAGTCTTCAGGAAATACCAAAGTCTTCAGCAAAGTCTTCACCAAATTCTTTAGTTGAAGACATGCATTTTTAGGGGTCGGTAATCTTCGACTATATCAAACTCCTCATCGACTTATAGAGCCTGTGTACACTCGCAAACACATTAGTTCCATAACCTATAAGTCTTCAATACACCAAAATCACTAAGGGGCACTAGATGCACTTACAGTGATGCTTGTCGAATCCCTCGTGTTCAACCTCATGTCTGTCTCAATGCTTCGTGATCTTGTTATGATTGCCATATTTGGAAAACATTGTTGTGTTGTCATAATGGAATCTGAAAAATCTAAAGTCTTCGAAGGCTTTAGGAAAGGAGACTTGTATATTGTTGATTTCTCTACAGGTTCTCTGCCTGCCACGTGCCTACTTGCAAAGTCCTTAGAAGGCTGGTTGTGGCATCGACGACTTGGACACGCTGGTATGAGGAACTTGCTCATGCTCGTGAGGAAAAAGCATGTCATTGGCATTGAAGGTGTCAAATTCCTCAAGGACCACCTCTGTGGTGCATGTGAGTTTGGCAAGATGAACAGATCCAAACATCCCTCGAAGACAATCATGACCACGACTCGACCCTTTGAATTGCTTCACATGGACCTCTTTGTCCCCACTCATTACTCCGCGCTGACAAATTCTTCAAGTTTGTATGGCTTTGTCATTGTTGATGATTACTCTCATTACACTTGGGTGCATATTATTCTATGCAAGTCTGAAGTGCAGGATGTCTTAAGATAATTTGCTTCAAGGGCCTCTACAAACTTCGGCGTCAAGATCAAGCATATCAGGAGTGATAATGGGACTGAGTTCAAGAACACAAATCTTGATGAATATATTTATGAACTTGGTATTACTCATGACCTATCTGCCCCATATACTCCTCAACAGAACGGCGTTGTGGAGCGCAAGAACATGACTCTTGTTGAGATGGACCGCACCATGCTTGATGAATACAAGAGTCCTCGTCGCTTCTAGCTTGAGGCAATTGATACAGCATGCCACATCATCAACAGGGTATATCTTCACAAATCCTTCAAGAAGACTTCATATGAACTAATGACTGGGAAGAAACCCAATGTAAGTTATCTCAGAGCCTTTGGTGCAAAATGCTTGATTAGAGATTTTCACCATAGTTCTAAATTTTCACCGAAAGCACATGAAGATTTATGCTTGGTTACGAAAAGGACTCGCACACCTATAGAGTGTTCAACATCTACCACCAAAAGGTTGTTGAAACTGTAGATGTGCGGTTCGATGAAACTGACGGCTCGCAAAGAGAGCACATGCCTTCTGTGCTAGATGAACAGTCTCCTGAGGAATCCATTAAGATGAATGCTAATGAAGATGTCATACCCACTAAAGAAGTTGTTCCAAACAATGAAGACATTCATGCTGATACACCTAAAGAAAATGGTGTTGAAGAAAATCCTCAGCCACGTCAACCTGCTCATCCAAGAGTTGCAAATGAAGTGCAGATTGACAAAATCATCGACGACATCAATGCACCAGGTCCCCTCACTCGCTTAAGAGCTTCACATTTGACTAACTATTGTGGGCACTTTGTGTTTGTATCTATCATATAGCCCACCAAAGTTGATGAAGCATTCAAGGAGCCTGGGTGGATTCAAGCTATGCAAGAGGAATTGCATCAATTCAAGCTCAACAATGTGTGGGAACTTGTTAAGTGGCCAGATCCTCGCAAGCACAACATCATAGGTACCAAGTGGATCTACCGCAACAAGCAAGATGAAAATGGTCTTCTGGTAAGAAATAAGGCTCGTCTTGTAGCTCAAGGCTACACACAGGTTGAAGGAATTGACTTTGATGAAACTTTTGCACCTCTTGCTAGACTTGAAGCTATTCGCATATTGCTTGCTTATGCTAACCATCATGATATCATCTTATATAAAATGGATGTGAAAAGTGCATTCCTCAATTGTAAGCTTGAGGAAGAAGTATATGTTGCTCAACCCCCAGGTTTTGAAGACCCTAAGCATCCTGACAAAGTCTTCAGACTCAACAAGGCCCTCTATGGCCTCAAGCAGGCCCCTCGTGCGTGGTACGACACTTTAGGGAGTTCCTCATGAAGAACGGCTTCAAACCTGGTTCACTCGACCCAACTCTTTTCACTAAATTCTATGACAATGAACCGTTCATATGCCAAATATACGTAGACGGTATTATCTTTGGTTGTACTGACAAATGTTACAGTGACGAACTTGCCTATATGATGAGTGAAGAATATCAAATGTCTATGATGGGAGAGTTGAAATTCTTCTTAGGTCTTCAAATTCGTCAGCAAGACAATGGCATCTTCATCTCTTAATGGAAATACCTCAAGGATATTCCGAGGAAATTTGACATGCGAGATTGCAAAGGTGTCAAAACTTCAATGCCTTCAAAAGGCCACCTCTGCACTGACGAAAATGGTAAAGATTTCGATCAGAAGGTATATCGCTCCATAATTGGCTCTTTATTGTATCTATGTGTATCTAGGCTTGATATTACGCTAAGTGTTTGCATGTGTGATCGATTCCAAGCAACACCAAAGGAATCACACCATAAGGCTGTGAAACATATTATTCGATACTTAGCTCACACACCAACGCTTGGATTATGGTATCCCAAAGGGCTCAAATCTTCACCTCGTCGGATACACTGATGCTGACTATGCTGGAGATCGTGTGGATCGCAAGTCAACCTCAGGCACATGTCATTTCCTAGGACGATCCTTAGTTTGTTGGTCCTCGAAGAAGCAGAACTACATGTCACTATCTATTACTGAAGCTGAGTACATTGCTGATGTTCATGTTGCGCTCAGTTGTTGTGGATGAAGCCAACCCTCAAGGACTATTGCATCATGGTGAAGAATGTGCCTCTCTACTGTGACAACGAGAGCGCTATCAAGATTGCTTACAACTCAGTTCAGCATTCCAAGACCAAGCACATCCAGATTCGTCATCATTTTCTTCGACATCATGTACTCAAGGGAGACATCTTCATCGACCACATCCCAACTGAAGAACAACTGGCCGATATCTTCACAAAGCCCTTGGATGAAAAGAGATTTTGCAAGTTGTGGTGTGAGCTAAATATCATAGAATCTTTGAATGTTCTTTGAAAGTACACTCATCCTAACACTTATGCAAAATTGATGACTAAGATGTGCAACACACGAAGTAATGTTTTTCTTCAATCAATGAAGAATAACCCTCTAAGTGTGAAGAAATTAATGAAGAATTTGATTCTCAAAACCCCACGACAATTGTATGCGGTGTCTGAAATCATCATTTTTATACGGTGGGTCACACCACCAACCATAGTTGAAAATTTTCAAAGTTGAGTTTTTTTGTCGTTTTGCAAATTCTTCAATTTTTCAAATTCCTCAAGTTTGCAAATTCCTCAACTTTTCAAATTCTTCAAACTATGAAACTCATGTTCTTCATTGATATATATATATATATATATATATATATATAAGTTTTCAATGTCCTCAACAACATTCACTTATTGCTAATTCTTCAAGTTGATTTTCATCTAAATGAATCTGATCGGACCCGTTCCCCCTGTATGCTAAACTCAATCCAGCGTGTTCTCAAATTCTTCATATGCGTTCTACTTTGAAACTCGTTCAAAGTCTTCACTATGTCCTTGACAGCTGAATAATTTGTGAACGGAAACTTTAAAATTTTCACTATCTAAATTTTCGGTGCTTCCCGCTCAAACCGTTCTGATTCCCATGACTGGATAACCCACGATCCCCCTGAATATCCACTACTCAGAACGTGGGTGACACATGTCGCGAGGAGAGCATGGGTCAGGGCAATCTGGTCCGAAATCTTCGGGCAGATTGATTTTCACCTCCGTTATAAATACCCCTTCCCTTTCACTATGCTCGGTTACTCCTCACTCCTCACTCTCTCCTGAGCTCAAACCTAGCGCCGTCGCTAAAATCATCGTCACCGGTGTTGAAGAGATTCACTACCTCGACCTCGTCATCGTCGTACTCGCATCGGCCACGGAAATCTTCACCCCGCCACCGCTATAGATGTCTCCCTCTGTCAAGCTAGGGCGTGGGAGATCTGGACGAATGAACTTCCCCGATTTCATCTCACTGTTCATCATGTTCTTCATCAGGGTAAATAAAATCTGATTTTACTACCCTTGTTTGATCTTCAAGCCTTCCTCAATTTCCTCAAAGGTGTTTATTCTTGAAGAGTCATATTTCAAAGCACCTCAAAGATGTTTACTCTTGATATTTTCCTAAGTTATGATTTTCTTCAAGATTTCTCAATTGTGTGGATCCAAAAAAATTGTACAACTCTGGATCCTAAGACAAGAACACTTAGTGAAATTCCTCAAGACATTTGTGGTCAAAATTCCTCAACTTGATGTATTTTGGAAATTTCTGAGAATGCATGTGACCTCTTCAAATTCGTCGCACCTATACTCTGTTCATAGGTACATAATGTCTGCTGATGAATCACTAGGTTCTCATCAACTTAACTCATTTGCAACGTTCCTTGAAGATAATTTGCACACTTCCTTAGAATCCTCAAGAGTTCAAAATCCACAGCCGAAGAAAATGGCTGATGGGTAGAATCCACGGAAAGGTGGAAAGAAACATGAAGTACAAACTGCTTTTGAGATACACGATGAATTGTATGAGGAATATTGCACTCCAGATGGAGAAACTCATGGCAAGGAAACAACAAAGTAGTGAAAGATCCGCATTCAGAAAATTGAGAGATGATGGGCACGGGAGTGGAAAGAATATCGCTATGTCACTCCCAAATACATGAAGAAATTCGCTATTAAACCCCCATGCAACAGGCCACCCATGGCTCCAAACCAAATAGCTGATCCCACTAGTCTCAAAACACTGGTGATGACTTTCCTCAAGAATGGAAAAGACAACAAGATAAGCTGGCCAAGAGGGCAAAAGAGGCTGTGAAGAAATTCAATGACGACTCTGCTGTTGCTGCCTCTGTCGGAGCCTCTGCTGGTGCTCCGAAGAAATCTGTTGTGAAGACAAAGTACTCAACTTCAAAATCATCAGTGCAGACTCCTCAAGCAAATGCCTTCGAAGGCCTCAGCTATGACTTCAGTAGCTGCTCAGTCCTCTACTGCTGCCGCAAAGTCCTTGTCAGAGGACCAAGGTCTTCTCAATTGCTTCAGGGGCATCAACAAGTTCACCCGAAGCACATTCCTCAACTAGTGTCTCTCTAATAAAAATGAAAGCTACTGCTGGACGAGGCACTCGACCAAGTCCTCAACTGAAGAAGGTGGTGTTCAAAATACCATCAGATTCTTCAAATGATGAAGCTGATGATGAGGAATTGGAGTCCATCATCAGAAACATGCAAGAACGAGTGGCTCAAGAAAAGGGCACTTAGATTCCTTTCTGGTTGGATCCTAAGATGGTGTTGAACTTCATTGACATCTGGCACAAGGATCCCAACACGCCAATTGATGATTTGAAACTGCCTCTTGGTCCAGACAATATCCTCACTGCCTTCATAGCTGAAGAAAAATGGAAATATGAGAAGTCTAGACATACCAAGAAAGCTTAGTACAATAAGGAGCATTTCTTGAAGAAAAATGTTTTGAAGCTTTCACCTGAAGAACTTGTGAAGATGCAGTCTGAGATCAAAGACCTCAGTGACAACTTCGACAGATACTATGCAGATTGGCAAGGCGCCAAAGTTTGTTTCGTCAAAGTGGCTGATAAAGCCATCAAGGACCATAACTCAAGGGTTGCAGCTCGATCGCAACCTCAAATTCCTCAGGCTAGAGAATCTTCTCAGCCTGCTGAAGAAACTGCAAGCGCAACTGAAGAAATTCAGACTGCTGAAGAACCTGCCAGGGCAACCTCCACTGTTGCGCGTGAAGAAACTGCCAGGACAGTGAAACTTTTGTTGTGCCTGAAGAAATTTCTCCTCCTTCACCCTCTGCAGAAACTGCAAAATCCTCAAGGGTGAAGAACAGTAACCTTCCTTCTGCATTAGAAGCGAAGAAAACCAAGGCTGCAGAGAAGAAGGCACTGAAGAGAAAAGTATCAACTTCAGATTCCTCAGAAGTGAAGAAATTGAAGACACCGCCAAGTTCTTCAACAGAACCGATTGATGCAACTCCTATCAGCTCCGTGTCAGCCTATGAAATTGTACCATTTGGTGTTGACTATGTCATCCCAACTGATGACAAAGAAGAAAAGGACCAGTCTGCTGCTACCTCAGAGCAGATTGATGAAGAAATTGAAGTGGAAGCAAATGCTTCAACTCCACAGGTATCATCCGCCCAGCCTCAGTTGACATCTGAAGAGGTAGGCATTGAAGAAATTGATGAGGACGTGGACATTGGAAACACAACCCCTATCATCAATGATGAATATTGGGAAGCCGCACACCTAAGTTCACCAATGACCACTCCTCTGTCAGAAATTCCTCAGTCTCCAGCCCAGACTGAAAAAATTCGACCAGGATCTGATGACTAGGCTGCAACTGCTACTGAAGATATTCCAGCTGCATCAGCTAAGGAAATTGTTGCTCCAACTACCACTGAGGAAACTTCTTTGTAGATTCCTCAGTCTGAAGAAGATCCTCCTATGCCTAAGGAGATTGTGGTCTGCTTCAAGCCAAACCTTCGGCCGAATCCCAAGATGGTATTCAAAGGCTCAAAGCACCCCAAATTCATCAAGACAAATTTCTTCAACGAACACATCTTCTTCACTGGGCTGAATCCATATGACTTTGCAAGAGCTGGTCGCACCAGATTCTGGACACCCACACAGATGAACTATTATGCATCAGTGTTGTGTGACAAGAAGAAAGTCTTCAAACATCATCAAATTCGTCATGTGGATATGGAAATGATCCCTTCCTTCACACCGGTACTCGCGGTTCTTCACGACGCAGGAATTCTTCAATTTTGTGTGGACATTTGTGATTGGAATGAAGAGATGATTCTTCAATTCTATGCCACGTTGCACATCATAGGTGATGCTGTCGACATCAACTCCTGGATCTTGGACTAGATGACTGGATCAACTCACTACACTGCACCAGCTTCTGAATTGATTCGATCAGTCCTAGTTCCAATTCCTTCAGAAGGAGCACGATGCCTATTTGATGAACCTGTTCTACCCAACCATATGATGCAAGTGCTGATGAAGCCTTTAGCCCCTGGAAAACCTCAAAGGACCACCTTCCTTGTAAAGGATTTGCTCTATGTACCCAGGACCGTCTATCGCATCCTCACCAACACCCTTTGTCCTCACAAAGGCCACAACTCTGAATAAGAAGTTGAGGGAGTCATGAAGAACATGCTATTCAACATCATTCATGGGATTCCCATCAACTACAATGATTTCTTCATGAGGACATTGGCGAATGCAGCCTCATCCCCATTTGAATTGAAGCCTTATGCACCCTGGATCATGAAATTTATCAGATCAAGGTATTCACTTCCCTTGAAGGCTGACTTTCAGAATCACTTTGGCTTCCTGCCTCCTATTGAAGTCCTCAAGAACACAATTTCCTCAGTTGAAGGAGAAGGCAAAGATGTAATTGATGAAGGTACTCTTCCATTGGATGGTCAGTTTCGCAAAGCTGCATCTTATTCCACTAATGATGAAGGTACTCATCCATTGGATGGTCACTTTTGCAAAGCTACCTAGGACTCTGTTGCAAAAGCCTCGAGAGTCTGCCCCTCGTGTGATGACAGTTCGTGAACTATTCATAAGTCTTCATTAGAAGGTTGACCGCAACCACAAATGGGTCAAGCGTCAGTTTGGTTCAATTCTTCAAGACATGATAATCACGCACAATGTTGTGAGGAAGAATCAATACTACCTCCATGAAGTCTTCAACCGCATTTGGGCCATTCTGTCTCACCTCAAGACTCCTAAAGAACTGAAGGAGATGAACCTTGAGGAAAATCTTGACTGGGCTTGTCCACCACAAAATAAATTCAAGAAATTTCAAGTTCCTCAGCTGGTTACAAGCTCATATTCTTCATCGCACGAAGTGTATGAAGCTGAGGACTTTGACAACATTGCGGTGGTCCCTGCATCGACAAACGACCCCAACAACGCTGGCGCTCCTCCATCACAATGAAGATGGAATTCTTCAAGGGGCGTTAGTCCTCAGTTTTCGTCCCTTTTGGTCTTCGATGACAAAGAGGGAGAAAATTTGAGTTAGTCTTCAAGCGGGTCTCTGTATATGGTCTATTTTTTTTAAGTTACAACTCTCGCTCTTGTGAAGATTTTGTTGGTTGAGTTGTAAACTTGAGTCTGATGGTGTCTGACTCTTTTGAATTGCTTTCCGCATGCCTATTTCCTCAAGTACCTCAATGTATGCATGCTGAGTTTCGTCAGACACCATTTTCATCATGCATTTCAAATTCTACATATCATATATTAAATGCGTGTATGAATTACAAGATATAGGGGAGTTCTCCATGTGTTTTAACCTCCCATGTGCATTTGCAGTCCAAAGCAAATTCCTCAAATATGCACATCTTCAAGGGGAGTTCTTCCATATCTAGTAATCAAATTCCTCAAACTCATTACTTACACTTCATATTATTATCCCCATTGAAAACTTAACCTATTTGTCATCAATCACAAAAAGGGGGAGATTGTAAGTGCATCTAGTGCCCCTTAGTGATTTTGGTGTATTGAAGACTTATAGGTTCAGGAACTAATATGTTTGTGAGTGGACACAGACTCTATAAGTCGATGAGGAGTTCGATATATTCAAAGATTACCGACCCCTAAAAATGTATATCTTCAACTAAAGACTTTGGTGAAGACATTGCTGCAGACTTTGGTATTCCTTGAAGACTTTGAAGATGAAGAAGTTGGTGTGACCTTGAAGATATGAATGAGGACTATGCAGAGTGAAGAATTTTGTTTTCATAGTTTTATTTCCTTTCTTTGATTCATAGGAAAGACCATACCGTTAAACGGGGCCGAGTTAATACTAAGGAAAATTTCCAACTGATGCTCAACTCCAAAATCCTCAACCGATCCAATCCTTTGAGTGAAGCCTTTGGAAATCTCTTACGGTTTAGTCAAGTTCTTCAGTGACAGAGAAGAAGTTCTTTTGGTCCCTGATGAAAATGGTCTGACTGAGAAGTTAGGATTTATCCAGTGCGAATTGCCTACAAGTGACGAACATGATAAGCCTGAGGACTTTCATAGTTCGAAAATCCAACCGTTGCTGTGCTTAGCACCAGCTGTCCCCAATCATCCTATCCACATAACGATCATTTCATTGGGGCATTTATGTCTTATCATGTCAGGTTGCACCCTGGCTATAAAAGCCACACCCCACAACTACTAGTTGGTTGGCTTCTCTGAGAGAGAACTAACACCTGTCATTTGAGAGCAACCCATCCTCCGAGGACTTTGAGAGAAAATCATCAGCGAGGAAAAACCCAAATCCTAACCACCAAACCCAAAGTGATTGAGCATCACTAAAGAGATTGTTCCTGTGTGGAACCGATGCTTGTTACCTTTGAAGACTGTGTATCTTCGAGACGGTTAGGCATCATGGTCTACTGCATCCTGCAGTCAATTGGGGATCACGGAGTGACCTTGGTCTAGAGCATCCAGCAGTCAATTGTGGATCGCCGGGTGACTAGTTTGTGAGGGTTTTGGAAGTCTACCCTGAAGACTTACCACGAGTGTTGGGCAAGGACTTTGTTACCTTAGCTCAAGGATAATACCGTAAGGACTATGTGTCCTGGGACTGTGTGTCCTTTGGTTTAAATATCAGGCCGCTCCAAACCAGGCGTATGACTATCACACCAGTTGGAACTGGGACATCAAATCATTGTCTTCATCGAGCTACCTGGTTCTATTTCCTCAACCCTTTCATTTCCTCGTATACTTGTTGATGAATTTGATCTTTACTGTTTGAATAATTTGACTACAGACTTTCATAAATTCATTGCTAATTAAAATTGGCTTTGATATACCTTGAGATCCGGGTGGATCCATTACTTGAGCGCCTTATGCCTAGCTTAATGGCTTTAAAGAAAGCGCTGCCAGGGAGACAACCCGGAAGTTTTAGACAGTCATTTTATTCTGTTGTGTGATTTTTTATAGTTTAATAAACAAAAAATAAAGACGGGAACCTAAAACTTTTTCAAAAAGAAAAGTGAAAGTGAGAAAGACGAGTAACATTCTAGTGGGGGCTAACCTTGAACTTTGTTCATGCCCATAGAAAATTTGTGAATCTTGATTACAGAAACTTGTCAACAAAAATAATTATCCCCTTGTACAATCTATTGTATTATAAAAATACTGTGCCAAGAATTACATTTAGGATGTTTAATTCGCTTGCTTGATATGTGCTGTGTAAAAACAGAAACTTTTGCTGAAGTGTTTGAATTCCTATATTTTACCAAAGCGTGCAAAAATACTAAAAAAATTACACAATATTGTTATACAAATTATTGACCACTTCCTAATTCTTAAGAATTTTTAGAGTTACATAAGTATGGTGAATGTTCATATTACTACAAACTGTCCTGTTTTTGACACATTCTGTTTTTGATGCATTGTTTTGCTCGTTTTGATGAAACTATCGATTGTATCGGTGGTATAAGCCATTGAAAAGTTATATTACATTAGATAAAATGCAAAAACAAAATATGAATTGGTTGGCAACATTACTTAAAGTGGAGATTTGTTTCATTATATTGACGTATCTCACGAGGGTTTTGTTAAGTTTTGTGTGATTGAAGTTTTGAAGTTTTGGGTGAGATCACGATGGATGAAGGAATAAGGAGTGGAAAGAGACTAAGCTTGGGGATGCCCGAGGGACCCCAAGGTAATATTCAAGGACTCCTAAGAAACTAGGCTTGGGGATGCCCTAGAAGGCTTCCCCTCTTTCTTCTAACAATCATCGGTAATTTTACTTGGAGCTATATTTTTATTCATCACATGATATGCGTAAATCTTGGAGCATCATGTGATTTTTATTTTATTTTAATAATGCACCATTATGGTATGAGAAAGTCCTTGGTTGATTTGTAGAAGGCTCTTAACACCTCACTTATATCTTTTGAGTATGGCTTTATACAATGCTTCATGTGCTTCCCTTATATCATTTGAAGTTTGGATTGCCTGTTTCTCTACACATAGAAAACCGCCATTTGTAGAATGCTATTTTGCTTCACTTATATTTGTTAGAGCATGGTCATATATTTTGTATAAAGAATTAAACTCGCATGCTTCACTTATATGTATTTAGAGAGTTAACAGGAGTTGGTCATTCACATGGTTAGTCATAAAATCCTACATAAAACTTGTAGATCATTGAATATGATGTGTTTGATTCCTTTAAAAAGTTTTGAGACATAAATATGGTAATATTAAGAGTCGTGTTAGGAAGTAATTGTGAATTGGTAAAAAATACTTGTGTAAATGTTTGTGATTCCCGTAGCACGCATGTATGGTGAACCGTTATGTAAGGAAGTCGGAGCATGATTTGTTTATTGATTGTCAACCTTTGTGTGAGGGTCGGGAGAACGCGATGGTTAACTCCTAGCAAGCCCTCCCCTAGGAGCATGCGTCTAACAATTTGCTTTGATGACTAATAGACTTTTGCAATAAGGATGTCAGTTCTTTATGACTAATGTGAGCCCATGGATTATACGCACTCTCACCCTTCCACGTTTGCTTGCCTTCCTTTTATCGTGCAACTTTCGTTGGTGCATTACACCCACCATATATCCTTCCTCAAAATAGCCACCATACCTACCTATTATGGCATTTCCATCGCCATTCCAAGCTATATTTCCATGCAACTTCCACCGTTCCGTTTATTATGACACGCACCATCATTGTCATATTGCTTTGCATGATCATGACATAGCTAGCATGATGTTTTCATGGCTTGTCCGTTTTTTGATATCATAGCTATGCTAGATCATTGCACATACCGGTACACTGCCGGAGGAATTCATATAGAGTCATATTTTTTTCTAGTATCGAGTTGTAATTCTTGAGTTGTAAGTAAATAAAAGTGTGATGATCATCATTATTAGAGCATTGTCCCATGTGATGAAGTGATGATGGAAGCTATGATTCCCTCACAAGTAGGGATGAGACTCCAGACTTTATGAAAAATAAAACAAGCCAATGAGACTAAATAAATAAGGAGTCCTTAGAAGCCCACCAAAAATAAAAAAATAAAAAATAAAATAAGAAAAAATAAACAAAAGAGAGAAGGGACAATGCTACTATCCTTTTTCCACACTTGTGCTTAAAGTAACACCATGATCTTCATGATAAAGAGTCTCCTATTTTGTCACTTTCATATACTAGTGGGAATTTTTCATTATATAAGTTGGCTTGTATATTCCAATGATGGGCTTCCTCAAATTGCCCTAGGTCTTCATGAGCAAGCAAGTTGGATGCGCACCCACTTAGTTTCGTTTTGAGCTTTCATACACTTATAGCTCTAGTGCATTTGTTGCATGCCAATCCCTACTCACTCACATTAATATCTATTAATGGGCATCTCTATAGCCTGTTGATACGCCTAGTCGATGTGAGACTATCTTCTCCTTTTTCTACACAACCTCCATCATATTCTATTCCACCTATAATGTTATATCCATGGCCCATGCTCATGTATTGCGTGAGATTTGAAAAAGTTTGAAAACATAAAAGGTGTGAAACAATTGTTTGACTTGTCATTGAGGTCGTGCATGATATAAATACTTTCTATGGGAAAGATGGAGCATAGCTAGATTATATGATATTGTAGGGATAACTTTCTTTTGCCATTATATTTTGAAAATATACAATTGCTTTATTAGTATGCTTGAAGTATTATTGTCTTAATGTCAAATGATAGACTATTGCTTTGAATCACTCGTGTCTTAATATTCATGCCATGATTAGATTATATGCACAAGATTATGCTAGGTAGAATTCCACATCAAAAATTATCTTTTTTATCATTTACATACTTGAGGACGAGTAGGAATTAAGCTTGGGGATGCTGATACATCTCTGTCGTATCTATAATTTTTGATTGTTTCATGCCAATATTCTACAACTTTCATTTACTTTTGGAATGTTTTTATACTATTTTTGGGAATAACATATTGATCTAGTGCCTAGTGCCAGTTCCTGTTTGTTGCATGTTTTTTGTTTCGCAGAAAATCCATATCAAACGAAGTCCAAACGCGATAAAAACTTATAGAGATTTTTTTGGAATATATGTGATTTTTGGGAAAAGGAATCAACGCGAGACGATGCACGATGAGGTGACAAGCCTGCCAGGTGCAGCTATCCCCTGGCCGCGCCCTGGGCCCTTGTGGCCAGCCCTTAGGTCGGTTGGAGCTCTCCTTTGGCTGCAATAAATCTTATATCTGGATAAAAATCCCCTCAAAATTTCAGCCCGATCGAGTTACGGATATCTGGATATTTAAGAAACGGTGAAAGGCCGGAATCTGGGAGCGCAGAAACAGAAGGAAATAGAGAAAGAGATCGAATCTCGGAGGGGCTCTTGCACCTCCGCCGCCATGGAGGCCAATGACTAGAGGGGAAACCATCCTACCATCTAGGGGGCAGGTCAAGGATGAATAAGAAGGAGGGGATCTCTCTCCCCCTCTCTCTTAGTGGCACCGGAAAACCGTCGGGGCCATCATCGTGATGGCGATCTACTCCAACAACTTTGTCATCTTCACCAACACCTCCATCACCTTCCCCCAGCTATCTACAGCGGTCCACTCTCCCGCAACCCGTTTTGCCCTCTACTTGAACATGGTGCTTTATTCTTCATATTATTATCAAATGATGTGTTCCCATCCTATGATGTCTGAGTAGATTTTTGTTGACGTATGGGTTGATTGATGATCATGATTGGTTTGAGTTGTATGTTTTATTATTGGTGCTTTCCTATGGTGCTCTCTGTGTCGCGCAAGCATGAGGGATCCTCGCTGTAGGGTGTTGCAATGTGTTCATGATTCCCCTATGGTGGGTTTCTTGAGGGACAGAAGCATAAACCCGAGTAGGTGGGTTGTTGCATATGGGAGTAAAGAGGACTTGATACCTTATAATGCTATGGTTGGGTTTTACCTTAATGATCTTTAGTAGTTGCGGATGCTTGCTAGAGTTCTAATCATAAGTGCATATGATCCAAGTTGAGAAAGTATGTTAGCTTATGCCTCTCCCTCATATAAAATTCAAATAATGATGACCGGTCTAGTTATCTGCTTCCTAGGGACAATTCCGCAACTCCTAACACCACTTTTCCACACTCTTAAACTAACTTAGGTGTTTCTTTATCTTAGCAACCCCTAGTTTTTATTGACGTGCTCTTTATTATGTTGCAAACCTATCCTATTACACCTACAAAGTACTTCTAGTTTCATACTGGTTCTAGGTAAGGTGAACGTTAAGCATGCGTAGAGTTGTATTGGTGGTCGATAGAACTTGACGGAATATTTGTTCTACATTTAGCTCCTTGTTGGATTCGACACTATTACTTATCGAAAGAGGCTACAACGGATCCCCTATACTTGTGGGTTATCACCTATTCACCCCCTTAGTCAACCATATCGATCCTTTCAATTGGTATCAGAGCCTCGTCTCTTTATTAAGGGTTTGACCACCCAAAGAGTATGGTTGACAATACGGAACATGAGGCTGAACTTCCCGAGGCCGTGGGTCTGAACACGGTCTCTCGTGAGGATTTCAATGAGGCCATGGCCTCGCTTAAATCCTCGATGACGACCGAGGTCAAATTCATGTTTAAGGAATTCCTTGACAGTCTCAAACTCTCTACCAATCTATTGCAAGTGGCTAATGCCACTATTTTGTCATTGGATGTGCACTCCAACAAGAAGGGGGCTAGCACTGATAAGAACAAGCTACCTCAAGGAACTAGTGGGACGGGTACCTTTGCCTCGGTGCCCCCTCCCATGGTCTATGGAGGACCGATGCACCCATTGTTGGGGAACATTGCATGGGAAACAAAAAAAATTCCTATGCACACGCAAGATCTATCCATGGTGATGAGCATCTACGAGGGGGAGAGGGGATCTACGTACCCTTGTAGATCGCTAAGCGAGAAGCATTAAGAAACGCGGTTGATGTAGTCGAACATCTTCGCGATCCAAATCACTGAGCGTCCCGCGATCCCATCACGATCCATCTCACAATCCAATCATGATCCGTCCCATGATCAAATCATGAATCATCTTGTGATCCTGATCCTGATCCTTCCGATCTAGCGCCGAACGGACGACACCTCCACGTTCAGCACATGTAATGATCGAGGATGATCTCTGCCTTCTTGATCCAGCAAGAGGGGGCTGAGAGGTAGATGAGTTCTCCGGTAGCGTGACTATGTGGCGGCGATGGTGGTGGAACTATTCCGGCAGGGCTTCGCCTAAGCACCGTCGAACTAGACTAGAGGAGAAAACGATCTAGATGAAGTAGAGGGAGCATGTGGCAATTAGGGTTAGCTATCCCCTCTAAATCCTCTAGTATATATGGAAGGGAGGGAGGGGAGGAGGCAGCCTCAAACCCTCAAGGTTTTGCCAAAATTGGAGGTGGAGGAGTCCTACTCCAATCCTACTAGGAGTAGGATTCCTCCTCTCCACTTGGAAACCCTTTCCACCTTTCCACCCTTGGGTTTTCCTCACCCTTAGACAAATGGGCCTTAGGGGGGGGCAGACAGACCAATAGGGGCTGGTTTGACTCCTCCCACAGCCCATGAGGTCCTTTGGGTTGAGACATCCCTCCCGATGGTCCCGTGGCACCCTCTCGACACTCCCGGTACACTACGGATGAGCCCGAAACTTTTTCGGTGACCAAAATAGGACTTCCTATATATCAATGTTTACCTCTGGACCATTCTGGAGCTCATCGTGACGTCTGGGATCTCATCTGGGACTTAGAACAACCTTCGGTCACCACCACACATAACTCTATACTACAAGAACGTCACTGAACCGTAAGTGTGCAGACCCCGTGGGTTCGAGAACTATGTAGACATGACTGAGACACCTCTACGGTCAATAACCAATAGCAGGACCTAGATGCCCATATTGGTTCCTACATATTATATGAAGATATTTATTGCTCGAACCTCTCTGTCAAGGATTCAGATAATCTCATATGTTGTTCCCTTTGTTCTTTGGTATGTTACTTGCCCGAGATTCGGTCATAGGTATCTCTATACCTAGTTAAATATCGTTACTGACAAGTCTCTTTACTCATTCCGTAATACAAGATCGCATGGCTAACTCTTTAGTCACTTTGCTTGCAAGGCTTATAGTGATGTTGTATTACCGAGTGGGCCCTGAGATACCTCTCCGTCACACGGAGTAACAAATCCTAGTCTTCATCCATGCCAACCCAAAAAACACCCTCGAAGATACCTGTAGAGCACCTTTACAGTCACGTAGTTACGTTGCAACGTTTGATACACACAAGGTACTCCTCCGGTGTTAGTGAGTTGCATGATCTCATGGACATAGGAACTGATACTTGACATGCAGAAAACTGTAGCAATAAACTGACACAATCATATGCTACATTTATAGTTTGGGTCTTGTCCATCACATCATTCTCCTAATGATGTGATCCCGTTATCAAATGACATCTCATGTCCATATCTAGGAAACCTTAACCATCTTTGATCAACGAGCTAGTCTATTAGAGGCATACTAGGGACATGGTGTTGCATATGTATCCACAAATGTATCTGAGTTTTTGATCAATACAATTCTAGCATGGATAATAAACGATTATCATGAACAAGTAAATATTATAATAACTAATTTATTGTTCCCTCTAGGAAATATTTCCAACGGTCTCTCACTTGCACTAGAGTCAATAATTTAGTTATTAGCGAAGTACACACGGATCTTAATGTCGCAGTCCAATTAACTAAAATCTGTTTCACATGCAAAACATGATTGAACCCCAAAACTCATTGTGTGTGAGATTCATAACAAATCATATAGCTTGCTAATAACTAAATCATTAAAGCGTATATTACAACTCCGATTACTAAATCAATATGATAATAACTAAATCATCAAAGCGTATATTACAACTCTGAGATGCTTGCTCCAGCCCATAAAAGGATTGCTAGAGCTTGCACATCTTTTACCATCCTTAGGACTGATAAAAACTTTTTGTTGTATCACATGCAACCTTTCCTCAAGTAAACCGTTAAGGAAATGATGTTTTGACATCCATCTACCAGATTTCATAATTGAAAAATACAGCAACTGCTAACATAATTCCAACAGTCTTTTAGCATCGCTACGGGTGAGAAAGTCTCATCGTAGTCAACTCCTCGAACTTGGTGGAAACTTCTTGGTGACAAGTCGAGCTTTATAAATGGTGACATTCACCATCAGCGCATGTCTTCATCTTAAAGGTACATTTGTACTCAATGACCTACCATTTAACGGGCAAGTCTACCAAAGTACATACTTAGTTTTCACACATGGTTCCTTTCTGGGATTTCATGGACTCTAACCATTTGTTGGAATCTGAGGCCATCATCGCTTCTCCATAGTTCATAGGTTCATCATTGTCCAACAACATGACCTCTAAGACAGGGTTGCAGTACCACTCAGGAGCAGTACGCGTCCTTGTCGACCTACGAGGTTTGATAGTAACTTGATCCGAAACTTCATGATCATCATCATTAACTTCTTCTTCAACTGACATAGGCTCCATAGAAACATCTTTCTGCGCTGCGCTACTCTCTGGTTGAAACAAAGGTTTAACAACCTCAGCAAGTTCTATCTTCCTCCCACTCAATTCTTTTGAGAGAAACTTTTTCTAGAGAAAGGACCCGTTTTAGCAACAAAACTTTGGGCTTGGATCTAAGATAGAAGGTTTACCTAACTATTACGTTAGGGTATTCTATGAAGATGCATTTGTCCGCTTTGGGTTCGAGCTCATTAGGTGAAAACCATTTTTCACATAAGCGTCGCAGCCCCAAACATTAAGAAATGACAGCTTAGGTTTTTTCCAAACCATAATTCATATGGCGTTATCTCAACGGACTTAGATGGTGCCCTATTAAAGTGAATGGATTTGTCTCTAATGCATAATCATAATGATAGTGGCAAAACGATAAGAGACATGATAGTACGCACCATATCTAATAGAGCACGACTACGATGTTCGGACACACCATCACACTATGGTGTTCCAGGCGGCGTGAGCTATGAAACAATTTCCACATTGTCTTAAGTTGCATACAAAACTTGTAACTCAGATATTCACCTCCACGATCATATCGTAGACATTTTATCTTCTTGTCATGTTGATCTTCAATTTCACGCTGAAAGTACTTGAACCTTTCAAACGTTTCAAACTTGTGTTTCAGTAAGTAAATATCCCCATATTTACTCAAATCATAAGTGAAGGTAAGCAAATAACGATATCCACTGTGTGTTTCAACACTTATTGGACTACATACATCAACATGTATCAATTCTAATAAGACACTAGCCTGCTCCATCATACCAGAAAATGGGGTATTAGTGATCTTGCCCAAGAGGCATGGTTCGCATGTCTCAACCGATTCAAAATCGAGGGAGTCAAAAGATCCATCACCATGGAGTTTCTTCATGTGCTTTACACCAATATGATCTTCACGGCAGTGCCACAAGAATGTGGTACTTATCATTACTAACTTGCATGTTTTGGTATCATTATTATAAATATGTGTATTAGTACTCATCATTATAAATATTTGTATTAGTACGATCGAGATTTAATAAATCATTCACATTGGGTGCATGACCATTGAAGGTATTATTCATAAAAATAAAATAACCATTATTCTCTAACTTAAATGATTAACCACAATTCAATAAACGTGATCTAATCACGTTCACGCTCAATGCAATCACCAAATATTTATTTTGGTTCATCACTAATCTCGAAGGTAGGGAGAGTGTTTGTGATCACATCAACCTTGGAAACACTTCCAACACTCATCGTCACCTCACCCTTGGCTAGACTCCGTTTATTCCGTAGCTTTTATTTCGAGTTACTAACATTTAGCAACCGAACCAGTATCCAATACCCAGGTGCTACTAGGAGTACTAGCAAGGTACATATCAATAACATGTATATCTAATATACTCCTGTCGACGTTGCCATCCTTCTTATCTACCAATTATCTGGGGTTGTTCTGCTTCAGCAACCGTTCTCCTCATAATAGAAGGACATAGTCTCGGGTTTGGGTTCTACCTTGGGTTTGTTCACTAGAGAAGCAACTGCCTGAGATCCCAAATTCAGTTCTTAGAACATCTCATATGTTTCGTGACGTTCAAAACGTTTTGGAGCATCAATTCTAAGTCGTAATGCATGACGCACTGAACTACCAAGTAGTCATCAGAACGTGCCTGTCAGATGTTCACAACATCTACAGACGACGCTTGATGGGGTGGCGCACCGAGTGGTGCATTAAGGACATAAGCCTTCTGTGCAGCAATGAGGACAATCCTCACATCATGGACCCAGTCCGCATTATTGCTACCATCATCTTTCAACTCTATTTTGCTAGGAAGGTATAAAAATTCAAGGGAGATATAGTGCAAGCTAGTAATCTACAACATAACTTGCAAAGACATTTTGACTATAATCATGATAATGAGTTTAGAGAATAAAATTACTAGCTCCCACTCAAATTGACTTCCCTAGGGTCATTCGAGTGTCACATGATCCAAATCCACCAACTCAAGTCCGATCATCACATGATTTGAGGTGGTTTCAATGGTGAACATCTTCATGTTGATCATATCTACTATATGACTCATGTTCGACCTTTCGGTCTCTTGTGTTCCGAGGCCATGTCTGTACATGCTAGGCTCGTCAAGTTTAACCCGAGTGTTCCATACGTGCAACACTGGCTTGCACCCGTTGTATGTGAACATAGAGTCTATCACACTCGATCATCACGTGGTGTCTCAACACGCCGACGCAACGGTGCACACTCGGGGAGAACACAATTCATCTTGAAATTTAAGTGAGGGATCACCTTATAATTCTACCATCGTCCTAAGCAAAACAAGGTGCATAAAAGGATTAACATCACATGCAAATAATAAGTGACATGATATGGCCATGAACTGTGCTTTTGATCTTCATCTTCAAAGCACCGGCATGATCTCCATCGTCATCGGCATGACACCATGATCTCCATCATCTTGATCTCCATCAACATGTCGCCAGCAGGGTTGCCGCGCCGATTGTTGCTTCCATGACTATTGCTAACACATAGCGATAAAGTAAAGCAAAAATGACGAAAATAATTAAACACAACCCTATGGCTCCTGTCGGTTGTCGTACTCATCGACATACAAGTCGTGATATTCTATACAAAACTTGATCATCTCATACATCACATATATCTCATCATGTAATTGGCCATATCACATCACAACATACCTCGCAAAAACAAGTTAGACGTCATGTAATTGTTGTTGCAAGTTCTACATGGCTGCTATGGGTATCTAGCAAGAACAATTCTCACCTACGCATAAACCACAACGGTGATACTCAAATTTCTATTAAACCTTCTCAAGGACCGCCTTTGTCGAATCCGATCCAACTAGAGTAGGAGAGACAAACACCTGCCAGCCATCTTTGTGCAATAAAGTTACACGTCAGTCGATGGAACCAGTCTCTCGTAAGCGCACGAGTAAGGTTGGTCCGGGCCACTTCATCCCACAATAACGCCGAATCAAAATACGACCAAGGGAGGAAGCAATCTAAGCATTAACACCCACAAAGTCATTTGTGTTCTACTCGTGATCTCATCTACACATAGACCTAGCTCATGATGCCACTGTTGGGGAACGTTGCATGCGAAACAAAAAAATTCCTATGCACACGCAAGATCTATCCATGGTGATGAGCATCTATGAGGGGGAGAGTGGATCTATATACCCTTGTAGACCGCTAAGCGGGAAGCGTTAAGAAATGCGATTGATGTAGTCGAATGTCTTCGTGATCCAAATCGTCGAGGGTCGCGCGATTCCATCACGATCCATCTCGCGATCCAATCACGATCCGTCCCGCGATCCCATCACGATCCGTCCCGCGATCAAATCACGAATTGTCTCACGATCCCGATCACGGTCCTTCCGATCTAGCGCCGAACAAACGGCACCTCCGTGTTCATCACACGTACAACTCGATGACGATCTCCGCCTTCTTGATCCATCAAGAGGGGTGGAGAGGTAGTTGAGTTCTCCGGCAGCGCGACGACGTGGCGGCGATGGTGGTGGAACTATTTCGGCAGGGCTTCGCCTAAGCACCATCGAACTAGACTAGAGGAGAAAATGATCTTGATGAAGTAGAGGGAGTGAGAAAGATATGTACCTAGTGTAGGGTCCTAGGGCTGACCTAGATGCCCTACCTAAGGAAACTATATTGGAGGACTTAAAGATTACAAGAGAGATTCTGATTGGATTCACCATGGTGCTCAAGTCACTCAACATCTTATCCACTCGGTATCTTCCCCATTCACTCGATAGTCACGTCTCACACGGAGGACCTCGCTTCCAATCAATGCCAGAAGACCAGAAGCCACCCCAGGGAGGCCAACTGGCAGGCGTTAAGGCAGTCGTCATTACTAGAAATTATGATGTACGTTACCACTAACGCTCGTATTTATTCCCACGATCAAACCCTTGGATGTCTGGCACTTATGAGGGGTGGCGTACTCTATATAAGCCGCCCCTCCCCTCTGGCACAAGGGTTCGCAACCTCTGTAACTCATAGTTTCCACACGACAAGAGCTCCTGAGCACTTAGACGTAGGGTTGTTACCTCCATGAGAGGGGCCTAGACTCATACATCCGTGTGTACACCCTCCCGTAGCTAGGACTCTAGCCTCTCCTTTCATACCCCTATCTTCTATTGTCAGACTCATTCCCACGATAGTTGGCACCCACCATGGGGCAGGCCTCTAAGCGACTTTCGGCGAGGTTGCATTTTTCTCCCTTCGTCATGTCTTCTAGCGGTGCTTTTTTCCTTGGGCCACGAGATCCGTTTCAGAGCGCTCACCTTCATCGCCGACGATTCGGCATGGCTCCAAGAAGTGCCCCTTGACATTGAGGCACTCTCGGTCCATGGGGCTGCACACTTCCGCATGAGCTCCTGCGGCATACTTCTGCGGCAGTCGTCGACCCCGTACTCTTTGGCTCTCCTCGCTGTTCGCCGTCGCAAGCGATCTGGTTGCTCACGGCGCCAGTGCTGGGTGAGGAATGTGGCGGCCTGCTAGGTTTCATCTCCTTAGATTGTGGCAATCGAGACCGCGGAGTCACTTCACGGCGTGTTCGAGTCAGACTTCGATCTGTCTAACATTCCCTCCGAGTGCGAGAGCTCCGATCCTGCAGTGGAGGTTCTTATGGCTGGTTCTCATCAGATCTTGCCGCTGGGCTTTGACCACGACATGCGAGAGGCTGGTGGGGCGTAGAATGAGCAGCTGCACCGACATGAAGAGGTCCTCCATACACCCATCATCGGTGCGACTGCTGAGGCTCAGGCCTTAGAGGCCACACGCATTCAGCTCGAAGAGATTCAGAAGGAACTCGACGAGCACGCTTGCCAGCGTCCACCACCTCCCAGTCGACGTCAGCGATAGCTGTTTCTGAGTGGTGCACAGAACAACATTGAGGTATACCGTACTCCAATCTTAAATGTTGCAGCAGCAACTAGGATAACAGATTCCATCCAGCCGTCACGATCATAGGCTGGTAGAGGATTGCTGCAGATTAGAGCGTTGCTTGATGCAGCGCAGAGCTTGAACTCAGTTGTTTCACTGTCGCCCAATAGGATACATAGTAATTCACCAACAGCAGAGACTTTTCAGTGGGCACACAGTCCTGGTTCAGCTTTGCTTCGCATGAGCGGAGGTTTCCGTGAGGATCAGTACAGGGATCAGGGATGAGATCAGTTTCACCGTGATGACCACCGTCGAGTGCCCACTCCTCCGCGGAGTGGTCCGTACGTGCCCCGACACCAAGACGAAAGGCGCCCGTTCGGTGAGGAGAGGAACCCAATGTTTGATGCTCGAGACATCCTCACGCAGAGGCAGAGCCCACAGAGATGGGTATGACAAAGATTACCCAAGTGGCAGTAGTGCTGTTATTTCTTGTCCCGAGTGCTTTAGCAGAGCTATTCGCTCCATAGAGATTCCCCCTAACTTCAATTTGGCGGCTAGGATAGGCAAGTTTTCTAGCGAGTCGAAGCCAGAGAAATGGTTGGATGATTAACAAGTGTCTGTTCAGATTGGTGGTGGTAATGACAACATTGCAATGAAGCATTTGTCCTTGATGTTGGATGGTTTGGCCCGTTCATGGCTGAATTGCTTGGCTCCTTCTAGCATCCATTGCTGGGAGGATCTTGCCCGAGTGTTCATCAGAATGTTCAAGGGAACTTGCAAGCGTCCTACCGGTTTGATTGATTTGCAACATTGTGTTCAGAAGTCCAACGAGTTATTGAGGGATTACATTCAGCGTTGGTCCACTTTGCATCATACAGTGGAGAATGTCTACGAGCATCAGGCTATTTTTGCTTTCAAGGCCGGAGTGAAGTACAGAGAGCTTTACCTGAAGTTTGGGCGAATAGGTGATATTTTGCTAAGTAAGATGATGGAAATCGCCACTTGGTATGCCAATCGCGAAGAAGAAGACCGCCTCTGCAGTGGCAAAGGAAAAGCAGCCGACAACGATGCCGACGACAATTCCTGTCGGAAGCAGAAGCAGAAGGCTGATGGTCCTGTTCAGGCAGACGCAACCGCTCGGCGGCCTAAGGGAAAAACAAGGGGAAGTCCAAGGGACAGTTCAACCCCTAGAAAGGAAAAAGTCCACCAGGAATTGATGTTATGGATTTACTGTGTGCAATCCACACAAGGAAAGATGAAGAAGGAAATTTGATATTGCCCAAGCATACCGCTCGACAGTGCCGACAGCTGATCCAACAGTTCAAAGAAGGCCCGTCGAGTGAGAAAACCTTTGAAAGAGATGATGATGAAGACAAAGAAATTTTTCCTGATCTTAACGCCACTCTGATGATTTTTGCTAATGTTGAAAGCAAGAGTCTATTGAAGGTTATAAACAGAGAGGTCAACATGGCTGTAAAGTGGTCTCAGACTGCCATCACGTTGGATCAGTCAGATCATCCTGCTCATGTGGCCACCCCCGGTTGGCAGGCTTGGGTGGTCGATCCCGTTGTGGGAGGCACTCGACTCCGCAAGGTCCTCATGGACGGAGGAAGCGGATTGAACATTCTGTATGCATATACCCTTAAGGGGATGGGCATCTCGATGTCCCGAATCAGTGAGAGCAACATGCAGTTCCATGGAGTCATCCCAGGGAAGAAGGCCAAGTCACTTATCCAAATTGCATTGGATGTCGTGTTCGGGACGGATAAAAAATTTCATAAAGAGAAATTGACGTTTGAAGTCGTGGACTTCCAAAGCGCGTACCATGCTATCCTGGGTCGACCAGCCTATGCACGTTTCATGGCCCGTCCATGTTACATGTATCTCAAACTGAAGATGCATGGGCCCAAGGGTGTGATCATAGTCACTGGCAATCGACAGAGGGCTGAGGAGTGCCTCCAGCAGGGCTCCAAAATTGTCGATCACCAGATGGCTGTGGTTGAGCTAGAATAGTACAAGAAGAGCGTTGACCCTACTGATTTGCTGCGGGCTAAGAAGCCTGCATCAGAGTCAGCTTTTTAGTTGACAGGGGAAGTGAAAAAGGTGCACATTCACCCGACAGATTCAACTGTTGCCCTGACCAACATATCAACAACGCTCGACAGCAAATAGGAAGCCGAGCTCATCCAGTTCCTCCGTGAGAACTCGGACATCTTCGCATGAAAGCCTACTGACATGCCGAGGGTTCCCAGGGAGCTGGCTGAGCACCGACTGAGAGTTGATCCAAAGGCCAAGACGGTGAAAGAAAATTTGCGTCGGTCGACAGCGGAGAAGCGTAAAGCAATCGGCAAAGAAGTGGCTCCTCTCTTGGCCGCTAGGTTCATTCGGGAGATTTACCACTCCGAGTGTTGTCATGGTCCCCAATAAGGACAAGTCACTCCGCATGTGTATTGACTTCAAGCATATCAATCGGGTTTTCCCAAAAGATCATTTCCCGCTCCCTCGCATCGATCAGATTGTCAACTCGGCTGTGGGGTGTGAGCGTTTATCTGTAACAGCCCGGGACCAACGCTCTAGAAGATTCCCCTTTTGTTTCCATCCTCGTTATGTGGTTCGTTTGGTGGCTGCATTCATCTTCGCATCATTCGCATCATCTGCATAGCATCATCACTTGTTTTTGAAAACGTGCATCCATTGGTAGTTGTCGGTTCTCTCCGTTTGTGTCATCGAACGTTTCGAGACCAACCACACACGCACGCATCCGCGGCATCGTTTAAGAAAACCCTATTTAAAGCGCGTGAAAAATATTTTTGGATTGGGTTGGAAGTTGGCGTGCGGTCTTATTATAGTGTAGGTAGGCGGCCTGCCAAATTTTGTCGCGTTCCAAGTTCGTTTGGTACCCCATCGGTCAGTCGTAGCAGCGCGTCATCGGTTTATTCGTCGGACATTTACGGTGTTTTAAAAACTTTGTTACCGGGCCACAATTCTCTCTCTCTCATCTCAGCCCAACTCCTCTAACACAACCATCTAGCCCACCTAGCTTCCCCTCCGCATCCGGACATCCGATCGAGATCGAACGGTCAAAAACGGAGCAAAACCCCTAACCTAGCCCCCTTTCCAATTTAAGCATCCCGAACCTGCCCCGACTGGAAACCCTAGCCCTTCCCTCAATTTCCGTGTCGAATCAACCCCTAGCCACGTCTGTCTCCCTCCTCTAGCCACCGCGGCCCGCCCAGGCCCATCCGAGGCCCGTCCAGGCCCGAATCGTTGCCGTCGCTCGCGCCCGCTCCAGGAGAGGAGCTCCTCGTGCCCGCAACAGCTCGAGGCAGGAGGTCCTCGATCCCGGCTGCGACCTCGTCGCCGGAGGCCATGCTGGAGCCTCGCCGGCGACTCAGGCCAGTGCCGCCCCTCACGCATCTCCTCTCGTTTGGCCCTGCGTGTCCTCTCACCTCGATCTCTCCCCCTCTGCCCCTCTCCTCGCAGGATTCGCCATGGAGCACAAGCCGCCGTCAGATCCGTGAAGATCGCATCTAGTTCGCGTTGCCGGCGGCGGGAATGAGCCTATCGAGGTCGGCGCCGGTGACCCCCACCTCAGATCCGGCCATTCTTGCCGCCGTCTCGCTGTTCGCTGGCCCATGCAGCCCCGCCATGGCCGCCTCCTGTCTTCAGCTCGTACGGGAGGAAGGGGACGAGCACCCATTAACCCTGCGCCTGGGCTGCCTCCTCGCTACCGGTAGCGTTCGCATGGGCCGCGATCTTCAAGGCCCAGCTCATCTCTGTCCAGCCGCTCCAGTTTAGGCTCAGGCCTATGGTGAGCAACTGTCCCCCTTTTTTTTCTAGTGCTGGGCTTGGCCCCGTGCGCCTATGCTGTTATTCATCGTCCAAGCGTAGCATAGTATGTTGTGTCCAGCAGACTCGGCCCGATCCATTTTTTTTCTGTTTGTGAATTTGCCTAATTATCCACTCAATAACAGTTTTGTAGAAAAACCCCTTTTCTTCATGCATTTAATATCTCGCAAACCGTGCATCGTTTGTAAAAACTTTATATATGGAACTTGACTAGAATTTCGTGTAGATTCACAGTATCCAACTTTCACGTGTGATAAAAATGTGTAACTTGATATTTTCATGCAATTTGCATAATTGTCATGTCGATATGAATTATTTAATAACTTTTGCACCGTAGCTCCGTTAAAAATGTTTTATATATGTAACTTGACTAGAAAAATGTGTAGAATCCCATGCCACTCTTTATTTCCATGTTTGATAAATATAAACATGTTTAGTACAGATCTGGACCAAATACATAATTTGCATATGGGGACGTTTCGGAAATGCTATAAGTTGTTTCCGGCCTCATTTAAAATGCCTAGATGATGTACATGCTCATTCTTCACCTCTTGCCATGCTTAGCAACATTTAATATTGATGAGTAACTAAACGAGAGTGAACTAAATAATTCGAACGTGGAGTGTCGTCAATATGCAACTCGTTGCATATTGAACTTCACTTAACATGTAGTAGTTGCTTGTTGTTATTGCCATGCCTTACATATTTAAACCGGACATGCATCATATTTTCCTGCGCATCATATCATGCATATGTTGTGGTGTATCGTGCGTTGATTGTTGTTTCTGGTTTGCTTCTTCTCGATAGAGTTCAAAAAGTGTTCGGAGTGTGAGGATTCGTTCGACTACGTTGGCTCGTCTTCTTCATGGACTCGTTCTTCTTCCGAGCGGGATCTCAGGCAAGATGACACATTTCTCTGGATACCATTACTATCATTGTCACGCTAGATGTCTCGTTTTCTATTGCTATGTCTCACTACCTACCACTTGTTTGACAAGCCTCCCAACATTGCCGTGAAAACCTCTAACCCTCCACCTTCCAGGCAAACCTTTGTTTGGCTATGTTACCGCTTGCTTAGCCCTTCTTATAGTGTTTCTAGCTGCAGGTGCAATTGCTTCCATGTGACAACATGGACATTCTTTTGTTATCACAATATTATTGCTATTTAATTTAATGCACTTATACACTTGGTAAAGGGTGGAAGGCTTGGCCTTTTGGTCGGTGTTTTGTTCCACTCTTGCCGCCCTAGTTACTTGGGAACCGGTGTTGTGTTCCATAATTGAGCACTCCTAACATGCTCGGGGTTGTTATGGGGACCCCCTTGATTTTCGTTTTAGGATAAAGCTTGTCTGGCAAGGCCCAACATTGGTACTACATTTGCCTAATAACTAATAAAACTGCATATGGAGTAATTAACCCGAGGATTTTAATCAACAACCTGGGCCAGTGCTCCTCATGAGTGTTGGTCCAAACTAGAGCACCATGCGGGGCCAACCTGGGGCAACTCGGGAGACGTCTATCAGGCCACCGTACGACTCTCTTATCTATCGTGTCCTGAGAACGAGATATGCGGCTCCTATCGGGTTCGTCGACACATCGGGCGGAATTGCTGGATTTGTTTTACCTTTCTCCAACATCTTGAGTGACGAATTCCGATTATTCTTCAGGCTATCTCAAGGTGGTGGATTTCCTATGTAATTGCCTAGGAAGATCACGAGATCCGTGGTCGAGGTTATTCTCGCTACGTGTGGTTAATTTATGATGGATGAGTTGGAGCAGCCCCTGCAGGGTTAAATGTTTCGAAAAGTCGTGCCCTCGGTTATGTGGCAAACCTGGATACTTTGTTTAACACCCGGTCATAGCAAATTTGAAGTAAACTCAAATAAAGTACACCAACTGTGTGTGTAACCGTGACAGTCTCTGCTCATGAGTCCTTATCCAAGAGAGAACACAATGGGGTTATGTTTGACGTAAGTAGGTGTTCAAGATCAGTTAGTGATCATTACTAGTTCCCGTACGTTATGCATAGACCACCATACTTACTTTCTGTATTCGTAAGTTAGCCACTCAAATACATGCTTAGTCACTTGCTGCAGCCTCAACACTTAACCATACCTCACCCATTAAGCTTTAATAGTCTTGATACCCTTGGAAATGAGATTCCTGAGTCCTTGTGGCTCACAGATTACTACAACAACAGTTGCAGGTACAGGTAATGCGATGATTTGATGTGAGCGTGATGCGTGATTTGATTTGGAGTTCTTCTTCTTCTTCTTCTTCTTCTTCATCAATCTAGGATGGGTTCCAGGCGGCAGCCTGGGATAGCAAGGATGGATGTCATTTTATCGTTTGATTTCGTCCATAGTCGGACCCTTCTCTTTTGTATGATGTTTGAGTATGTTGTTGTATTGATGTGATATTGATGTAGCTTGTGGCGAGTGTAAGTCAATTCCATATACTCATCTCTTCTGTACATGTACTTGTAATGATATCCATTTTTGCAACACAATGAGATGCGCTTCTATCCCCGTCGAGGCCCCCGTGCCAAGATCGCATCTTGGGCGTGACAAGTTGGTATTAGAGCCAGTACCAACGTAGGAGCCCCCTTGATTGAGCGAACTTGGACGAGTCGAGTCTAGAGAAAAACTATTTTGAGTCCAGTTATATCAGAGAGTAGGATTCCTTTTACTCCTCTTCTAAGATCTGGTGAGGTATTCGACTTAGGAATTTTGATTCTACTCCTCTTCCCGCTCAAAAAAAAATTAGGATCATGCGGGTATTTTGAAAACTATATGATGCCGATGTGACGGAGTTCTGTCTTGGTGCCTCCTGTCTGACTTGATTTCTTCCGAGGAGTTGAGCTCTAGGGAATTCTTGGCACATCGTTATCATTCAGCTTCCTTAGTATCTCAGGACAGAGGGTGTTTAGAATTGCTTCAATACTTGTCGTGGTAAGATAAGGTCGGAGTCACCCAGTATTGGGGAGGCGTCCGGGGTACCACCATGGTTAGTATCGTTGGGTTTTCGAGGATCCGAGTTGGATGGACTTGCGAAAGCCTCTGGTTATGTGTTGAAGGATGGATATAGTTGGGGGTAGGTTTGCTAGTTGTGTGAGATATTTCCTCCTTGTATCCCCAACACCCGATTGCATAACCAAGAATTTTTTTGTAAGTTCTTACGTGGGAATTCAAATAGTTACCTAGGCTATCTTTCAACAAATCATGATGTGAGGTTGGGATTCGACATCTAGTGGATTCGTTTGTTCACGGTCTTTCTTATAGAGGACAGTCTCGATATATGTCATCAGATATGCTTCGTCAAGCCTTGTAGTTCGCTACGCCTAGGGAGCATATTCGTGTGTCATTTCAATATGACAATCCAATGTACGATCGAGCCCGTGCGAACCTTACCATGAAAATCGGACGAAATCTCTGTTATGCATTGGTTTCTGGCTTGTTATGTAAGACCCATCCTTTGTTTTGTTTTCTAATATGGTAATCCGAGTTGCTTCGATGTCAAGTGGTGATTTCATATCTATCCTAAGTTTTCTCATATTTCTATGGGATTGCTAATTCTTGTGCTCAATCAAGTTGTCATATCAATTCTTTTCATCCAGTGTGCTCTCTTCAAGATATTCAATCATCTCCAAGATTGCAAGATCAATCATCATATTCTTCTCCGGAGTTTGTCTCATCTGTCCCAAGTTTTTTCCCCACCCTCCCACCCTTTTATTCAATGATTAAATTCTAATCCAAGTGCCTTTTCTATTCATGTGATGCTTCTTCTATCTTTTCTTCCGTTTTGTATCCAGTGATTTCTCGTGGAGATTCTCAAGAGTTTCAATTTCAAGATCTATTCTCATATTCCTTATTCTTGTTGTTATTCTTCTCCGATGGATTCAATTCTAGATCTCGGTGTTCATCATATCGTGTCTCATTAGTTCAATGGTTTCCATGTTGGAATTTCTTTTCCAAGCCTCTCTTGTTTGTTCGTCTCTCTTAGTTCTATTCAGAGGCTGAAGATATCTCAGAAGATTCATGTTTCCGTTCAAAATGTTTTCAATTATTTCGAGGTTCTCACCTCATCAAGTTTTCATTCATACCGGCGCAATCTCTCTTTCTAAGCATTCATTTCAATGGTGGTTTCTTTTCAGTGGGCCCATAACCCAAAGGTTTTTCCCTAGGAACTTGAGAAACGGGTAGCACGTGGCTGAAAATCTAGTGCCAAAACCCTAAAACCCTCTAGTATATATAGGAGGAGAGGAGGAGGAGGCTTTGATCCCAAGAAGCCAGCCCTTGGGTCGGCCGAACTAAGGAGGAGAGGAGGATTCCTCCTCCAATCCTAGTAGGACTAGGACTCCTTCCTATTTTCCCTTTTTTGCCTTTTTCCACCTTTTCTCTTTGGGCTTTTCTCTCCCAGCTGCATGGGCCTTGTGTGGGACTTCCACCAGACCACTAAGGGCTGGTATTCACTCTCCCACAGCCCATGTAGTCTCTTGGGTCCAAATACCCCTCCCGATAGTCTCCCGGTACACTACCGGCACTCCCAGTGCACTACCGATGAGCCCGAAACTTTTCCGGCGACCAAAATAGGACTTCCTATATATCAATATTTACCTCCGGACCATTTAGGAGCTCCTCGTGATGTCGGGGATCTCATCTAGGACTCCGAACAACCTTCAGTAATCACCATACAAAACTCTATACTACCGAAACGTCATCGAACCTTAAGTGTGCAGACCCTGCGGGTTCGAGAACTATGTAGACATGACTGAGACACCTCTACGGTCAATAAACAATAGCAGGACGTGGATGCCCATATTGGTTCCTACATATTCTACGAAGATCTTTATCGGTCGAACCTCTATGTCAAGGATTCAGTTAATCCCGTATGATGTTCCCTTTGTTCTTCGGTTTGTTACTTGCCCGAGATTCGATCGTCAGTATCTCCATACCTAGTTCAAGCTCGTTACTGGCAAGTCTTATTTACTCATTCTGTAATTCAAGATCCCGTGACTAACACTTATTCACATTGCCTGTGAGGCTTTTTGTGATGTTGTATTACCGAGTGGGCCCTGAGATACCTCTCCGTCACACGGAGTAACAAATCCTAGGCTTGATCCATGCCAACCCAACAGACAACCTCGGAGATACCTTTAGAGTACCTTTATATTCACTCAGTTACGTTGCAACGTTTGATACACACAAGGCACTCCTCCGGTGTCAGTGAGTTGCATGATCTGATGGTCATAGGAACAAATACTTGACATGTAGAAAACAGTAGCAGTAAACTGACACGATCATATGCTACATTTGTATTTTGGGTCTTGTCCATCACACCATTCTCCCAATGATGTGATCCCGTTATCAAATGACATCTCATGTCCATGGCTAGCAAACTTTAACCATCTCTGATTAACAAGCTAGTCTATTAGAGGCATACTGGGATATGGTTTTGTCTATGTATCCACACATGCATCTAAGCCTCCGATATATACAATTATAGCATGGATAATAACGATTATCATGAACAAGGAAATATGATAATAACTAATTTATTATTGCGTCTAGGGCATATTTCCAATAGTCTCCCACTTGCACTAGAGTCAGTAATCTAGTTCACATCACCATGTGATTCGCATTGTTATGAATCTAACACCCAATGAGTTCTGGGGCTCGATCATGCTTTGCATGTGAGAGAGGTCTTATAGTCAACGGGTCTGCGACATTTAGATCCGTGTGTCCTTTGCAAATCTCTATGTCAAACTGTAAACACTACTACCACATTCCACTTGGAGCTATTCCAAATGGCTGCTCTACTATACGTATCCGGATTGCTACTAAGAGTCATCTGGATTGGTGTCAAAGCTTGCATCGACGTAACTCTTTACGACGAAGCCTTTCTTACCTCCATAATTGAGAAACATTTCCTTAGTCTTTTAGTTACTAAGGATGATCTTGACCGCTGTCCAGCGATCCACTCCTGGATCACTCTTGTACCCCTTGACGGACTCATGGCAAGGCACACACAGGTGCGGTACACAGCATGGCATACTATACAGAGCCTATGGCTAAGGCATAGGGGACGACATTCATCCTTTCTCTTTCTTCTGCCGTGGTCGAGCTTTGAATCTCACTCAACTTCACACCTTACAAAGCAGGTGAGAACGCTTCTCTCTAACTAATACATTTTGAACTCTTTCAAAATCTTGTCAAGGTATGTACTCATTCAAAGTATCTGTTCAATAATTAGGTAGTTTTATCTTGATGCTCCACAATTAGGTAGTTTTATCCAGGTCTTCCTTTGAAAAACTCCTTTCAAACAACCCTTTATGCTTTTCAGAAATTCTACATCATTTCCGATCAACAATATGTCAACCACATATGCTTATCAAAAACTCTATAGTGCTCCCACTCACTTTATTGTAAATACAAGTTTCTCATAAACTTTGTATAGACTTAAAAACTTTGATCACCTCATCAAAGTGTATATTCCAACTCCGAGAAGCTTACTTCAGCCCGTAGAAGGATCACTGAAGCTTGCTCACCTTTTAGCATCCTTAGGACTGAGAAAACCTTCTGGTTGTATCACATACAACTTTTCCTCAAGTAAACTGTTAAGGAAACGATGTTTTGTCATCCATCTGCCAGATTTCATAATTGAAAAATGCAGCAACTGCTAACATAATTCCAACAGACTTTAGCATCGCTACGAGTGAGGAAGTCTCATCGCAGTCAACTCTTTGAACTTGTCGGAAACTTCTTTGTTACAAGTCGGGCTTTATAAATGGTGACACTTACCATCAGCGTCTGTCTTCATCTCAAAGGTCCTTTTGTACTCGACGACCTGCCATCCAACGAGCAAGTCTACCAAAGTCTACACTTGGTTTTCATACATGGATCCTTTCTTGGATTTCATGGCCTCTAACCATTTGTGGGAATCCGGTCCCATCATTGCTTCTCCATATCTCGTAGGTTCATTGTTGTCCAACAACATGACCTCCAAGATAGGGTTGTCATACCACTCAGGAGCAGTACACATCCTTGTCGACCTACGAGGTTCGATAGTAACTTGATCCGAAGCTTCATGATCATCATCATTTACTTCCTCTTCAACTGATGTAGGTTCCACAGAAACATCTTTCTGCGTTGCGCTAGTCTCTGGTTGAAACAAAGGTTCAACAACCTCATCAAGTTCTATCTTCCTCCCACTCAATTCTTTCAAGAGAAACTTTTTCACGGGAAAGGACCCGTTTTAGCAACAAACACTTTATGGTTGGATCTGAGATAGAAGGTTCACCCAACTGTTCTTAGGGTAATCTATGAAGATGCATTTGTCCGCTTTGGGTTCGAGCTCATTAGGTGAAAACATTTTTCCACACAAGTGTCGTAGCCCCAAACATTAAGAAGTGACAGCTTAGGTTTCTATCAAACCATAATTCACACGGTGTCATCTCAATGGATTTAGATGGTGCCCTATTTAAAGTGAATGTAGTTGTCTCTAATGCATAACCCCAAAACTACAGTAGCAAAACTATAAGAGACATCATAGCCCGCACCATATCCAATAGAGCACGACTATGACATTCGGACACACCATCACACTATGGTGTTCTAGGTGGCATGAGTTGTGATATGACTTTCACATTGTCTAAAGTTGTATGCCAAACTAGTAACTCGGATATTCACCTCCACGATCATATCGTAGACATGTTTATCTTCTTGTCACGATGATCTTAAACTTCACTCTGAATTTGCTTGAACTTTTCAAACGATTCAGACTTGTGTTTCATTAAGTAAACATACACTATATCTACTCAAATCATCAGTGAAGGTAATAAAATAACGATATCCACCGCACGCTACAAGACTCATTGGATTGCATACATCAACATGTATCATTTCCAATAACTCACTTGCCCACTCCATCAATCCGAAAACGGGGTCCTTAGTCATCTTGCCCAAGTGGCATGGTTCGCATGTCTCAACCGATTCGAAATCAAATGAGTCCAAAGATGCATCAACATGGAGTTTCTTCATGCCCTTTATACCAATGTGACATTTAGCGGCAATGCCACAAGTATGTGGTACTATCATTATTAACTTTGTATCTGTTGGCATTAATGTTATGAACATGTGTATTACTATGATCAAGATTCAACAAACCATTTTCACTGGGTGCATGACCATTGAAGGTATTATTCATGTAAACATAATAACAATTATTCTCTAACTTAAATGAATAACTGTGTTGCAATAAACACGATCTAATCACGTTCATGCTCAACGAAAACACCAAATAACATTTATTTAGGTTCGTATCTAATCCCGAAGGTAGAGAGAGCGTGCGATGTCGATCACGTCAACCTTTGAAACATTTCCAACACACATCGTCACCTCACCCTTAGCTAGTCTCCGTTTATTCCGTAGCTTTTACTTCAAGTTACTAACATTTAGTAACCGAACCCGTATCCAATACCCAGGTGCTATTAGGAGTACTAGCAAGGTACACATCAATAACACGTATATCAAATACACTTGTGTCGATGTTGCCAGCCTTCTTATCTACCAGGTATCTAGGGTTGTTCTGCTTCAGCGACCGCTCACCTCATAATAGAAGCACTTAGTCTCAGGTTTGGGTTCAACTTTGGGTTGCTTCACTAGAGCAGCAACTGACTTGCCATCCATGAAGTTTCCCTCCTTGCCCTTGCCCTTCTCGAAACTAGTGGTTTTACTAACCATCAACACTTGATGATCCTTCTTGATTTCTACCTTCGCGGTGTCAAACATCGTGAACAGCTCAGGGATCATTATTTCTATCCCTGGCATTTTATAGTTCATCACCAAGTTCTAGTATCTTAGTGACAGTGACTTGGAGAACTATATCAATCACTATCTTATCTGGAAGATCAATTCCCACTCGATTCAAGCGATTGTAGCACCCAGACAATCTGAGCACATGCTTAACGATTGAGCTATTCTCCTTCATCTTGCCGGCAAAGAATCTTGTTGGAGATATCATATCTCACAACATAGGCACGAGCCTGAGATCCCAATTTCAGCTCTTAGAACATCTCATATGTTCCGTGACGTTCAAAATGATTTGGAGCCTCAATTCTAAGTTGTAATGCATGACACACTAAAGTATCAAGTAGTCATTGGAACGTGCATGCCAGATGTTCACAACATCTACACACGACGCTAGAGGGGGT
The DNA here is from genome assembly GCA_022496015.1 of Hordeum marinum. Classification (NCBI taxonomy): domain Eukaryota; kingdom Viridiplantae; phylum Streptophyta; class Magnoliopsida; order Poales; family Poaceae; genus Hordeum; species Hordeum marinum. Next base: position 108,416,610 of record CM039675.1, read on the forward strand.
GGCGCACCGAGCGGTGCATTAAGGACATAACCCTTTTGTGCATCAATGAGGACAATCCTCAGGTCACGCACCCAGTCCACAATATTGCTACCATCATCTTTCAACTCTATTTCTCTAGGAACAAATTGAAATTCAAGGGAGCTACAACATGAGCTAGTAATATACAACATAATTTTGCAAGGACACTACTGGCTATGTTCATGATAATGAGTTCAATTAATCATATTACTTAAGAACTCCCACTCAAATTGACATCCCTCCGGTCATTTGAGTGATACATGATCCAAATTCACCAACTCAAGTCCGATCATCGCGTGAGTTGAGGTGGTTTCAATGGTGAACATCATCATGTTGTTCATATCTACTATATGACTCATGTTCGACCTTTTGGTCTCTTGTGTTCCCAAGGCCACGTCTGTACATGCTAGGCTCGTCAAGTTTAACCCGAGTGTTCTGCATGTGCAACACTGGCTTGCACCCATTGTATGTGAACGTAGAGTCTATCACACCCGATGATCACGTGGTATCTCGACATGACGAACGTTCGCAACGGTGCACACTCGGGGAGAACACAATTTATCTTGAAATTAAGTGAGGGGTCACCTTATAATGCTACCGTCGTCCTAAGCAAAACAAGGTGCATAAAAGGATTAACATCACATGAAAATCATAAGTGACATGATATGGCCATGAACTTGTGCTTTTGATCTCCATCTTGAAAGCACCGGCGTGATCTCCATAATCACCGGCATGACACCATGATCTCCATCATCTTGATCTCCATCAACGTGTCACCATCGGGGTTGTCACTCCCACCATGCTTGTACTACTATTGCTACCGTTTAGCGATAAAGTAAAGCATTACATAGCGCTTAATGATTGACACGCGGGTCATACAATAATTAAAGACAACCCTATGGCTCCTGCCGGTTGCCGAACTCATCGACATGCAAGTCGTGATATTCTATACAACACATGATCATCTCATACATCACATATATCTCATCATGTAATTGACCATATCACATCACAACATACCCTGCAAAAACAAGTTAGACGTCCTCTAATTGTTGTTGCATGTTTTACGTGGCTGCTACGGGTATCTAGCAAGAACAAGTCTCACCTACGCATAAACCACAACGGTGATACATAAGTTGCTTTTCAACCTTCTGAAGGACCGCCTTAGTCGAATCGGATCCAACTAAAGTAGGAGAAACAGACACCCGCCAGCCATCTTTGTGCAACAAAGCTACATGTCAGTCGATGGAACCAGTCTCTCGTAAGCGTACGAGTAATGTTGGTCCGGGCCGCTTCATCCCACAATACCGCTGAACCAAAACACGACCAAGGGAGGAAGCAATCTAAGCATCAATGCCAACAAACTCTTTGTGTTCTACTCGAGATCTCATCTACACATAGACCTAGCTCAGGATGCAACTGTTAGGGAACATTGCATGGGAAACAAAAAAATTCCTACACACACGCAAGATCTATCCATGGTGATGAGCATCTACGAGAGGGAGAGTGGATCTAGATACCCTTGTAGATCACAAAGCGGGAAGCGTTAGAAAACGGGGTTGGTGTAGTCGAACGTCTTCGCGATCCAAATCGCCGAGCGTCTCGTGATCTCATCACAATCAGTCCCACGATCCAATCACGATCCGTACCGCAAACTCATCATGATCCATCTCGCGATCTTGATCACGGTCCTTCCGATGTAGCGTCGAACGGACGACACCTCCGCGTTCAGCACACATACAACTCGATGACGATCTCCGCCGTCTTGATCCAGCAAGAGGGAGCAGAGAGGTAGAAGAGTTCTCCGGCAGCGTGACGGTGGTCCGGCGATGGTGGTGGAGCTATTCCGGCAGGGCTTCGCCTAAGCACTGCAGAAATCCGATCTAGAGGAGAAATTATGCACTAGAGAAACGGGTAGCACGTGGCTGAAAATCTAGTGCCAAAACCCTAAAACCCTCTAGTATATATAGGAGGAGAGGAGGAGGAGTCTTGGATCCCAAGGATACATCCCTTGGGTCGGCCGAACTAAGGAGGAGAGGAGGATTCCTCCTCCAATCGTAGTAGGACTAGGACTCCTTCCTATTTTGCCTTTTTGCCTTTTTCCACCTTTTCTCTTTGGGCTTTTCTCTCCCAGCCGCATGGGCCTTGTGTGGGACTTCCATCAGCCCACTAAGGGCTCGTATTCACTCTCCCACAGCCCATGTAGTCTCTTGGGTCGAAATACACCTCCCGATGGTCTCCCGGTACACTCCCGGCACTCCCGGTACACTACCGATGAGCCCGAAACTTTTCTGGTGACCAAAGTAGGACTTCCTATATATAAATATTTACCTCTGGACCATTCCGGAGCTCCTCGTGATGTCCGAGATCTCATCTAGGTCTCCGAACAACCTTCCATAACCACTATACATAACTCTATACTACCGAAATGTCACCGAACCTTAAGTGTGCAGACCCTGCGGGTTCGAGAACTATGTAGACATGACCGAGACACCTCTACGGTCAATAACCAATAGCGGGACCTGGATGCCCATATTGGTTCCTACATATTCTACGAAGATCTTTATCGGTCGAACCTCTATGTCAAGGATTCAGTTAATCCCGTATGATGTTCCCTTTGTTCTTCTGTATGTTACTTTCCTGAGATTCGGTCGTTGGTATCTCCATACCTAGTTCAACCTTGTTACCGGCAAGTCTTATTTACTCATTCCGTAATACAAGATCTCGTGACTAACACTTAGTCACATTGCTTGCAAGGCTTGTTGTGATGTTGTATTACTGAGTGGGCCTTGAGATACCTCTCCGTCACACGGAGTAACAAATCCTAGGCTTGATCCATGCCAACCCAACAGACACCCTCGGAGATACCTGTAGCGTACCTTTATAGTCACTCAGTTACGTTGCAACGTTTGATACACACAAGGCACTCCTCCGGTGTCAGTGAGTTGCATGATCTCATGGTCATAGGAACAGATACTTGACATGTAGAAAACAGTAGCACTAAACTGACACGATCATATGCTTTGTTTGTAGTTTGGTTCTTGTCCATCACACCATTCTCCCAATGATGTGATCCCATTATCAAATGACATCTCATGTCCATGGCTAGGAAACTTTAACCATCTTTGGTCAACGAGCTAGTCTATTAGAGGCATACTAGGGACATGGTTTTGTCTATGTATCCACACATGCATCTAAGCCTCCGATCAATACAATTATAGCATGGATAATAAACGATTATCATGAACATGGAAATATGATAATAACTAATTTATTATTGCCTCTAGGGCATATTTCCAACAATGCCTTCTCGTAGATCACCTCTAAATCATTTTCATTGTTGGCTCAACCTTTCATTATTCATTGTTCCGGAGTGCCTCAGTTATTCATGGTGTTGTTTCTCTTCATTATTCTCACCATTGAAGACTGAAGAAGTGGTTCTCTTAAATCTTTGCTCATTCTCTTGAAGATTCATGGTCTCAGCTTCATGCTATCCTCTTAAATTGGTTCTATTAATGAGAAATTTCTCCCATATCTATCCGGTGCATTCAGACTTGTTCTCATTTCTCGATCCTCCTGAAGGCCATCATTTTAGAAGATTTCTTCGTTCTTAGCTTTCAACTTTGGTTCTCAAATTCTTCTCAATTGTTGTGACTTCGTTCGTATCTCAATTATTCCGTTGCTTCGTTCAAGTTTTATATTAGGTGGATCATGCTCTCTTCGTTCTCATGTTATATCATTCATTTGTATTAACCTCTTTCGTGTTGAATTCTTTCCGTTGTTCTCGTTCAAGACTTCTCAAGTTTGTGTTCTATCCCTCTCTTCAATCTTTTCAAGAAGAATAAGTTGTGTGCTAAATCCGTTGCTTGTCATCAATCTAACTTGATGAAGGATAGGCATATCATAATTCTTATTTTTGTTTCATCGAACTGATTTCAGTCCTTCTTCCGGAGTTGTGCATGATATCAATTTTGGGTTTCAAGTGTTCTCATCTTTCCTTTTCTGGAGTTCCTAGTTTTGCTCAAGTATCTTGTCCCGAAGCATCATCTAAATTATTGGAAGGCCTCAATCTTGTTCTTTTTGCATCCTTCAATTCTTTATATCATCCTTTCGTTTCAGAGTTCTTCCGGAGTTTCTTCATGGTGGTTCATCAAGATTTTTTTCATTTTCAAGTGTTCTTCAAGATTCTTGTTGGAGGGGCTTAAGTGTTCTTTATCTTGGATTTCTAATTTCAATTCCTTCTCCATTGCCTTTTGAGATGGTATTATTAAATTCTTGTTTATGAGGAGTCTCGAAGGACAATTGTAAAGAATGAGATAGGTAAACCCATCTTGTATTCTCGGAGTTATCTTGGGTTGGATTTCACCTAAAGCATTTCCTAAGGATTGTTGCTATCATGGTGTTATAAATGGTCCAAGTTTTCTCCTCCTACTCTTGGTGAAAGAAGTTTTGCATATCTTGTTGCTCTCAAGCAATCAAGTGTTTTTGTTGTGGCAGGTTGTCACCTCATAATTTTGAGATGTTTTCCATAAGCCCATAGCAAGCTATTCTTTCATTGTTGATTCTTCATCAACTCCATTCAACCTATGCTTTTCAAATTCATTTTTGCTAGAAATTGCCATTTTATTATCCATTCTTTTCCTTCCATCATTCCAGTTTCTATTCTCTTGTTACGGAGGCCTTGTGATGTTGCTTTCTTCAATCTATCATCTTGCCTTGTTAAGATCTTGTTCTTCCCTTCCCTGTCTGTTAACCACAGTGCAGTGAAAAATTTCATGATCCTTCCGTCTCATGAAGTTTTGATTCTAATTCAACCAAAGTTTGGTGTCTCTCCTTCAGTTTATTTCTATCTTATCAAATTTTGCCCCTCTATCCTACCGAAGTGCTGCCGAAATTTCTTTCGATTCTTGCTTGTTCCTCATGCCATTCTTCTTCTCTTTCCAACCTTCATGTTTCATTGGTCTCATTTGTTTGTCAAAGAAGCAACTAAGTTTTACCTCTTGCTCTTTCTCTCCCCCTTCTCATTCTAGATCTCGGGACGAGATCCTCGTGTAGTGGAGGAGAGTTGTAACAGCCCGGGACCGACGCTCCAGAAGATTCCCCTTTTGTTTCCATTATTGTCACGTGGTTCGTTTGGTGGCTGCATTCATCTTCACATCATTCGCATCATCTGCATAGCATCGTCACTCGTTTTTGAAAACTTGCATCCGTTGGTAGTTGCCGGTTCTCTCCGTTCATGTCGTCGACCGTTTTGAGACCAACCACACACGCCCGCGCCCGCGACATCGTTTAAAAAACCCTTTTTAAAGCGTGCGAAAATTATTCTTGGATTGGGTTGGAAGTTGGTGTGCGGTCTTATTATAGTGTTGGTAGGCTGCCTGCCGAATTTCGTCGCGTTCCGAGTTCGTTTGGTACCCCATCGGTCAGTCATAGCAGCACGTCATCGGATTATTCGTCGGACGTTTACGGTGTTTTAAAAACTTCGTTGCCGGGCCGCAATTCTCTCTCTCATCTCAGCGCAACTCCTCTAACATAGCCACCTATCCCACCTATCACCCCCTCGCTTTCGGACGTCCGATCGAGATCGAACGGTCCGTAAATGGAGCAAAACCCCCTAACCTAGCCCCCTTTCCTATTTAAACATCCCCTAACCTGCCCCTAATGGAAACCCTAGCCCTTCGCTCGATTTCCATGCTGGATCAACCCCCAACCACGCCTGTCTCCCTCAGCCAGCCATCGCGGCCCGCCCAGGCCCATACGAGGCCCGTCCAGGCCCGAATCGTTGCCATCGCTCACGCCCGCTCCAGGAGAGGAGCTCCTCGCACCCGCAACAGCTCGATGCCGGAGGTCCTTGATCCGAGCCGCGACCTCGTCGTCGGAGGCCACGCTGGAGCCGCCCCCTGACCGGAGCCTCGCCGATGACTCAGGCCAGTGCCGCCCCTCACGCATCTCCTCTCGTTTGGCCCCGCATGTCCTCTAACCTCGATCTCTCTCCCTCTGTCCCTCTCCTCGCAGGATTCGCCATGGAGCGCAAGCCGCCGTCGGATCCGCGAAGACAGCATCCAGATCGCCTTGCCGCCATCGGGAATGGGCCTATCGAGGCCGGATCCGATGACCCCTGCCTCAGATCCGGCCATTCCCACAGCCGTCTCGCTGTTCGCTAGCCCCTGCAGGCCAGCCATGGCCACCTCCTGCCTTCTACTCGTACGGGAGGAAGGGGACGAGCCCCTATTGACCCCATGCTTAGGCATCCTCCTCGCCACCGGTAGCGCTCGCGCGGGCCGCGATCTTCAAGGCCCAGCTCGGCCCTGTCCAGCCGCTCCGGTTTAGGCTCAGGCCCATGGTGAGCAAACGTCCCCTTTTTTCCTGGTGCTGGGCTTGGCCCAGTGCGCCTATGTTGTTATTCATCGCCCAGGCGTAGCATAGTATGTTGTGTCCAGCAGACTCGGCCCGATCTGTTCTTTTTTCTGTCTGTGAATTTGCCTAATTATCCACTCAATAACAGTTTTGTAGAAAAAAAACTTTTGTTCATGCATTTAATATCTCGCAAACCGTGCATCGTTTGTAAAAACTTTGTATATGAAACTTGACTAGAATTTCATGTAGATTCACAATATCCAAATTTCACATGTGATAAAAATGTTTAACCTGTTGTTTTCATGCAATTTGCATAATTGCCATGCCGATATGAATTATTTAATAACTTTTGAACCGTAGCTCCGTTAAAAATGTTTTATATGTGTAGCTTGACTAGAAAAACGTGTAAAATCCCATGCCACACTTTATTTCCATGTTTAATAAATATAAAACATGTTTAGTACAGATCTGGACCAAATTCATAATTTGCATATGGGGACGTTTCGGAAATGCTATAAGTTGTTTCCGGCCTCATTGAAAATGCCTAGATGACATAGATGCTCATGCTTCACCACTTGCCATGTTTAGCAACATTTAATATTGATGAGTACCTAAACAAGAGTGAACTAAATAATTTGGACGTGGAGTTTCATCAATATGAAACTCGTTGCATATTGAACTTCACTTAACGTGTAGTAGTTGTTTGTTGTTATTGCCATGCCATGCATATTTAAACCGGACATGCATCATATTTGCCTGCGCATCATATCATGCATATGTTGTGGTGTATCGTGTGTTGATTGTTGTTTTTGGTTTGCTTCTTCTCGATAGAGTTCCGAAAGCATTCAGAGTGTGAGGATTCGTTCGACTACGTTGGCTCGTCTTCTTCATGGACTCGTTCTTCTTCCGAGCGGGATCTCAGGCAAGATGACACATTTCCCTGGGTACCATTACTATCATTGCCATGCTAGATGTCTCGTTTTCTATCGCTATGTCTTGCTACCTACCACTTGTTTGACAAGCCTCCCAACATTGCCATGAAAACCTCTAACCTTCCACCTTCCCAGCAAACCTTTGTTTCGCTATGTTACCGCTTGCTCAGCCCTTCTTATAGTGTTTCTAGTTGCAGGTGCAATTGCTTTCATGTGACAACATGGACATTCTTTTGTTATCACAATATTATTGCTATTTAATTTAGTGCACTTATACACTTGGTAAAGGGTGGAAGGCTTGGCCTTTTGCTCGGTGTTTTGTTCCACACTTGCTGCCCTAGTTACTTGTGAACCGGTGTTATGTTCCATAATTGAGTGCTCCTAACATGCTCGGGGTTGTTTTGAAGACCTCCTTGATTTTCGTTTTAGGATAAAGCTTGTCCGTTAACCAGAGTGCGGTGAAATTTTTCATGATCCTTCCATCTCATGAAGTTTTGATTCTAATTCAACCGAAGTTTGGTGTCTCTCCTTCAATTTATTTCTATCTTATCAAATTTTGCCTCTCTATCCTACCGAAGTGTTGCCGAAATTTCTTTCGATTCTTCTTGTTCCTCATGCCATTCTTCATCTCTTTCCAACCTTCATGTTTGATTGGTCTCATTCGTTTGTCAAAGAAGCAACTAAGTTTTACCTCTTCCTCTTTATCTTCCCCTTCTCATTCTAGATCTCGGGACGAGATCCTCCTGTAGTGGAGGAGAGTTGTAACAGCCCGGGACCGACGCTCCAGAAGATTCCCCTTTTGTTTCCATTCTCATCACGTGGTTCGTTTGGCGGCTGCATTCATCTTCGCATCATTCACATCATCTACATAGCATCGTCACTCGTTTTTGAAAACTTGCGTCCGTTGGTAGTTGCCGGTTCTCTCCGATCGTGTCGTTGGCCGTTTCGAGACCAACCACACACGCACGCGCCCGTGGCATCGTTTAAAAAAACTCTTTTTAAAGCGCATGAAAAATATTCTTGGATTGGGTTGGAAGTTGGCGTGCGGTCTTATTATAGTGTTGGTATGCCACCTACCAAATTTCGTTGCGTTCCGAGTTCGTTTGGTACCCCATCGGTCAGTCATAGCAGCACGCCATCGGTTTATTCGTCGGACGTTTACATTGTTTTAAAAACTTCATTGCTGGGTCACAATTCTCTCTCTCATCTCAGCCCAACTCCTCTAACACAACCACCTATCCCACCTAGCTCCCCCTTCGCTTCCGGACGTCCGATCGAGATCGAACGGTCCGAAAATGGAGCAAAACCCCCTAACCTAGCCCCCTTTCCTATTTAAAAATCCCCTAACCTGCCCCTAATGGAAACACTAGCCCTTCCCTTGATTTCCGCACTAGATCAACCCCCAGTCGCGCCTATCTCCCTCTGCCAGCCGTCGTGGCCCGCCCAAGTCCATACGAGGCTCGTCCAGGCCCGAATCGTTGTCATCGCTCGCGCCCGCTCCAGGAGAGGACCTCGTCGCACCCGCAACAGCTCGAGGCAGGAGGTCCTTGATCCCAGCCGCGACCTCGTCGCCGGAGCCGCCCCCTGGCCGGAGCCTCGTCGGCGACTCAGGCCAGTGTCGCCCCTCGCACATCTCCTCTCGTTTGGCCCCGCATGTCCTCTCACCTCGATCTCTCTCCCTCTGCCCCTCTCCTCACAGGATTTGCCATGGAGCACAAGCCGCCATCGGATCCGCGAAGACCGCATTCCGTTCGCCTTGCCGCCATCGAGAATGGGCCTATCGAGGCCGGATCCGATGACCCACGCCTCAGATCCAGCCATTCCCGCCACCGTCTTGCTGTTCGCTGGCCCCTGCAGCCTAGCCATGGCCGCCTCTTGCCTTCTGATCGTATGCGAGGAAGGGGATGAGTCCCCGTTGATCCCACGCTTAGGCTGCCTCCTTGCCACCGGTAGCGCCCACGTGGGCTGCGATCTTCAAGGCCCGGCTCGCCCCTGTTCAGCCGCTCTAGTTTAGGCTCACGCCCATGGTGAGCAACCGTCCCCTTTTTTCTGGTGCTGGGCTTGGCCCAGTGCGCCTATGTTGTTATTCATCACCCAGGCGTAGCATAGTATGTTGTGTCTAGCAGACTCAGCCCGATCCATTTTTTTCTGTTTGTGGATTTGCCTAATTATCCACTCAAAGACAGTTTTGTAGAAAACCCCCTTTTCTTCATGCATTTATATCTCGCAAACCGTGCATCGTTTGTAAAAACTTTATATATGAAACTTGACTAGAATTTTGTGTAGATTCACAATATCCAAATTTCACATGTGATAAAAATGTTTAACTTGTTGTTTTCATGCAATTTTCATAATTGCCATGCCGATATGAATTATTTAATAACTTTTGAACCGTAGCTCCGTTAAAAATGTTTTATATATGTAACTTGACTAGAAAAACATGTAGAATCCCATGCCACACTTTATTTACATGTTTAATAAATATAAAACATGTTTAGTACAGATCTGGACCAAATTCATAATTTGCATATGGGGACGTTTCGGAAATGCTATAAGTTGTTTCCGGCCTCATTGAAAATGCCTAGATGATATAGATGCTCATGCTTAACCACTTGCCATGTTTAGCAACATTTAATATTGATGAGTACCTAAACGAGAGTGAACTAAATAATTTGGACGTGGAGTTTCATCAATATGCAACTCGTTGCATATTGAACTTCACTTAACGTGTAGTAGTTGTTTGTTTTTATTGCCATGCCTTGCATATTTAAACCGGACATGCATCATATTTGCCTGCGCATCATATCATGCATATGTTGTGGTGTATCATGTGTTGATTGTTGTTTCTGGTTTGCTTCTTCTCGATAGAGTTCCGAAAGCGTTCGGAGTGTGAGGATTTGTTCGACTACATTGGCTCGTCTTCTTCATGGACTCGTTCTTCTTCCGAGCGGGATCTCAGGCAAGATGACACATTTCCCTGGATACCATTACTATCATTGCCATGCTAGATGTCATGTTTTCTCTCGCTATGTCTCGCTACCAACCACTTGTTTGACAAGCCTCGCAACATTGCCATGAAAACCTCTAACCCTCCACCTTCCCAGCAAACCTTTGTTTGGCTATCTTATCGCTTGCTCAACCCTTCTTATAGTGTTTCTAGTTGCAGGTGCAATTGCTTCCATGTGACAACATGGACATTCTTTTGTTATCACAATATTATTGCTATTTAATTTAATGCACTTATACACTTGGTAAAGGGTGGAAGGCTTGGCCTTTTGCTCAGTGTTTTGTTCCACTCTTGCCGCCCTAGTTACTTGTGAACCGGTGTTATGTTCCATAATTGAGCACTCCTAACATGCTCGGGGTTGTTATGGAGACCCCCTTGATTTTCGTTTTAGGATAAAGCTTGTCTTGCAAGGCCCAACATTGGTACTACATTTGCGTAATAACTAATAAACCTACATAGGGAGTAATTAACCCGAGGATTTTAATCAACAACCCGGGCCAGTCCTCCTCATGAGTGTTGGTCCAAACTAGAGCACCGTGCGGGGCCAACCCGGGGCAACTCGGGAGATGTCTATCAGGCCACCGTACGCTTCGCTTATCTGTCGTGTCGTGAGAACGAGATACGTGGCTCCTATCGGGTTCCTCGACACGTCGGACAGCCTTGCTGGATTAGTTTTACCTTTCTCGAACGTCTTGAGTGAGGAATTCCGATTATTCTTCGGGTTATCTCGAGGTTGCAGATTTCCGATGGAATTGCCTAGGAAGATCACGAGATCCGTGGTCGAGGTTATTCCCGCTGCGTGTGGTTAATTTATGATGGATGAGTTGGAGCACCCCTGCTGGGTTAAATATTTCGGAAAGCTGTGCCCGCGGTTATGTGGCAAACTTGGATACTTTGTTTAACACCCGATCATAGAAAATTTGAATTAAACTCAAATAAAATACACCAACTGTGTGCGTAACTATGATTGTCTCTTCTCGACAGTCCTTATCCGAGAGAGAACACGGTGGGGTTTTGTTTGACATAAGTAGGTGTTTAGGATTAGTTAGTGATCATTACTAGTTCCCGTCCGTTATGCGTAGACCACCATACTTTACTTTTTGAATTCGTATATTAGCCACTCAAATACATGCTTAGTCGCTTGCTACAGCCTCAACACTTATCCATAGCTCACCCATTAAGCTTTAATAGTCTTGACACCCTTGGAAATGAGATTGCTGAGTCCCTATGGCTCACAGATTACTACAACAACAGTTGCAGGTACAGGTAATGCAATGATTTTACGTGAGCGTGATGCTTGATTTGATTTGGAGTTATTCTTCTTCTTCTACATCATCAATCTAGGATGGGTTCCAGGCGGCATCTTGGGATAGCAAGGATGGATGTCATTTTATCGTTTGATTTCGTCCGTAGTCGGACCCTGCTCTTCTGTATGATGTTTGAGTATGTTGTTGTATAGATGTGATATTGATGTAGCTTGTGGCGAGTGTAAGCCAATAACATATACTCATCTCTTCTGTACATATACTTGTAATGATATCCATTCTTGCAACACGATGAGATGCGCTTCTATCCCCGTCGAGACCCCCATGCCAAAATAAGAATAGGATCGCATCTTGGGCGTGACATTATCATTTCTAGATGCATACTGCGGTTACCATCAGATCCGTCTGTTTGGTCCAGATGAAATAAAAACAGCCTTCATCACCCCCATTCGGGTGTTTTTGCTATATTACCATGCCATTTGGTTTGAAGAATGCCGACCCTACTTTCATGCGCATGTTTCAGAAGTGTTTAATCGACTAGATACCTCGGAATGTTGAAGCTTACATGGACAATATTGTTGGCAAGTCCCGCAAAGGTTCCGACATGCTGGCTCACTTGGCTGAGACATTCGCCAATCTGAGGAGGTATGATATCAAGCTGAATCCGGCTAAGAGTACTTTTGGTGTTCCTGGCGGCAAGTTACTCAGTTTTCTCATTTCCAAACGAGGAATCAACGTCAATCTTGAGAAAATCAGCACCATTACCCGAATGAAAAGTCCCGTGCAAGTGCACGATGTTCAGAAGCTCACAGGTTGCTTGGCAGCATTGAGTCGATTCATTTCTCGTCTCAATGAGAAGGCATTGCCTTTGTACCGACTGATGAAGAAGTCTGACATGTTCGAGTGGACTCCAGAAGCTGAAGCAGCATTTGTCGAGCTCAAACCCCTGCTTTCCACCCAGCCAGTGCTTGCTGCTCCACATAGCAAAGAGCCTTTCCTCCTGTACATCGCGGCCACAAATCAGGTCGTCAATATAGTTCTGACTGTCGAGCAGGAAGAGGAAGGCAGGGCCTACAAAGTCCAACGCCCAGTTTACTAAATTTTTGAAGTGTTGACTCCTTCGAAGCAAAGGTACCTACATTACCAGAAGCTTGTCGATGGTATCTATCTGTCAGCGAAGAAGGTGGCACACTACTTCCAGGATCACTCAATTTCAGTCATCAGTGATGCTCCATTGTCTGAGATTCTCAACAATCAAGATGCAACTAGTCGAGTGGCTAAATGGTGATTGAGCTCCTGTATTTTGACATCAAGTTCGAAGCCAAAAAGGCAATCAAGTCTCAGACACTTGCTGAATTCTTCTCGGCGGCTTCGGTTTTCTCCTTCGCCACCTTTTGGGCGTCAGCAAGCGCCTTGTCCTTGTCCTCCAGTGCTTTCCTTCATGGTATGTAAAGAAATAGCATTGTTGAGTCGCACTTGGAGCTGACGATTTTCATCACGCACGTCTGTTCGAGTGAGAGCACTCATTCAAAGGATGGAAGGTGAAAGTAAGAATGCATTGGGTCGACAAAGATTACGTCCCAACGTCTTTAGCTCAGTCCGCGCACGATCCATGTTGTTCTTGTAGACCTCCAGATCCAATCACAGCTGGTTCCTTTCCCCCTCCAAGTCCTTGTACTGGGTGCCAAGTTCACAAGCTCTCTGAAATAAATAAAACAGTTCAGTCAACATGGAAATTCCTCTAGTCCCGAGTGGAAAGGGTCAAGAACAGTCAACTGGATGGCGGCCCTGTAGGGAGACGTAGTAGTAAATCAAAAAAATTCCTATGATCACCAAGATCTATCCATGGAGAAACCAGCAACGAGTGGGGAGACATTGGATATTCATACCTTTGAAGATCGCTAAGCAGAAGTGTTACAAGAACGCGGTTGGTGGAGTCGTACTCGTAGCGATTCAGATCGTGGTGGATTCCGATCTCAGCGCGGAACAACGGCGCCTCCGCGTTCAACACACGTGCAGCCCGATGACGTCTCCTACGCCTTGATACAGCAAGGAGGAAGGAGAGGTTGAGGGAGAGCTCCGGCAACACGATGGCGTTGTGACGGTGGAGCTACGTGAACTCCGGCAGGGCTTCGCCAAGCGCTACGGAGAACGAGGAAGAGGAAGGGTAGGTCTGCACCGAGAGAGAGAGAAGTCGTGTCTCAAATCATCCCAAACCACGATGTCGGGGATTCAATCAATCCCGTATACAATTCCCTTGGTCTATCGGTATGATACTTGCCCGAGATTCGATCGTCGGTATCCCTATACCTTGTTCAATCTCGTTACCGGCAAGTCTCTTTACTCGTTCCATAACACATCATCCCGTGGCTAACTCCTTAGTCACATTGAGCTCATTATGATGATGTCTCACCGAGTGGGCCCAGAGATACCTCTCCGTCACATGGAGTGACAAATCCCAGTCTCGATTCATGCCAACCCAACAGACACTTTCGGAGATACCCGTAGTGCACCTTTATAGCCACCCAGTTACGTTGTGACATTTGGCACACCCAAAGCATTCCTACGATATCCGTAAGTTGCACAATCTCATGGTCTAAGGAAATGATACTTGACATTGAAGAGCTTTAGCAAACGAACTACACGATCTTGTGCTATGCTTAGGATTGGGTCTTGTCCATCACATCATATTCCTAATGATGTGATCCCATTATCAATGACATCCAATGTCCATGGTCATGAAACCGTGACCATCTATTGATCAACGAGCTAGTCAACTAGAGGCTCACTAGGAACATGTTGTGGTCTAGGTATTCACACATGTATTACGGTTTCCGGTTAACACAATTATAGCATGAACAATAGACAATTATCATGAACTAGGAAATACAATAATACCATTTTATTATTGCCTCTAGGGCATATTTCCAACAGTCTCCCACTTGCACTAGAGTCAATAATCTAGTTACATTGTGATGAATCGTACACCCATAGCAATCTGGTGTTGATCACATTTTGCTCGTGAGAGAGGTTTAGTCAACAGATCTGCGACATTCAGATCTGGATGCACTTTACAAATATCTATATCTCCCTCCTGAATGTAATCACAGATGGAGTTGAAGTGGCGCTTGATGTGTCTTGTCTTCTTGTGAAACCTGGGCTCCTTCGCAAGGGCAATAGCTCCAGAGTTGTCACAAAATAGAGTCATTGGGCCCGACGCACTTGGAATTACTCCTAGGCCGGTGATGAACTCCTTCATCCAGACTCCTTCCTTTGCTTCTTCCGAAGCAGCTATGTACTCCGCTTCACATGTAGATGACGCCGCGACGCTTTGCTTGCTGCTGCACCAGCTGATTGCCCCTCTGTTCAAAACATACACACATCCGGTTTGCGACTTGGAGTCGTCCGGATCTGTGTCGAAGCTAGCATCAACGTAACCCTTTACGACGAGCTCTTCGGCACCTCCATATACGAGAAACATGTCCTTTGTCCTTTTCAGGTACTTCAGGATATTCTTGACCGTTGTCCAGTGTTCCGCTCCGAGATCACTTTGGTACCTCCCTACCAAACTTATGGCAAGGTTCACATTAGGTCTGGTACACAGCATGGCATACATAATAGAGCCTATGGCTGAAGCATAGGGGATGACACTCATCTCTTCTCTATCCTTTGCCGTGGTCGGGTATTGAGTCGTACTCAATCTCTCACCCTGTAACACAGGCAAGAACCCCTTGTTGGACTGATCCATATAGAACTTCTTCAATATCTTTTAAAGGTATGTGCTTTGTGAAAGACCTATGAGGCGTCTCGATCTATCTCTATAGATCTTAATACCTAATATGTAAGTAGCTTCTCCAAGGTCCTTCATTGAAAAACACTTACTCAAGTAGGCCTTTATACTTTCCAAGAGTTCTATATCATTTCCCATTATCAGTATGTCATCCACATATAATATGAGAAATGCTACAGAGCTTCCACTAACTTTCTTGTAAATACAGGGTTCTCCATAAACCTGTACAAACCCAAATGCTTTAATCACCTCATCAAAGCGAATATTCCAACTCCGAGATGCTTGCACCAGCCCATAGATGGAGCGCTGGAGCTTGCATACCTTGTTAGCATCTTTAGGATCGACAAAACCTTCCGGCTGCATCATATACAGTTCTTCCTTGAGGAAGCCATTAAGGAATGCCATTTTGACGTCCATTTGCCAGATCTCATAATCATAAAATGCGGCAATTGCTAACATGATACGGACAGACTTCAGCATCGCTACGGGTGACAAAGTCTCATCGTAGTCAACTCCTTGAACTTGTCAATAACCCTTAGCGACAAGCCGAGCCTTATAGACGGTCACGTTACCATCCGCGTCAGCCTTCTTCTTAAAGATCCATTTATTTTCAATAGCTCGCTTATCGTCAGGCAAGTCCACCAAAGTCCATACTTTGTTCTCATACAAGGATCCTATCTCGGATCTCATGGCTTCAAGCCATTTGTTGGAATTCGGTCCCGCCATTGCTTCTTCATGTTTGAAGGTTCACCGTTGTCCAACAACATGATCTCTAGGAGAGGGTTGCCGTACCACTCTGGTGCGGAACATGTCCTAGTGGACCTTCGACATTCAACAGTAACTTGATCTGAAGTTTCATGATCAACATCATTAACTTCCTCTCCAGCCGGTGCAGGCTCCACAGAAACAACTTCCTGTGCTGCGCTACTCTCCGGTTCGAGTGGAGGTACAATTACCTCATCAAGTTCTATTTCCTCCCACTTACTTATTTCGAGAGAAACTCTTTCTCGAGAAAGGATCCATTCTTGGCAACAAAGACTTTGCCCTCGGATCATAGGTAGAAGATATACCCAATAGTCTCTTTGGGATATCCTATGAAGACGCACTTTTCCGCTTTGGTTTCGAGCTTCCCAGGTTGAAGTTTCTTCACGTAAGCATCGCATCCCCAAACTTTTAGAAACGACAACTTAGGTTTCTTTCCAAACCATAATTCATACGGTGTCATCTCAACGGATTTTGGCAGTACCCTATTAAAGTGAATGCGGCAGTCTCTAATGCATATCCCCAAAATGATAGCGGTAAGTCGGTAAGAGACATCATAGATCGTACCATATCTAATATAGTGCGATCACGACATTCAGACAAACCATTTCGCTGAGGTGTTCCAGGCGGCGTGAGTTGTGAAACAATTCCACATTTCTTTAGGTGCGTGCCAAACTTGTGACTTAAATATTCTCCGCCATGATCAGATCGTAGGCACTTTATTTTCCTATCACGTTGATTCTCTACCTCACTCTGAAATTCCTTGAACCTTTCAAAAGTTTCAGACTTATGTTTCATTAGGTAGACATACCCATATCTATTCAAGTCATCAGTGAGGGTGAGGACATAATGGTAACCACCACGAGCCTCGACACCCATTGGACCGCATACATCGGTATGTATTATTTCCAACAAGTCAGTTGCTCGCTCCATTGTTCCGGAGAACGGAGTCTTGGTCATCTTGCCCATGAGGCATGGTTCGCACGTGTCAAATGATTCAAAATCAAGAGACTCCAAAAGTCCATCACTATGGAGCTTCTTCATGCGTTTGACACCAATGTGACCAAGGCGGCAGTGCCACATGTAAGTGGGACTATCGTTATCAACCTTACACTTTTTGGTACTCACACTATGGACATGTGTAACATCACGTTCGAGATTCATCAAAAATAAACCATTGACCAGCGGGGCATGACCATAGAACATTTCTCTCATATAAATAGAACAACCATTATTCTTAGATTTAAATGAGTAGCCATCTCGCATCAAGCGAGATCCAGAAACAATGTTCATGCTCAAAGCTGGTACTAAATAACAATTATTAAGGTTTAACACTAATCCTGAAGGTAGATGTAGAGGTAGCGTGCCAACGGCGATCACATCGACCTTGGAACCATTCCCGACGCGCATCGTCACCTCGTCCTTTGCCAGCCTCCGCTTATTCCGTAGCTCCTGCTTGGAGTTACAAATGTGAGCAACTACACCGGTATCAAATATCCAGGCCCCACTATGAGCGATAGTTAGGTACACATCAATAACAAGTATATCACATATACCTTTAACGTTGCCGTCCTTCTTATCCGCTAAGTACTTGGGGCAGTTCCGCTTCCAGTGACAGGTACCCTTGTAGTAAAAACACTCAGTCTCAGGCTTGGGTCCATTCTTGTTCTTCTTCTTCCCGGCAACTTGCTTACCGGGTGCGGCAACATCTTTAACGTCCTTCTTGAAGTTCTTATTACCCTTGCCTTTCTTGAAACTAGTGGTCTTATTCACCATCAACACTTGATGCTCATTTTTGATCTCGACCTCCGCTGATTTCAGCATCGAGTACAACTCAGGAATGGACGTCTCCATCCCTTGCATGTTTTAGTTCATCACAAAGCTCTTGTAGCTAGGTGGAAGCGACTAGAGGATTCTGTCAATGACCGAGTCATCCGGGAGATTAACTCCCAGCTGAGTCAAGCGGTTGTGTAGCCCAGACATCTTGAGGATGTGCTCACTGACATAACTATTCTCCTCCATCTTACAGCTGAAGAACTTGTCGGAGACGTCATATCTCTCGACCCGGGCATGAGCTTGAAAAACCAGTTTCAGCTCTTGGAACATCTCATATGCTCCGTGTTGCTCAAAATGCTTTTGGAGCCCCGGGTCTAAACTGTAAAGCATGCCACACTGAACAAGGGAGTAATCATCGCAGCGAGAACGCCAAGCGTTCGCAACGCCTTGCTCTGCTGGGAGAAGGGGTGGGTCACCTAGCGGTGCATCAAGGACATACAATTTCTTGGAAGCTATGAGGATGATCCTCAAGCTACGGACCTAGTCCGCATAGTTGCTTCCATCATCTTTCAGCTTGGTTTTCTCTAGGAACGCGTTGAAATTGAGGGTGACATTCGCGTTGGCCATTGGATCTACAATATAGATTGTAAAGATAATTTTAGACTAAGTTCATGATAATTAAGTTCACATAATCAAATTATTTAATGAACTCCCACTTAGATAGACATCTCTCTAGTCATCCAAGTGATACATGATCCATGTCAAGTAGCCCGTGTCCGATCATCACGTGAGATGGACTAGTCATCCATGGTGAACATCTCCATGTTGATCGTATCTTCTATACGACTCATGTTTGACCTTTCGGTCTTCCGTGTTCCGAGGCCATGTCTGTACGTGCTAGACTCGTCAAGTCAACCTAAGTGTATCACATGTGTAAATCTGGATTACACCCATTGTATGCGAACGTTAGAACCTATCACACCCAATCATCACGTGGTGCTCCGGAACGACGATCCTTAGCAACGGTGCACAGTTAAGGTGAACACTTCTCTTGAATTTTATTGAGAGATCATCTTATTTACTACCGTCGTTCTAAGAAAATAAGATGTAAACATGACAAACATCACATGCAATCAATATAGTGACATGATATGGCCAATATCATCTTGCTCCTTTGATCTCCATCTTCGGGGCACCATGATCATCACTGTCACTGGCACGACACCATGATCTCCATCATCATGATATTCATCATTGTGTCTTCATGAAGTTTTCTCGCCAACTATTACTTCTACTACTATGGTTAACGTTTAGCAATAAAGTAAAGTAATTACATTGCGTTTATGATTGACACGCAGGTCATACAATAAAATAAGACAACTCCTATGGCTCCTGCCGGTTTTCATACTCATCCACATGCAAGTCGTGAATCCTATTACAAGAACATGATCAATCTCATACATCACAATGCATCACATCACATTCTTTGGCCATATCACATCACAAGGCATATGCTGCAAAAACAAGTTAGACGTCCTCTAATTTGTAGTTGCAAGTTTTTACGTGGCTGCTATAGGTTACTAGCAAGAACGTTTCTTACCTACGTAAAAACCACAACGTGATATGCCAATTGCTATTTACCCTTCATAAGGACCCTTTTCATCGAATCCAATCCAACTAAGGTGGGAGAGACAGACACCCGCTAGCCACCTTATGCAACAAGTGCATGTCAGGCGGTGGAACCAGTCTCACGTAAGCGTACATGTAAAGTCGGTCCGGGCCGCTTCATCCCACAATACCGCCGAATCAAGATAATACTAGTAGTGGTAAGAAAATTAACAAAATCGATGCCCACAACAACTTGTGTTCTACTCGTGCATAGATTCTACGCATAGACCTAGCTCATGATGCCATTGTAGGGAGACGTAGTAGTAAATCAAAAAATTTCCTACGATCACCAAGATCTATCCATGGAGAAGCCAGCAACGAGTGGGGAGAGATTGCATCTTCATACCTTTGAAGATCGCTAAGTGGAAGCGTTACAAGAACGCGGTTGGTGGAGTCGTACTCGCAGCGATTTAGATCGCGGTGGATTCCGATCTCAGCGCCGAACAATGGCGCCTCCGTGTTCAACACACGTGCAGCCCAATGACGTCTCCTACGCCTTGATCCAGCAAGGAGGAAGGAGAGGTTGAGGGAGATCTCCGGCAGCACGACGGCGTGGTGACGGTGGAGCTACGTGAACTCCGGCAGGGCTTCGCCAAGCGCTACGGGGAACGAGGAAGAGGAAGGGTAGGGCTGCGCCGAGAGAGAGAAGTCGTGTCTCAAATCAGCCCAAACCCTTGCATATATATAGGAGGAGGGAGAGGGAGGGCTGCCTTGGCCCCTCCTCCAAGGAGGAGAGGTTCGGCCGAACTAGGGGGAGAGTCCACCTCCCACAAGGGAGGTGGATCTCCTCCTTTTTAAATCTTTTCAGCCCTATCTTTTTATCTCCAGCCGCATGGGCCCTTCCGGAAGGTCTTATACAGCCCAATAAGGGCTGGTACACTTCCTCTAAGGGCCCACGAAGTCCTATGGTCGTCACACCCCTCCTGGGGGTCCTCCGGCACCCTCCCGGCACTCCCGGTACACTACCGATGAGCCCGAAAACTTTCCGGTGACCATAACTAGAATTCCTATATATCAATCTTTACCTACGGACCATTCCGGAGCTCCTCGTGACGTCCGGGATCTCATCCGGGACTCCGAACAACCTTTGCTAATCACGTATACCATTTCCCTATAACCCTAGCGTCATCGAACCTTAAGTGTGTAGACCCTACGGGTTCGGGAGACACGTAGACATGACCGAGACACATCTCCGGTCAATAACCATCAGCGAGATCTGCATACCCATGTTGGCTCCCACATGCTCCATGATGATCTCATCGGATGAACCACGATGTCGGGGATTCAATCAATCTCATATACAATTCCCTTTGTCTATCGGTATGATATTTGCCCGAGATTCGATCGCCGGTATCCCTATACCTAGTTCAATCTCGTTACCGGCAAGTCTCTTTACTCGTTCCGTCACACATTATCCCGTGGCTAACTCCTTAGTCACATTGAGCTCATTATGATGATGTCTCACTGAGTGGGCCCAGAGATACCTCTCCATCACACGGAGTGACAAATCCCAGTCTCAATTCGTGCCAACCCAACAGACACTTTCGGAGATACCCGTAGTGCACCTTTATAGCCACCCGGTTACGTTGTGACGTTTGGCACACCCAAAGCATTCCTACGGTATCCGGGAGTTGCACAATCTCATGGTCTAAGGAAACGACACTTGACATTGAAAAGCTTTAGCAAACGAACTACACGATCTTGTGCTATGCTTAGGATTGGGTCTTGTCCATCACATCATTCTCCTAATGATGTGATCCCATTATCAACGACATCCAATGTCCATGGTCATGAAATCGTGACCATCTATTGATCAATGAGCTAGTCAACTAGAGGCTCACTAGGGTCATGTTGTGGTCTATGTATTCACACATGTATTACGGTTTCCGGTCAACACAATTATAGCATGAAAAATAGAAAAATATTATGAACTAGGAAATAGAATAATAACCATTTTATTATTGCCTCGATTGCATATTTCCAACAGGCCCCCACCCCACCCCACAGTCCTGAAATAGTGTCATACCATGGTTGATGAAATGATGTACATGAAACCTGTGTCATATCATGGTTGATGGAAATAATGTCCATGAAACCTGCATTTATGAGCTAAAGGAAAGGAGTTCACTCGACACGTCGAGTGGCAAGCATAGTCCGCATACATCAAAGAACCCTGAGTTCAAGTTCTTAAGACTACTACTCATCATCAACGATCAATAGTAGTCTCGGGGACTACACCTAGTGGGTGCACTTACCGTGCCCCCAATGGTTCCTAAATCAGTCGACAAGGTCTGCCCTATCAAAGCATAAGATGGTCTCTACCAAACCCCTGCCGATGCAAGCACTCGACGGTGGTCTCGGGGACTACACCCAGTGGGTGCACTCAGCGTGCCCTCACTGGATCTGCTAACACTTGATCTGTCGAGTGGCAGGAAAATAAAAAAATGTGCACAAGCATATGAATATCGTCTCTATTAAGACAACAGCCAGTGCAAGCACTCGCCGACGGTCTCGGGGACTACACCCAGTGGGTGCACTCATCGTGCCCCCACTAGACCTTTTATCACTCGATCTGTCGAGCGGTTAGCAAAACAACTCTAAGACCCCTGCCGATATCTTCATCATTCGACAGCGGCCTCGGGGACTACACCTAGTGGGTGCACTCAACGTGACCCCACTAGACCAAAATCTACTCAACTAAGACCTGATCTATTCGAGTGGAGAACGTTCAAGTATTATACAAAAAGAGAACACCCAATGGGATCAAGATAGACAAGGATTCAATTGGAAATGCACTTACAATCGCACTTACTCAGACATTGGTGCGAAGTGCCGTGCTCGCATCATAAGACAGCTTGCTGGCTTCATACGTTTCCTCTATGCGCAGCATTATCTGCTCCGCTTGGATCATGGCTTCCTTTGGAGCTCCAGTTTGGTCTTCCGGCACGTGGTGTAGAGGAAAGGCAGTCGTCGGCTGAACTGATGTCGCGGCAGGGATAGCTGAGGTGGTCTGGAGTTGTCCGATTGGTGTCAAAGCCATGATGGTTGAAGCAGTTGGTGGAGCACTTGACAACAGAGCCGCGAGCTCGGTTCTGGCTCGGGACGAGTCGCCTATCCCCTAGGACGATGCAGCAGTCGACCGTTGAGGCGTTTGCACTGATGGCATTCTTTCGGGCGCGTACGCGTGGGGTGTCTAAGATCACACCTTCACCCCCCATACCCCGAGGTGGCTCGTCATCGTCCTCCAGTTGAATGATCTCTACAAACATCAATCGACAGCATTAGCTTATACAATCAGCAAATCATTTTTAAGAAACAGAGCTAAGTGAAGATTTTTTTTACGTCGTTGGGAAGTTGCCGCGTCGGCAGTATCCACATCCATTTGATCCTCTCCATCCCGTGGGGGCGACGTCACTGAGGTAGCGGCACTGGTAGACCAAATTCCACTCGGTTGGTGAGAATTTGAAGTCCTATTCGCCAGTGAACAAAGAAAGCAAACACTTACGTTGAGACAACGGGCACAACGATCTTCATGCGGTGCAAAGCTTTACGAGGTTACGGTGCGTTGGGCTTGGGCTGCTTTGCGGCCCGTTCACTCAACTCAACGGTCGAGGTTTGGTCCTGCTTCAGGTTCCTCTCACTCGACGCCAAGGTCTTGCCGGAGGCAGTCGCAGGGTCCTGATGTAGCTTGGAGCGATGCTCAGTGCGCGGAGGAGACTGGACTTCTTCCTCGTCCTCGCGTGAGTCTTCTAGTCATCCTCACTGTCATCGGCATAATTGATGTCCATGATGCCACCCTCGCTCTCCCCACCATCTTTAGGCTGATTCCCATTTGGCACAGGCGAGTGCATGTTCGTCGAATCTTGCAATATTCAAAGAATAAAGTCAGTCGACCTATGATCCAACCACTCGACAAAATAGTATGGCAGTCGACAAGATATAGTTTACCAGATTCTTTGGTGGATTCTCATCAGAGTAAGGTTTGATCCTCTTGGCTCCCAGGGGATTGTCGCAGGCACTAGTAATGCTTCGAAGACATTACTCGACGGTTTCCCATGAAACTTCCTCTGGGTGTGTCTGGGTCGTGTCTTCAGGTCCTGAGTAATGCCACATAGCATGGTCCCTTTCCTGGAGCGGCTGGATCCATCGATTGAGGAACGTCTCAGAAGGTCCATGCCAGTCACTCCGTCACGGACAATGGCCACTATGGCTTCCACCAAGATCTCCACTTGGACTTTCTCCCCATGATACACTTTCAAGGATTTGGGAACGACATGACAACCTAACG
Source organism: Hordeum marinum (assembly GCA_022496015.1). Taxonomy (NCBI): domain Eukaryota; kingdom Viridiplantae; phylum Streptophyta; class Magnoliopsida; order Poales; family Poaceae; genus Hordeum; species Hordeum marinum. Next base: position 108,440,473 of record CM039675.1, read on the forward strand.
TGAAAGGGGAAAGACCAGTCGACTTGTTGGGAGATGATATATCTTTGCAGTAGAACCAGGTCGACTGCCAACCCCTCACAGATTCTAGGAAGGTCATGGATGGAAAGGAAGAACTCTTTTGGATCCCCAAGCCACCACATAATTGGATGACATGGGTTTTATCATCCTCAGGGTTGGACTTTTTGACTGACTGAGATCTAATGGTGAAAATGTGTTTAAACTAGTGGGACGGGTACCTTTGCCTCGGTGCCCCCTCCCATGGTCTATGGAGGACCGATGCACCCATTGTTGGGTAACTTTTCATGGGAAACAAAAAAATTCCTACGCACACACAAGGTCTATCCATGGTGATGAGCATCTACGAGGGGGAGAGTGGATCTACATACCCTTGTAGATCACTAAGTGGGAAGCGTTAAGAAACTCGGTTGATGTAGTCTAACGTCTCCGCGATCCAAATTGTTGAGTGTCCCGCGATCCCATCACGATCCATCTCGCGATCCAATCACGATCAGTCCCGCAATCCCATCATGATCCGTCCCGTGATCAAATCATGAATCGTCTCGCGATCATGATCACGGTCCTTCCGATCTAGCGCCGAACAAACGACACCTCCGTGTTCAGCACACGTACAACTCGATGACTATCTCCGCCTTCTTGATCTAGTAAGAGGGGGTGAGGAGGTAGATGATTTCTCTAGAAGCGCAACTACATGGCGGCAATGGTGGTGGAACTATTCCGGCAGGGCTTCGCCTAAGCACCGTCAAACTAGACTAGAGGAGAAAACGATCTAGATGAAGTAGGGGGAGCACGTGGCAATTAGGGTTAGCTATCCCCTCTAAATCCTCTAGTATATATGGAAGGGAGGGAGGGTAGGAGGAAGCCTCAAGCCCTCAAGGTTTTGCCGAAATTGGTGGTGGAGGAGTCCTACTCCAATCCTACTAAGAGTAGGATTCCTCCTCTCCACTTGGAAACCCTTTCCACCTTTCCACCTTTGGGCTTTTCCCACCCTTAGCCAAATGAGCCTTAGTGGGGGGTTCGGCCAGACCACTAGGGGATGGTTTGACTCCTCCCACAGCCCATGAGGTCCTTTGGGTCGAGACACCCCTCCCGATGGTCCCCTGGCACCCTCCCGACACTCCCGGTACACTACGGATGAGCCCAAAACTTTTCCGGTGACCAAAATAGGACTTCCTATATATCAATCTTTACCTCCGGACCATTCTGGAGCTCCTCGTGACTTCCAGGATCTTATCCGGGACTCCAAACAACGTTTGGTCACCACCATACATAACTCTATACTACCGAAATGTCACCGAACCTTAAGTGTGCAGACCCCGCGGGTTTGAGAACTATGTAGACATGATTGAGACACCTCTACGGTCAATAACCAATAGCGGAACCTCGATGCCCATATTAGTTCCTACATATTCTATGAAGATCTTTATTGGTTGAACCTCTATGTCAAGGATTCAGATAATCCCGTATGATGTTCCCTTTGTTCATCGGTATGTTACTTGCCCGAGATTCGATTGTAGGTATCTCTATACCTAGTTCAATATCGTTACTGACAAGTCTCTTTACTCATTCCGTAATACAAGATCCCATGGCTAACTCTTTATTCACTTTGCTTGCAAGGCTTATAGTGATGTTGTATTACTAAGTGGGCCCTGAGATACCTCTCCATCATACGGAGTAACAAATCCCAGTCTTCATCCATGCCAACCCAACAAACACCCTTGAAGATACCTGTAGAGCACCTTATAGTCACCCAGTTACGTTGCGACGTTTGATACACACAAGGTACTCCTCCGGTGTCAGTGAGTTGCATGATCTCATGGTCATAGGAACAGATACTTGACATGCAGAAAACTGTAGCAATAAACTAACACGATCATATGCTACGTTTATAGGTTGGGTCTTGTCCATCACATCATTCTCTTAATGATGTGATCCCATTATAAAATGACATCTCAGGTCCATATCTAGGAAACCTTAACCATCTTTGATCAACGAGATAGTCTATTAGAGGCATACTAGGGACATGGTGTTGTCTATGTATCCACAAATGTATCTGAGTTTCTGATCAATACAATTCGAGCATGGATAATAAACGATTATCATGAACAAGGAAATATGATAAGAACTAATTTATTGTTCCCTCTAGGAAATATGTCCAATGGTATCCCACTTGCACTAGAGTCAATAATTTAGTTATTAGCAAAGTACATACGGATCTGAATGTCGCAGTCCAATTAACTAAAATCTCTTTCACATGGAAAACATGATCGAACCCCAAAACTCATTGGGTGTGAGATTCATAAAAAATCATATAGCTTGCTAATAAATAAATCATTAAAGCGTATATTACAACTCCGATAACTAAATCAATATGATAATAACTAAATCATCAGAGCGTATATTACAACTCCGAGATGCTTGCTCCAGCCCATAAAAGGATTGCTAGAGCTTGCACACCTTTTAGCATCCTTAGGACTGATAAAACCTTCTGGTTGCATCACATATAACCTTTCCTCGTGTAAACTGTTAAGGAAACGATGTTTTGACATCCATCTACCTGATTTCATAATTGAAAAATGCAGCAACTGCTAACATAATTCCAACAGTCTTTTAGCATCGCTACGGGTGAGAAAGTCTCATCGTAGTCAACTCCTTGAACTTGGCGGAAACTTCTTTGCGACAAGTCGAGCTTTATAAATGGTGGCATTCACCATCAGCGTCTTTCTTCATCTTAAAGGTCCATTTGTACTCAACGACCTGCCGTTTAACGGGCAATTCTACCAAAGTCCATACTTAGTTTTCATACATGGATCGTTCCTCGGATTTCATGGCCTCTAACCATTTGTTGGAATCCGGGGCCATCATCGCTTCTCCATAGTTCGTAGGTTCCTCGCTGTCCAACAACATGACCTCTAAGACAGGGTTGTAGTACCACTCAGGAGCAGTACGTGTCCTTGTCGACCTACGAGGTTCGATAGTAACTTGATCCGAAGCTTCATGATCAACATCATTAACTTCTTCTTCAACTGACGTAGGCTCCATAGAAACATCTTTATGTGCTGCGCTACTCTTTGGTTGAAACAAAGGTTTAATAACCTCAGCAAGTTCTATCTTCCTCCCACTCAATTCTTTCGAGAGAAACTTTTTCTTGAGAAAGGACTCGTTTTAGCAACAAAACTTTGGGCTTGGATCAAATATAGAAGGTTTATACAACTATTATGTTAGGGTATTCTATGAAGATGCATTTGTCCGCTTTGGGTTCGAGCTCATTAAGTGAAAACCATTTTTCACATAAGCGTCACAGCCCCAAACATTAAGAAATGATAGCTTAGGTTTCTGCCAAACCATAATTCATATGGTGTCATCTCAATGGACTTAGATGGTGCCCAATTAAAGTGAATGGATTTGTCTCTAATGCATAATCATAATGATAGTGGCAAAATGATAACAGACATCATAGTATGCACCATATCCAATAGAGCACGACTACGATGTTCGGACACACCATCACACTATGGTGTTCCAGGCGGCGTGAGCTGTGAAACAATTTGCACATTGTCTGAAGTTGCATACCAAACTTGTAACTCAGATATTCACCTCCATGTTCATATCATAGACATTTTACCTTCTTGTCATGTTGATCTTCAATTTCACTCTAAACTGTTTGAACCTTTCAAATGTCTCAAACTTGTCTTTCATTAAGTAAATATCCCCATATTTACTCAAATCATCAGTGAAGGTAAGAAAATAACGATATCCACTATGTGTTTCAACACTCATTGGACTACATACATCAACATGTATCAATTCTAATAAGCCACTAGCCCGCTCCATCATACCAGAAAACGGGGTCTTAGTCATCTTGCCCAAGAGGCATGGTTTGCATGTCTCAACCAATTCAAAATCGAGCGAGTCAAAAGATCCATCACCATGGAGTTTCTTCATGCGCTTTACACCAATATGACCTTCGCGGCAGTGCCATAAGAATGTGGTACTTATCATTACTAACTTGCATGTTTTGGTATCATTATTATAAATATGTGTATTAGTACGATCGAGATTCAATAAACCATTTACATTGGGTGTATGACCATTGAAGGTATTATTCATATAAATAAAATAACCATTATTTCTCTAGCTTAAATGAATAAAGGTATTGCAATAAAAGTGATCTAATCACGTTCACGCTCAATGCAATCACCAAATATTTATTTTGGTTCATCACTAATCCCGAAGGTAGGGAGAGCGTGCGATGGTGATCACATCAACCTTGGAAAAACTACCAACACTCATCGTCACCTCACCCTTAGCTAGACTCCGTTTATTCTTTAGCTTTTATTTCGAGTTACTAACATTTAGCAACCGAACCGGTATCCAATACCCAGGTGCTACTAGGAGTACTAGCAAGGTACATATCAATAACATGTATATCAAATATACTTTTGTCGACGTTGCCAGCCTTCTTATCTACCAATAATCTGGGGTTGTTCCGCTTTAGCAACCGTTCTCTTCATAATAGAAGGACATAGTCCCGTGTTTGGGTTCTACCTTGGGTTTATTCCGTAGAGCAGCAATTGACTTCCATCCATGAAGTTTCCCTCCTAGCCCTTGCCCTTCTCGAAACTAGTGGTTTCACTAACCATCAACACTTGATGCTCCTTCTTGATTTCTACCTTCGCGGTGTCAAACATCGCGAATAGCTCAGGGATCATTATTTCCAACCCTGTCATTTTCTAGTTCATCATGAAGCTCTAGTAGCTTAATGATAGTGACTTGGAGAACTATATCAATCACTATCTTATCTGGAAGATTAACGCCCACTCGATTCAAGCGAATGTAGTACCTAGACAATCTGAGCACTTGCTCAACGATTGAGCTATTCTCCTTCATCTTGTAGGCAAAGAATTTTATTGGAGGTCTCATATCTCTCAACACGGGCATGAGCCTGAGATCCCAAATTCAGTTCTTAGAACATCTCATATGTTTCGTGATGGTGAAAACGTTTTGGAGCCTCAATTCGAAGCCGTAATGCATGACGCACTGAACTACCAAGTAGTCATCAGAACGTGCATGTCATATGTTCACAACATCTACAGACGACGCTTGATGGGGTGGCGCACCTGTTGGAAATATGCCCTAGAGGCAATAAATAAAGTGTTTATTATTGTATTTTCTTGTTCATGATAATCGTTTATTATCCATGCTATAATTGTATTAATTGGAAACATGGATACATGTGTGGATACATAGACAAACACAATGTCCCTAGTATGCCTCTAGTGAACTACCTCGTTGATCGAAAGATGGTTAAGGTTTCTTAGCCATGGACATGAGATGTCATTTGATAACGGGATCACATCATTAGGAGAATGATGTGATGGACAAGACCCAAACTACAAACGTAGCTTATGATCGTGTCAGTTTATTGCTACTCTTTTCTGCATGTCAAGTGTATGTTCCTATGACCATGAGATCGTGCAACTCACAGATATCGGAGGAGTGCCTTGTGTGTATCAAACGTCGCAACGTAACTGGGTGACTATAAAGGTGCTCTAGAGGTGTCTCCGAGGGTGTCTGTTGAGTTGGCATGGATCAAGACTGGGATTTGTTACTCCGTGTGACGGAGAGGTATCTCAGGGCCCACTCGGTAATACAACATCACAATAAGCCTTGCAAGCAATGTGACTAAGTGTTATTTGCAAGATCTTGTATTACGGAATGAGTAAAGAGACTTGCCAGTAACGAGGTTGAAGTAGGTATGGAGATACCGACGATCAAATCTCGGGCAAGTAAGATACTGAAGAACAAAGGGAACATCATACGGGATTAACTGAATCCTTGACATAAAGGTTCGACCGATAAAGATCTTCGCAGAATATGTAGGAACCAATGTGGACATCCAGGTCCTACCATTGGTTACTAAACATAGAGGTGTCTTGGTCATGTCTACATAGTTCTCGAACCCACAGGGTCTGCACACTTAAGGTTCGGTGACGTTTCGGTAGTATAGAGTTATGTATGGTGGTGACTGAAGTTTTATCAGAGTACCGGATGAGATCCCGGACGTCACGAGGAGCTCCAGAATGGTCCAGAGGTAAAGATTCATATATAGGAAGTCCAATTTTGGTCGCCGGAAAAGTTTCGGGCTCATCGGTAGTGTATCGGGAGGCCTCCGGGAGGAGTATTTCGACCCAAGAGGCTACATGGGCTGGTGGAACAACCACAAGAGGCCCATGCGGCTGGAAGAAAAAGTCCTAAGAGAAAAGTGGAAAAAAGGCAAAAAAAAGGGTGAATCCTAGTCCTACTAGGATTGGAGGTGGACTCCACCTCCACCCTTGGTTCGGCCGACTCCTTGGTGGCCAAGGGCTAAGCCACCTCCTCTCTTCCTCCTATATATACTAGTGGTATTGAGGGTTTTTGCACAAGAATTTCAGCCACGTGCTACCCGTTCCTCCAATGCATAGTTTCTCATCTAGATCGGATTTCTGCAATGCTTAGGCGAAGCCCTGCCCGAATTGCTACACCACCATCGCCGGAGAGCCATCAGGCTGCCAGAGAACTCTTCTTCCTCTCCACTCCTTGCTGGATCAAGACGGTGGAGATCGTCATCAAGCTGTACGTGTGCTGAACGCGGAGGTGCCGTCCGTTCGGTGCTAGATTGGAAGGATCGTGATCAAGTTCGTGGGACGGATCGTGATTGGATCGCGGGATGGATCATGATTGGACCGCGGGACGCTCGGCGATTTGGATCGCGAAGACGTTAGACTACACCAACCGCGTTTCTTAACGCTTCCTGCTTAGCGATCTACAAGGGTATGTAGATCCACTCTCCCTCTCGTAGATGCTCGTCACCATGGATAGATCTGCGTGTGTGTAGGAATTTTTTTGTTTCCCATGCAACATTCCCCAATAGTGGCATCATGAGCTAGGTCTATGTGCTGATGAGATCTCGAGTAGAACACAAAAGGTTTGTGGGCGTTGATGCTTAGATTGCTTCCTCCCTTGGTCGGATTTTGGTTCAGCGGTATTGTGAGATGAAGCGGCCCGGACCAACATTACTCGTACGCTTACGAGAGACCGGTTCCCTCGACGCAACTTGTTGCCTAGATGGCTTGCGGGTGGCAGTTTCTCTCACTTTAGTTGGATCGGATTCGACAAAGGCGGTCCTTGAGAAGGTTGAAAAGCAATTTATGTATCACCATTGTGGTTTATGCGTAGGTGAGAATCGTTCTTGCTAGAAACCCGTAGAAGCCACGTAAAACATGCAACAACAATTAGAGGACGTCTAACTTGTTTTTGCAGGGTATGTTGTGATGTGATATGGCCAATTACATGATGTGATATATGTGATGTATGAGATGATCATGTGATGTATAGAATTTCACGACTTGCATGTCGATGAGTACGGCAACCGGCAGGAGCCATAGGGTTGTCTTTAATTATTGTATGACCTGCGTGTCAATCATTAAGCGCTATGTAATGCTTTACTTTATCGCTAAACGGTAGCAATAGTAGTATAAGCATGTTGGGCGTGACAACCCCGATGGCGAGATGTTGATGGAGATCAAGATGATGGAAATCATGGTGTCTTGCCGGTGAGGATGGAGATCATGCCGGTGCTTTCAAGATGGAGATCTAAAGCACAAGTTCATGGCCATATCATGTCACTTATGAATTGCATGTGATGTTAATCCTTTTATGCACCTTGTTTTGCTTAGTACGATGGTAGCATTATAAGGTGATCCCTCACTTAAATTTCAAGATAAAATTGTGTTCTCCCCGAGTGTGCACCGTCGCGAAAGTTCGTCGTGTTGAGACACCACATGATGATCGGGTGTGATAGACTCTACGTTCACATACAACGGGTGCAAGCCAGTGTTGCACGCGCAGAACACTCGGGTTAAACTTGACGAGCCTAGCATGTACATACATGTCCTCGGAACACAAGAGACCGAAAGGTCGAACATGAGTCATATAGTAGATATGATCAACATAATGATGTTCACCATTGAAGCCACCTCAACTCACGTGATGATCAGACTTGAGTTGGTGGATTTGGATCATGTGACACTCAGATGACTTGAGGGATGTCAATTTGAGTGGGAGCTTTAGTAATTTGATTAACTAAACTCATTATCTTGAATAGTAGTCTAAGTAAACTTTGCATATTTATGTTGTATATCAATGGCTCGCGCAGTAGCACCCCTGAATTTTAATGCGTTCCTAGAGAAAGCTAAACTGAAAGATGATTGAAGTAACTTTGTTGACTGGGCCCATAATCTGAGGATTATCCTCACGGCTTCCCAGAAATCATATGTCCTTGATGCACCGCTTGGTGACCAACCAGAAGATATGACCTCCGAAGACGTTAAGAACGCTTGGGAGGCACGTACTGGAGATTACTCAATAGTTCAGTGTGCAATATTGTATGGCTTAGAACCGGTACTTCAAAGACGTTTTGAATGTCAAGGAGCATATGAGGTGTTCCAGGAGTTGAAGTTTATCTTTGAGAAGAACGCCCGGATCGAGAGGTATGAAACCTCTGATAAGTTCTATGCTTGCAAGATGGAGGAGAACGGGTCTATCAGTGAACAGATACTCAGAATGTCTGGGTATTCAACTCGTCTAGCGGAGTTGGGAATTGCCCTTGTGCCAGAGGCGATCACTGGCAGAGTTCTTCAATCAGTGCCACCTAGTTACAAGAGCTTTGTGATGAACTATAACATGCACGAGATGAACAAGTGAGTCGCCGAGCTATTTGCGATGCTAAAAGTCGCTGAGTCTGAAATCCAGAAAGAACATCAAGTGTTGATGGTCAATAAAACCACTAGTTTTAAGAAAAATGGCAAAATCAAGGGCAAGGGCAAGAAGGGTAAAACCAAGAAGGATGGCAAAACAGTTGCTACTCCTGTAAAGTAGCCCAAGCATGGACCCAAGCCAGAAACTGAGTGCTTTCATTGCAAGGGAACTGGTCACTGGAAGCGGAACTGCCCCAAGTACCTGGCTGACAAGAAGGCGGCCAACGACAAACAAGGTATATATGATATACATGTTATTGATGTGTACCTTACTAGCTCTCGTAGTAGTGCCTGGGTATTTGATACCGGTTCGGTTGCTCACATTTGCAACTCAAAGCAGGAACTACGGAATAAACGAAGGCTGGCAAAGGACAGAGTGATGATGCGCGTGGGAAATGGTTCCAAGGTTGATCTGATCGCCGTCGGCACACTCTCTCTTCGATTACCATCGGGATTAGTGATGAACCTGAATAATTGTTATTTAGTGCCTGCGTTAAGCATGAACATTATATCTGGATCTTGTTTATTGCGAGACGGTTACTCATTTAAATCAGAGAATAAAGGTTGTTCTATTTATATGAGTAATATCTTTTATGGTCATGAGCCCAATGTTAGGGGTTTATTCATATTGAATCTTGATAGTGATGACACACATGTTCATAACATTGATGCCAAAAGATGTAGAGTTGATAATGATAGTACCACTTTCTTGTGGCACTACCATTTAGGTCATATTGGTGTAAAACGCATGAGGAAGCTCCATGCTGATGGACTTTTGGAGTCACTTGATTTTGAATCACTTGACACATGTGAGCCATGCCTCATGGGCAAGATGACTAAAACGCCATTCTCTGGAACAATGGAACGGGCGAGTGACTTATTGGAAATCATACATATTGATGTGTGCGGTCAAATGAATGTTACAACGTGTGGTGGATATCGTTATTTTCTCACCTTCACTGATGACTTAAGTAGATATGGGTATATTTACTTAATGAAACACAAGTCTGAAACGTTTGAAAAGTTCAAGCAATTTCAGAGTGAAGTTGAGAATCATCGTAACAAGAAGACTAAGTTCCTGCGATCTGATCGAAGAGGTGAATATCTGAGTTATGAGTTTGGCAGTCACTTAAGGCAGTGTGGAATTGTTTCACGGTTGCACCGCCCGGAACACCACATCGTAATGGTTTGTCCGAACGTCGTAATCGAACCTTATTAGATATGGTGCGTTCTATGATGTCTCTTTCCTGATGACTTAAGTAGATATGAATATATTTACTTAATGAAACACAAGTCTGAAACATTTGAAAAGTTAAAGCAATTTCAGAGTGAAGTTGAGAATCATCGTAACAAGAAGATTAAGTTCCTGCAATCTGATCGAGGAGGTGAATATCTGAGTTATGAGTTTGGCAGTCACTTAAGGCAGTGTGGAATTGTTTCACGGTTGACACCGCCCGGAACAACACAGTGTAATGGTGTGTCCGAACGTCGTAATCGAACCTTATTAGATATGGTGCGTTCTATGATGTCTCTTGCTAATTTGCCACTATCGTTTTGGGGTTATGCATTAGAGACAGCTGCATTCACTTTAAATAGGGCACCATAAAAATCCGTTGAGACGACGCCATATGAACTATGGTTTGGCAAGAAGCCAAAGTTGTCGTTTCTTAAACTTTGGGGTTGTGATGCTTATGTCAAAAAGCTTCAGCCTGAAAAAGTTGGAACCCAAAGCGGAGAAATGTGTCTTCATAGGATACCCGAAAGAGACAGTCGGGTATACCTTCTATCTTAGATCCGAAGGCAAAGTGTTTGTCGCTAAGAACGGAACTTTTCTTGAGAAAGAGTTTCTCTCGAAAGAATTGAGTGGGAGGAAAATAGAGCTTGATGAGGTTATTGAACCTGTACTACAACCAGAAAGTAGCGCTGCACATAAAGATGTTTCTGTGGAACCTATGACGGTAGAATAGGAAGTTAATGATGATGATCGTGAAGCTTCGGATCAAACTGCTATTGAACCTCGTAGGTCGACGAGGCCGCGTACTACCCCTGAGTGGTACGGCAGCCCTGTCTTGGAGGTCATGTTGTTGGACAACAATGAACCTACGAGCTATGGAGGAGCAGTGATGGGCTCGGATTCCGAGAAATGGTTAGAGGCCATGAAATCCGAGATGGGATCCATGTATGAAAACAAAGTATGGACTTTGGAAGTATTACCTAAAGGGCGAAAGGCCATTTAGAACAAATGGATCTTTAAGAACAAGACAGACGCGAATGGTAATGTCACTGTCTATAAAGCTCGACTTGTGGCAAAGGGTTTCTCACAAGTTCAAGGAGTTGACTAGGATGAGACTTTCTCACCCGTACCGATGCTTAAGTCTGTCAGAATCATGTTAGCAATAGCTGCTTATTTCGACTATGAAATTTGGCAGATGGATGTCAAAACAGCGTTCCTCAATGGTTTCCTTGAGGAAGAGTTGTATATGATGCACCCCAAAGGTTTTATTGATCCAGAGAATGCTGACAAAGTATGCAAACTCCAGCGATCCATTTATGGACTGGTGCAAGGATCTCGGAGTTGGAATAAGCGCTTTGATGAGGTGATCAAAGCGTTTGAGTTTATACAAGTTTACGGAGAAGCTTGGATTTACAAGAAAGTGAGTGGGAGCTCTATAGCGTTTCTAGTATTATATGTGGATGACATATTGTTGATTGGAAACAATATAGAAATGCTGGAAAGCATGAAGGAATATTTGAACAAGAGTTTTTCAATGAAGGACCTAGGAGAAGCTGCTTTCATATTAGGCATTAAGATCTATAGAGATAGATCGAGACACTTAATAGCACTTTCACAGAGCACATACCTTGATAAAGTTTTGAAGAAGTTCAAAATGGAACAATCCAAGAAGGGGTTCTTGCCTGTGTTACAAGGTGTGAAGTTGAGTAAAACTCAATGCCTAGTAACTACAGAAGATAGAGAAGAGATGAGTGTCATCCCCTATGCTTCAGCCATAGGCTCTATCATGTATGCAATGTTCTGCACAAGACCCGATGTCAGCCTTGCCATAAGTATGGCCAGAAGGTTTCAAAGTGATCCTGGAATGGAGCACTGGCAAGCGGTCAAGAATATCCTTAAGTACCTGAAAAGGACTAAGGAAATGTTTCTCGTTTATGGAGGTGATGAAGCGCTCGTCGTAAAGGGTTACGTCGATGCAAGCTTTAACACTGATCCGGACGACTCTAAGTCGCAAACCGGATACGTATTTATTCTTAACGGGGGGACGGTAAGCTGGTGCAGTTCCAAGCAAAGCGTGGTAGATGATTCTACGTGCGAAGCGGAATACATCGCAGCCTCGGAGGCAGCAAAGGAAGGTGTCTGGATGAAGCAGTCCATGACATATCTTGGAGTAGTGCCCAGTGCACTGAATCCAATGAACCTGTTCTGTGACAACGCTGGTGCCATTGCTCTGGCCAAGGAACCAAGGTTTCTCAAGAGGACTAGACACATAAAGCGACGCTTCAACTCCATCCGCGACTACATCATGGAGAAAGACATAAATATTTGCAAAGTGCACACGGATCCGAATGTTGCAAAACCGTTGACTAAACCTCTTCCGAGGGCCAACCATGATCAACACCAGAACTGCATGGGTGTTCGATTCATTACAATGTAAATCACATAGTGATGTGAACTAGATTATTGACTCTAGTGCAAGTGGGAGACTGTTGGAAATATGCCCTAGAGGCAATATATAAAGTGTTTATTATTGTATTTCCTTGTTCATGATAATCGTTTATTATCCATGCTATAATTGTATTAATTGGAAACATGGATACATGTGTGGATACATAGACAAACACAATGTCCCTAGTATGCCTCTAGTGAACTAGCTCGTTGATCAAAAGATGGTTAAGGTTTCCTAGCCATGGACATGAGATGTCATTTGATAACGGGATCACATCATTAGGAGAATGATGTGATGGACAAGACCCAAACTACAAACGTAGCTTATGATCGTGTCAGTTTATTGCTACTGCTTTCTACATGTCAAGTATATGTTCCTATGACCATGAGATCATGCAACTCACAGATATCGGAGGAGTGCCTTGTGTGTATCAAACGTCGCAACGTAACTGGGTGACTATAAAGGTGCTCTACAAGTGTCTCCGAGGGTGTCTGTTGAGTTGGCATGGATCAAGACTGGGATTTGTTACTCCGTGTGACAGAGAGGTATCTCAGGGCCCACTCGGTAATACAACATCACAATAAGCCTTGCAAGCAATGTGACTAATTGTTAGTTGCAAGATCTTGTATTACAGAACAAGTAAAGAGACTTGCCAGTAAAAAGGTTGAACTAGGTATGGAGATACCGACGATCGAATCTCGGGCAAGTAACATACCGAAGAACAAAGGGAACATCATACGGGATTAACTGAATCCTTGACATAGAGGTTCGGCCAATAAAGATCTTCGTAGAATATGTAGGAACCAATGTGGACATCCAGGTCCCGCCATTGGTTATTGACCATAGAGGTGTCTCGTTCATGTCTACATAGTTCTCGAACCCGCAGGGTCTGCACACTTAAGGTTTTGTGACGTTTCGGTAGTATAGAGCTATGTATGGTGGTGACCGAAGTTTGTTAGGAGTCCCGGATGAGATCCTGGACATCACGAGGAGCTCCGGAATGGTCCGTAGGTAAATATTCATATATAGGAAGTCCTATTTTGGTCGCCTGAAAAGTTTTGGGCTCATCGGTAGTGTACCGGGAGTGCCGGTAATGTACCGGGAGGCCTCCGGGAGGAGTATTTCCACCCAAGAGGCTACATGGGCTGTGGGATAGTGGAAACCAGCCCTTAGTGGGCTGGTGGAACAACCACAAGAGGCCCGTGCTGCTGGAAGAAAAAGTCCTAAGAGAAAAAGTGGAAAAAGGCAAAAAAAGGGTGAATCCTAGTCCTACTAGGATTGGAGGTGGACTCCACCTCCACCCTTGGTTCGGCCGACTCCTTGGTCGCTTGGCCCTTGGGCCAAGCCACCTCCTCTCTTCCTCCTATATATACTGGTGGTATTGAGGGGTGAGAATTTCAGCCACGTGCTACCCGCTCCTCCATTGCATAGTTTCTCCTCTAGATCGGATTTCTGCAGTGCTTAGGTGAAGCCCTACCGGAATTGCTCCACCACCATCGCCGGAGCGCCGTCAGGCTGCCGGAGAAATCTTCTTCCTCTCCACTCCTTCTTGCTGGATCAAGATGGTGGAGATCGTCATCAAGCCGTTCGTTCGGTGCTAGATCGGAAGGATCGTGATCAAGTTCGTGGGACGGATCGTGATCAAGTTCGTGGGACGGATCGTGATCAAGTTCATGATCGGATCGCAGGACGGATCGTGATTGGATTGCGGGACGGATCGTGATTGGATTGTGGGACGGATCATGATTGGATCGCGGGACGCACGGCGATTTGGATCGCGAAGATGTTTGACAACACCAACCGCGTTTCTTAACGCTTCCTGCTTAGCGATCTACAAGGGTACGTAGATCCACTCTCCCTCTCGTAGATGCTCATCACCATGGATAGATCTGCGTGTGCGTAGGAAATTTTTTGTTTCGCATACAACGTTCCCCAACAGCACCGAGCGGTGCATTAAGGACATAAGCCTTCTGTTTAGCAATGAGGACAATCCTCAGATCACGGACCCAGTCTGTATTATTCCTACCATCATCTTTCAACTCTATTTCTCTAGGAACGTATAAAAATTCAAGGGAGCTACAGCGCAAGCTAGTTATCTACAACATAATTTGCAAAGATATTTTGACTATAATCATGATAATGAGTTTAGTTAATAAAACTCCCTAGGGTCATTCGAGTGTCACATGATCCAAATCCACCAACTCAAGTCCGATCATCACGTGATTTGAGGTGATTTCAATGGTGAACATCTTCATGTTGATCATATCTACTATATGCCTCATGTTCGACCTTTCGGTCACTTGTGTTCCGAGGCTATGTCTGTACATGCTAGGCTCGTCAAGTTTAACCCGAGTGTTCCGTATGTGCAACACTGGCTTGCACCTGTTGTATGTGAACGTAGAGTCTATCACACCCGATCATCACGTGGTGTCTCAACACGATGACGCAACGGTGCACACTCGGGGAGAACACAATTCATCTTGAAATTTAAGTGAGGGATCACCTTATAAAGCTACCATCGTCCTAAGAAAAACAAGGTGCATAAAAGGATTAACATCACATGCAAATAATAAGTGACATGATATGGCCATGAACTTGTGGTTTTGATCTGCATCTTCAAAGCACCGGCATGATCTCCATCGTCATCGGCATGACACCATGATCTCCATCATCTTGATCTCCATGAACGTGTCGCCATCGGGGTTGCCGCACCGATTGTTGCTTCCACGACTATTGCTAACTCATAGCGATAAAGTAAAGCAAAAACAATGAAAATAATTAAAGACAACCCTATGGCTCCTACCGGTTGTCGTACTCATCGACATACAAGTCGTGATATTCTATACAAAACATGATCATCTCATACATCACATATATCTCATCATGCAATTGGACATATCACATCACAACATACCTTGCAAAAACAAGTTACACGTCATGTAATTGTGGTTGCAAGTTTTACGTGGCTGCTATGGGTATCTAGCAAGAACAATTCTCACCTACGCATAAACCACAACGGTGATACTCAAATTGCTATTCAACCTTCTCAAGGACCACCTTTGTCGAATCCGATCCATATAGAGTAGGAGACACAGACACCTGCCAGCCATCTTTGTGCAACAAAGTTACACGTCAGTCGATGGAACTGGTCTCTCGTAAGCGTACGAGTAAGGTCGGTCCAGGCCGCTTGATCCCACAATACCGCTGAATCAAAATACGACCAAGGGAGGAAGCAATCTAAACATCAACGCCCACAAAGTCATTTGTGTTCTACTCGTGATCTCATCTACACATAGACCTAGCTCATGATGCCACTGTTGGGGAATGTTGCATGCGAAACGAACAAAATCCTACGCACACGCAATATCTATCCATGGTGATTAGCATGTATGAGGGGGATAGTGGATCTACATACCCTTGTAGATTGGTAAGCGGGAAGCGTTAAGAAACGCGATTGATGTAGTCTAATGTCTTCACGATCCAAATCGCCGAGCATCTCGCGATACCATCACGACCCATCTCGCGACCCAATCACGATCCGTACCGCGATCCCATCATGATCCGTCCCGCGATCAAATCACGAATTGTCTCACGATCCTGATCACGGTCCTAAGATCTAGCGCCGAACGGACGGCACCTCCGCGTTCATCACACGTACAGATCAATGACGATCTCCGCCTTCTTGATCCAGCAAGAGGGGTGGAGAGGTAGTTGAGTTCTCCGGCAGCGCGACGGCATGGCGGTGATGGTGGTGGAACTATTTCGGCAGGGCTTCGCCTAAGAAACATCGAACTAGACAAGAGGAGAAAATTATCTAGATGAAGTAGAGGGAGTGACGAGGATATGTACCTAGTGTAGGGTCCTAGGCCTGACCTAGATACCCTACCAAAGGAAACTATATTGGAGGACTTAAAGATCACAAGAGAGATTCTAACTAGATTCACCATGGTGCTCAAGTCACTCGACATCTTATCCACTCGGTATCTTCCCCATTCACTCGATAGTCACCTCTCACTCGGAGGACCTCGCTTCCAGTCGATGCTAGAAGACCAGAAGCCAACCCAGGGAGGCCAACTGGTAGACGTTAATAGAGACTACTACTCATCATCAACAACGATCAATAGTAGTCTTGTGGACTACACCTAGTGGGTGCACTCAGCGTGCCCCCACTAGTTCCTAAATCACTCGACAAGGTCTTTCCTGTCCAAGCATAAGATGGTCTCTATACCCGCCGATGCAAGCACTCCACGGCGGTCTCAAGGACTACACCCAGTGGGTGCACTCAGTGTGCCCTCACTGGATTTGCTAACACTTGATCTATCGAGTGGCAAGAAAAGTAAAAAAATGTGCGCAAGCATATGAATATCGTCTCTATTAAGGCCCCCGCTAGTGCAAGCACTCGACGACGGTCTCGGGGACTACGCCCAGTGGGTGCATTCATCGTGCCCTCACTAGACCTTTTATCACTCGATCTGTCGAGAGGTTACCAAAACAACTCTAAGACCCTAGCCGATATGTTCATCATTCGACGTCGGTCTCGGGGACTACACCTAGTGGGTGCACTCAGCGTGCCACCACTGGACCAAAATCTACTAGACTAAGACCTGATCTATTCGAGTGGAGAACGTTCAAGTATTATACAAAAAGAAAACACCCAACAGGATCAAGATAGTCAAGGATTCAATTGGAAATGCACTTACAATTGCACTTACTTGGATGTTGGTGCGAACCGCCGCGCTGGCATCATAAGCCAGCTTGCTAGCTTCGTACGCTTGCTCTGTGCATGACATTATCTGCTCCGCTTGGATCATGGCTTCCTTTGCAGCTCCAGTTTGGTCTTCCGAGACGTGGTGCAGAGGAAAGACAGTCGTCCGCTAAACTGATGCCGCGGCTGGGATAGCTGAGGTGGTCTAGAGTGGTCCGATTGGTGTCGAAGCCACGATGGTCGAAGCAGCTGGTGGACCACTCGACAACGGGGTCGTGAGCTTGGTTCTGGCTCGGGATGAGTCTCCTATCATGTGGGACGATGCAGCAGTCAACCGTTGAGTCACACCTTCACCCCTCGTACCCCGAGGTGGCTCTTCATCGTCCTCCAGTTGAATGATATCTACAAACATCAATAGACTGCATTAGCTTATACAATCGGCAAATTATTTTCAAGAAACATAGCTGAGTGAAGATTTGTTTTACCTCGTTGGGAAGTTGCCGCGGCGGCAGTATCCACATCCATTTGCTCCTCTCCATCCCATGGGGGCGATGTCACTAAGGTAGCAGCACTGGTAGACCAAATTCCACTCGGTCAGCAAGAATTTGAAGTCCTATTCGACAGCGAAACAAGAAAGCAAACACTTACGTTGAGACAACGGGCACAACGATCTTCATGCGGGGCAAAGCTTTGTGAGGTTTCGGTGCGTTGGGCTTGGGATGCTTTGCGGCCCGTTCACTCGACTCAACGGTCGAGGTTCAGTCCTGCTTCAGGTTCCTCTCACTCGACGCGAAGGCCTTGCCGCAGGCAGTCGCAGGGTCCTGACGCAGCTTGGAGCGATGCTTGGTGCATGGAGGAGACTCGACTTCTTCCACGTCCTCGCCTGAGTCTTCTAGTCATCTTCATTGTTATCGGCATAATCGATGTCCATGCTGCCACCCTCGCTCTCCCCACCGTCTTCAGGCTGATTCCCATTTGGCACAGGCGAGTGCGTGTTCGTCCACTCCTGCAATATTCAAAGAATAAAGTCAGTCGACCTATGATCCAACCACTCGACAAAATAGTATGGCAGTCGACAAGATATAGTTTACCAGATTCTTTGGTGGATTTTCAGCAGAGTAAGGTTTGATCCTCTTAGCTCCTAGGGGATTGTCGCAGGCTCTAGTAATGCTTCGAAGACATTGCTCGACAGTTTCCCGTGATACTTCCTCTGGGTGTGTCTGGGTCGTGTCTTCAGGTCCTGAGTAATGCCACATAGCATGGTACCTTGCCTGGAGCGGCTGGATTCGTCGACTGAGGAACATCTCCAGAAGGTCCATGCCAGTCACTCCGCCACGGACAAGGGCCACTACGTCTTCCACCAAGAACCCCACTTGGACTTTCTCCCCATGATACACTTTCAAGAATTTGGGAACGGCAGGACGATCTAACATGAAAGGGGAAAGACCAGTCGACATGTTGGGAGATGCTATATCTTTGCAGTAGAACCAGGTCAACTGCCAACCCCTCGCAGATTCTGGGAAGGTCATGGATGGAAAGGAACTCCTAGCCCTCTTTTGGATCCCCAAGCCACCACATAATTGGATGACATGGGTTTTATCATCCTCAGGGTTGGCCTTTTTGACTGACTGAGATCTAATGGTAAAAATGTGTTTAAACTAGTGGGATGGGTACCTTTGCCTCGGTGCCCCCTCCCGTGGTCTATGAAGGACCGATGCACCCACTGTTGGGGAACGTTGCATGGGAAACAAAAAAAATTCCTATGCACACGCAAGATCTATCCATGGTGATGAGCATCTACGAGGGGGAGAGTGGATCTACATACCCTTGTAGATCGCTGAGCGGGAAGCATTAAGAAACACGGTTGATGTAGTCGAATGTCTTCGCGATCCTAATTGCTAAGCGTCCTGTGATCCCATCACGATCCATCTCACGATCCAATCATGATCCATCCTGTGATCCCATCATGATCCGTCCCGTGATGAAATCATGAATCGTCTCGCGATCCTGATCACGGTCCTTCCGATCTAGCACCGAACGGACGGCACCTCCGTGTTCAGCACACGTACAGCTCGATGACGAGCTCCACCTTCTTGATCTAGCAAGAGGGGGCAGAAAGGTAGATGAGTTCTCCGGAAGCACGACTACGTGGCAGCGATGGTGGTGGAACTATTCCGACAGGGCTTCGCCTAAGCACCGTCGAACTAGACTAGAGGAGAAAACGATCTAGATGAACTAGAGGGAGCACGTGGCAATTAGGGTTAGCTATCCCCTCTAAATCCTTTAGTATATATGGAAGGGAGGGAGGGGAGGAGGCAGCCTCAAACCCTCAAGGTTTTGCCGAAATTGGAGGTGGAGGAGTCCTACTACAATCCTACTAGGAGTAGGATTCCTCCTCTCCACTTGGAAACCCTTTCCACCTTTGGGTTTTTCCCACCCTTAGCCAAATGGGCTTTAGTGGGGGGTTCAACCAGACCACTAGGGGCTAGTTTGACTCCTACCACAGCCCATGAGGTCCTTTGGGTCGAGACATCCCTCCCGATGGTCGCGTGGCACCCTCTCGACACTCCTGGTACACTACGGATGAGCCCGAAACTTTTCCGATGACCAAAATAGGACTTCCTATATATCAATCTTTACCTTTGGACTATTCCGGAGATCCTTGTGACGTCCAAGATCTCATATGGGACTCCGAACAACCTTTGGTCACCACCATACATAACTCTATACTACCGAAACGTCTCCGAACCTTAGGTGTGCAGACCCCGTGGGTTCGAGAACTATGTAGACATGACTGAGACACCTCTACGGTCAATAACCAATAGCGGGACCTGGATACCCATATAGGTTCCTACATATTTTACGAAGATCTTTATTGCTCGAACCTCTATGTCAAGGATTCAGATAATCCCGTATGTTGTTCCCTTTGTTCTTCGGTATGTTACTTGCCCGAGATTCGATCGTAGGTATATCTATACCTAGTTCAATATCATTACTGACATGTCTCTTTACTCATTCCGTAATACAAGATCACATGGATAACTCTTTAGTCACTTTGCTTGCAAGGCTTATAGTGATGTTGTATTACCGAGTGGGCCCTGAGATACCTCTCCGTCACATGGAGTAACAAATCCCAGTCTTCATCCAGGCCAACCCAACAAACACCCTCGAAGATACCTGTAGAGCACCTTTATAGTCACCCAGTTACGTTGCGACATTTGATACACACAAGGTACCCTCCGTTGTTAGTGAGTTGCATGATCTCATGGTCATAGGAACAGATACTTGACATGTAGAAAACTGTAGCAATAAACTGACATGATCATATGCTACGTTTATAGTTTGGGTCTAGTCCATCACATCATTCTCCTAATGATGTGATCCCGTTATCAAATGACATCTCATGTCCATATCTAGGAAACCTTAACCATCTTTGATCAACGAGCTAGTCTATTAGAGGCATACTAGGGACATGGTGTTGTCTATGTATCCACAAATGTATCTGAGTTTCCGATCAATACAATTCTAGCATGGATAATAAATTATTATCATGAACAAGGAAATATGATAATAACTAATTTATTGTTCCCTCTAGGAAATATTTCCAATGGTTACCCACTTGCACTAGAGTCAATAATTTAGTTATTAGCAAAGTACATATGGATCTGAATGTCGCAGTCCCATTAACTAAAACCTCTTTCACATGCAAATAATGATCGAACCCCAAAACTCATTGGGTGTGAGATTCATAACAAATCATATAGCTTGCTAATAACTAAATTATTAAAGCGTATATTACAACTCCGATAATTAAATCAGTATGATAATAACTAAATCATCAAAGCGTATATTACAACTCCGAGATGCTTGCTCCAGCCCATAAAAGGATTGCTAGAGCTTGCACACCTTTTAGCATCCTTAGGACTGATAAAACCTTCTGGCTGTATCACATACAACCTTTCCTCAAGTAAACCATTAAGGAAATGATGTTTTGACATCCATCTGCCAGATTTCATAATTGAAAAATGCAGCAACTGCTAACATAATTCCAACAGTCTTTTAGCATCGCTACGGGTGAGAAAGTCTCATCATAGTCAACTCCTTGAATTTGGCGGAAACTTCTTGCGACAAGTCGAGCTTTATAAATGGTGACATTCACCATGAGCGTCTTTCTTCATCTTAAAGGTCCATTTTACTCAATGACCTGCCGTTTAACGGGCAAGTCTACCAAAGTCCATACTTAGTTTTCATACATGGATCCTTTCTCGGATTTCATGGCCTCTAACCATTTCATGGAATCCGGGGCCATCATCGCTTCTCCATAGTTTGTAGGTTCATCGTTGTCCAACAACATGACCTCCAAGACAGAGTTGCAGTACCACTCAGGAGTAGTACGCGTCCTTGTCGACCTACGAGGTTCGATAGTAACTTGATCCGAAGCTTCATGATCGTCATTATTAACTTCTTCTTCAACTGATGTAGGCTCCATAGAAACATATTTCTGTGATGTGCTACTCTCTGGTTGAAACAAAGGTTTAACAACCTCAGCAAGTTCTATCTTCCTCCCACTCAATTCTTTCGAGAGAAACTTTTTCTCGAGAAAGGACCCGTTTTAGCAACAAAACTTCAGGCTTGGATCTAAGATAGAAGGTTTACCGAACTATTACGTTAGAGTATTCTATGAAGATGCATTTGTCCGCTTTGGGTTCGAGCTCATTAGGTGAAAACCATTTTTCACATAAGCATCGCAACCCCAAACATTAAGAAATGACAGCTTAGGTTTCTGCCAAACCATAATTCATATGGTGTCATCTCAACGGACTTAGATGGTGCCCTATTAAAGTGAATGGATTTGTCTCTAATGTGTGTTTCAACACTCATTGGACTACATACATCAACATGTATCAATTCTAATAAGCTACTAGCTCGCTTCAGCATACCAGAAAACGCGGTCCTAGTCATCTTGCCCAAGAGGCATGGTTCGCATGTCTCAACCGATTCAAAATCGAGCGAGTCAAAAGATCCATCACCATGGAGTTTCTTCACGCGCTTCACACCAATATGACCTTCGCGGCAGTGCCACAAGAATGTGGTACTTATCATTACTAACTTGCATGTTTTGGTATCATTATTATAAATATGTGTATTAGTACGATCGAGATTCAATAAACCATTCACACTGGGTGCAGGACCATTGAAGGTATTATTCATATAAATAAAATAACCATTATTCTCTAACTTAAATGAATAACCGCATTGCAATAAATGTGATCTAATCATGTTCACGCTCAATGCAATCACCAAATATTTATTTTGGTTCATCACTAATCCCGAAGGTAGGGAGAGTGTGCGATGGTGATCACATCAACCTTGGAAACACTTCCAGCACTCATCGTCACCTCACCCTTAGATAGACTCCGTTTATTCCGTAGATTTTATTTCGAGTTACTAACATTTAGCAACCGAACCAGTATCCAATACCCAAGTGCTACTAGGAGTACTAGCAAGGTACATATCAATAACATGTATATCAAATATACTTCTGTCGACATTGCTAGCCTTCTTATCTACCAATTATCTGGGGTTGTTCTGCTTCAGCAACCGTTCTCCTCACAATAGAAGGACATAGTCTCGGGTTTGGGTTCTACCTTGGGTTTCTTCACTAGAGCAGCAACTGACTTTCCATCAATGAAGTTTCCCTCCTAGCCCTTTCCCTTCTCAAAACTAGTGGTTTCACTAACCATCAACACTTGATGCTCCTTCTTGATTTCTACCTTCGCGGTGTCAAACATCGGGAATAGCTCAGGGATCATTATTTCCATCCCTGGCATTTTATAGTTCATCACAAAGCGCTAGTAGTTCAATGACAGTGACTTGGAGAACTATATCAATCACTATCTTATCTGGAAAATTAACTCCCACTCAATTCAAGCGATTGTAGTACCTAGACAATCTGAGCACATGCTCAACGATTGAGCTATTCTCCTTCATCTTGTAGGCAAATAATCTTGTTGGAGGTCTCATACCTCTCAACACGAGCATGAGGCTGAGATCCCAAATTCAGTTCTTAGAACATCTCATATGTTTCGTGACGCTCAAAACGTTTTGGAGCCTCAATTCTCAGCCGTAATGCATAACGCACTGAACTACCAAGTAGTCATCAGAACGTGCCTGTTAGATGTTCACAACATCTACAGACAACGCTTCATGGGGTGGCACACCAAGCGGTGCATTAAGGACGTAAGCCTTCTGTGTAGGAATGAGACAATCCACAGATCACGGACCCAGTCCGCATTATTGCTACCATCATCTTTCAACTCTATTTCTCTAGGAATGTATCAAAATTCAAGAGAGCTACAACGCAAGCTAGTAATCTACAACATAATTTGCAAAGACATTTTGACTATAATCATGATAATGAGTTTAGTTAATAAAATTACTAGGTCCCACTCAAATTGACATCCCTAGGGTAATTCGAGTGTCACATGATCCAAATCCACCAACTCAAGTCTGATCATCACGTGATTTGAGGTGGTTTCAATGGTGAACATCTTCATGTTGATCATATCTACTATATGACTCATGTTCGACCTTTCAGTCTTCTTGTGTTCCGAGGCCATGTCTGTACATGCTAGGCTCGTCAAGTTTAACCTGAGTGTTCCGTACGTGCAACACTAGCTTGCACCCATTGTATGTGAACGTAGAGTCTATCACACCCAATCATCACGTGGTGTCTCAACACGACGACGCAACGGTGCACACTCGGGGAGAACACAATTAACCTTGAAATTTAAGTGAGGGATCACCTTATAATGCTACCATCGTCCTAAGCAAAACAAGGTGCATAAAAGGATTAAGATCACACGCAAATAATAAGTGACATGATATGGCCATTAACTTTAGCTTTTGATCTTCATCTTCAAAGCACCGGCATGATCTCCATCGTCATCGGCATGAGACCATGATCTCCATCATCTTGATCTCCATCAACATGTTGCCATCGGGGTGGCCGCACCGATTGTTGCTTCCATGACTATTGCTAACTCATAGGAATAAATTAAAGCAAAAACGACAAAAATAATTAAAGACAACCCTATGGCTCCTGCCGGTTGTCATACTCATCGACATACAAGTCATGATATTCTATACAAAACATGATCATCTCATACATCACATATATCTCATCATGTAATTGGCCATATCACATCACAACATACCTTGCAAAAACAAGTTAGATGTCCTGTAATTGTTGTTGCAAGTTTTACGTGGCTGCTATGGGTATCTAGCAAGAACAATTCTCACCTACGCGTAAACCACAACGGTGATACTCACATTGCTATTCAACCTTCTCAAGGACCGCCTTTGTCGAATCTGATCCAACTAGAGTAGGAGAGATAGACACCTGCCAGCCATCTTTGTGCAACAAAGTTACACGTCAGTCGATGGAACCGGTCTCTCGTAAGCGTACGAGTAAGGTTGGTCTGGGCCGCTTCATCCCACAATACTGCTGAATCAAAATACAACCAAGGGAGGAAGCAATCTAAGCAACAATGCCCAAAGAGTCATTTGTGTTCTACTCGTGATCTCATCTACACATAGACCTAGCTCATGATGCCATTGTTGGGGAATGTTGCATGCGAAACAAAAAAATTCCTACGCACACGCAAGATATATCCATGGTGATGAGCATTTATGAGGGGAGAGTGGATCTACATACCCTTGTAGATCGCTAAGCGGGAAGCGTTAAGAAACGTGGTTGATGTAGTTGAATATCTTCGCAATCCAAATCGCCGAGCGTCCCGTGATCCCATCACGATCCATCTCGTGATCCAATCATGATCCGTCCCGCGATCAAATCACGAATTGTCTCGCGATCCTGATCACGGTCCTTCCAATCTAGCGCCAAACGGACAACACCTCCGCATTCATCACACGTACAGCTCGATGACGATCTCCGCCTTCTTGGTCCAGCAAGAGGGGTGGAGAGGTAGTTGAGTTCTCCGGTAGCACGACGGTGTGGCGGCGATGGTGGTGGAACTATTTCGGCAGGGCTTCGCCTAAGCACCGTCGAACTAGACTAGAGGAGAAAATGATCTCGATGAAGTAGAGGGAGTGACGAGGATATGTACCTAGTGTAGGGTCCTAGGCCTGACCTAGATACCCTACCTAAGGAGACTATATTGGAGGACTTAAAGATTACAAGAGAGATTCTAATAGGATTCACCATGGTGCTCAAGTCACTCGAGATTTTATCCACTCGGTATCTTCCCCATTCACTCGACAGGCACCTCTCACTCGGAGGACCTCGCTTCTAGTCGATGCCAGAAGACTAGAAGCCACCCCAGGGAGGCCAACTGGCAGGTGTTAAGCCAGTCGTCATTAGTAGCAATTATGATGTACGTTACCAGTAACGCTTGTCTTTATTCCCATGATCGAACCCTTGGATGCTTGGCACTTATGAGGGGCAGCGTACTCTATATAAGCCACCCCTCCCCTCTGGCACAAGGGTTCGCAACCTCTGTAACTCATACTTTCCACATGACAAGAGCTCCTGAGCACTGAGACGTAGGGTTGTTACCTCCACGAGAGGGGCCTGAACTCGTACATCCGTGTGTACACCCTCCCGTAGCTCGGACTCTAGCCTCTCCTTTCGTACCCCTATCTTCTACTGTCAGACTTGTTCCCACGACAGTTGGTGCCCACCGTGGGACATGCGTCTAAGCGACTTCCGACGAGGTTGCATTTTTCTCCCTTCGTCATGTCTTCTAGAGGTGCTTTTTTCCTTGGGCCACGAGATTCGATTTAGAGCGCTCACCTTCATCGCCGATGATTGGGCATGGCTCCAAGAAGCGCCCCTCGACGTTGAGGCGCTCCCGGTCCGTGGGGCTGCACACTTCCGCACGAGCTCCTGTGGCGTACTTCTGTGGCAATCGTCGACCCTGTACTCTTCGTCTCTCCTCGCTTTTCGCCATCGCAAGCGATCCGGTCGCTCACGACTCCAGCGCTGGGTGAGGAATGCGGCGGCCTGCCAGGTTTCATCTCCTTGGATTGTGGCAATCGAGCCCACCAAGTCACTTCATGGTGTGTTCGAGTCAGACTCCGATCAGTCTAACATTCCCTCCAAGTGCGAGAGCTGCGATCCTGTAGTGGAGGTTCTTATGGCTGGTTCTCATCAGAGCCCACCGTGGGGCTTTAACCGCGGCATGCGAGAGGCTGGTGGGGCATAGAATGAGCAGCCGCGCCGAGATGAAGAGGTCCTCCATACACCCATCATCGGTGCGACCACTGAGGCTCAGGCCTTGGAGGCCACGCGCATTCGGCTCGAAGAGAATCAGAAGGAACTTGATGAGCGCGCTCGACAGCGTCCACCACCTCAAAGTCAACGTCAGCGACAGCTGTTTCCGAGTGGTGCACAAAACTATGTTGAGGTATACCGTACTCCAGTCTTAAATGTTGAGCAGCAGCTAGGATAACAGATTCCATCCAGCCGTCACGATCAGAGGCTAGCAGAGGTTTGCTGCACATTAGAGTGTTGCTTGATGCAACGTAGCACTAGAACTCAGTTGTTTCACCGTCACGCAATAGGATACACAGTAATTCACCAAGAGCAGAGACTGTTCAGTCGGCACACAGTCCTGGTTCGCCTTTGTTTCACACAAGCGAAGGTTTCCGTGAGGATCAGTACAGGGATCAGGGACGAGATCAGTTTCACTGTGCTGACCACCATCGAGTGCCCACTCCTCCGTGGAGTGGTCCGTACGTGCCCCGGCACCAAGACGAAAGGCGCCCGTTCGGTGAGGAGCAGAACCCAGGGTTTGATGCTCGAGACGTCCTTAGGTAGAGGTGGATCGACAGAGGCAGAGTCCACAGAGATGGGTATGACAAAGATTACCCAAGTGGAAGCAGTGCTGTTATTTCTGGTCCCGAGTGCTTTATCAGAGCTATTCTCTCCGTAGAGATTCCCCCCAACTTCAGGTTGGCGGTTGGGATAGCCAAGTTTTCTAGCGAGTCGAAGCCAGACACATGGTTGGATGGTTACCGAGTGTCTATTCAGATTGGTGGTGGTAACGACAACATTGCAATGAAGCATTTGTCCTTGATGTTGGATGGTTCGGCCCACGCATGGCTGAATCGCTTGGCTCCTTCTAGCATCCACTGTTGGGAGGATCTTGCCCGAGTGTTCATCAGAATGTTCGACGCCACTTGCAAGCGTCTTGTTGGTTTGATTGATTTGCAACATTGTGTTCAAAAGCCCAACGAGTTATTGAGGGATTACATTCAGCGTTGGTCCACTTTGCATCATACAGTGGAGAATGTCTCCGAGCATCAGGCTACTTGTGCTTTGAAGGCCGGAGTGAAGTACAGAGAGATTTACCAGAAGTTTGGGCGAACAGGTGATATTTCGCTAAGTAAGATGATGGAAATCGCCACTCGGTATGCCAATCGCGAAGAAGAAAACCACCTCCGTGGCGGCAAAGGAAAAGCAGTCGACAACAATTCCGACGGCAATTCCAGTCGAAAGTTGAAGAAGAAGGCTAATGGCCCTGTTCAGGCAGAGGCAACCGCTCTCGCAGCCTACAGGAAAAACAAGGGGAAGTCCAAGGGACAATTCAATCCCTAGAAAGGAAAGAGTCAACCAGGAATTGATGTTATGGATTTACCGTGTGCAATCTACACGAGGAAAGATGAAGAAGGCAATTTGATATTGCCCAAGCATACCACTCGACAGTGGCGACTGCTAATCCAATAGTTCAAAGAAGGCCCGTCGAGTGAGAAAACCTCTGAAAGAGATGATGATGAAGTCAAAGAAACTTTTCCCAATGTCAATGCCACTCTAATGATTTTTCCTAATGTTCAAAGCAAGAGTCGATTGAAGGTTATAAACAGAGAGGTCAACATGGCTGTGCCTACAACCCCCACATACCTCAAGTGCTATCAGACTTCCATCATGTTTGATCGGTCAGATCATCCTGCTCATGTGGCCACCCCCGGTCGCCAGGCTTTGGTGGTCGATCCCGTTGTGGGAGGCACTCGACTCCGCAAAGTCCTCATGGACGGAGGAAGCGGATTGAACATTCTGTATGCAGATACCCTTAAGGGGATGGGCATCCCGATGTCCCGACTCAGTGAGAGCAACATGCAGTTCCACGGAGTCAACCCAGGGAAGAAGGCCAAGTCACTCAGCCAAAGTGCATTGGATATGTTGTTCGGGACGGATAAAAAAATTCGTAAAGAGAAATTGATGTTTGAAGTCGTGGACTTCCAAAGCGCGTACCATGCCATCCTTGGTTGGCTAGCCTACGCATGTTTCATGGCCCGTCCATGTTACATGTATCTCAAACTAAAGATGCCTGGTCCAAGGGTGTGATCACAGTCACTGGCAATCAACAGAGGGCTGAGGAGTGCCTCCAGCAGGGCTCCAAAATTGTCGATCGCCAAATGGCTATGGTCGAGCTAGAATAGTACAAGAAGAGCGTTGACCCTGCTGATTTGCTGCGGGCTAAGAAGCCTGCTTCAGAGTCAGCTTTTCAGTCGACAGGGGAAGTGAAAAAGGTGCACATTCAACCGACAGATTCAACTGCTGCCCCGACCAACATATCAACAACGCTCGACAGCAAATAGGAAACCGAGCTCATCCAGTTCCTCCGTGAGAACTGGGACATCTTCGCATGGAAGCCTACTAACATGTCGAGGGTTCCCAGGGAGCTAGCTGAGCACCGACTAAGAGTTGATCCAAAGGCCAAGCCGGTGAAAGAACATTTGCGTCAGTCGGCAGCGGAGAAGCGTAAAGCAATCGACGAAGAAGTGGCTCGTCTCTTGGCTGCTAAGTTCATTCAGGAGATTTACCACTCCGAGTGTTGTCATGGTCCCCAATAAGGACAAGTCACTCCGCATATGTATTGACTTCAAGCATATCAATCGGGTTTGCCTGAAAGATCATTCCCCGCTCCCTCGCATCGATCAGATTGTCAACTCGACTGCGGGGTGTGAGTGTTTATCGTTTCTAGATGCATACTCTGGTTACCATCAGATCCGTCTATTTGGTCCGGATGAAATAAAAACAGCCTTCATCACCCCCATTCGGGTGTTTTTGCTATATCAACATGCCATTTGGTTTGAAGAATGTCGACGCTACTTTCATGCGCATGATTCAAAAGTGTTTAATAGACTAGATCCCTCGAAATGTTGAAGCTTACATGGACAATATTGTTGTCAAGTCCCGCAAAGGTTCCGACCTGCTAGCTGACTTGGCTGAGACATTCGCCAATCTGAGGAGGTATGATATCAAGCTGAATCCGGCAAAGTGTACTTTTGGTGTTCCTGGCGGCAACTTACTCAGTTTTCTCGTTTCCAAACGAGGAATCAATGTCAATCTTGAGAAAATCAGCACCATTACCCGAATGAAAAGTCACGTGCGAGTGCACGATGTTCAGAAGCTCACAGGTTGCTTGGCAGCATTGAGTCAATTCATTTCTCGCCTCGGTGAGAAGGCATTGCCTTTGTACTGACTAATGAAGAAGTCTGACACGTTCGAGTGGACTCGAGAAGCTGAAGCAGCATTTGTCGAGCTCAAAGCCCTGCTTTCCACCTAGCCGGTGCTTGTTGTTCCACATAGCAAAGAGCCTTTGCTCCTGTACATCACGACCACTAATCAGGTCATCAGTACAGTTCTGACTATCGAGCAGGAAGAGGAAGGCAAGGCCTACAAAGTCCAATGCCCAGTCTACTAAATTTCTGAAGTGTTGACTCCTTTGAAGCAAAGGTACCCGCATTACCAGAAGCTTGTCTATGGTATCTATCTGTCTGCGAAGAAGGTGGCACACTACTTCTAGGATCACTCAATTTCAGTTGTCCGTGATGCTCCATTGTCTGAGATTCTCAACAATCGAGATGCGACTAGTCAAGTGGCTAAATGGGAGATTGAGCTCCTATATTTTGACATCAAGTTGGAAGCCAAAAAGGCGATCAAGTCTTAGGCACTTGCTGATTTCTTGGCTGAGTGGGTCGAACAGCAGCAGCCTATCCAGATTCACTCGATGCACTGGACCATGTTCTTTGATGGATCGAAAATAATGAATGGGGCTGGTGCTGGAGTTGTTTTAGTATCCCCAAAAGGCGACAAGCTCAGTTATGTCTTGTAGATTCACTTCGATTCCTCCAACAACGAAGCAGAGTATGAAGCACTCTTGTATGGGTTGCGCCTCGCCATCTCACTCAGCGTCAAGTGCCTGACGATTTATGGCGACTCTGATTTGGTGGCCAATCAAGTGATGAAAGAGTGGGATGTTCGGAATCCAACTATGAGTGGATACTGTAATGCTGTTAGAAAACTTGAGAAGAGGTTTGAAGGTTTGGAACTCCATCATGTTCCCGAGTGAAGAATCAGGCACCCGATGAGCTAGCAAAGATTGGATCCACTCGGCGACCTGTCTCGAGCAATGTATTCTTGGAGCATCTTCATACTCCTTTGGTGCAGGAAGATCCCTTAACTAAAGAGCCCCCACAAGCTATGAGGGCCTCTGATCTGACTGAGGTTGATATCCCTGCGGTTATTGATTTGGTCATGGAGGTTCTGGTCATCATTCCCGACTGGACAGTGCCCTATATTGCATATATTTTGAGGCAAGAACCCCCTGAGGATGAGACTGAAGCCCAACATACCATGCGTAGATCCAAAGCTTTTACTGTGATGGATGATCAACTATACAGAGAAAGCATAACTGGTGTGACGCAGTGATGCATTTCCCCTAAAGAAGGTCTAGTGATCCTGGAAGAAATCCACCTGAGGACTTGCGGCCATCATGCGTCCTCTTGGACAATTATCGCTAAAGTGTATCGAGCTGGCTTCTTCTGGTCGCGTGCTAATGAGATGGCCAAGGACATTGTTGATCATTGTGAAGGATGCCAATTATATGCAAACTTGTCTTACAAACATGCGTCGGCTCTGAAGACCATTACCCTCGCTTGGCCGTTCGTTGTCTGGGGTTTGGATATGGTTGGTCCCTTTCGGACAGGACAGAGTGGATTTACTCATTTGCTTGTTGCAGTCGACAAGTTTATGAAGTGGAATGAGGCCAAGCCTATAAAGAAATTGAACTCTCACACTGCGTTAAATTCATGAGAGAGATAATCTACTGGTATGGAGTTCCCCACAATATTATTACAGATAATGGCTCAAACTTCAACTCGGAAGAGTTCAGACACTTCTACTTATTCCAAAGCACGCGGGAGGATTATGCATCTATTGCACACCCCCAAACCAATGGCCAAGCTAAGCGAGCCAATGGCCTCATCCTGCAAGGTCTGAAGCCTCATCTCATGCGAGATTTGGAACATGCAGCCGGAGCCTGGGTGTCTGAGTTGCCATCTGTTTTATGGGGCTTGAGAACAACTCCTAATCGGCCAACTGGACGAACCCCTTTTTTCCTGGTCTATGGAGTCAAAGCCGTCCTGCCGAGTGACTTGTTTCATAATTCTCCTCGAGTGGATCTTTATTCCGAAGCTGAAGCTGAACAAGAAAGATAGGATGGCGTAGATCTCCTAGAAGAGGAACGGGAGATGGCTTTGATTCGGATGACTACATACCAGCAAGATCTGCGATGCTTCCATGCGAAGCACGTTAAGAGTCAGTCGTTTCATGAAGGTGACTTGGTACTCCGAGTCGATCTGCAATGCTACCCCACAAGCTCGCTCCGGCATGGGAAGTACCTTTCGTCGTCACTAAGTTGTTGAACAACGAAGCCTATCACCTCTACAACCTCAAGAAGAATATTCACGAGCCGCGAGCCTGGAATGCAGATCTGCTTCGGCGTTTCTATACCAAAAAACATAGTTGTGTTGATGTAATAAAAGTATTTCACACAATGTCGTTAATGCAAGTATGACTTCCGCGGTCTTTTGTCGATTCGGATGGTGCAATTTCACATTTGGGAACACTCCGAGTGTCGAGCAATCCTCACACTTGGGGGCTTAGCTGCGAACATGCTTTCGCCTAAGTTATAAACCCTGCCGAGTGGATAGCAGTCCATTCACTCGGTAACTTAGCTACGTACCGATCTTTGTCTAAGTTCAAAACTTCTCCGAGTGTAGAGCAACCCTCACACTCGGGGGCTTATCTACAAACATGCGTTCGCCTAAGTTAAAAACCTTGCCGAGTGGATAGCAGTCCATTCACTCGGTAATTTAGCTATGAACCGATCTTTGTCTAAGTTCAAAAATTCTCCGAGTGTAGAGCAACCCTCACACTCGAGGGCTTAGCTACGAACCAGCTTTCGCCTAAGTTAAAAAACCTTCCGAGTGGATTACAATCCATTCACTCGGAAACTTAGTTGTGAACCAGTCTTCGTATAAGTTCAAAACTTCTCCGAGTGTAGAGCAACCCTCACACTCGAGGGCTTAGCTGCGAATCAGCTTTTGCCTAAGTTAAAAACCCTTCCGAGTGGATTACAATCCATTCGCTCAGAAACTTAGCTGTGAACCAGTCTTCGTCTAAGTTCAAAACTTTTCCGAGTGTAGAGAAACCCACACACTCGGGGAGCTTAGCTGCGAACCAGCTTTCGCCTAAGTTAAAAACCCTTCCGAGTGGATTACAATCGATTCACTCGGAAGCTTAGCTGTGAACCAGTCTTCATCTAAGTTCAAAACTTCTCCGAGTGTAGAGCAACCCTCACACTCAGGGGTTTAGCTGCGAACCAGCTTTTGCCTATGCTAAAATCCCTTTTGAGTGGATTACAATCCATTCACTCGAAAACTTAGCTCCGAACCAGTCTTCGCCTAAGTTTAAAACTACTCCGAGTGTCGAGCAATCCTCACACTCGGGGGCTTAGGTGCGAACCAGCTTTTTCCTAAGTAAAAAAACCTTCCGAGTGGATTACAACCCATTCACTTAGAAACTTAGCTACGAACCAGTATTCATCTAAGTTCAAAACCACTCCGAGTGTCAAACAATCTTCACACATGGGGGCTTAGCTGTGAACCAGCTTTTGCCTCAGTTAAAAACAAATTCAGTCGAGCAAACGATTGAAAGCAAAATGCAGATAAATCCAAAGGTTTCAGCATGAATAAAATTTCCGCGCGCAAGCAAAGGTACTCAGGCTTAAGGCATGAATGAAGTTTTACGACCGACACATTTCCACTTGGCATTCCGAAGCAAATAAAGTTTTCACTGCGAATAAAGTTTTCGAAGCACCAGACGGACTTGCTGGCTCGACGAAGGTGTCCAAGTCGATCTCGTCTGCGATCCGAGTGGTTGCGTCCATGAAGGTATCCATGAAGTCCTCGAACTGAAGTTTCTGCGTGTTCATCACTCGGAGATTCTTCAACTTGTCCCCTCTTGCGTCCTTGCAA
This sequence comes from Hordeum marinum, assembly GCA_022496015.1. Taxonomy (NCBI): domain Eukaryota; kingdom Viridiplantae; phylum Streptophyta; class Magnoliopsida; order Poales; family Poaceae; genus Hordeum; species Hordeum marinum. The sequence continues at coordinate 108,474,024 of CM039675.1, forward strand.
TGGACTCTGAGAAGGGAGGGCGCCACATCGGCTCCGCAGCAGGCAGCTAACTTCTTCCAAGCTTGCACTCGACTGGGGATATCACTGAGACGGGTCATCATCGATGCAAGGTCAGTCTGGAGGGTGTCTTCAGGCCACAGTTCCATGTCAATCTTCTCCAGCGCAGCCTTCAGTCGAAGGATATAAGCTTGAACACCTTGGAGACAAACATTGAGGCGGAACATTTTCATGGCCACGACATCTCCAACAGGCGACTTGGTGGGATCCAGATTGGGTCCAATCTCTTATGTTTCTTTTTTGAAGTCCTGGCAAAGTGATTACATTACTATCCTATGTGAATTAAGGAAATTGACTCGATAGGGGAAGTTACCGTCGAGCATGATGAACATTTTCTTCGCGAAATCTCCTAACAGCTTCTCCAAGCCGTTCCTCCTCTTGGTCAGCTGTTCGGTCTTCTTGATAATTTCGCTCCGTTCGATTTTCAGCTTGGAGTTTTCCTCCTCTATCTTCTTGGCGATGGCAAGTTTCTTCTCGGCGGCTTCAATTTTCTCCTTCACCACCTTTTGGTCGTCAGCAAGCGCCTTGTCCTTATCCTCCAGTGCTTTCTTCATGGTATCTAAAGAAATAGCATTGTTGAGTCGCGCTTGGAGCCGACGACTTTCATCACGCATGTCTGTTCGAGTGATAGAACTCGCTTCAAAGGATGGAAAGTGAAATTAAGAATGCATTGGGTTGACAAAGATTACGTCCGAGGGTCTTCAGCTCAGTCCGCGCACGTTCCATGCTGTTCTTGTACACCTCCAGATCCAATCGCAGCTGGTTCCTTTCCTCCTCCAAGTCCTCGTACTGGGTGCCAAGTTCACAAGCTCTCTGAAATCAACAAAAACCAGTTCAGTCGACATGGAAATTCCTCCAGTCCCGAGTGGAAAGGGTCAAGAACAGTCGACTGGATGGTGGCCCCCCACCCCACCCCACACTCCTGAAATAGTGTCATATCATGGTTGATGAAATGGTGTCCATGAAACCTGTGTCATATCATGGTTGGTGGAAATAATGTCCATGAAACCTGCATTCAGGAGCGGAAGAACTGAAGGAAAGGAGTTCACTCGACATGTCGAGTGGCAAGCGTACTCCGCGTACGACAAAGAACCGTGAGTTCAAGTTCTTAAGACTACTGCTCATCATCAAATATCAATAGTAGTCACGGGGACTACACCTAGTGGGTGCACTCAGCGTGCCCCCACTGGTTCCTGAATCAGTCGACAAGGCCTGCCCTGTCCAAGCATAAGATGGTCTCTATCAGACCCCCACTGATGTAAGCACTCGACGGCGTCTCGTGGAGTACACCCAGTGGGTGCACTCAGCGTGCCCCCACTGGATCTGCTAACACTTGATCTGTCGAGTGGCAGGAAAATAGAAAAATGTGTGCAAGCATATGAACATCGTCTCTATTAAGACCCCCGCCAGTGCAAGCACTCGATGACGGTCTCGGGGACTACACCCAGTGGGTGCACTCATCGTGCCCCCACTAGACCTTTTATCACTCGATCTGTCGAGCGGTTACCAAAACAACTCTAAGACCCCTGCTGATATCTTCATCATTCAACAGCGGTCTCCGGGACTACACCAAGTGGGTGCACTCAGCGTGCCCCCATTGGACCGAAATCTACTCGACTAAGACCTGATCTATTCGAGTGGAGAACGTTCAAGTATTATACAAAAAGAAAACATCCAATGGGATCAAGATAGACAAGGTTTCAATTGGAAATGCACTAACAATCGTACTTACTCAGACGTTGGTGCGAAGCGCCACGCTGGCATCATAAGCCAGCTTGCTGGCTTCATACGCTTCCTTTGTGTGCAGCATTATCTGCTCCGCTTGGATCATGGCTTCCTTTGCAGCTCCAGCTTGGCCTTCTGGGACGTGGTGCAAAGGAAAGACAGTCGTCGGCTGAACTGATGCCGTGGCTAGGATAGCTGAGGTTGTCTGGAGTTGTCCGATTGGTGTCGAAGCCACGATGGTCGAAGCAGCTGGTGGAGCACTCGACAACGGGGCTGCGAGCTCGGTTCTGGCTCGGGACGAGTCTCCTATCCCGTGCGACGAGGTAGCAGTCGACCGTTGAGGCGTTTGCGCTGATGGCGTTCTTCGGGCGCGTACGCGCGGGGTGCCTAAGGTCACACCTTCACCCCCTGTACCCCGAGGTGGCTCTTCATCGTCCTCTAGTTGAATGATCTCTGCAAACATCAATCAACATCATTAGCTTATATAATCGGCAAATTATTTTAAAGAAATAGAGCTGAGTGAAGATTTGTTTTACCTCGTTGGGAAGTTGCCGCATCGGCAGTATCCACATCCATTTGCTCCTCTCCATCCCGTGGGGGCGACATCACTGAGGTAGCAACACTGGTAGACCAAATTCCACTCGGTCAGCGAGAATTTGAAGTACTATTCGATAGCGAAAGAAGAAAGCAAACACTTACATTGAGACAACGGGCACAACGATCTTCATGCGAGGCAAAGCTTTATGAGGTTTCGGCGCATTGGGCTTGGGCTGCTTTGCGGCCTGTTCACTCGACTCAACGGTCGAGGTTCGGTCCTGCTTTAGGTTCCTCTCACTCGACACCAAGGCCTTGCCGGAGGCAGTCGTAGGGTCCTGACGCAGCTTGGAGCGATGCTTAATGCGCGGAGGAGACTCGACTTCTTCCTCATCCTCGCCTGAGTCTTCTAGTCATCCTCACTGTCATCAGCATAATCGATGTCCATGCTGCCACCCTCGCTCTCCCCATCGTCTTTAGGCTGATTCTCGTTTGGCACAAGCGAGTGCATGTTCGCTCACTCCTGCAAGATTCGAAAAATAAAGTTAGTCAACCTATGATCCAACCACTCGACAAAATAGTATGGCAGTCAACTAGATATAGTTTACTAGATTCTTTGGTGGATTCTCAACAGAGTAAGGTTTGATCCTCTTGGCTCCCAAGGGATGGTCACAGGCTCTAGTAATGCTTCGAAGACATTGCTCGATAGTTTCCCGTGATACTTCCTCTGGGTGTGTCTGGGTCGTGTCTTCAGGTCCTGAGTAATGCCACATAGCATGGTCCCTTGCCTGGAGCGGCTGGATCCGTCGACTGAGGAACGTCTCCAGAAGGTCCATGCCAGTCACTCCGCCACGGACAAGGGCCACTACGTCTTCCACCAAGATCCCCACTTGTACTTTCTCCCCATGATACACTTTCAAGGATTTGGGAACGGCAGGACAATCTAACGTGAAAGGGGAAAGACCAGTCGACATGTTGGGAGATGCTATATCTTTGCAGTAGAACCAGGTCGACTGCCAACCCCTCACAGATTCTGGGAAGGTCATGGATGGAAAGGAACTCCTAGCCCTCTTTTGGATCCCCAAGCCACCACATAATTGGATGACATGGGTTTTATCATCCGCGGGGTTGGCCTTTTTGGCTGACTAAGATCTAATGGTGAAAATGTGTTTAAATAAGCCCCAATGGGGGACAACCCAAGAAACATTCACACATGGTGATGAAAGCAGCAAGATAAGAGATTGCATTTGGAGGGAAATGATGGAGTTGGGCTCCAAAGAAACTCATAAACCCTCGGAAGAAAGGATGGGGACGCATGGAGAAACCTCCCTCGACGTGGGTGAGGAGAAGGACCCACCCCCCCTCGCACGACTCCGGCTCAAGTTCTCCCTCTGACAGCCTCCACGAGCCTTCATCCATGAGCCCGTCGACAACGAGGTTGTCGACGTCCGCAGCTGTGACCGTCGACGAGAGAAAATCCCCTGGATCCACCCCGGCGGCATAGTGAACCGCGCGGTTGATAGATTCTTGGCCTTACCCTTCGCGATTCCCTTGTTGGTGCGCTCTAGCTTCTTGGTCTTCCCCTTCATCATCGCGGCGTTGGCGGTCGTCAAGGTGGAGCAGAATAGTGTGCTAGAAGCAGGGGAGGTGAGGAAGAGAGAAGATTTGCAGGAAGAAGACTGTGCGGACCGCAACGCGACCAGATTTTATACCCCGTCAAGTGTTTCACTGACTTGTGGGCCTGTTGGATCCCCGCGTATCTTGACCGTAGACGTCACGCAATACATGGCAAAATGAGTGGCGCGTGAATCGAGGCATCATGCTCCCACTTGCCCCAGTCGTGGCGTCATCTTCGTGAGGCGCGCGCTTCCCAAATTTTTGAATCCCGCGAAATCCGGGCCTGACAGACCGACCCAACACGTCTAAAAATCCCTTCTAGTCACTCGGAACATAATCGATGTTGAGAATTCATTTGGACGCTTTCAAGGCAGAATCGATCTGGGCGAATGGCAAAGATTTCGATCGATGCAGATTTCATCGAAGCCCCGAAGTACATTTGAAAGTTTGGTGCCTTATCAGAACTGGCATTGATCCCCTTTATCACTCGAACCCCGATCCATTCGAGGGATAATGACGAGGATATGTACCTAGGGTAGGGTCCTAGGCCTGACCTAGGTACCCTATGTAAGGACACTATATTGGAGGATTTAAAGATTACAAGAGAGATTCCCACTAGATTCACCATGGTGCTCAAGTCACTCGACATCTTATCCACTCGGTATCTTCTCCATTCACTCGACAGTCACCTCTCACTCGGAGGACCTCGCTTCTAGTCGACCCCAGAAGACCAGAAGCCACCGCAGGGAGGCCAACAGGCAAGCGTTAAGCCAGTCATCATTAGTAGCAATTATGATGTACGATACCAGTAACGCTCATATTTATTCCCACGATCGAACCCTTGGATGCCTGGCACTTATGAGGGGTAGCGTACTCTATATAAGCCGCCCCTCCCCTCCGGCACAAGGGTTCGCAACCTCTATAACTCATACTTTCCACATGACGAGAGCTCCAGAGCACTGAGACGTAGGGCTGTTAGCTCCACGAGAGGGGCCTGAGCTCATATATCCGTGTGTACACCCTCGCCGTAGCTAGGACTCTGCCCTCTCCTTTCGTACCCCTATCTTCTACTATCATACTCGTTCCCACGATAGGGGGCACATGGAAATTAGGGTTAGATATCCCCTCTAAATCCTCTAGTATATATAGAAGGGAGGGAGGGTAGGAGGCATCCTCAAACCCTCAAGGTTTGGCCGAAATTGAAGGTGGAGGAGTCCTACTCCAATCCTACTAGGAGTAGGATTCCTCCTCTCCACTTGGAAACCCTTTCCACCTTTCGGTTTTTCCCACCCTTACACGCATGGGCCTTAGTGGAGGGTTCGGCCAGCCCACTAGGGGCTGGTTTGACTCCTCCCATAGCCCATGAGGTCCTTTTGGTCAAGATACCCCTCCTGATGGTCCCCCGGCACCCTCCCGGCACTCCCGGTATACTGCTCATGAACCCAAAACTTTTCCGGTGACCAAAACAGGACTTCCTATATATCAATCTTTACATGTAGACTGTTCCGGAGATCCTCGTGACGTCCAAGATCTCATCCGGGACTCCGAACAACCTTCGGTCACCACCATACATAACTCTATACTACCGAAACGTCACTGAACCTTAAGTGTGCAGACCCTGCGGGTTTGAGAATTATGTAGACATGATTGAGACACCTCTATGGTCAATAACCAATAGCGGGACCTGGATGCCCATATTGGTTACTACATATTCTACGAAGATCTTTATTGGTCGAACCTCTATGTCAAGGATTCAGATAATCCCGTATGTTGTTCCCTTTGTACTTCGGTATGTTACTTGCCCGAGATTCGATTGTCGGTATCTCTATACCTATTTCAATCTCGTTACTGGTGTCACAACCCTAGAATTTGTTGCGATTAACTTTATTAGTTGCATTAGTGAGCATTCATGTTATCATGTTTAATTTTCTTCAACATGAAATGGGGATTAACAGAAACCCTAGCATCTCATTGAATAAACAAAATTCCAACAATTGAATTTTCAATGTTTTCAAAATGGTCTCTAAAAATATTCCCCCTCTCTGATAAATGTTGGAAACACCATATCAGGGGTGCATTTCATTTTTACAACAAGTTTGACATTTTAAATAAGTCAGAAAATGTGATGTAAATGGCAAATAAAAGCACTATGAATATTTTAGTTTCTTCAGAATTGCTAAAACTTATTATGGGGCTTGTTAATAATATAATTACCGCCCTAGAATAATTTCCAGGCTTTTTACCCAAATATTTTAAACATGGAGCAAATAAATAGAAAACAAAACAAAATAGGAAAAGGAGCAAACCTGGCGACTTACCTACGCGTAGCCCAGCCGGCCCAACTGGCCCAGTGGCCAGTCGTCCCTGACTTCTCGCTACGAGGACCAGAGGGCACGTGCCCCACGCGTGAGGCCACGCGCCAGGACCACCTCCTGCCTGCTAGCCTGGCTGGAGGAGGCGATGAGGACCCTAGAGTCGTCCGCATCGAGCCCACCTATCTCCCCTCATTCCTCCCCTCTCCCTCGCTTGTGTGTCGCCATGGCCGAAGCCATCGCCACCTCGCTGCCGTCACCCCCATAGCCACCGAGACCCCCTTGCCCTATCCCTATGCCAGAAGAACCACGATGTCGACCCCGACCTCCTCACCAAGCCAAGCAACTGGAGGAACCCTCTATAGTCTCCATCATCATTGTCTTCAACCCTCGGCCGCCGGCAAAGACTCGAAGCTTGCCACTGAACCAGAGCTTCCCCAAGCACACTGAGCACGGCTATGAGATCTTGGTGAGGCCATGGATCTTTCCCCCTATTCGCACGCTCGATTTCGAGCTCTAGGCACCGAATTGATGCGAGCCCGACGACCGCCGCTGCATGAGCTTGTCACCGGGAGCCACTCTAGTGACCGTTAGCCACACTGTTGGGCCCAAACAGCTCGTACGCACGCGTAGAGCACATAGATGCCTTCAGTTGTTCGATCCACCCGTCGTGTCGCTGCTCACAACTCGGCCGAGCTCTGGCTGCCGCCGCAGTCGACGCCATGCTTGAATTCGACCACCCGCAACCTCCCATGGCCTCCAATGGATGCGGGCAAGCGCGAGCAATCCGTAGCCGCAAACCGCGCTCGAAACCGTGGCATGTAGCCCGATCCCGAGCACCTCCGCCATCGCGGATGGTCACCGGTGTTCAGCCGCCGGCGGGCGTGACGTGGCCCATCATTAGCGGTTAATGATGCCCTTAAATAGTCCTTTGTGTCACTGACAAACGGATCCCACGGGCTTACTAATCTCTGTTTAAAAATTAAAACATGTTAATAGAGTAACAGTCACTGGCTGACGGGCCCCACGGGTCAGCTTTGACCTGGCCACATGAGGGTTGACTGGGCCCACCAGTCAGCCTGTGGAGATGGCCCTGAGTCATTGACATGTGGGTCCTACCAGTAAGGTTTGACCCTGCCGGCCCTGTTAACCAGTGACGTCACCCTGACGTAATGCCGATGTAGTAAAGTATTTCTGTAATTAAAATAAATACTAAACAATTTATTTATTTCTGAAAATGCTTAAAACTTCTAAAAATCATAGAAAATAATATGTCGCTCAGATGAAAATAATTTATATATGAAAAATGATCAAAAAAATCCAATGAATCTGTTTATGCCATGTTCATGCATGTTTGAGCAAGTTAACATCCCCAAGTAAGACATTTCATGATTAGGGTAAAGTAATAAATAGTGTTGAAGTTGGAATTTAGCATATATTTTAACTCCACTTCACCTAATATGTCTATCTATTGCACTAGGTCAATTCCATACTCAGCATGCCATATCATGCATCATGTTTGTTGCATTGCGTTGAATGTTGTTCCTTTGTGTTTGCCAGTGGTTGTTCCCCCTCGGTAGACGATGGTTCCGATGTTGTGATCATTGGCATTGATGAAGACTCATTGTTATCTTCATAAGTGTCAGGCAAGCAACCCCCCCTTGAGCATACTAATATGAACCCACTCTCTCACTCCTGCTCTCTTTTACTGCATTAGGACAACAACGATTCAACTATTACCTGTTCTCGGTAGTTGAACCCATTCCTTTGCATGACCTCTCTTTGCCATAGTAAATAGTTGAAACCACTTAGCATGAGTAGCAACTGCTTGAGCCTTGTTGTGCTTACTCATCCATGCTTGCTTATTGTGCCTGCTATGCTTAGAGTCATGTTGGGTCTGATCCATCTGGGTGATGAATCAGAATGGATGTTCTCATATCCTACTATGTGAGAGCTAAGTGTGTGAACACGATTTGATAAAGGTAGAGATGAGAGGCCATGTAGGAGTACATGGCAGGTTGTCTCATTAGGACTGCCCTTAAGAACTGAGTTCTGTGTATGTTATCCAAGACAAGATACTACCACACATTGGGTTCCGGTAACTCGACCCCTCTTGGCTTATTAAACGCCTAGACCTCTAGGAGTTGCAACTAGTTTTTGGTGTTTGTAGGAAAAGTGTTGGCGGTCGTGCATAGCGCTGCCGGACGGGGTGGGCTATGATGCGGTAGATGCACAGTGGCACGGTGTATCAAGTGGCACCCGAATGGTGGGTTTGGGAACCCTGCGCACATCATTTGGGGCCGTAGCGGAAACTTCGGCCGGACTTCCTTGCGGGTTCAGTCTCAAATAGGCGATAAACCTGGACTAGGGTCTTGCTGATTGACGGTCATGGCCGACATCCATGCCAGTGCTTCCGCTTGAAGGTTGCCGAGATGCATGACGTGCATATGGTGATAAGTGGCAAGAGCATGTGTGAAGAAGTATACCCCTGCAGGGTTATGAATCTATTCGAATAGCCGCGTCCTCGGATATGGACTACTTGGAGAACTTATGTGGTTCATAGACAAGTGAAGTGTATACTCTAAAATACGCAAGATAAGTGTGAGTGCTATGAATGGCCTTCTCATAGGGAGACAGGAGTAGATCCATAGTGGCATAGTGATTGGTGAATATGTGGGCTCGTGTGTACTAATCCACCTCTAAGATACTACTTGTAGTCGTAGTATAGGTTAGCCAAGAGTCAAAGCTGGCTTGCTGCAATAAAATCCACAACTCTTATACTGATGCATATGTAGTTAGTTCTAATGTAACTCTTGTTGAGTACCCTTGTACTCACGTTTGCTTAATTATGTTTTTGCAGAGGACACGTCAGTCTCATTAGTGGTATTTATGACGTGAAGTTCGATGTTGACCGAGTTAGCTTGGGAATCCCAGACAGAGGTCTGGTTCCTTTGGTAGCGTCATTGTAGTTTTTTAGGCTCCTCTAGCCACTTTTGTAGATGTCTGTACCTAGACGTGTTTAACTTCCGTTTGTTTGTTTAAATGCTCTAAATGTTCGGTCTTGTGACCCCTTCTTGTAACATCTTATTGTGTTGGCTCTTCCGAGCCTTCTAAATAAATGTTGTAATGTTGTATGGTTATGTTGTGATGCCATAGTTGTATCTATGCATACCGGGCATGTCATGCATACGTGTGACGTGCAACGGTATGTATGGGATTCGACACCTAGTTGTGTGCCTTTAGTAGTACTCTTTACTGGGAAATTCCTCTTTGTGCTTCCACCGAGCCTTGGTAGCTTGCTACTGCTCCGGACACATTGATTGACCGGCGTGTATCCTTCTTTGCTGTTGTGTATGTCCCTTCGAGGAAATGTCTCGCAGTGTAATGGAGTCCCGGTAGCCTGCTACGACTCGTCTACGTGCAGTGATGACATTTATGTCCCACGACGTAATGGAGTCCTTGTAGGTTGCTATGACTCGTCTACACACGCTAGAGATCGACACCTGCACTGCTGGGTTACGTATGCATATCCCTATATGGATGTGCCACTTGGGTTCTACGACTAGTCATGTCGGCCCGGGTTCTTTGACATTTGAATGCTAGCGACACATTAACATAAATGATTCAAAATACGCAAACGATCCCGGCCCAGGTAAGGTGGTAGCCGTGGAGATAATCGTGCATGAGGCCACAAAGTGATGATGTGTTACAGGCTGGATTCTTATGGCTTAGGATCGGGGTCCCGAGAACTGGCAAGTCTCGTTACTCATTTCGTAATACAAGATCCCGTGGCTACCTCTTTAGTCACATTGCTTGCAAGGCTTATAGTGATGTTGTATTACCGACTAGGCCCTGAGATACCTCTCCGTCACACGGAGTAACAAATCCCAGTCTTGATCCATGCCAACCCAACAGACACCCTAGGAGATACTTGTAGAGCACCTTTATAGTCACCCAGTTACGTTGTGACGTTTGATACACACAAGGTACTCCTCCGGTGTTAGTGATTTGCATGATCTCATGGTCATACGAACAGATACTTGGCATGCAGAAACTGTAGCAATAAACTGACACGGTCAGATGCTACATTTATAGTTTGGGTCTTGTCCATCACATCATTCTCCTAATGATGTGATCCCGTTATCAAATGACATCTCATGTCCATGGCTAGGAAACCTTAACCATCTTTGATCAACGAGCTAGTCTATTAGAGGCATACTAGGGACATGGTGTTGTCTATGTATCCACACATGTATCTGAGTTTACGATCAATACAATTCTAGCATGGATAATAAATGATTATCATGAACAAGGAAATATGATAATGACTAATTTATTATTGCCTCTAGGGCATATTTCCAACACCTACCACATATAGTTAATCTTGGTCCTCCTCCTAAGCTTGTTAAGAATCATTTTGCTAATAGGATTTTCGTATCAAGTCTTATTTGAATCACAGCTCAACACAAATTTGGAGAATCATTGAGAAAGTGTACTACCCGCATAATCCAAGCAACCTCACTCCAAGAGAAGAGGCCGACAATCAACTCAATCACTATGCCTTATTCATCCTTCAAGCAGTTGTCCCCGTTGAAGATCTTACCCACTTGCATCCTTTCACTTGAGCTAAGGATTGTTGGGAACACATTGTTTCCATGTACAAGGGTAGCTCAAGTATTCAACGGTCCAACTTTGAGGTGGTTCTTGATGAGGCCGATGAATTTGTGATGCTTGATGATGAGGACCCTCGTGAGCCCAAACGGAGAGTGACGACTCTTGCCGTTGCTCTTAAAGATCATGGAATCAAGGAAGTGGATGACAATTGGATCAAGCGGAAGTTTCTCAAGGCCATCATGCCATTCAACAAGGCCATGTCCTCTATCATCCGTCAAAGGCCGAACTTTCACTCTCTGTCCTCGGGTGATGTATTGGATGAATTCATTGCAATGAAATCTTTAACAAGACCACCAACAATGCTCTAGATCAGGTTCAATGACCGAAGAAGTCTTCACCCAACCTTGCCTTGAAGGCCAAGGTCATTCAAGAAGAAGAACAAGAGGAAGAAGAAGAGAGTTTCCCCGAAGACACAAAGTATGCATACCCCGAGAATATGGCTCTTGCGTCAAGGCAATATTGGGGCAACAAGAGGAACTCGAAGCCCAACTTCTCCAAAACAACTCAGGTGAGTCAAAAGGCAAGCAACATGTGAGGACTTCCTGCAATTTTGGTAATGTGAGTCACTTAGTGGTGGATTTCCCATATGAGAAGAGGGAAGACAATGGTGGCAAGCTCATTCGCAAAGATAAGGCCAAGCCCTTCCCCAACAAGAACAACTTCACCAAGAAGGTGCCTCACAAGGTGTTGGTGGCTCAAGAAGAGTATGCCTCTGATGATGATGTTGATGACGAAGATACTAGTGGTGCAAATGCTATAGTGGCTATTGCGTCCTCCACCCCAACCAAGGTGTCACTCTTCGGTGCCCTCAACGAGAACCACATTGCTAGGTGCCTTATGGCAAAAGGTGTCACCAAGGTAAACCCCAACGTCAAAACCTCAAACATTAAAACGTCTATTTATACCAGTCCTTCTTTGTTGTATTGTGTGGATGAACATGAGGTGGCAAAGGAGGATGAGAATGAGTTTGACAAATTCTTGTGTAAACTCAAAGGTGGATGCAAGAAGCACTTTTTTGCTCTTTTGGAACAACTTGGTGAGGCCAATGATATCATTGAGTCTCAAGAGTAATATCTCGAGGAGTTTACGGGGCATAGTCGTGACTATGGCGATGAGATAGCGGATATTTCCATTGATCTTGAGGAAGATTGAAGTCTTCGTTTGACTCTTGAGGATTCAAAAAACATTGACCTTGCTAAATTATGTAAAGATCATGATCATGTTGTTTTAATCGTGTGCTCAAATATGATAAGGATGCACTTGGGGTTGGCCATGATAGACTCAAGGAAGAGTTTGACACTCTTGACAATGCTCACAAGGCATTGAAGAGTGCTCATGCCTCTCTCAAGGATTCTCATGATCAACTCCAAGTAAAACTTACTAAGGAAATAGCCACATGTCCTCCCTTTGTGTTAATTGATAGTACCAATGCTACTAACTGATGCGGAGCATCCTACAAACATCACCATGACAAGAGTCCGTTTGGCAAGTGACACGTGCCCCAACTACTTCACTTACATAAAGGTGAAATCTCCTTTACACGTGTTCACGTGACCCCTTCAAGGATGGTATACTACTTGACACTCCTCTCGTGTACATGCATAGGCATGGTCAGAACTTCACGGACGATGAGGAGGAGTGTCGGCACCTACGTACGCCTACACCATACGCGAGGGAAGCTTGCAAGCGGAGACGGAAGAAGATGGAGCTACGGAGTCTACAGCGGCCGAAAGTCCGAGAGCTCCCGGACGACCGACGTATTCCGGACGTCCGATGCCTAGAGTCCAGCCCAGCCAGAGGACGAACCGAACTCTACAGCGGCCGAACGACTGACGCCACCCAAACGTCCGACACCTCCCAGCATTCGGACGACCAGGCCTCACCGTAAATCCAGCGCCAAGCGACCAAAGCCAAATCTACGGAAGTCTGAAGACCTTCGAACATCCGGACCTCACGAGCCTCCGGACGATGGATGCCCTCCGAACGTCCGGACCCTGCGTGTGTGCAGCCGCGGGCCTTGGGCCTTGTCTCCCATCTCCACTTACCCTTCGTGGCCAAGACTATATATACTCCACCCCCACCTTCATTCTAGGGTTAGCAATGGTTTAGCTCTTAGTTAGTTGATCCTATCTCCTTCCACTACCTCTTCCATGGAGTAGATGCCTCCATAAGATAAGATGCCCTAGTGGATGTCAAGACCCCTTGCGATGGAAGATCCTCCGGGATATCAAGGCCCCATCTCCCCATGGGATTTGGGATGAACTCTACCATGTATCCTTCTTTCCCTTTGTTGTTCATGTACCTTTATGGATCTTGTGTGTGGTGAGTCCAGTGGATGTGTGATTGGACTTCTTCTTGGGTGTTTCCTCTTGTGATTTCTCCTCGTTCTTCCTCGTGTTCTTCGTGGAATCCCCCCCCAATTCGTGAAAGATCGACATACGCGGGCTTGCCCCATATCATATTGGTATCTAGAGCCATGTTTCTCATGAATTTGGAGTCCCTCCCTTCGTTTTCTCGCCTTGATTTTGTGTGCTTTTGTCCCAATTCGAAAATCCCCACCAAAAATAGCCTCACCAAATTATTTGTGATTTGTTGGTTCTTGTGAGATTTTTTTGATTTTGATCCATGGATTTCGTATTTGGCAAGTAGATCTAGCTTCCCCACCACCAAATCCACCAAATTGTTCTTTTTCCCCATCAATTTTGACCCCGAAAATCCATATATCCCCCAAAAACCGCGTCCCGGATCTCAGATCTCGAGCCGATCCAGACCCCTCGGACGTTTGACCATTTCCGGACGTCCGGACCCCTCCGAAGCCTTAGACGCCCGACAACCTCCATACGTACGGAACCCCTAAACAGACCAGAAATCTCGGATTTCCGGACCGTCCGGACGTCCGACCCTCGGATGTTCGACATCTCTCGGACGTCCGTAACCTGTAGAAACTGACTCGGATGGAATTTTGTTTCGTCCATAACTAATTCATCCGAACTCTGATTTTGACGTTCTTTAGCTTGTTTTGTAGATAATGCCACCCCCCAACAATAAAAAATCCTTCCATAACCATTTGAATCCATCATATTTTTGAAATTGTGGCAAGTTTGCCTAGGCATCCGCCATAACTTCCGCATAACCTTTCCACCATAAACTTCCGCCGCCCTAACCCAATTTTGTTTGAGATTTTGAGTTTTGGTTTCCATTTCCTAAGGTGTTTCGGCTAATTAGGGACGATTCTAAATCGACAATGCTGCCACTCATCATCGCCTCGGCCTCGATATCGACAACGGCCACCTCGCCTTTTGGCACCCCAACTGTAAGCAAGGACAGTAACCTCGAGGACATCATTGTCTATTTCCTTGCCATTTCTTTGATCGCTCTGAGCCTATTGCGTACCTTACCTATTGAGACTAGCGAGTTGAGAATTGTCGGGCCACGTTACTTGTGCACCGTAGTGTTACTCATATGCCGCATAGCTAGTTTTAGCGTGCAAACATCTTGTCATCTACATTGTGCCATAAGTCTCTCCCGTGCATATCCATCATACTTGTCTCATATTTTGGTTCGAGCATCAAGCAAAGAAAAAAGAGTGAAAAAGAAAGAGAAAAAGCTTTTAAGCAAAAGAAAATATACAAAAGAGCTTATAAGCAATAGCAATAGCATTGAGCCATTTTGCATAGTTCATACACTTGGATCATACATACATAGCAAAGTTGGGATTGAAGACGACACGTTTACACTTTTAGGTTCGTGCACAAGAGCGTATCTATCCCATTTGAGCAATCGAGCTATTGTATCTTATAGTATCCGTGCAACACGAGCTTTTTTCGGGTCTTTCACATTTTGTGCTCATTCCTTGGTTGAGCGGATCTCATTTATCTATCTGTCTGTGTGTTCCTAGTGCCACCATAGCTATTGTTCTATTTGCTTTGCATTGCAATTTTGTGAATCTTCCTCAACATTTCAATATCTTGACTCACATTTTTCTTGAATTTTGTGCCACTTGTCCTAACCAAGCCACTCGATAAACTTTATGTTGTAGGTGTGAGTGAACAAGTTCGGTACCAATTCCACTATTCTCTCAATTCACATTGAGTGAAATGGGATACATCCTCAACTTTGGGAAGGGTATCTTGGTATTGTTTATCTCATTTCCCACTCACCTTTGCTCGAGTCTTGTGATGGCTAGGCAAAGCACACCATCTTCGGTCTTTGACGACTACATCGACATGAGAAACCACATAAACCAAGAACTCGAGCGACTCGCCATCGACATACGACACTCCGAAGCTCGAAAAAAGAGACTTGGTGGCCGCACACATGGAGCAACTTCGACACATGGTGGACAACTACAAGTCTTCTTCCCCTTCGTCATCGTCATGGCGTAGATGCTCAAGTCGCACATCTTCGAAGAAACAAGTGCGCGAAGACCAACATCACCACCAAGGACAAGCCCTGACGCCAAGATCAAGGCGGTCGACTAAACGCATGGATGACCTTCCATCTTCGGAAGCATCCCAAGGAAGATGGCCAAGCATGGGATTTCCCTTCGCCCATGGAGGCGAGTGATGATGTGCCATCTTCGGCCTTCATCCACGACGACGACGAGACGATTGAGCATGGAACTATCCCTTCAACCACGACGGCGAAACGAGTTGAGCATGGAGACATTTGCACCTACATCTCTACGACACCCACATATGACGAGATGCCCCAATTTCCATGTGAGGAGAGTCACCACCACATGAGTGAGATGAGTGACTCCACCATATGTGACATCGAGTGCATTTCCTATGAGAGGATGAGTGTGACCATCGCTAGCCCCATATATGATGAATTGCCACAATTCCCATGTGAGGAGAGCCACAACCCCACCTCTTGAGGGAGATGAGTGACTCCATCATATGTGAGTATGAGTGCAACTACCTAGAGGGAGTGAGTGATACACAACACTTAGTGAGTGAGGTAGTTGAGATGGCATGTGAGGCCACCATGATTTATAACAACTTAACCTCTAATCCTATTGTGTCTTCTTAATTGGTACAAGGTGCATGACGATGTGCCGACCCTTGATGATTCCATCCCTCCAATGGGAATGACGAGGGCCATGGTGGATGATGATGCACCCCCACATGGTTCCATCACGATGACGAGGACCACAAGTTGGTTTCTCCCACCTCACCTACACCACATGAGTGGAATGTGAAAGGTAAAATAGGTGAGGTGATGTTCTTGTCCTACTAGTGGACTATATTGACATTGATTGATTGCATGATATTGATCACCTTATGGATACTTCACATGCTTTGTATTCTTCATGCTTAGATGTACTCCCTATTTATGATGAATATGATGATGAGAATGTTGACTTACCTAGTTGTGATGCTATACTCCATAGGATAACATGTGAAAATTCTATTGGTCGCATCATGTTTGACAATCCTCTACACTTGTCATATGCTATGCGTGAAATTTCCCATATTGCATCTTTGCAATCTCACCATAGTGGCTATGCTTATCCCATGCAAATTAATCCCATTTGTTCATATGGCATAGATGACAACACCATGGTTATTGGCATTTGCTTTTCTTGTGATGATATTTCCATGCTTCCTTTGCATCATTTGCGCAATAATTCTCATATGACATGACATGACCACCTAGCTTCGGATATCCATTGTTTTGGATGTTGTCCATATTCTCCATATTATGCTTCCGCTATTGCACATGAGGAGACCCCCTTAGTTTCCTCATACATTTTAGGATATTGTGTTCCATCCCATACATTGCATGATCCCACTACTTGTGTGCACCATTTGCATATCATGAATAGAAATGCTCACGTTAATTCACATGATGCACTACATGCTTCTAGTCTCCATTATGCCACATATAAGAACAAACCTTTCATGACGGATGACATGTTCCTATATCATGCATCTCATTTATTCTAGCATTGGACATTTTGTGCTAATGAACACAAGCACATGCATATCCTAACGGATTATGTGTACATATACCATGCGTACATAATTTTCCATTTGTCTTTGTTGTGTGTAGGTACGCATGAAAACTCGTCAACCTCACAATCCCATAGAGAAACGATGCTTTGGGATTCATCGGAATGTGTCTCCAACCATTCGCCTCGCGCAAGGACTACACGCATCTATTCTACATGGCCCTCACATGGTTATGGCTTATTATGCATTATCTATCCTTTGCACATATTGCCATGTTCACTTTGCATGATATTATCATTTCTATGCCTTTGTCATGCATTTTTGACCCATGCTTTGCATTACACATGACCCATGCTTGTCGTATTTGTATGTGTATTTGTGAGCTTGGTCGAGATACTACTTGTTATTGCCATGTTTGCTTTGTGCCCCATGCCTATGACGATATGTTGATCATGTTTTGTTACCATGCTAACGATATGTCATGTGCATTTTATATACCTACTATTGCTCATATGACATGATTGCCATGCTTTCCTCTAGTATGTTGCATCTTCCCACTAATAGTTTGCACAACTTGATCATTAGGCTTGCTTATGTTGCATAACCGATGTGCTCCTTTTATGCTGTTGATGGCAACCATTGCCATGCTTCGCACATACTTGATATTGCTTGTTGTCATATGTCTCCATGTGTTGCCTTGCTCATGCTAGATGATTTTCCCTGTATTGAGTGCAACAATGCTTCTACTCTTGCTAATGAGATAACCCCCATAGCTTTCTCCAATATTTTTGGAACTTTTGACATCTTTCATGTGAAGCATGCTTTCCTTCCTTCTTTGCATCATATGCCTAGTGCCATGAATTTAGCCATGTTGCATAATATTGTTCATGCACTTTTGTTCCTAATGGTTATGTGCAAGAGAGGAGAACCATCATGATGGATGATGTGTTTATCTACTATGCACATACATTCTTTGCTTTGTTGTGTGTGTGTAGGATACTTTGACTACATGTCAACTTCCACTTCACGTGAGTTGACGATTCGAGCTCTTGAGAGTGAGCCTTGCTACACCTACGTGTTTCTACATCGCACTTGCTTGTGCATCGACATTGTGAAGGGCACACAAGGACAAGTTTTCAAGGTGACATCCCTCTTGAGCATGGGTATTGTGGATCATCTTGTTTTCCATCTAACCATGCCTCATGATTTAGATGCCTTGTGTGTTGCATCCAACTTGTGGATTGTCTTCTCTTATCATATGCTTGGTTGCAATAATGTTCTTCACATATGCCATGCTAGATTGCTTGCTACATGCTTGACTTGATTGCCTCACACAGGTTGAACACTTGCTCTTACTATTGTGTTGAATGCCTCACTATCTTCACTACACCATGTGCACATTATGCTTGGATTGTCTTGCACTTGCCCCATGTGTCTAGACATGTCCTTTTATTTGGTGTTGTGAATGATTCCTTTGCCTACCATAGACCTTTCATTGATAGCTATGTGCATGAGATTTATGACCTTGAGGTAGATGCTTGTTCTATTGACACACATATTGGCATCCTACCTCACCTAGGCATCCTTGTTTCCATGACAGCATTGCGTGTGCTCAATTTATATGCTTACATGCCATGACACAATCCCTTATCACACCATATGTTAAGCATGATGGTAACACTTGCGCGGTGATTCACCACTTGAATGCTTGGTTTTGCACTAATGCTAACCACCTTTGTTTTTCCAAGTGCTTGTCGTATTTGCTCCTTTTGAAGGAATTCCAAGATGGTGAGACATTGGAGAGTGCCCCTTTAGAGCGTGATGATGATGACCGCTTGGTGATCGTCAACTTCTACACGGCGACGCCATCTCCTTCCCATGGTGATTTTGATTTTGATACGAGGACAGATCTTTCCCAAGGAGGAGGGGATGATGGGGAGCATCCAACAGACATTACCATGACATGGATCCGTTTGGCAAGTGACATGGGCCACAACTACTTCACGTACATAAAGGTGAATCATCTCCTTTACACATGTTGACCCCTGCAAGGATGTTATACTACTTGACACCCCTCTCGTGTACATGCATAGGTATGGTCGGAGCTTCACGGATGACGAGGAGGAGTGCCAGCACCTACGAACGCCTACACCATCTGCGAGGGAAGCTCGCAAGCGGAGATGGTAAAAGATGGGGCTGCAGAGTCTACAACGGCCGGATGTCCGAGAGCTTCCGGACGACCGACGTCTTTCGGACATTCGACGCCTGGAGTCCAGCCCAGCTAGAGGACGAGCTAAACTCTATAGCGGCCGGACGACTGATGCCTCTCGGATGTGTGACCCTTCCCATCATCCGGACGACCGAGCCTAACCGGAAATCCGACGCCAAGCGACCAGAGCCAAATCTATGAAAGTTCGAAGACCTCCGAACGTTTGGACCCTAATGAGCCTCCGGACAACCGATGCCCTCTGGACGTCTCGACCCTGCCTATGTGCAACCGCGGGCCTTGGGCCTTGTATCCCTTATCCACTGACCCCTTCGTGGCCAAGACTATATATACTCCACCCTCACCTCCATTCTAGGGTTAGCAATGGTTTAGCTCTTAGTTAGTTGAGCCTAGCTCCTTCCACTACCTTTCCCATGGAGTAGATGCCTCCGTGAGAGAAGATCCCCTAGTGGATGTCAAGATCCCTTGCGAGGGAAGATCCTCCGGGATATCAAGGCCCCATCTCCCCATGGGATTTGGGATGAACTCTACCATGTATCCTTCTTTCCCTTTGGTGTTCATGTACCTTCGTGGATCTTGTGTGTGGTGAGTCTAGTGGATGTGTGATTGGACTTGTTCTTGAGTGTTTCCCCTTTTTATTTCTCCTTGTTCTTCCTCGTGTTCTTCGTGGAACCCCCCTCCAATTCATGAAAGATTGACACACATGGGCTTGCCCCGTATCACTAACCCTTGTTGCGATCATGCGCACCTTGTGGAGGAGAAGGCAAAGTTGAAAGAGCAACTTCAGAAAGGCCTTGTGACATGTATGCAAGGTGAGAAGAATCTTAATGACCTTTTGAGCAATCAAAAGGAAGTTGTAGCAAAGGAAGGAATTGGGTTTGCACCCAAGACTAAGAAGAAGAATAAGGTGAAGACCAAGCAAGTTCCCCCGCTCAAGGAAACCTTTGTCAATGCGGGGAATGTCTCTCATAATAAGAAGAAGCACAAGATTGTGGATGGTAATGCCAAGAAGGGCAAGACCACCCACTCCAACAAGGCCGACAATTTTAACCCCTCTTATGTTTTATGTCGTGCTAGTGATAGGCATCCTGATGCTAAATATGTTGGTTCTTCTTATGAGTACATTGAATGGTTTATTTGGGTTACTAAGACCCTTGTTACTAACATGAAAGGACCCATTAAAGAATGGGTACCTAAATCCAAGCATTGGTCTATTGTAGGAGTTTGCTTCCGGATGAGTGTCATGGTTGCTTGATAGTGGAGTGACAAATCATATGACCGAAAGCAAGGACTTGGTGGTGGACGTTCATACCAATCCATCTTTGGCCACTCAAGTCTCCTTTGGTGATGATACAAGTTCAAAGGTTTTGGGTCTTGGCATGGTGGTAATCTCTCCAAAACTATCCACTAACAATGGCATGCTTGTTGAGACCCTTGCATACAATTTACTTTTCGTTCGTTAACTTGCACTCATGGGTTTTTGCACCTTCTTTGGTGTTGATACCGTGGCCCTTTTGTGGAGCAAGGCTCTTAAAGTAGCCTTTGTTGGGCATGCGGAAAATGGTCTCTATGTGGTTAACTTCTTGGAGCGACCCACTAAGACCGCGACTTGGCTAGTGTCTAAAGTTGATGTGGGTTGGCTTTGGCATCGCCGGCTAGCCCATGTCAATATGAGATCTTTGCAAAGTCTCCTGAAAGGGGATCATGTTCTTCGACTAAAAATGTGAGTTTTGCCAAAGATCGTGCTTGCAGTGCTTGTATCGAAGGAAAGATACATGAGAAGGCTCACCGACCCACAACTATCATCTACTCGACAAGGCCCTTGAAGCTCCTTCACATGGATCTCTTTGGACCCCCATATTTTGATAGTATTGGGGGAAGAAAGTTTTGTTTGCTGATTATGGATGACTACTCAAGATACACTTGGGTATACTTCTTCAATAGGAAGAGTGAGACTCAACAAAACATCATCGACTTTACCAATGAAGCTCAACGACAATATGCAGCAAAGATATTGATGAGAAGAAGTGTCAACGACACCGAGTTCAAGAACTACACCTTGAATGAGTTTCTTAGTGATCAAGGGATCACACGTCAATACTCCGCGCCATATGCCCCTCAACAAAATGGTGTTGCAGAAAGGAAGAACCGGACATTGATGGATGCAGCTAGGACCATGATGGTGGAATTCAAATCTCCGTACAACTTTTGTCCTGAAGCCATCAATACCGCATGCCATGCATCCGGTCGGTTCTACCTCTGCAAAGGCTTGAACAAGACTCCTTATGAAATCCTTATCGGTAACAAGCCCAACCTCAAGTGCTTTCGGATGTTTGGCTGTAAGTGTTTCGTTCTCAAGAAATGTGCTCGTTTGTCTAAATTTGAATCTAGAGCTCAAGAGGGCATATTTGTTGGCTATGGTGCAAACTCTCATGCTTATCTTAAAGGGACTAATTGAGGTGATGTGTAACATGGAGTTCGATCAAAATAATGGCCCCCAAGTGGATCAAAGTGGTGTTTGGGATGTAGGTGATGAAATTCCTCCCCAAGCCATAAGAATAATGGGTGTGGAACACTTCCTACCTGTTGAGAAACCCCTTGTGGACGAAGGAGAAGGACAATATTACACTCAAGTGGAACCATCACCAACGCAAGACCCGCACGGTTCTGAAGAACAAATTGAAGGCCCTCATCCATGTGAACCAGATCAAGGGCACGATCAACCTCATGATGTCAGTGGTACACCAACTGATGCCCAAGATCATATCCACATCCCCATGCAAGCTCAAGATCAAGATCATACTCACGATAAAGAGCAAGCACATGATGATGCTCAAGATCATCAAGATGATTCTCCTCGAAATGTTGATCCTCAACTTTCCATGGAGGAGATCTATCATGCCCAAGATGCGTTCCTATCCTTATTTTGGCATGAGGGCCTCGACAGGGATAGAAGTGCATCTCGTCGTGTTGCAAGAATGGATATCATTACAAGTACATGTACAGAAAAGATGAGTATATGGAATTGGCTTACACTTGCCACAAGCTACATCAGAGTCACATCAATACAACAACATACTCAAACATCATACAGAAGAGCAGGGTCCGACTATGGATGAAAACAAACGACAAAATGACATCCGTCCCTGCTATCCCAGGCTGCCTCCTGGAACCCATCCTAGATTGATGAAGAAGAAGTAGAACTCCAAATCAAACAAAACACCGCGCTCATGTCAAATCATCGCATTACATGTACCTGCAACTGTTGTTGTAGTAATCTGTGAGCCAAAGGGACTCAGCAATCTCATTTCCAAGGGTATCAACACTATTAAAGCTTAATAGGTGAGGTATGTTTAAGTGGTGAGGTTGCAGCAAGTGACTAAGCATTTATTTGAGTGGCTAACTTACAAATACAGAAAGTTAAGTGGGTGGTATACGCATAACGGACGAGAACTAGTAATGATCAATAACTGATCCTGAACACCTACTTACGTCAATCATAACCCCACCGTCTTCTCTCTTGGATAAGGACTCACGAGAAGAGACAACCACGGTTATGCACACAATTGGTGTATTTTATTAGAGTTTACTTCAAGTTTGCTATGACCGGGTGTTAACAAAGTATCCAAGTTTGCCACATAACCGCGGGCACGACTTCTCGAAAAGATTTAACCATGCAGGGGTGCTCCAACTCATCCATCACAAATTAACCACACGCTGCGGGAATAACCTCGACCATGGATATCGTGGTCATCCTAGGCAATTCCAAAGGACTTCTGACACCTCGATATAGCCCGAAGGAGATCAGAGTTCCTCATGCAAGACGTTCAAGAAAGGTAAAACAAATCCAGCAAGGCCGCCCGACGTGCCGACAATCCCGATAGGAGCCGCATATCTCGTTCTCAAGGCACAACCGGATGAGCGATGGTTACCACGCCAAACACTGAGTTTCCCCGGGTAGCGTTAACAAGCTACTCTGGGTTGGACCAACACTCATGAGGAGCACTGCCCAGGTTGTTGATTAATCCACTGGGTGATCATGCCCTATGCCAATTTTAGTTGTTGTTAAGCAAATGTAGTACCAATGTTGGGCCTTGCTAGACAAGTTTTTTCCTAACACGAAAATCAAGGGGGTCCCCATAACAACCCCGAGCATGTTAGGAGCGCTCAATTATGGAACATAACACCGGTTCACAAGTAACTAGGGCGGCAAGAGTGGAACAAAACACCGAGCAAAAGGCCAAGCCTTCCACCCTTTACCAAGTGTATAAGTGCATTAAATTAAATAGCAATAATATTGTGATCACAAAAGAGTGTCCATGTTGTCACATGGAAGCAATTGCACCTGCAGCTAGAAACGCTATAAGAAGGGCTGAGCAAGCGGTAACATAGCCAAACAACAGTTTGCTGGGAAGGTGGAGGGTTAGAGGCTTTTCATGGCAATGTTGTGTGGCTTGACAAAAATTGGTAGGTAACGAGACATAACGATAGAAAACGAGACATCTAGCATGGCAATGATAGTAATGGTATCTAGGGAAATGGGTCATCTTGCCTGAGATCCCGCTCGGAAGAAGAACAAGTCCATGAAGAAGATGAGCCAACATAGT
Source organism: Hordeum marinum (assembly GCA_022496015.1). Taxonomy (NCBI): domain Eukaryota; kingdom Viridiplantae; phylum Streptophyta; class Magnoliopsida; order Poales; family Poaceae; genus Hordeum; species Hordeum marinum. The sequence goes on from CM039675.1 coordinate 108,497,734, forward strand.
CGAACGAATCCTCACACTCCGAATGCTTTCGGAACTCTATCAAGAAGAAGCAATCCGGAAACAAACAATCAACACAAGATAGAACCCAACATATGCATAACACGATGCACAAACCAATATGATGCATGTCCATTTAATTATGCAAGGCAGGGCATGGCATGGCAAGCACAACAAACAACCACTACATATTAAGTGAAGTTCAATATGCAACGAGTTGCATATTGATGAAACTCCATGTTTGAATTACTTATTTCAGTCCCGTTAGGTACTCATCAATATTAAATGTTGTTTAACATGGAAAACGGTGAAGCACCAACAACTACAACATCTAGGCATTTTAAATGAGGCCGGAAGCAATATATATCATTTCCGAAACAACCCCATATGCATATTATGAATTTGGTCCAGATCTGTACTAACCATGTTTTATAGTGTTTAAACAGCAAAATAAATGTCTCCATGTGGTTCTACACATTTTTCTAGCCAAATTATATATGTGGAACATTTTTATCGGAGCTACGGTTTAGTAGTTATGAAATAAATCATTTTAGCATGTCATCCACGCAAATCAATGCAAACAGCAAGTTTAAGTATTTTTATCATGTGTGAAAGTTGGATATTATGAATCTGCATGAAATTCTAGTCAAGTTTCATATATAAAGTTTTTACATGTGATGCACAGTTAATTATATATGAGCATTATTAAAATAGGGGGTTTTCTGTAATTCTGTAATTCTCTGGTTAATTAACAAATTCGCAGGAGGATAAAAAAACCCAGCATGGACCAAAACTGAATAGGGCCCAACAGCAATGAGGCACCACCTAAATATTCTACGCACATGCGAAAAAATAGCGCTTCGGGGGGCTCACCTTAGTGGGCTTCGACCCAGTCGGTGGGGGCGGCTGGGCCATGTGGGGTGAGGAGCCGGCCCACGCGGGGCGCTGGCGGTCAACGGGGCGGCGGCTGCGGCTTCATTCCGCTCCTGAGCCAGAGGAGAGGAGGCGCCATGGCACGGCGGCGTGGCTTGCGGGAGGCCCCTCCGGTGCGGATTCCGGTGGGGGTCACCGGGAACGAGCCGGGGCGACGGAATCCAGCCTCCCGCCTGCCGGATCTGAGCTACGGCGAGCTTGGGGGGCTTCCAAGGCGGCGGCGACTACACCATCGAGGGAGAGAGAGGGAGTTAGCGCAGGGAGAGAGAGAAGAGAAGGAAGGAGAGAGGCGATGAGGTCCTCGTCGTCGGCGGTGCTCCGGCGGTCGGCGACGACCAGTAGGGTCGGCCGGGGCGCGAGGCTGCGGGCTCGGGCACCATGGGAGGCGCTCAAGAGGAGCTCCTCTGCTCGGGCGACGGCGGCTCCCTTCGGGCCCAGATGGGCTTCCCAAGGCTCCTGCACAGGCCTGGCGGGCCTGGCGCGAGGAAGAGTGAGACAGGCGGCTGCTAAGGGTTTGGGGCGTGGAAAACGAGGTGGGGATTAGGGTTGCCTGATTTGGACGTTAGGGGTCTATTTATAGCAATTAGGGGCTAGGGTTAGGGGGTTTTGTCCATTTTCGGACCGTAGGATGTCGATCCGACGGTCCGAAAGCGGGGGGGCTAGCAAGGTGGTAGTGGGCCGTGTAGAGGGGGTGTGGGCTGAGGAGAGAGGGAGATGTTGGCCCGTGGCACGAGGTTTTAAAACACCGAAAACGTCCGATGAATAACCGATGACCGCACTGCTACGGTTGAGCGATGGGGTATCAAACGAACTCGGATTGCGACGAAATTTGCCAAACGGTCTACCTACACTATAATAAGACCGCACGCCAGGTTTTAACCCAATCCGAGAATATTTTTCGTGCGCTTTAAAAACGGTTTTTTAGTCGATGCCGCGGGCACGCGCGTGTGTGGTTGGTCTCGAAAAGGGAACGGCAAGAACAGAGAGAACCGGGAACTACGAACGGATGCAAGTTTTCGAAAATGAGTGACGATGCTATGCAGATGATGCAAATGATGCGATGATGAATGCAATAACCAAACAAAACACAGACGAGAAAGGAAATAAAAGGGGAATCTTCTGGAGCGTCGGTCCCGTGCTGTTACAAGATCTAAGAAAGACGAGCAGCCAAAATAGCCGCCAAGCTTGAACATAAAGAACATGTTTTGGAGAATGTCTACGACGGCTTGAATAGAGGGGTAACCACTCGTAAACAATAAACAAAATTTTGTGCACATCATGCGTTTGTTTCTTGCATCGAACCCCTTAAGGTACAAGAAGTGCTCGAGGACATGGAATGGCTAGAAGACATGCACGATGAACTCAAAAACTTCTAGCACAAAAAAATGTGGCGCTTGGTGCCAAGACCAAAGGAGAACCACAATGTTATTGATACTTGAGATCTGCGTTGGGTTTTTCCTTCTGTGAAGAGGAACGTTTTATCGCAACACAATGTGGGTAAGTATTTCCCTCAGTTATGAAACCAAGGTTTATCAAACCAATAGGAATACTAATCCTCAACCATCTTCAGCAGCTGCACACAAAAGAACAAACTACTTGCACTCAACGCCGGCAAGAGGGTTATCACTCCCCTTGATCTCGTTATTTGCAAGCAAGTGGGTTGTGTAGATAATTGTAGAGAATTGTAAATTGAAAAATAAAATAAAATAAAATATATAACAACAAAGTAGTAGTAGCGTTTTTGAATATATATATAAGTTAATAGACTCGGGGGCCGTAGAGTTCTCTAGTGGCATCTCTCATAGAAATAACATACGGTGGGAAAACAAATTACTGTTTGGCAATTGATAGAAAAGCAAATAGTTATGCGATTTTCATGCCAATGATCATGTGTATATAGTCATCACGTCCATAAGCGAATAGGCCGACTCCTGCCTGCACCTATTACTATTACTCCACTCATTGACTACTATCCAACATGCATCTAGAGTATTGAGTAAAACAGAGTAATGCTTGGAGAACGATGACATGATGTAGACAAAGTAAACTCAATCAATATAAATAAACCCCATCGTTTTACCCTTAGTAGCAGAAACACAAAGCACCAACTTGTCCCCTTTTATCACTGGGATATAGAAACTCGCTAGGTTGAACCTACTACAAAACACCACTCCACCGAACAAATATCAATCTAGTTGGCCAAACTATCTCAATAGATTGGAGAGCATCACAAAGCTACAATGATCATGCAAATGAGAATCTTAGTACTCATGTTTGACTCAAATACTTTTCTTGAATAATCTAAACATAAACTCACAATTCATCGGATCCCAACAAACGCACCATACAAAGGGATTACATCGGATAGATCAAGGAAAAGATGCGATGAACATTGTATTGAAGATCAAGAGAGAGAGAGAGAGATTGTCATCTAGGTACTACCTACGGACATGTAGGTCTGTGGTGAACTACTCACACATCATCATGAGGGCAGCAAGGTTGATGAAGAGGCCCTCCGTGATTGATCCCCCGTCCGCCGGGGTGCCGGAACAGAGCTGTAGATGGGCTCCCGTCGGAACAAAGACTTGCAGCGGCAGAAAAAATTGGGAGCTCCCTTAGTTTTTTGGGGGGATATTAGAGAATTTATAGGCTAGAGAGGAACGTCGGGGGATGCCCAAGGGGTCCACCACATATCAGCCCCCCAGGGCGCGCCCTGATGTGTGGTGGGGCCCTCATGCACCTCTCGTCCACCTCCCAAAGCTTCCGGTTCTTCTTTTGGTCCAAAAAAATCATAAAAAAGTTTCGTGACAATTGCACTTCGTTTGTTATTGTAAACCTGAAAAGTCAAAAACATGGAGAAAACAGCAACTAGCACTAGGCACTGGGTCAATAGGTTAGTGCTCAAAAATATTATAAATTGGTAAACAAATGCCTAAAAAGTATCCTAGAATGATAATATATCACCATGGAACAATCAAAAATAATATATACGTTGGAGACATGTCATTCATTGGAACCAAATGGATCTTCAAGAACAAGCAAGATGCAAACGGTGTTGTCATTCGCAACAAGGCAAGATTGGTGGCACAAGGCTACTCCCAAGTTGAGGGTATCGACTATGGTGAAACCTTTGCTCCCGTTGCATGTCTTGAATCTATTCGCATGTTGCTTGCATATGCTTCTCGTCATGATTTTAAATTATATCAAATGGATGTGAAGAGTGAATTTCTTAATGGTCCACTCAAGGAGTTGGTATATGTCAAGCAACCCTCAGGGTCCAAGGATCCCAAGTTACCCAATCATGTATACATTCTCGATAAGGATCTCTATGGCCTTAAACAAGCCCCACGTGCGTGGTATGAGCACCTTACCGATATGTTGCGGGACTGTGGGTTTGAAACTGGGAAAATTGATCCCACTCTTTTCACGAACAGGGTTAAAGGGAACTTGTTCATATGCCAATTGTATGTTGATGATACTATATTTGGTTCTCCTAACAAAGCTTCCAATGGTGAGTTTGTTGCACTAATGGCCAAAGATTTTGAGATGTCTATGATGGAAGAGTTGAAATTCTTCCTTGGATTCGAAGTCAAGCAATGAAGTCAAGGACCCTTCATCAAGCAAGCTAAATATACTCAATACATTCTCAAAAGATTCAACATGGATGAGGTCAATCCACCCAAGGCCAATGCTCCTATGCCTCTCAAATGCTATCTTGGCAGTGATCCCAATGGTAAAGCAGTGGATCAAAAGGTATATTGCTCCATGATTGGATCCCTGCTTTATGTTTGTGCATCTAGACCGGATATTATGTTGAGTGTGGGAATTTGTGCATGCTTTCAATCCGCACCTAAGGAGAGCCACTATGTGGCTGTCAAGCGAATCTTTCGGTATTTGGCTCATACCCCAAACTTTGGCTTCTGGTACCCCAAAGGTGCTTCATTTGATCTCATAGGATATTTAGACTTGGATTGGGCAGGAGACCGTGTGGAGAGGAAGTCAACTTCTGTAGGTTGCCAATTCCTTGGTCGCTCTTTGGTAAGTTGGACTTCAAAGAAGCAAAATTGTGTTTCTCTCTTGTCCATCGAGGCCGAGTATGTAGCCGCCACAAGCTTCTATGCACAGATTCTTTGGATGATGCAAACTCTCAAGGATTATGGTGTCGCCTGTGACAAAGTGCCTCCCTATTGTGACAACGAAAGTGCACTCAAGATCGCCAACAACCCGGATCAACATAGCAAGACGAAGCATATTGAGATACGTTATCATTTCATCCAGGAGCATATCAAGCGCGGAAATATTGACCTTATTCTTCTAAACACTAATGAACAACTTGCAGATATCTTCACTAAGTCATTAGATGAAGCTAGATTTCGTGAGTTAAGGCATGAGCTAAATATCATTGATTCGAGCAATGTGGTTTGAAATCTTGCACATCCTACCTCACTCATCATCATGTCTAGTTTAGATGTAGGCATGGACATAGGGGGTGTTGGTCTCTCAATGAACTCTCCCTCCCCTTATTATGCATAAACCAATCAAGTCTTTCACATTAGTCATTTTTCATTAGACTTGTGCTTCAAAGACGAGTTTTGGTCATGGGCGCAAGGTAAAAATCTTCATGGTGTCATACCAAGTTACTCAAACATAGGTGGATCTAGCCACCCCCCTCCTTGTGAGGTATTTGCTTTTGAAGAGGGTATTCGTGATTTGTGTCACTCTAAGTACTTGTTTTCCTTTTTCTTTTTTCCTATACTTGGAGTGTTATGTACCATTTGTTGGTCTTTCTATCTCCCACTCTTCGAAATTTGCATAAGCCACTCCCTTGTAGCATCTTTGTGCCTTGCGGTCGCCCAGGGAAGTACAACCGATGGCAGGGGCAGTAGTACGAAGCGGTACTACTGCTGCTACCCGTGCTACTACCGACCATCTCAGGTGATACTACCGCCTATGAGTTCCCGCAAAGGGTCAGGGGGCGGGGCAGGGAAAGTTTCCACTTCCTCATACCCCTTCATCCCCTTTCTCTCGTGGCTCCCTCTCCAAGTGACTACAAGGCCGCGGAGGCCGCTGCCGGCCCTCAGTTTCCGACCAGTCTTTCGTGATCCCAAACGGTGGAGTCGATCCCCACCTTCTCATGTTGCCATGGATGCCGGTATTGTCCATGTTCTTCTCTACTATGGTTCTCCTCTTTTGAATCTAGGTCTTGGACAATACTAGTTGCATTCATCGATGTTTAGTCAAATCGAGGCAAGAGTTCATTGGGGAAGATGGCTAGGGAGTAGATATGAAGTTCTAGTGGAGAATATGTGCATTTGATGGAACTGGTAGTACCAGATATGACCGGCGATTGATTCTGTCCCCGTGGTCTCCGCCCAGGCGGTAGTACCGCTCCAAGAGGAGCGGTACCGTCGCTCGTGAGCGGTACTACCGCTGGTGCTACCAAATGCCCATGTTTTCTCACATTTACTCCAAATTGGCTCATTTTTTCTCTCTGGATTATGCAACTATTTTACACTTGTTTTTCCTCGTTTGGTGTTTTTGGCCTTCAAGTGATAGTAGTTCTGCTCATCAGGAGTGTCAAAGGAACCCCAACCATGAGGGTGGCTCTAAGAGCCCTCGCACCTTGGAGGAGAACAGTTCTGTCAACCCCAATGCACCTCCCAAGTAGCAGTCAAAGAAGGCCGCTACCAAGAAGTTGTAGCCAAGCCTAGATAAAATGCCTGCCAAAGAGTTTTGGGAACTTCTCCGTCAAGATCCACATGTCATTCCTCAAGAATCTGTTGTTCGCAACCGTCCCTTCTAGACCATGCGGCAAATGTCTATCTACAATGAGGTGCTACTAAATAAGGAAAACTTGTTTGTGCCGAATGTCAAGTCTATTGGTATGGAGTTCTTGGAAAAGAATGCCCGATACTTTGGAGAGGCCCTTGAACTCTGTGAGAAGCTGGAAATTACTCATATTATGTAGTTCAACAAGGACTTTGAGGCACAAATGGTGGCCGTGTTTTTTTGCTATAGTTCATCTTGGGACAGATGAGGACCGAACCTTGACTTGGATGACCAATGGGAGCAAGTTTCCTGCTACTTGGAATGAGTTCATGGACTTGCTACATGTTGAGGATAAGGGGCTCCAGGACCCAATTGGTTTTCGCCCCCACAAGGAAACAACAACCACTCACAAGAGGCATCTCTGGCCCTACAGCACTGTCAAGATCTCTGCTACCACTGGCAAACCATCCTATGTCCTTCTGCCCTTTCTTGATATTTTGCACTTCATCTTCCGGAACACTCTTTTTCCTCGGGTTGGCAACTTTTACATGGTACACTCCTACCTGGTGGATCTATTGCTCTTTTGTCAGGGTATGCGGTAGGCTACCGAGGTGCCAACTCTGGATATTTCTCATGTCATGTGGAGTGAACTGCTATCTGCCATCTCTGGCCACAAAGTTCCCATCTATGGTCCACACTTAATGCATATGATTGAGAGCACTTGGGCTAAGACCTATCCAGGCATCCATTTTGAGAATAGTGAGTTGGTTTCTCACAAGGTTGTGTAGCTCCGCCAGAAGAACAAATGGGGGAATTATGTGGCTCTTGAGGCAGATTTGCCTGATGATGACACTGAGGATGATGAGGATGATGAGGACTTTGTCGTCCCAGGGGGTGCCGCTACTCATTCTGTGCTTTCTCATGCTGAGCCATCTTGGGCTCAGAAACTTAAGGGGAAGAGGAAGAAGCTATTTTGTCTGTAGGCTCACGGTTAGTATCAGGCTCAAGTCGTTGAGAAGAAGGCTATCAGTCTCCACAAGACGCTTGGCAGGCATGTGGGGCAGGAGGTTCCAAGTGGGCCCGAGGACTCTATCACAATGAGGATGTCTGGATTTCTCGTCATTGTAAGTGGGATTCTATAACAGCCTGGGACCGATGCTCCGGAAGATTCCCATTTTATTTCATTGTTGTCGTGTGATTCATCTGGTTGTCGCATTCATCATAGCATCATTCGCATCATCTGCATAGCATCATCACTCGTATTTGAAAACATTGCATCCATTCATAGTTGCTGGTTCTCTCTGTTCGTGTCGATGTCCGTTTCGAGACTAACCACACATGCACACGCCCACAGCATCGTAAAATATTGTTTAAAAAGTGCGCGTAAAGTATTACCGGATTGCGTCGGAACTTGGCGTGCGGTCTTGTTATATTGTAGGTGGACCGCCTGCCAAATTTTGTTGCCATCGAGTCCGTTTGATACCCGAACGGTCGACCTTAGGGGCACCGTCATCTGTTTATTGTCGGATGTTTTTTGATGTTTAAAAACCTCAGTGTCAGGCCGCAAACATTCCCTCTCATCCCCACCTAACCCACTCTAAATAGCCCACTAAGCCCAGCAAACCGACCTCTCCGATCGGACCGTCCGATCGTCATAGGAGAGTCAAAAAACCACCCCTAGACCCAAACTGTCATGGTTTTATCACGGCAGATGTCCGAGGACTTATATTCAAGGCCATCGCTAAGGTGATGGACTCAAAGGGGTTGGTTGGGACGAAGGACACGAGTTTACCCAGCTTCAACCCCTCGAGAAGAGGTAAAGGCCTACGTCCTGCTTGTGTTGTATTGATTGGAGTATCGATTACATGGGAGTGTATTCGCTTGACCTAGCTCTCGATTACTTGGTTTCTGTCTAAGTTGCCCCGGTTCTCGCCCTTATATAGGAGGTCAAGACCACGGGTTACACAAGTCTCATACTAACTCTTACAACGTGTCCGACTCTAACTTTGTGCCATCTTGCCTTCCTGAGGAAGCCGTCTCCGGGCGGCTTACCGGCCTGGGTCTTCATGCCTTCCTTGTCTGGGCCTCACCTCGGCCCATCTTAGTGAGCCGCCATACGTCTGGGCTTATGCCTCCAGGCCCATCCTTGATTTATCCCATGAGCCGCCAAGCATGACCCGGCCCCACTTGGGCGGGTCTCACCATGGGGTTATATCCCCAACATTAGGCCCCAGGTTGATTTGAGCTTGCTCATTTCAACCTTCCATCACACTCGGCGGCAAGTCTCGCTCGTTATCACGTGAAAGTAAGACAGAATGACCCTCCATGACGTCATACCGGATATATCAAAAAGATTCCCTGACGACCGCAACGGATCTTTCCATTATTAAACTGATGGCCCGAAAATCGAGGCGCTCGTCTCGGTCAATCAATTTCCGTCGCCTTGATTCTCGCGCCCGTTTCCACCTTTTGCCTATTAAATAGCACCGCGAAGGGCGGTTTTCATTTCCTCCTCTGCTCGCGCCTCTTCTTCTTCCTCCTGATGTCGTCGCTCCAGCGTCTTCCCGCTCCAGTGAAGCTTCCACGCCGTTGTCACGCCAGGCCACTGCAACAACCTGATTGGACCAGAGCACCGCCCACGTCCATCACGTCATCTCCGGTGAGTTCTTCTCCACCCCTAGATCTGTAGCTTTCGGTAGGGTTTTCATGGAGTTCCTCCGCCGCTAGAACACGAGCTCTTCGCAATGTCCGATAGTATATAGATTAGTGATCTTGATAATGCCCCTTTTTCTAGTGCGGTAGATCATAAGAAGTAGATAATAGCACAACACAGATCCGTGGTTACCCCCTGTATTGTCTTCAAAACACTGCTAGTTCTTCTGTTCTCCGTTAGGTTAGAATAAACCTGCTTTTTTCTCTATTTTGTAGATCCATAACTATGTAGATAGTCTCTGAAACCTGTTTTCCACACTTAGTAATATTTGCTCTACTTCTTTGCAAACTTAACTCACAAGTGAACTTCCGGCTGTCGCCTAAGCCGCTCCGGCGACTTAGCTTTATAGAACGTAGAATTTTTTAGCCGCCCTTAACTGTGTGTCATCTTCTAACTTGCCACACATTATTGCTTTGCATAGCTTTAAGCCGCCACCATGCCTCGTGCGTCCAATTCTTGTAACTGGGCCGGATCTGCTGTCACGAAGAGTTTCTGAAGGATTTTGTAGACGTAGGAACCTTACCAGCCAAAGATGTCATCCATTGGCGGGTTCCAAGCAATGAAAAGAAACCCATTCCTTTAGAGGGCGAAGTAGTTGTATTCATGGATCACCTCGTGCGCGGTTTCAGCCCACCCATCTCAAAAAAATCCGAGACGTCCTTCATTTCTTTAAGCTACGCCATCAAGACATCGCCCCAAACTCCGTCTCAAACATGTGCAATTTCCAAACCCCCTGTGAAGTTTACTTACAAGAAGAGCCGTCCGTTGGTCTTTTCCGTGAGTTCTTCTATGCAAACCGTCAGACGGAGGTAAAAGCTGGTCCAAACTTAGAGCTTGGCGGAATCTCAATTCAGAGAAGACGGGATGTGACCTTTCCGGCTGCTCGGATGCCAAGTCATCCAAAAGATTGGAATAAGACCTAGTTCTAATGCAAAGACACTTCTCCAGAGGGAGAGCATTCCTTGTCGGGTTATCGTCCAAGCCGGCTCAAGACAATGACTGAGCTCAATGACCGGCTGTCAGCCTCTGAGCGGGCAAAGTATGCTCCGACTCATGCAAAAGTTAAAGCCCTTATGGCCAATGGTCTAACGGGGATTGATCTGACCCGCTACTGGATTTCTTGGAGAGTCATGCCCCTAAGCCGGCGAAGCCGTCTCATGTGCGAGTATACGGGTGAATCTGATGACCCCCTCTGCTTTAACACTACCACGTTATTAGAAGATAACATCATGGACACCATCAAGAGCCTTGTTCATGAGTCTTCAGGATCTTGTCACGCCATCGAGTTAGCACCTTTCTGTGCCGCAAACCCGGCCCTAGACATAAGGGCGGCCCTTGATCTCCGTACTTTCGCGTTAGCTACTCATATATACTTTGCAATCTTTTGACCTCTATCGGCTTATACTTTCACGACAATAGCGGCTTCTGGAAAAAATAATATGTTCCTCCTCCGAAGAAATCAAAGGAGAAAACTAACGGCTGAAACAAGAAAACCACACCTCAAGAACAACTGGAATCTGACGACTCAGAGGTAGAACTTGACTCTCTTGGTCGTCTCTTCATGCTCCTTATTGACAATAATAATTCACATGACGAAGCGGAGACAAGCCACGCCAACGTTCCTGAGGTAACTTACATTTCATCCGACTCGGAACATCTTGCATCACAGAAGATACGGCGGGTCGTCCGAAAGGTCCCACTTTCTCATCCTCTTGCTTACTTAGACCCCCACTTTCTTTTGAAAAAGCAACAGCAACTCTCCCGATGCCAGACCCGGAGCACCGGCTCTAACGACCTCATGGTCAGGTTATCTCACTCTCCGGCTCAACGGAAACGACCGGCTGAGTTATCTACTCAACATGGCTTTGGTTTTATCAACCTTGCCTTTATAATTTGATTCTGTCTTATATTGTCTTAACTGTTTTTAGGACTCACCTTCTTCATCAGGCAACTCTACCGCAACTACTCTACCGCCTCTAAAAATTAACCCAGAGTACTTGCCTTTCATGCTTATGTTCATACTTGTGTTATCTGTAAAGTTTAAACCATGACCTTCTATGTTTTCTAGGGATCAAGCAAAACGAAGGAAGACCGGCAGGTCTACCCCTGCTCCCAAGGCTCGAGAGCCGGAGCCTGCCAAACCGGATTCTCCTACACCGCATGTTGATCCCTCTATGGCCTCCAAGGACACGCGTGAAGAAGCTCGTCACTCTGCTGAGCCGGTGACCAGTGACGTGATTCCTGAGAGTCCTCCGAGGGCCAATTCTAAGCCGCTGAGCCCTTCACCAGCTGCTGACGATTCGATTACTCCGGACGTCGTCATTAGTGGCGCCGGCTTTCACTCTCCTCAACCTCATGTGTTGACAAAGCACACTGAGACGACTGAAGCCTCTGAGAAGCTGGAATTTGAGCTCCACGTGCTAGAGAAGCTAACATCCGATGAGCTTCACGCTGGTTATCTGAACCGCCTGTCTACAAGCGGGAACATGGAGCTCAAGCTTGTCAACTTGATGAAATATAAATATGAGGTACTCTTGCTTTCTTTTCCTTATACCCTTACGTAGCCCCCAAGAGCCGGTTTAGCACTTGCTAATGGTAAGCCGGGTCTTTGAATCTTGTTATAAGTAGAAACACTTAGCCTGTAGCCCTCAATGATCAGCTTAAGACTTAAATACCGAGTCGATGCTTTAGTGCGTAAGTAGTTGTTCAAAGATCCATCTATAGTCCCCAAGGGCCGGCTTAACTTGATGAATGATGAGCCAAAACTTCCATGTAGATAGACCAAAGAGGCATATGTAGCCCCCAAGTGCCGGCTTAACTTTATGAAGTTGAACCGGAAATTCACTGTAGATAGATTGAAGATCCATCTGTAGTCCCCAAGTGCGGGCCTGACTTGATGAAGTTCAGCTGGAACTTCACTGTAGCTTTGGAGAACAAACCGACATTAGCCCCCAAGTGTCGAGCATATTGCTTGCAATCTGTTTGAGACTTGCATTATATTGTCTTAATCTTCATCATATGATAATATGCCATCCTGGCGACTTAGCCCTCACTTTGCTTTTTATACGTCAGCGGAAGCTTTAAATGAGTCCGGGTCTAAATTGACCGGCTTAAGGAGCAATCTGGCCACCCAGCAAGCCGCCCGAAGCGAAGCAGATGAGAAGTGCCGGCTCGCCACTGAGGAACTTACAAAAGTTAAAGCTGAATTTGTTGCCTTCGAGAAGTCTGCTAAGACGGAGCAAGCCGCCCTGGCCAAATGTGTAGACGAGGAGGACCAGCAGCTTGTGGTTGTGTCTGATGAGCTACACGCCTTGAAGTGCCACATTGCGAAGATGTCTATCGCCATCTTTGGTAAGTACCAAATACTTAGCCAATACTCTTGTATGAATACTTATACTAGTGACTTGTAACCGGAAGTCCATATTATGTAGGTCCAAGGAGCCGGCAACTTGCCACTTACAGCTTGCTGCCATTGAAAGCCGTCTATACTTTAACAGCGCAACTGTATTGCGGCGCTCTCTGCACAATCAAGGTGGTGCTCTATACGGATAACATCCCCCCAACTATGAAGGGAGTCATAGAGTTGATGTCCACCCTGCCGAAACAAATCCAGGAGGTCAAAAAATCAGCCGCCAGAAAAGGAGTCATCGCAGCCATAAGCCGGGCAATAGCTTTTGCCCCAAAGCTGACTCCCGAAGACATGATGGACGGGTTTCCATCAAAGAAGGATGATGGCTTAGAGTTCACGGAGGCTGACTACGCTCGGTGCATGAAGGCTTCTAGAGTCCTCGCCTATGTGTTAGTAGAAGAAGTGAACCTGTCAACATACCAGGCGGCTTACGATGCCGAGCAAAAGAGAGTACGCGGCCCAACCTTTGAGGCCAAGGACTTAACGCCTGCACGCTGTAAGCACCTCTTTGCTCCTGATCTTGACCCGCCACAGGGTGACCCGACATCCAACTGCCGACCTTGGTAACGCCGTGGATAATCCGGCCTTGTGACCCGCCATAGAGCGGTGTAAAAAACTTTGAGTCATCTCTTTTGAGCTCCGCGAAGAGCATTGTAATAGGCTTGTAGTAAACTTTGTCTTGCCTGAACTGTGCCATCGTGCACATATGGAATTCTCCGGCTTAACGTATTACATCTGCCTTGTGCTTTCAATTCATACCAGATGTTGTGGCGGCTTTTGGTAATTAACGAACCTGCGAGAATAGAATACTCTTCGCGTGTCAGGAGGACGGCTTAGGATAGCACAACCTAAAGATGCTATATCTTTCCTGACTTGTTTTTTTAACTCATGTGCTGGTTCTTCTGGGTTGACTTGCCACTTAAAACTCCTTAACAGTACAGGATCTCTATCGAGATTGGTTGTCAATTCCTTTGAGAGGCCCAGGGTCTCTAAGCGATATTAACTGACAGGAAGTGTGACGTCCCAGAAGAGACTCGGCAGGGCATGAGTACCCTGATAGCCCATAAACTGCCTCTCACGTGACATAAATCCGTCGTTTTAACCTTAAACAGTGCAGGGTCTTTAAAATATTAACTATTTTAAGAGTACGAATGGGCCACATAGTGGAGAGTCGGCAGTAGATGGGAGAGTTTATCCTTGCTTTCCGTAAGCCGGCCCTCACGTGACAAGAGCCGTCGTTTTAACATTTAACCAGTACAGGGTCTCTATCGAGATTGGCCGTCAATTTCTTTGAGCCGGCTCAGGGTCTACAGGAGAGATTAACTGGTAAGAGTTCGGCGAGTCACCTAGCGGAGCAGCATCAGCTTACAGGCAGGTTTAACCCTGTTTGGCTTAAGAGCCGATCAAGAGGGTGTGTAAGCTAAACCCAGTAAGTTGGAAGCCCCCAAGTGACCTTTGTTGACGGAATCAACTGTTTGGCTTAAGAGTCGACCGATAGGGTGTGATAAGCAAAACCCGATGGGTTGGAAGCCCCCTGGACGATCATGTTGATGGAGTCAACTATTTTGGTTGAGAGCCGATCAATAGGGTCTGATAAGCTAAACTTGGTGGGTTGGAAGCCCCATGATTGACCTTTTTGCACAGATTGAGATATGCGAAACGGCAAAGGCCCCGGCTTGCAGGGATGCCCAACTTTATTCATATATATATATATGATATGTACAATGATGGTGTATAATGTCAAGTCTTGACGACTTAAGTATAATAAGGTCGTAGATGAGCTATGTTCCATGGCCGGCGGGTCTCTTGCCCAGAGGTGATTGAGTCGTCTCGGATGTCAATGAGGTAGTATGACCCGTTGTTGAGATTTGTGCTGACCATGAAAGGCCCTTCCCACGGAGGGGACAACTTGTGCGCATCTGTCTGATCTTGAATCAACCGCAACACCAAGTCGCCTTCTTGAAACGTCCGGGTCTTAACTGGCTATGATAGCGGCGCGGGTCTTGCTGATAAATCGCCGATCGAGCCGCCGCCAGATCACGTTCTTCCTCCAAGGCATACAATGCATCTTGACGCACCGTTTCATTGTCCGCCTCAATGTAAGCCGCCACTCGTGGCGAGTCATGACAGATATCACTTGGTAACACGGCTGCTGCACCGTAAACCATGAAGAAAGGTGTATAACCAGTTGATCTGTTGGGAGTAGTTCTGATGCTCCATATGATGGACGGCAACTCCTCCACCCAACAACCCGGCGTTCGCTGCAAAGGAACCATAAGCCGGGGCTTGATACCTCTCAAGATTTCTTGATTAGCACGCTCTGCCTGACCGTTTGACTGTGGATGAGCCACCGTAGAAACATCAAGTCGGATGTGCTCACTTTTATAGAACGCTTGCATAGCCCCCTTGGATAGGTTCGTACCATTATCTGTGATGATACTGTGAGGGTAACCGAAACGGTAGATCAGCTTCTCAACTAATTGAACCAATGTAGCCGCGTCACACTTGCCAACCGGCTCAGCCTCTACACACTTGGTGAATTTTTCAACCGCCACCAAGAGGTGGGTCTTCTTGTCCTTGGATCTCTTGAAGGGCCCAGCCATATCAAGCCCCCAGACTAAAAACGGACAAGTAATTGGAATCATGCGCAACTCCTGAGACGAGACGTGAGCACGCTGGCCAAACTTTTGACATCCATCGCACTTGCGGACCAAGTCCTCCGCATCCTTATGAGCCGTCAGCCAGAAGAAGCCATGTCGAAAGGCTTTGGCCACCAGAGATTTTGAGCTGGCGTGATGACCACAATCACCAGCATGAATTTCACTCAAGATTTCATTGCCCTCTTTAGGTGAGACACAACGTTGAAACACGTCGGTGAGGCTGCACTTATGTAACTCGCCATTGACTATCGTCGTAGACTTAGACCGCCTAGTGATCTGCCTGGCAAGATTTTCATCATTAGGTAACTTGCCGTGAGTCAAGTACGCCAAATAAGGCATAGTCCAGTCAGGAATAGCATGTAGAGCCGCCACCAGCTGTCCCTCCGGGTCAGGAATAGCCAAGTCTTCCTCTGAAGGTAACTTAACCGGCGGGTGATGTAGTACATCCAAGAAAACGTTAGGCTGCACCAGCTTACGTTGAGAACCAAGCCTCGATAGGGCGTCAGCCGCCTCATTCTTGCGACGATCAATATGATCCACCTGATAACCCTTAAAGTGACCAGCTATGACATCCACCGCCATCTGCGGGTCCTTGGAGTCCCAAGTGCCTGAAACCTGCTAGGCTACGAGATCTGAGTCGCCGAGTCATCTAACCCAGCTCAGGTTCATCTCCTTAGCCACCCTGAGTCCATGAAGCAGGGCTTCGTACTCAACTGCATTGTTAGTACAAGGAAACATCAACCTTAGCACATAATAGAACTTATCACCTTTGGGCGAGGTCAAGACAACCCCTGCCCCTGATCCTTCCAGCCGCTTTGATCCATCAAAGTGGATTGTCCAATATGTGTTATCCGGCTTTTCTTTGGGCGCCTGACACTCTGTCCAATCGTTTATGAAATCCACTAAAGCTTGGGACTTGACCGCCGTGCGAGGCACGTACTTCAAATTGAGAGGTCCAAGCTCCAATGCCCACTTAGCAATCTTGACAGTGGCTTCTCTATTTTGAATTATGTCTCCCAATGGGGCAAAGCTAACCACTGTAATCTGGTGGCCCAGGAAATAATGCTTTAGCTTACGATCGGCCATGAACACCCCATACACCAGCGTCTGCCAATGTGGATACCTTTGCTTGGATTCCGTCAGGACCTCACTGATATAGTAAACCGGCCTCTGAACCGGATATTCCTTCCCTACCTCCTGACGCTCAACAACTATTGCAGCGCTGACGGCCTTGTTGTTAGTCGCCACGTATAAGAGCATGGGTTCTTTCTCCATCGGAGCGGCTAGGACCAACGGCTCAGTGAGCTGTTTCTTGAGCGCCTCAAACGCTTCACCCGCCACCATACTCCAGACAAAGTTGTCTGTCTTTTTCATCATCTGGTACAAAGGGATGGCCTTCTCACCAAGACGGCTTATAAACCGGCTTAACACGGCGATCCATCCCACCAGGCGTTGAACATCATTGATGCATCTCGGCTTAGATAGGGAGGTGATAGCCTTGATCTTATCCGGGTTAGCTTCAATGCCACGCTCCGAGACTACAAATCCCAAGAGTTTGCCTGCCGGAACGCCAAAGACACACTTAGCTGGGTTAAGCATCATCTTGTAGACCCGTAAATTGTCCAAAGTATCCTTCAGGTCGTCAAGCAGAGTCTCCTTCTTCCTTGACTTTATCACAATATCATCCACATATGCATGACCGTTGCACCCAATTTGACTATGAAGACAGTTTTGTACACAACGCTGGTAAGTCGCCTGGGCACTCTTGAGCCCAAAAGGCATAGACACATAGCAGAAGGCACCAAAAGGCGTGATGAAAGTCGTCTTCTCTTGGTCCTTGAAAGCGATCTTGATCTGATGATAACCAGAGTAAGCATCCAGGAAGCATAAGCTCTCACAACCCGTCATCGCATCGATGATCTGGTCAAGATGAGGGAGAGCAAACGGGTCAGCCGGACAGGCCTTGTTAAGATCCGTGTAGTCCACACACATACGCCACGTGACGTTCTTCTTGAGTACCAGCACCGTGTTAGCAAGCCACTCCAGGTGAAAGACCTCGACGATGAAACCCGCCACCAGAAGCTCGGCTACCTCTTCCCCAATGGCCTTGCGTCTCTCCTTGTTGAACCGCCATAGAAACTGCTTGACTGGTTTAAACTTAGGATCCACATTAAGGTGGTGCTTAGCGAACTCTCTCGGTACAGCCGGCATGTCACAAGGTTTCCATGCAAAGATGTCCCGATTCTCACAGATGAATTCGATGAGCGCGCTTTCCTATTTGGGATCCATATTGGCCCCGGAGAGAAATCCACCAATTTGGTATCATCCGCCGAAAATTTGAGGGGCGGCTCAACCTCTGTGGTGGGATTTTTCAGTGGAGTCATGTCCTCTGGGTCAACATTTTCCTTGCAGAACTTGAGCTCCGCCTTAGCACAGCTGGACTTGGCATAAGTCGCGTCTCCTTCCTCACACTCAATAGCCGTCTTTCGATCACCATGAACAGTAATCGTTCTGCTCAACCCGGGCATCCTGAGCTGCAAGTAGACATAGCAAGGCATAGTCATGAACTTGGCATAAGCCGGCCGCCCGAACAGAGCATGATAGGGGCTCTTGATTTTTACTACCTCAAACCACAAGGACTCCACCCTGTAGTTGTGCTCGTCGCCAAAGGCGACTTCCAGAGATATCTTGCCCACTGGGTAGGATGACTTGCCAGGCACCACACCGTGGAAAACTGTTGAGGAAGGCCTAAGATCTTTGTCAAGCAACTTCATCCGTCGGAAAGTGTCATAGTACAGGATGTTGATGCTGCTGCCACCATCCATAAGCACCTTAGTGAACACATATCCTCCCACTTGCGAGGCAACCACTAGAGCCAGTCGCCCCAGGTCATCAACACGCAGGGGGTGATCCTCCCGGCTCTAGGTTATGTCATACTTAGACCACTTCAAGTATTGCGGTAGCACCGGCGTGATCGCGTTAACCGCCCACTTGCATAACTTCTGATTTCGCCTGTCAAGGCTGGTATTAAAAACATGATACTGACCCGAGCTGAGCTGCTTTGGATTACTCTAATATCCAGACTGGTTATTCTATTGCTGATTGTTGCCACCAGAGTGTTGATGATGTCCTCCTTGGTTGCCATGGCCGTGATGGCCGGATCCTAAGCCGCCGGACCAAAACCCGGCTCCTGAGCCGCCTGGTCCTGAGCCGCCGGGCGGGCCACCATCGTTGTTATCCTATCGTAAACTGTAGTCCTTGAACTTTTGCATAACGTGGCAATTACCCCACGTGTGACCCACCGGTTTGTCGGGCTGGTTGTGCTCCGGACAAGGTTTGTTGAGCCTGTCTTCCAAATTAAAAGGAGTCTTACCCTTATTAGAAGGCGGTCTGAACTTCTTGTTGCTCTTAGCACGATTGTTGCCGGTGCTGGCGTTGGCCACCAATTCTGACCTGCCTTTCGGGTTCTTCCTCTTACTTTGATTACCGTTGCCTGACACACCCTTGCCATGGTTATTCTTTTTACTCTGACCAGGCTTCTCCTCATCAGATCCCGGATCCTTCGTATTATCAGAGTCGATGTATTTTGTGAGAGCCGCCATGAGTTCCCCCATGTCTTGATACATGCACTTGAGACGGCCGAGCTTCTGCTTCAGAGGCGTAGAGTGACAATTCCTTTCCAGAATCAGAACCGCTTGAGCCACCGTGATCTTCTCAGATGAGTGGATGATAGTCGTGTTGGGGAACATAGTAGTAAATCGAAAAAATTCCTATGTGTCACCACGATCAATCTATGGAGAAACCAGCAACGAGCAAAAAGGGAGTGCATCTTCATACCTTTGAAGATTGCAAAGCGGAAGCGTTACAAGAACACGGTTGGTGGAGTTGTACTCACAGCGATTCAGATCGCGGTCGGTTCCGATCTAAGCATTGAACAACGGCGCCTCCGCGTTGAACACACGTGCAGTCCGGTGACGTCTCTTACGCCTTGATCTAGCAAGGAGGAATGAGAGGTTGAGGTAGAGCTCCGACAGCACGACGGCATGGTGACGGTGGAGCTATATGGTACTCCGGCAGGGCTTGGCCAAGCGCTACGGAGGACGAGGAGGAGGAGGGGTAGGGTTGTGCCGAGAGAGAGAGAGAGAGAGAGAGAGAGAATTCTGTAGTTCGCAGCCCCAGAAACCCCACATATATATAGGGGGAAGGTAGGAGGGTCCACCCCCTCTAGGGTTCCCACCCTAGAGGGTGCGGCAGCCCTAGATGGGACTTGGGGCGGCAGCCAAGGGAGGTCAGAGAGGGTGTGGAAACCCTAGGGCCCATTTGGGCCTAGGGTTTGCCCCCTCTCCTGCTTGCTGCGCCTTCGGCAGAGGTGGGAGGCACACTAGCCCACCTAGGGGTTGTTTCCCTCCCACTCTTGGCCCATGCAGCCTTCCGGGGCCGGTGGCCCCTCTCGGTGGACCCCTGGAACCCTTTCTGTGGTCCCGGTACGTTACCGGTGATGCCCGGAACACTTCCGGTAACCAAATCATCACTTCCTATATATCATTCTTTACCTTCTGACCATTCCGAAACTCCTCGTGACGTCCGGGATCTCATCCGGGACTCCGAATAACCTTCGGTAACCATGTACACTATTCCCATATAACCCTAGCGTCATCGAACCTTAAGTGTGTAGACCCTACGGGTTCGGGAGGCATGTAGACATGACCGAGACACCTCTTCGGTCAATAACCAATAGCGGGATCTGGATAACCATGTTGGTTCCCACATGCTCCACGATGATCTCATCGGATGAACCATGATGTCGAGGATTCAATCAATCTCGTATACAATTCCCTTTGTCTACCGGTATGACACTTGCCTGAGATTCGATCGTTAGTATCCCTATACCTTGTTCAATCTCGTTACCGGCAAGTCTCTTTACTTGTTCCATAACACATCATCATGTGACTAACTCCTTAGTCACATTGAGCTCATTATGATGATGTCTTACCGAGTGGGCCTAGAGATACCTCTCCGTCACACGGAGTGACAAATCCCGGTCTCGATTCGTGCCAACCCAACAGATACTTTTGGGGATACCCGTAGAATACCTTTATATCCACCCAGTTACGTTGTGACGTTTGGCACACCCAAAGTATTCCTACGGTATCCGAGAGTTGCACAATATCATGGTCTAAGGAAATGATACTTGACATTAGAAAAGCTTTAGCAGACGAACTACACGATCTTGTGCTATGCTTAGGATTGGGTCTTGTCCATCACATCATTCTCCTAATGATGTGATACCATTATCAACGACATCCAATGTCTATGGTCATGAAACCGTGACCATCTATTGATCAACGAGCTAGCCAACTAGAGGCTCACTAGGGACATGTTGTGGTCTATGTATTCACGCATGTATTACAGTTTTCGGTTAATACAATTATAGCATGCACAATAGACAATTATCATGAACAAGGAAATATAATAATAACCACTTTATTATTACCTCTAGGGCATATTTCCAATAGTCTCCCACTTGCACTAGAATCAATAATCTAGTTCACATCGCCATGTGATTAACACTTACATCCACGTGATCATATCATCATGTGATTAACACCCAATAAGTTCTGGGGTTTGACCATGTTTTGCTCGTGAAAGAGGTTTTAGTCAACAGCTCTACGACATTCAGATCCGTGTGTACCTTGCAAACTTCTATGTCATACTGTCGATACTGCTCCCACGCTCCACTTGGAGCTATTCCAAATGGCTACTCCACTATAGGTATCCGAATTTCTACTAAGAGTCATCTGGATTGGTGTTAAATCTTGCATCGATGTAACCCTTTACGACGAACTCTTTGTCACTTCCATAATCGAGAAATATTTCCTTAGTCCTCTAGTTGCTAAGGATAATTTCGACCGTTGTCCAGTGATCCACTCTTGGATCTCTCTTGTACCCCTTGACAGACTCATGGCAAGGCACACACAGGTGTGGTACACAACATGGCATACTATATAGAGCCTATGGCTACAGCATAGGGGATGACACTCATCTTTTCTCTATTTTCTGCCGTGGTCGGGCGTTGAGTTGTGCTCAATCTCACACCTTCTAATACAGGCAAGAACCCTTTCTTGGACTGATCCATATTGAACTTCTTCAATATCTTGTCAAGGTATGTACTAATTGAAATTATTATCAAGCATCTTGATCTATCTCTATAAATCTTGATGCCCAACAATTAGGTAGCTTTATCCAGGTCTTCCTTTGAAAAACCTTTTTCCAAATAACCATTTATGCTTTCTAGAAATTCTACATCATTTCCAGAAATTCTACACCATTTATGCTTTCCAAAAATTCCGGATTTCATGGCTCCTAGCCATTTGTTGGAATCCGGGCCCACCATCGCTTCTCCATAGTTCGTAGGTTCATCGTTGTCCAACAACATGACTTCCAAGACAGGGTTGTCGTACTACTCAGGAGCAGTACGCGTCCTTGTCGACCTAAGAGGTTTGATAGTAACTTGATTCGAAGCTTCATGATCATCATCATTAACTTCCTTCCACTGACGTAGGCTCCACGGGAACATCTTTCTGTGTTGCACTACTCTCTGGTTGAAACAAAGGTTCAACCACCTCATCAAGTTCTATCTTCCTCCCACTCAATTCTTTCGAGAGAAACTCTTTCTCGAGAAAGGACCCATTCTTAGCAACAAACACCTTTTGCGATTGGATCTGAGATAGAAGGTATACCCAATGTCTTCTTAGGGTATTCTGTGAAGATGCATTTTCCTGCTTTGGGTTTGATCTCATTAGGTGAAAACCCATTTTCACATAAGCGTCGCAGCCCCAAACATTAAGAAATGATAGCTTAGGCTTCTGTCAAACCATAATTCTCACGGTGTCATCTTAACAGACTTAGATGGTGCCCTATTAAAGTGAATGGATTTGTCTTTAATGCATAACCCCATAACAATAGTGGCAAAACGATAAGAGACATCATAGTATGCACTATATTCAATAGAGCATGACTACGACGTTCGGACACACCATCACACTATGGTGTTCCAAGAGTTGTGAGTTGTGAAACAATTTCCACGTTGTCTTAAATTGCATACCAAACTCGTAACTCAGATATTCATGTCCATCATCATATCATAGAAATTTTATCTTCTTGTCACGATGATCTTTAACTTTACTCTGAAACTCCTTGAACCTTTCAAACATTTCAGACTCGTGTTTCATTAAGCAAATATCCCCATATTTACTCAAATCATTAGTGAAGGTAAAGAAAATAACGATATCCACTGTGTGTTTCAACACTCATTGGACCACATACATCAACATTTATTAGTTCCAATAAGCCACTAGCCCGCTCCATCATACCGAAATATGGGGTCTTAGTCATCTTGCCCAAGAGGCATGGCTCGCATGTCTCAACCGATTCGAAATTGAGTGAGTCAAAAGATCCATCAGCATGGAGTTTCTACATGCGATTTATACCAATATGACATTTAGCGGCAGTGCCACAAGTATGTGGTACCATCATTATTAACTTTGTATCTTTTGGTACCAATGTTATGAACATGTGTACTTTTATACGATCAAGATTCAATAAACCATTCCAAGTGGGTGCATGACCATTGAAGGCATTATTCATGTAAACAGAATAACCATTATTCTCTAACTTATATGAATAACCATATTACACTAAACATGATCTAATCACGTTCATGCTCAACGCAAACACCAAATAACATTTATTTAGGTTTATCACAAATCCCGAAGGTAGAGAACATGCGATGGTGATCATATCAACCTTGGAAACACTTCCAATACACATCGTCACCTTTCACTTAGCTAGCCTCCATTTATTCCGTAGCTTTTATTTCGAGTTGCTAACACTTAGCCACCGAACCGGTATCCAATACCCAGGTGCTACTAGGAGTACCAGCAAGGTACACATGAATAACACGTACATCAAATATATTTTTGTCGACATTGCCAACCTTCTTATCTACCAAGTATCTAGGGTTGTTCCGCTTTAGCGAACATTCTCCTCATAACAGAAGCACTTAGTCTCGGGTTTGGCCTCAACCTTGGGTTTCTTCACTAGAGCGGCAACTGGCTTGCCATTCCTGAAGTTTTTCCCTTCTTGCCCTTGCCCTTCTTGAAACTAGTGGTTTTCACTTAACCATCAACACTTGATGTTCCATATTGATTTCTACCTTCGTGGTGTCAAACATCACGAACAACTCAGGGATCATCTTATCCATCCCTAGCATGTTATAGTTCATCACGAAGCTCTAGTAGCTTGGTGGCAGTGACTTGGAGAACTGCATTAATCACTATCTTATCTGGCAGATTAACTCCCACTCGATTCAAGTGATTGTAGCACCCAGACAATCTGAGCACATGCTCACCGGTTGAGATATTCTCCTTTATCTTGCAGGTAAAGAATCTTGTTGGAGGTCTCATACCTCTCAACATAGGCACGAGCCTGAAATCCCAATTTCATCTCTTAGAACATCTCATATGTTCCGTGACGTTCAAAACATTTTGGAGCCTCAATTCTAAGCCATAATGCATGACGTGCTGAACTATCAAGTAGTCATCAGAAAGTGCCTATCATATGTTCACAATATCTACAGACAACGCTTGAGGGAGTGGTGCACTTAGCGGTGCATCAAGGATATAAGCTTTCTGTGCAGCAATGAGGACAATCCTTAGATCATGGACCCAGTCCGCATTATTGCTACCATCAACTTTCAACTTACTTTTCTCTAGGACCGTATCAATAAAACAGGGGAGCTACAGCGCGAGCTATCTATGACATAATTTGCAAAGACACTTTTAGACTAAGTTCATGATAATTAAGTTCATATAATCAAATTATTAATGAATTCCCACTTAGATAGACATCTCTCTAGTCATCCAAGTGACCCATGATCCACGTCAACTAGCCTGTGTCCGATCATCACGTGAGGCAGACTAGTCATCAATGGTGAACATCTCCATGTTGATCGTATCTTGTATTGTAGCGACCCAACCTGAAAGGTCGAATCTCCGGTGTTTCCGTACCATCCCAAGATCATGCTGGTACACACACGGTACATCAATGTATATATCAACGGGAAAACACACAACATTATATTAACGAAATCTCATATCGAGTCCTTTATTACAATAAAGATTACAATAAAGTCGCTGAAGGCCAACTCATGAGAATAACTAAGTCTTGCGGAAGCGTCGAAGGTAGATGAGTCCATTTGACTCCAAGGGCATCTCATTGAGCATAGAACGTGTCCTCACTCCTGGTCGGAAAAGTACTCTGCAACATGATATGTTGCAGCCGTGTAGGTCAGCATATGGAATATGCTAGGAAAGTCACAAGAGAGGGGTGAAAAGATAATCATCTAATCTACATGCTTATATGGCAGGTGGGGTGGTAAGTTTTTGCGTAAAGCCAATTTTTCCTACATCAAGAGAGGGGTAAGCAAAAATTATTACTAAGTTGGTTGATTAATGAAATGGTTCCACCAACCAAATTTCATACCCAAATTGTTAATACCCACATCATCATATTACTTGTGTTGAGAATTCCGAATGTTTCCGTTCCTTTGGCTCAAGTCGTCCATGACCGTGGACACGGCTAATCGATTAGGTTTGAGTACTCTGCAGAGCTTTGCACACATTCCCCACAAGATTTGGTCGCCTCCGTTTGATTTCTCGCACTTCAGGGTGTTTGAGAAACGGATGACCAAAACATGGTCTTCCAAAGGGTTTCCCTGCGACTCTGTCGGTGCCCATCCTTTCCTACCGTTCTTCCACATCTCGTAGCACCGCCTGTCCAGGGTCACCACGATATCCAACCAAGCCAGAGCCCATAATGACTTGTGGCTGTGCAGGTAAGCCTTGGGTCTTGAAGCACCCATCCATCTCTTTGTGCCTGGGTGGATCTTTCCGCGTGAATACTGGCCATCTCCAGCAACACCTAGGCAAATCCACTGGTTTCTCCAGGGTGTCGTTCAACCATCATCCACCCAGAGGTAAGTTGAAAACTCGGAGTTTCGCAGTCTTGATCATTATGTAGGTCTTGAAATTATTAACTCTCTCAACTCTCATGAATCACACAACCAACCCCGTCTACTAATAGCATAGCAAAAAGTAAAACAACGTTTCCTGGGGCCAATGTGTCAAGGGTTGAGAGGGGGTTCCTACCACATGATACTACTACAATGTAACCAAGTTTCCAACTAATCTATCTTGCATGCAATTGGGGAAGATGGTAGAACTAATGCATATAAAACATGGGTAAACATGATCAAAGTGACTTGCCTGATTGATGATCTTCGTACGTGAGTGACTCTAAGTAACAAGCTTCGCACTCCGGATAATCTAACGAAGCAAACAAGAGCACTCAATAAGCATACAACAAAATATTGTAACTCACAACCATCAACCATGAACTAGTAACCAATCAAGACAAAACAATGCATAAAAATCACAAGCAAGAAAACACACAAAGTTTTGTTTTCTAAAAGATGATTGATAAAACACTACTAACATAATGAAACCTATTTGTAATAACAGAACAATAGTTGACAGCAAGAAAACAATAAAATATTTTATTAATAACAGAATTGAATCAAATTAAGTTTGTTGGGAAAACTTTTAGTAAAGTTTTTAAAAGTTTGGTTAAACACTATTAGATGAGATAGCTATAGTTTTACTAACAAAAGAATGAAACTAAAATTATTATTTATTAACAAAACATTATCTTAACAAAATGGAAATTACTAAAAACTTGTCTTAGAAAACAGAATTAAATTATATAAAACTTTGTTGAAAGAAAAACTATTACTAACTAGTTGTTTTAGTTCAAGTTAAACCTATTTGAAAAATGTGTTGAGATTCCTATGTTAATAAAGAAACAAACTAAGCAAATTTATATTTTTATTAACATAAGTAAAACACCTAAAGTTTAACTAACAGAACCTATTAAACAAATAAAACTAAATCTAATTTAAACCAACTAAAACTAAGTTAATTTAAACTATACTAACTAATAGGCAGAATCTGTTTATAGATAAAACACTAAGAAAAATCTTCCTAAAAATTCTGAAACTAAGCATGAAGGTATTCCTAACTAATACCAAACAGTAGCAAAAAGATTCATATCAAAATCTATTTTCAAACTCTAGTTATTCAGATTTGAATGTTTTGAGAAAATTTGATTCAATTCAAATTTTATAGTTCAAATTTGAAATTTAAAAGTACAGGGCGAAACTACATGAAAAATGTGAGCTATTGCAAAAAGAATCAACTCAAAACATTAAATAGATTAAAAGTTATAGCTAAAACAATTTTCTAAAACAATCTGTTTAACTAAAACTAAACAAAAAGAAGAAAATTTCTACCGGACGGCCAGGGTGACATGGCACTATCCTATTGGCTGGCTAGCGCGTGTGTTGGATGGTTGCGGGCGGTCGACCGGACTGAAGAGGAAAACGATTCGGGAATTAAGTTGATCTAATCTGGGCCGTTGCGTCTGGATCGGAGGGAGGGGGTGAGCTCGAAGATTTTACCGGAGGGGAAGGTGGACTCCGGCGATGGTGACGGCGGCCGGTGGTCGAGGACGCCGCCGGAGGTGGCTCCGGTGGTCGAAACGGAGCGCGAACGGGCTCAAACGGCAGAGGAGGTCCTCCGGTGCCGATTGGTGGTGTCGGAGAGGGGCGAGGGTGACCGAGGCGATGGCTACGGGCGATGGGAGCTCCGGTGGTGGTGCAACTCCGGCGAGGAATTTGGCAGCGTCTCGGCGAGGGAGAGAGGGGGCTCGGGGGGAATGGAGAGAGGAGGGGCAGCGCTACTTATAGGATGCTCGGTGGGTGTGGGGAAGGAGAGAGGAGGGAGATCCGGGGAGGGGAAAACTGCCGTGCGGCGGCGCGCGCGCGAGGAGGAAGGCGACCGCGCGGGGCTAACGGTCGGTCGGGGTGGGACCCGGTGGCAGCAAGAGGGGAGCGAGGTTTCCGCGTCGGTCGGCCGACTTGAATTGAATTCGCGTATAACTGCCGTGGGCCGGCCCGTTTAATACAAAAATCGTTACCGTTTTCATTTAATGATTTACCAGCGCGTTCCAAAAACATTTAAAGCATTCAAATCGTTTCTAAATGTAAAGGAGTATTATATATCTAAATTAACAGAAGAATAAATGCCATTTATTGAACATTTTTATTCTGTCATTTGAACACTTTGAAAAAATAATATTTTCAGAAATTGCCTAATTGTTTTTAAAACCTTTTGCAAATATTTTTCAAAAGACCCCCTGGTTCTTATTGTTCAGATATATCACCAAGATGACCCTGGTGTGGAGTGTCATGTTACTCCTCTCTTATTTGAACTTTTTACCAAGATTTCAAATAGGTGAAAGCAACACATTGAAAGTAGAAAGGGGCTTCAGAAATTCAGAGAAGGCATTTCAAGTATTACATGTATTCAAGAAATGATGATGATAGATGCATAGCTACATTTCATAACATTCCAAAATGAAATTTTGGGATGTTACAAACCTACCCACCTTAAGATGAATCTCGTCCTCGAGATTCGGGTTGGCTAGAAAATAGGTGCGGGTGGTCTCTACGAAGATCTTCTTCGCGTTCCCAGGTGGCTTCTTCCTCGGTGTGGTGACTCCACAAAACCTTGAAGAACTTGATGATCCTGCTGCGGGTAACTCTGTTGGCAGTCTCGAGGATTCTGACAGGTTTCTCCTCGTAGGTCAGATCACTGTCAAGTTGTATGGCCTCTAGGGGCACTCTGTCTCTCAAGGGAATATCAGTCATCTCAGCATGACATTTCTTTAGCTGGGACACATGGAACACATCATGAACTCCGGATAATCCTTTCGGCAATTCCAGTTTGTATGCAACTTCACCTCTACGTTCAAGAATTTTGTAGGGGCCTATGAATCTGGGTGCTAACTTTCCTTTAACACCAAACCTCTTGATTCCTCGAAGCGGGAACACACGAAGATATGCCCGGTCTCCCACTTCATACGTCACTTCTTTACGTTTGCTGTCAGCATAACTCTTCTATCGAGATTGAGCTATCTTGAGTCTGTCACGAATCATCTTGACTTTCTCTTCAGAATCTCGGATAAGGTCGGGACCAAAAAGTTGTCGGTCTCCAACACCATCCCACGTCAATGGTGTTCTGCACCTCCTTCCGTATAAAGCTTCGAAAGGGGCCATCTTCAGACTGGTCTGATAACTGTTGTTGTACGAGAATTCTGCGTAAGGTAAATTGTCATCCCAACTAGATCCATAATCTAGCGCACAAGCTCTCAACATGTCTTCCAGAATCTAGTTGACTCTCTCAGTCTGTCCATCGGTCTGCGGATGAAAAGCTGTACTGAACTCTAGCCTTGTACCCAAAGTTTCATGTAACTGATGCCAAAACTTTGAGGTAAATTGTGTTCCTCTATCTGACACGATACTCCTCGGAACTCCATGCAGACATACGATCCTGGTCATATATATCTTGTCTAGCTTAGGACTGGTGTAGGTGGTCTTCACTGGAATGAAATGAGCTACCTTGGTCAAACGATCTACACTACCCAGATGGAATCATAACCTGAACGAGTCCTGGGTAGTCCTGTGATGAAATCCATACCAAGCTTTTCCCATTTCCACTCGGGTATCGGCAAAGGTTGGAGTAACCCTGCTGGTTTCTGATGTTCCGCCTTTACTAGCTGACAAACATCACATATTGCAACATGTTCTGCAATATCCTTCTTCATACCTATCCACCAATAACTTTCTTTCAAATCTAGATACATCTTGGTGTTTCCTGGGTGTATCGAGTAAGGGGAATCATGTGCTTCTTGAAGTATCAACTTCCTGAGCTCTGGGTCATTGGGCACATAGATGCGGTTCTCAAACCACAAAGTTCCGTGTTCGTCCTCACGAAAACCTTTTGCTTTTCCATCTTCCATTCTCTGCTTAATCTCAGCTATCTCCTTGTCCGATTTCTGGGCTTCTCGAATTCTTTCGGTCAAGGTGGACTGGATCTCTAGTGTGGCAACATATCCTCTTGGGACTATCTCTAGCCTGAGCTCTCTGAGATCATCGGCTAACTCTTGGGGTAATAGTCCCGCTGTGAGTGTGTTTACATAAGTTTTCCGACTCAAGGCATCGGCTACAACATTAGCCTTACCTGGATGGTAATGTAATCTCATGTCATAGTCCTTGATTAACTCTAACCATCTCCTCTGTCTGAGGTTCAACTCCTTCTACGTGAAGATATATTTCAGGCTCTTATGGTCGGTGTATACATCACAACTATTTCCGATAAGAAAATGTCTCCAGGTCTTGAGTGTGTGCACTACGGCTGCTAGTTCCAAATCATGGGTGGCATAATTCAACTCATGAGATCGTAGTTGTCTGGATGCATAAGCTACAACCTTTCCATCTTGCATGAGTACTCCTCCAAGTCCTTGACGTGAAGCATCACAATAAACCTGGAAGTCCTTCCGAATATTGGGCAAAATCAACACTGGGGCTGTGACCAAACGTTTCTTCAACTCCTGGAAACTGGCTTCACATTCCTCAGTCCAAATATACTTAGACTCTTTCTTCAACAACTCTGTCATAGGCTTGGCTATCTTTGAGAAATTCTCAATGAACCTCCGGTAATATCCGGCAAGTCCGAGGAAACTACGGATCTCCTTAACTGAGGTGGGTGACTTCCACTCAGTGACGGCTTCAACCTTAGCAGGGTCTACGGCTATTCCTTCTCTGGAAATAACATGTCCAAGGAATCCGACTTCCGTCAGCCAAAATTCACATTTGCTGAACTTGGCATATAATTGATGCTCTCTCAGCTTCCCCAGAACTAAACGCAAATGTTCCTTGTGTTCTTCCTCGTTCTTGGAGAATATCAAAATGTCATCGATGAACACCACGACAAACTTGTCCAAATATTCCATCATCAAATTCATGAAGTAGGCAGGAGCATTAGTCAAACCAAAGGACATGACAGTATACTCATACAAGCCATACCTTGTGGTGAAAGCTGTTTTGGGTATATCCTGTTCACGAATCTTCAGTTGCTGATACCCTGATCGAAGATCAATCTTGGAGAATACTTTGGCGCCTACTAGTTGATCAAACAAATCATTAATCATCGGCAGAGGGCACTTGTTCTTGATAGTCACCTCGTTCAAGGCACGATAATCGACTACCATTCTCAAGGTTTTATCCTTCTTCTCCACCAAAATAACTGGGGCTCCCCAAGGTGATGAACTTGGGCAAATATATCCCTTGTCCAATAGCTCCTTAATCTGCTTCTTGATTTCCAACAGATCATTTGCGGGCATCCGATAGGGTCTCTTGGAAATTGGGGTTGTCCCTGGTTGTAGCTCTATTAGGAACTCAATCTCCCTATCTGGTGGCATGCCTGGTAATTCTTTCGGAAATACATCCAGAAAGTCTTTTACCACAGGTACTTCCTCCTGAACAACTCCTGTGAGGGAATTTAATTGAGCACTCATCTGGGTGCGTCGGGATACATACTTAATCCTCTTGTTTTCCGGGGTGGTGAGTGAAACAGACTTGTTGGGACAATCAAGATTTCCTTCATACTTGGTCATCCAATCCATGCCTAGGATTACATCCAATCCCTGGGATTCTAAGACGATGAGGTCGGTGGGAAAAACATGGTTTCCTATATTGAGTTTCAGGGCATGGCATCCTATTCCTGCCATCATCATACCTCCTGGGGATCTGACCTTAATGGGCTGTCTAAGGGTTTTGGTGGGCAAACCATATTTATCCACAACTACCCTTGATATGAATGAATGAGTTGCACCGGAATCAAAAAGTACTGTAACTAGACATGAATGCAATAAAAGCTTACCAACCACAGTCTCGGGTTGATCATAGACTTCTTCCACGTCGAGGTGGTTCACCTGGGCACGAGGAAAAGGGTTGGGCTTCTTGGCTGCAGAGTTGCCGTTTCCATTTCCCTGCTTGCTCTGGGGACACTCAGTAGCATAGTGCCCTGTCTTCTGGCACTTGAAACAGGTGATGTGGCTCAGATCCTTCTGAGTAGGAGCGTGACGGTGCTGGTTGTTGTTCCCATTCCCATTGTCAGTTTTGAAATTACCATGGTTGGGACGGACATTCCCATTTCCTCCATGGTTGTGGCCTCCATGGTTGTGCACAACATGAGTGTGCCTTCCAAACTTACCGGTACCTGATCCGGTATTTCCTGAGTACGGGGAGTAGCGGGGCTTCTGATGAGCTCCAGAGTTAAACTTCCCCTGAGTGTACTTCCGCTTGCGATTCTCAATTTGCTGCTGTTTACCCTCCAAGATGAGGGCCTTGTCCACCAGCTCTTGGTAGTTGTTGAAAGTAGCCACTACCAGCTGCATGCTCAACTCATCGTTGAGTCCTTCCAGAAACTTCTCTTGCTTGGCCGCATCATCGGCCATGTCTCTTGGTGCATAACGTGCCAATGTGCTGAAGTCATCCACGTACTGGGCCACAGAACGGTTACCCTGTCGCAAGTTGCGAAACTCGCGCTTCTTCAGACTCATAGCTCCAGCTGAAACATGTGCGGTGCGGAAAGCTTGCTGGAACTGCTCCCAAGTTATATCAGCAATAGGATATGTGGTGGTGTAGTTCTCCCACCATGAAGCTGCTGGTCCATCCAGTTGATGTGCGGCAAAGAGCACCTTCTCAGCGTCAGTACATCCAACGATGACGAGTTCTCTCTCCATCTTACGGAGCCAGTCATCTGCTACAATGGGCTCAGTGCTGCTGGAGAAAGTTGGAGGATTCAACCTCAGAAAACGGGTGAGATTGTCAGCCTGGGGTGGATGGTGGTTGTTGTTCTGGTTGTTGGTCTGATTCTGGATCAATAGCTGTATCAGTGCATTCTGCTGCTAAAGAAGTTGTGTGAGTTCCGGCGGGAAGGTGAAGTCGGACTCACGTCGTGGAGGCATCTTGCTGTTTTCAGAGGGGTGAGAATTAGAATAGAACAAGGGCCTAAAAGGAGAAATTCACTACCCATATGCAATGCAACAAACATAACACACCAAACACTCATTCATTTATTCAATCAATGTCAAACATCGGGAATACAAGTCTAAATCAAACTAAACATCGACCTACGCTCTTAACATTGAAAAAAATAAAAGATACATGGAGGGCATAACTAAAGTTTTCCTCAGAAGTACATGGTGACTGAGTCTCCTCCAGTGGTGCTCTCCTCATAGTCATCATCGTCGCTGATGAAAGGAGCCAAGTCTCCTTCAGGATGAAGATTTTCACCCATGTCCATCTGTTCCTCCAGAGTGGTGATGCGAGTATTCAGCTTGTCGATCCTCTCTAAGAAATCCTTCACCTCATATTCATGTTCGTACTCGGCTTCCCGTAAGTCAGCTTCGAGGTCAATCTCACGGTTCATCAGATTCTTGATTGTCTTCATATTAGCACGAACTCTAAACTCCAGAGT
Organism: Hordeum marinum; assembly: GCA_022496015.1. Lineage (NCBI taxonomy): Eukaryota > Viridiplantae > Streptophyta > Magnoliopsida > Poales > Poaceae > Hordeum > Hordeum marinum. The sequence continues at coordinate 108,530,716 of CM039675.1, forward strand.
CCTGATGTGCGTCTCCTGGGTCTGGATATATGACATGGTGGAGTCTCCAGTGGGGTTGGTGATGATGTTGCCATGGGCATCTCTGCGGCAAACCATGCTGAGTCCTGGTGAAATGGTTCCACCTCTGTATTCCTCATGAATACATCCAAGGGCACGATGAATGGCCATGTCTCTTCCAAGTATCCAGCTGGGTGCCACAAACTTGAAGTCGATGGGTTCCTTTCGATTCCCAAAGGTATTCCCTGGGATGTGCACCTCGATCCTGTAGTGTCCATCTTGGGGAAAGGACATGATAGGAGTCCCAGTGATGCTCGGCAAAGCAATCCTCACGTCCTTGACGATCCTCATCATCTCCTTACCAAAAGGCAACGTTGCGTCAGGCTGGCAAAACTCCGTGATCAACACTGGGATGAAGGTGGCCATCTATAAATTTTGAAATAACCGGAGAGAAATCAGAAATGAGTAGATGAGAGTATAAGAATTTTAAAGACAAAGAGATACAATCCTAAGGCTTTCCAATCCTAGAGGTTACGTCCTACGGTCAGCGTGTGCTCTGATACCATTTCTGTAGCGACCCAACCTGAAAGGTCGAATCTCCGGTGTTTCCTACCATCCCAAGATCATGCTGGTACACACACAGTACATTAATGTATATATCAAAGGGAAAACACACAGCATTATATTAACGAAATCTCATATCGAGTCCTTTACTACAATAAAGATTACAATAAAGTGGCTGAAGGCCAACTCATGAGAATAACTAAGTCTTGCGGAAGCGTCGAAGGTAGATGAGTCCATTTGACTCCAAGGGCATCTCACTGAGCATAGAACGTGTCCTCACTCCTGGTCGGAAAATTACTCTGCAACATGATACATTGCAGCCGTGTAGGTCAGCATATGGAATATGCCAGCAAAGTCACAAGAGAGGGGTGAAAAGATAATCATCTAATCTACATGCTTATATGGCAGGTGGGGTGGTAAGTTTTTGCGTAAAGCCAATTTTTCCTACATCAAGAAAGGGGTAAGCAAAAATTATTACTAAGTTGGTTGATTAATGAAATGGTTCCACCAACCAAATTTCATACCCAAATTGTTAATACCCACATCATCATATTACTTGTGTTGAGAATTCCGAATGTTTCGGTTCCTTTGGCTCAAGTCGTCCATGACCGTGGACACGGCTAATCGATTTGGTTTGAGTACTCTGCAGAGCTTTGCACACGTTCCCCACAATATTTGGTTGCCTCCGTTTGATTTCTCGCACTTCAGGGTGTTTGAGAAACGGATGACCAAAACATGGTCTTCCAAAGGGTTTCCCTGCGACTCTGTCGGTGCCCATCCTTTCCTACCGTTCTTCTACATCTCATAGCACCGCCTGTCCAGGGTCACCACGATATCCAACCAAGCCAGAGCCCATAATGACTTGTGGCTATGCAGGTAAACCTTGGGTCTTGAAGCACCCATCCATCTCTTTGTGCCTGGGTGGATCTTTCCGCGTGAATACTAGCCATCTCCAGCAACACCTAGGCAAATCCATTAGTTTCTCCAGGGTGTCGTTCAACCATCATCCACCCAGAGGTAAGTTGAAAACTCGGAGTTTCGCATTCTTGATCATTATGTAGGTCTTGAAATTATTAACTCTCTCAACTCTCATGAATCACACAACCAACCCCGTCTACTAATAGCATAGCAAAAAGTAAAACAACGTTTCCCGGGGCCAATGTGTCAAGGGTTGAGAGGGGGTTCCTACCACATGATACTACTACAATGTAACCAAGTTTCCAACTAACCTATCTTGCATGCAATTGGGGAAGATGGTAGAACTAATGCATATAAAACATGGGTAAACATGATCAAAGTGACTTGCCTGATTGATGATCTTCGTACGTGAGTGACTCTAAGTAACAAGCTTCGCACTCCGGATAATCTAACGAAGCAAACAAGAGCACTCAATAAGCATACAACAAAATATTGTAACTCACAACCATCAACCATGAACTAGTAACCAATCAAGACAAAACAATGCATAAAAATCACAAGCAAGAAAACACACAAAGTTTTGTTTTCTCAAAGATGATTGATAAAACACTACCAACATAATGAAACCTATTTGTAATAACAGAACAATAGTTGACAGCAAGAAAACAATAAAATATTTTATTAATAACAGAATTGAATCAAATTAAGTTTGTTGGGAAAACTTTTAGTAAAGTTTTTAAAAGTTCGGTTAAACACTATTAAATGAGATAGCTATAGTTTTACTAACAAAAGAATGAAACTAAACTTATTATTTATTAACAAAACATTATCTTAACAAAATGGAAATTACTAAAAACTTGTCTTAGAAAACAGAATTAAATTATATAAAACTTTGTTGAAAGAAAAACTATTACTAACTAGTTGTTTTAGTTCAAATTAAACCTATTTGAAAAATGTGTTGAGATTCCTATGTTAATAAAGAAACAAACTAAGCAAATTTATATTTTTATTAACATAAGTAAAACACCTAAAGTTTAACTACAGAACCTATTAAACAAATAAAACTAAATCTAATTTAAACCAACTAAAACTAAGTTAATTTAAACTATACTAACTAATAGGCAGAATCTGTTTATAGATAAAACACTAAGAAAAATCATCCTAAAAATTCTGAAACTAAGCATGAAGGTAGTCCTAACTAATACCAAACAGTAGCAAAAAGATTCAGATCAAAATCTATTTTCAAACTGTAGTTATTCAGATTTGAATGTTTTGAGAAAATTTGATTCAATTCAAATTTTATAGTTCAAATTTGAAATTTAAAAGTACATGGTGAAACTACATGAAAAATGTGAGCTATTTCAAAAAGAATCAACTCAAAACATTAAATAGATTAAAAGTTATAGCTAAAACAATTTTCTAAAACATTCTGTTTAACTAAAACTAAACAAAAAGAAGAAAATTTCGACCGGACGGCCAGGGGTGACGTGGCACTATCCTATTGGCTGGCTAGCGCGTGTGTTGGATGGTTGCGGGCGGTCGACCGGACTGAAGAGGAAAACGATTTGGGAATTAAGTTGATCTAATCTGGGTCGTTGCATCTGGATCGGAGGGAGGGGGTGAGCTCGAAGATTTTACCGGAGGGGAAGGTGGACTCCGGCGATGGTGACGGCGGCCGGTGGTCGAGGACACCGCCGAAGGTGGCTCCGGTGGTCGAAACGGAGCGCGGACGGGCTCAGACGGCAGAGGAGGTCCTCCGGTGCCGATTGGTGGTGTCGGAGAGGGGCGAGGGTGACCGAGGCGATGGCTATGGGCGATGGGAGCTCCGGTGGTGGTGCAACTCCGGCGAGGAATTTGGCAGCGTCTCGGCGAGGGAGAGAGGGGGCTCCGGGGGGAATGGAGAGTGGAGGGGCAGCGCTACTTATAGGATGCTCGGGGGGTGCGGGGAAGGAGAGAGGAGGGAGATCCGGGGAGGGGAAAACTGTCGTGCGGCGGCGCGCGCGCGAGGAGGAAGGCGACCGCGCGGGGCTAATCGTCGGTCGGGGTGGGACCCGGTGGCAGCGAGAGGGGAGCGAGGTTTCCGCATCGGCCGGCCGGCTCGAATTGAATTCGCGTATAACTGTCGTGGGCCGGCCCGTTTAATACAAAAACCATTACCGTTTTCATTTCATGATTTACCAGCGCGTTTCAAAAACATTTAAAGCATTCAAATCATGTCTAAATGTAGGAGTATTTTATATCAAAATTAACAAAAGAATAAATGCCATTTATTGAACATTTTTATTCTGTCATTTTAACACTTTGAAAAAATAATATTTTCAGAAATTGCCTAATTGTTTTTAAAACCTTTTGCAAATATTTTTCAAAGGACCCCCTGGTTCTTGTTGTTCAAATATATCACCAAGATGACCCTGGTGTGGAGTGTCATGTTACTCCTCTCTTATTTGAACTTTTTACCAAGATTTCAAATAGGTGAAAGCAACACATTGAAAGTAGAAAGGGGCTTCAGAAATTCAGAGAAGGCATTTCAACTATTACATGTATTCAAGAAATGATGATGATAGATACATAGCTACATTTCATAACATTCCAAAATGAAATTTTGGGATGTTACATGTATACGGCTCATGTTCGACCTTTCGGTCTCTCGTGTTCCGAGGCCATGTCTGTACATGCTAGGCTCGTCAAGTCAACCTAAGTGTATTGTGTGTGTAAATCTGGCTTACACCCGTTGTATATAAACGTTAGAGCCTATCACACCCAATCATCACCTGGTGCTTTGGAACAGCGAACCTTAGCAACGGTGCACGGTTAGGGGGAACACATTTCTTGAAATTTTAGTGAGAGATCATCTTATTTAAGCTACCGTCATTCTAAGAAATTAAGATGTAAAACATGATAAACATCACATGCAATCATATAGTGACATGATATGATCAATATCATCTTGCTCCTTTGATCTCCATCTTCGGGGCACCATGATCATCATTGTCACCGGCATGACACCATGATCTCCATCATTGTGTCTTCATGAAGTTGTCTCGCCAACTATTACCTCTACTACTATGGCTAACGGTTAGCAATAAATTAAAGTAATTACATGGTGTTTTTTATTGACATGTAGGTCATACAATAAATTAAGACAACTCCTATGGCTCCTACTGGTTGTTATACTCATCGACATGCAAGTCATGAATCCTATTACAAGAACATGATCAATCTCATACATCACATATATCACATCACATCCTTTGGCCATATCACATCACACGGCATATGCTACAAAAACAAGTTAGACGTCCTCTAATTGTTGTTGCAAGTTTTTACGTGGCTGCTATAGGTTTCTAGCAAGAATGTTTATTACCTACACAAAAACCACAACGTGATATGCCAATTTCTATTTACCCTTCATAAGGACCCTTTTCATAGAATCTGATCCGACTAAAGTGGGAGAGACAGACACCCACTAGCCACCTTATGCAACAAGTGCATGTCAGGCGGTGGAACCAGTCTCATGTAAGCGTACGTGTAAAGTCGGTCCAGGCCGCTTCATCCCACAATGCCGCCGAATCAAGATAAGACTAGTAACGGCAAGCAAATTGACAAAATCAATGCACACAACAACTTGTGTTCTACTCATGCATAGATTCTACGCATAGACCTAGCTCATGATGCCACTGTTGGGGAACATAGTAGTAAATCAAAAAATTCCTACGTGTCACCAAGATCAATCTATCGAGAAACCAGCAACAAGCAAAAGGGGAGTGCATCTTCATACCTTTGAAGATCACAAAGCGGAAGCGTTACAAGAACGTGGTTGGTGGAGTCGTACTTGTAGCGATTCATATCGCGGTCGGTTCCGATCTAAGCACTGAACAACGGCGCCTCTGTGTTCAACACACGTGAAGCCCGATGACGCCTCCTATGCCTTGATCCAGCAAGGAGGAAGGAGAGGTTGAGGGAGAGCTCCGGCAGCACGACGGCATGGTGACGGTGGAGCTGCCTGGTACTCCGACAGGGCTTCACCAAGCGCTACAGAGGACGAGGAGGAGGAGGGGTAGGGCTGCGCCGAGAGAGAGAGAATTCTGTAGTTGGCAGCCCCCAAAACCCCACATATATATAGGTGGAAGGGAGGAGGGTGCGGCAGCCCTAGATGGGACTTGGGCGGCGGCCAAGGGAGGGGAGAGAGGGTGCGGCAGCCCTAGGCGCCCTAGGGTGGGCCTAGGGCCAATCTGGGCCTAGGGTTTGCCCCCTCTCCTCCTTCCTGCACCTTGGGCTAAGGTGGGAGGCGCACCAGCCCACCTAGGGGCTGGTTCCCTCCCACTCTTGGCCCATGCAGCCTTCTGGGGCCGGTGGCCCCTCCCGGTGGACCCCCGGAACCCTTCCAGTGATCCCGGTACGTTACCGGTGATGCCCGGAACACTTACGGTAACCAAATCATCACTTCCTATATATCACTGGACCATTCCGGAACTCCTCGTGATGTCCGGGATCTCATCCGGGACTCCGAACAACCTTCGGTAACGACGTACACTATTCCCATATAACCCTAGCGTCATCAAACCTTAAGTGTGTAGACCCTACGGGTTCGGGAGGCATTTAGACATGACCGAGACACCTCTCCGGTCAATAACCAATAGCAGGATCTGGATACCCCATGCTGGTTCCCACATGCTCCATGATGATCTCATCGGATGAACCACGATGTCGGGGATTCAATCAATCATGTATACAATTCCCTTTGTCTACCGGTATGACACTTGCCCGAGATTTGATCGTCGGTATCCCTATACCTTGTTCAATCTCGTTACCGGCAAGTCTATTACTCGTTCCGTAACACATCATCCCGTGGCTAACTCCTTAGTCACATTGAGATCATTATGATGATGTCTTGCCGAGTGGGCCTAGAGATACTTCTCCGTCACACGAAGTGACAAATCCCAGTCTCGATTCGTGCCAACCCAACAGATACTTTCGGGGATACCTGTAGTATACCTTTACAGCCACCAGTTATGTTGTGACGTTTGGCACACCCAAAATATTCCTATGGTATCCGGGAGTTGCACAATCTCATGGTCTAAGGAAATGATACTTGACATTAGAAAAGCTTTAGCAGACGAACTACACGATCTTGTGTTATGCTTAGGATTGGGTCTTGTCCATCACATCATTCATCTAATGATGTGATCCCGTTATCAACGACATCCAATGTCCATGGTCATGAAACCGTGACCATCTGTTGATCAATGAGCTAGCCAACTAGAGGCTCACTAGGGACATGTTGTGGTCTATGTATTCACATATGTATTACGGTTTCCGGTTAATACAATTATAGCATGAACAATAGACAATTATCATGAACAAGGAAATATAATAATAACCACTTTATTATTACCTCTAGGGCATATTTCCAACAAGTCGAGACCCGTCGGACCCAATGATGAGCTGACTCATTCTCCTGCTGTACACAGTGATCCAAATACACAATCGTCATGGGTTGTTTACATGTCCCTTGGAACTTTTTGATGAACATCGCCTTTAACTCAGCCCAGGAATTGATGGTATTTGGTGGCAAAACCTTTAACCACGTGCGAGCCGGCCCTTCTAGAATCATGATAAAATACTTTGCGCATACCGCGTCGTTGACGTCCAACATCTCCATGGCCAGCTCATAACTTTCGATCCAGGCCTCTGGAGGCAGGTGAGCATTGTAATTTGGGACCTTGCGAGAGCCTTTGAAGTCCTTTGGTAGACGCTCGTTCCACAGAGCCAGCACCAAGAATGGTACTCCCACGGCCCTGGTGGTCACTCCCATTCCGACTGAGACAGAAGGCGCAGGCTCTTGATGAGCCACCGCTGCCAGAGTCGCCGCCTCTTGTTGTGCTCTTGGCCGATCTACGAGCGCCTAAGCATCCAAAGCTGGCTGGTCATCTCATAGTGGGCCCCGATGCCGATCACTGCTAGAAACCGCTGGCGACTCATAGCGTCGGCTAAAGCTGCGGCTGGGGATGGGAGTTGAATGCACGCGACTCCGGCTGTAAGTATACTTCTCTTGATGGGCCATCGCCGTTTGTAGGTATCCAATAGCATTCCACGCCTCCTCTACGAAAGGCGCCTCGTCAGGAATAGAGATTGTTTCAAGCCGGGTTGTCACCACCACCATGTTCTCTGTCGGGTTTGAGTAGTGACCCGCCGCCGTTGGGAAAGCCATTGGTGAGGTCTGGTTCTGTCGGGGTGGGTCCGAGCCGCCGACCGACTTCCAGGTGCTTCCATTGTTCGACCCATTTCAGGCGTGTTAAAAAGGTTTCTGGCCTCATATTGTTCTGGCAGGCGGGACTCATGCCTCATCCGCCGCACCACGGCCGCCAATTGTTGTTCCAGCTCAAGGCGGAAAGCATCTGTCTTAAGGCACTGTGCCTTCGCGTCCATCTGGGATTTTAATGTACCAATCCTCTGTTGGACTTCCGCCATCTGGTCCTTCAGTCTTGTGATCTCCAGGTTCCGGGCAGCTTGATTATCAGGCATGACTTCAGTCGCCATCAGGGTTGTGAGCTTGTTCATCAGATCCAGAAGAACCTGAGCTGGCGGCGGGTCAGCCCCCGTGTTTGCCGCCCCGGCGGCCGTACTGCTTGGGCCCAGCTCTGTTCCCGCCATGAATACGGCCGCATGAGTCGACAACCCATGATCATCCGGCTCAGAACGCTCTGACTCGGGGTAAAGCTCGTCGTAGCCCCCGAGCCTGCCATTGTGAAGTTGGTAGATTGATTCCGCCTCTCTGCTCGAAGATCCGTCCTCTGAACAAACGAGAGTCTCTTGTGACATAGAAGCCTCAAGATCCATACCTTGAGTGAAGCCAACGAAGACATGCTTCCTGCCCGGGTCAACACAGGTGGGTTGCCCGTGTCGGGCGGGTTGCGCACGCCGAGCCGGCTCGATGACGTTGGTGCAGACGTCCGGCCCGGGTGTAGATCCGCCGACTTTGGCGATGAAGACGTGGATTCCGCCAAAGGGAACCCAGAAACCGTACTCGATAGAGTCGACCTCGGGACCCCAGATGGCATCGTCGATGTAGAGCCAGCGGCGGCGACTTTTGGTCATCCTTCCGATCACGTACCCCTCGATCCCTGGAAGAGAGCCCTTTGAGAACTCAACACCACCGAGCGCTAGCCCCACGGTGGGCGCCAACTGTCGTGGTTTTATCACGGCAGATGTCCGAGGACTTAGATTCAAGGCCATCGCTAAGGTGATGGACTCAAAGGGGTTGGTTGGGATGAAGGACACGAGTTTACCCAGGTTCAGCCCCTCGAGAAGAGGTAAAGGCCTATGTCCTGCTTGTGTTGTATTGATTGGAGTATCGATTACAAGGGAGCGTATTCACTTGACCTAGCTCTCAATTAGTTGGTTTCTGTCTAAGTCGCCCCGGGTCTCGCCCTTATATAGGAGGTCAAGACCATGGGTTACACAAGTCTCATACCGGCTCTTACAACGTGTCCGACTCTAACTCTATGCCATCTTGCCTTCCTGAGCAAGCCGTCTCCGGGCGGCTTACCCGCCCGAGTCTTCATGCCTTCCTTGTCTGGGCCTCACCTCGGGCCATCTTAGTGAGCCACCATACGTCTGGGCTTATGCCTCCAGGCCCATCCTTGGTCTAGCCCATGAGCCGCCAAGCATGACTCGACCCCACCTGGGCGGGTCTTACCATGGGGTTATATCCCCAACACAAACCCTAGCCCCAATTGCTATAAATAGACCCCTCCCTTCCAAAATTGGACAACATAGCCATCCCTCCTTGTTTTCCATGCCCCACCAGTGCCCTAGCCGCCACTTGGCATAGCTCCTCCTACCTCCAGCGTCGCTGGACCGCCCAGGCCCGCGTGGGGCCCGCTTGAGCCCATCTGGGTCCGGGGCACCCGCAACCACGCCCGGCTCCTCCAAGCTCGCTTCGTCTCCTCTCATGGCCGCCTGCAGTGTGCCCTCGCCCCTGTCGCGACCTTGCCGACCGCCTCCCGGACCTCCTCACTGGAACCGCGCTGCGCCGCCGGACCCAGGTTGCCTTGCCACCCTCCTTCTCCTTCACCATCTCTCCTCCTCACCCCGTGGCCTCTCTCTCTCCAGCAGGTCACCATGGCACCACAAGGAGATCCCTTGTTGCCGAAATGGACGCCACCGGCAGGATCCGAGCCTCCCGCCCAAGTCCGCCCCATATTTAGCCATGTCGGCCCCCCAAGCCCCCTCACCGGAGCCTGGCCAAGTCCCACCGCCGTTACCTGCTGTCTGCTTCCGCTCGGGAGCGAGATGCTTGCTTATAACACGTGTGCGTGGACACGACACCTGCATGGGCCGACCTTCCAGAGTCAGCCCAGCCGTCGGTCTGCCTCCTCCTAGTGTTGACCGTGTCGTCAAGGCCCAGCAGGAGCACCAATGCCCAGCCTGCGTCCCCACCGGCCTGTTGGCCTATGGTGAGCGCCGCCTAACCCTTGCCATTTCATGTAGTATCATATTATCATGTTGCATCCATGTTTTGAAGTGCTTGTACTTATCATTTTCATGCATTTTGCATTCATGTCATGTTCATCTTGTGTGTGTCATTACTTTTAGATCGTAGCTCCGTTTGAGATGTTCCATATATGTAAATAGACTAGAATGACGTGTAGAATTGCATGGAATACCTTATACTGTTGTTTAGCAATTATAAAATATGGTTATTTAAGATCTGGACCATTTTCGAAATTAACATATGGGATCATTTCGTAAATACTATAAGTTGTTTCCGACCTCAGTTAAGATGCCTAGATAGAGTAGTTTATTTATGCTTCACCTCTTGCCATGTTTAACAACATTTAATATTGTCATGTACCTAATCAGGAATGAACTAAGTAATTCAATGTGGAGTTTCGTTAATATGCAACTGATGGCATATTGAGCGTCACTTAATGTGTAGGAGTTGATTGTTGTGCTTTGCCATGTCATGCATAACATGTATCATATTTGATTGTGGATCATGTCATGCATATGTTGCGGTGTTTATCATGTGTTAATTGTTTGTTCCAGATTGCTTATTCTCTTTTATTTTGACAGGTTAAAACAGCAGGAGAGCCTCCTACTATTTCTATATTAAATGGTGGTTGTTACAAGAGATTACAAATCCATGCAACAACAACAAGGATCAAGTAGTGAGAGTACAGAGAGGCAGTTACAAGTGGACAGTTGGAAGAAACCTATCTATAAAGGTAGACTTGTCAGGTTTGAGTCTAAATTTTAGGATCTCCAAATCTGCTTTCAACATCCTAATCCAGTCTTGTTGTGTTGCCATCGCACCATCAAACACCTTTCGGTTGCGTAGCTTCCAAATGTTCCATGTGGCCAATATGCAAATTTCCTTGAATAGAAGTTTGGCCCATCTATTTTCCATCACATCCAATCTTGTCTGCACCTCTAGGGTCGTGTCCCATGTGATTCCCAGTTTTTCCCAACAGGTAGTTGCGAATGCACATTGGGAAAAGAGATGTTCATTAGTTTCCAACACATCTTGATTACAAAGTACACATGTGTGATCATCTCCTATTGCAAAATGCTTTCTTGCTAATAGATCTCTCGTGTTGAATCTATCCATCCTTTGCAGCCAAGTGAAAACTTTATGTCTATGGATGCACTTTGACTTCCATATGCTCGTTAGGTAGTTTGGCGCCTACACATGACTGAAAAGATATCGGTAGAAATGCTTGGGTTTAAATTGTACCTCTCCCTGACAGTAGATCCAATCATCAGTTGTTAAAGGGTTTAGCGTTATCATGTTTACGGTGAGCATCAGGTCATCTAGTTCCAGTCGTGCTTCACGTGATAGAGGTAAATGGAAGTTGGAAGCAGGGTCCGCGTCCATCTTGAATTGAGCAAGAGATACATCCTCATTTGTTGCATAAGAGAATAAGTGTTCATGGGATTCTGCTAACACCTGCTCATTGTGCCACTGGTCTTTCCAAAGTAGGATCGTGTCACTCGAATTTGAAATGCAAGTTGTAATCCCTCTGAAGATGTGTGAAAGGGACGGGATATCTTTCCACCAAAAGGATCCACAAACTGGCAATGCATGTGGTGGTGTCGTGTCATAATATGCATTCCAAACCAACATGACCTAGGGAGTATCCACCTTATGATATAATTTATGGAGAAATTTTAGTAGTAGAGCCTTGTTTTGTATTTTTAGGTCTATGATACCTAGGCCTCCTTTGTCCTTTGGTCTGTAAACTAGGTCCCATGCTGCTAGGGAATGTGTTCTTGCATCTCTGTCTGCAACTTCCCTCCATAGACAATGTCTACGAGCTCTATCAAATATATCAATGATTTTAAAGGGAAATTTTAGCACACACATAGCGAATGAGAGAAGTGATGACAGGGTTGAATTAATGAGCAGCACTCTTTCCCCATATGAAAGCCAAATTGTCATGCTTGTTAACCTACGCTCTATACGATCAACGAGCGGCATCAAATCCCTCAATGTAGGTCTTGTTGTGCCCATCAGTACTCCTAGATAGGTAAAGGGCATGGAGCCCACCTGGCAACCAAGTATTGAGGCCAGTTCATTAGTTGTGTCTTGGTTGACATTAATGGGCATTAGTTGTGATTTGGAGAAGTTAATCTTAAGCCCCGTGGTATTAGCATACGCATCCAACAGTTGCTTAATGATTCTGATCTCTGTACTTTTTGCAGGGAGGATAAGCAATGTATCATCAGCATATTGGATTACAAGATAAACCTCCGAACCAGGTTGATCAATTGGTAGTGATAGGTGTCCTTCAACCCATGCTCGATTGACCATTGATTGCAACAAATCAGCTGCTAAGACAAATAAAAGCGGGGAGAAAGGGTCACCTTATCTAACTCCGCGCTTGCATTGAAATTCCCTCCCCGGTACTCCATTCAATAAAACAGAAGATGATCCTAAATCCAATATCATTTTTACCTAGGAACACCATTTGGCATCGAATCCTTTGCATCTCAGCATGTTTAGGATGAAAGAGTGGTCCATTGTATCAAAGGCCTTTGCAAAATCTAACTTTAGGATCACAATTTCCTAACCAGGCTGCTTGCATTGGTGGAGGAATTCATAGGCCCACGCAAGACAATCCTGAATAGTTCTAGATCTAATGAATCCATATTGGTTATGGTGCACAATATTCAAGATACACTGTTGCAATCTCTCTGCTAATAGTTTTGTTAAGACTTTAGGAACACAGTTTAGCAGTGATATTGGTCTGAAATCATTAATAGTTTCAGGGGGCTAGTTTTCGATATGAGAGTGATCAAAGAGGCAATCAGGCATTTAAGGTCATTTTCCCTTCCCAAAAATCCTGACAGAGTTGGTAGAAGTCTTTTTTAATGATCTCCCAACACAATTTTACAAAAAATCCATTAAATCCATCAGGGCCAGGTCCTCTATCAGAAGGTATGATTTTGATAATTCTGTCTATTTCCTCATGAGTGAAGGGACCAGATAGTACTTCCAGACCCTTCACTCTTTGCACTAGATCCTGGAAATTGCTGTAACAGAGAATTGATGTAACACCACACCCAAGAAATGGCTATTGCACCAAATAATGACAAGCCCACCTAAGGCTCCCAAAGAAGGAACAAATTCATATTTATCAAATCTACGAGGGCAACATTTTCGTATGAAAGAGTGATCAAAATCCTCTTTTTTGGTTTCCTGTAAGCAAATAATCGAGCAGTTTGATTCATCTATTTTGTTGCACAAGGACAAACTTTTAGAGTCGTCATTCATACCACGCATGTTCCAACACAAAATGTTCCAAGCAACATTTGACATCAAAAGAAATGGCGGGGGCTAAGATAATTCAAATAACAGATAATGGATCACCGGCCCACTAGGGAGCCATGTCCATGTCCTCCTAGGCCTCTATCTGGGCCTGCATCTGCTGGTTCATCAGGATCTCCACTGTTGGTTCCTCTCTGGGAATACCACACTGAACAAAACCAATGTGTTGAATAGTAGTAATGGGAGTATGTGGGGGTATTACCATCTGATCTGCAGCTATCTCCATTGCATCAGGAGCATCAGGAGCATCCTGGTCATTAAACACACGACAACACCTTGGCTTGACATGAGAAATCTTCTCTTTTGAATCATCCATAGAGGGTGGTTTGAATCCCTGGAACCTGGTGGACCTGACACTTCTGTGAATAGTAGATACATCCAAAGGTGCCCTTGGTCTCTTCTTGCGAGATGTTGCCCCTTGTCCCTCCAAGGAAACAGAGTTATAGATCATGTCCTGGGACTGACTATGGTAGACTTCCTGAGAGGAGTGAGTCAGCACCTTCTTGAAATTATCTTCCATGAAGTGCATACACACATTCCAAACCTCTATGGAACAGACAATAGTCTTGGTACCAACTGAGAAAGGTGTGAAAGGAAATATGGAGTTGCATGCTGAGTCCAGCAACTTGAGCAACCATAATTGGATACCCTGGACCACTTGACCCCAATCCAAATGTGGGACTTCTGCAATTCTCTTGGTGTGAACTGCTAAATAGAAGCATGTGAAGAAATCAAGCAGTGTTGCGGGCAACTCCATTTCAAGAACCACCTGCTGTGAGTTAAACTAGACAAAAGCCAACTGTCCAGTGTTTCTTCCCAGGAGAACATTGTCAGCAGCTTCCTCCAACATCTAAACATGCTCATTCCAAAGAGGCAGACCATCATCGTACCCAGAATCCTCAGTTGGACACCATCCATCATCGAAGGCCCCTCATACCCAGTGATCTGTCTATAACTAATCCCCTAGTAGGCAGCCGGAACAGGAGGAATAACAGGCCAAACCCCCCATCTCTATTGAGGTGAAGTTGGAGCAGGATTGGGACTTGCATCCCTTGCGTTATTAGCATTCTCCATTTGCCAAACCTAGGCATCATGTTGGGCTTGCTGCATTGCTCAGAGGAATGGTGGCTGATCTGGATGTGGAGACGCCCCCATCGGAGGTACTTCATCCTCATTACTCACCAATCCCTGAGTGGCATCTCTATCATTAAGAACATAAACCGGAACAGTCCAAGATTGTCCCATTCTACTAATATCCGTAAATCTCTTGAGGACTAAACAATATGGTACTAGCGTTAACTCGTTGATTAGCACTCTAACCGGCACTCTAGACTTTTTGTGGCCTGGCCGGTGCCAAAACAAGCATCGACCAAAACAAGAGACAACTTTGATGATATAGTATTCAGTTTGATAGTTCAATGGGAATCCTAACAGCATTACCCAAGCTTCTTTTTCAATGAAAAGATGTCTCATGTTCGGCCCTTCATCATGACTCAGAAGGTAGAAAGTGGAAACTTCATCTAGCGCTTGTTCTCCCAAATCCACCATAGCATCCTAAACCAATCTATCCATGAAACGGACCAAGCCAACACAAAAGGGGTAAATCTCACCCTCCAAAGTTTTTGCATGATGATCCTTTGCCAAAACCCTTCTAACCTCAGCAAGCATAGCCTCTCTTTGTAAATCAGGAGGAGAAGGAACAACAAATACCAGGGCATGCTGCACATGGTCAAGAGGCGGACCGTCGACGACCACCATATTCCGCTACAGGCGTCCATGGGGGCTTTGCTGAATGTTCATTGCATCAGGGATGAACTGGTATGGCATCACCAGGATGGTCGCCATTGCTGGATGGTGGCTATTGCACACGGAGAAGGGTGGAGAAGTTGCAGCTGAGTGGAGAAAACCCTTGATCTCTCTAGGAGTAGTAGCAGAGGGGGAACTCGCTGGGTCGCCGATAGGAAGGAGCTCTGACTGTTTGTCAGCAATTGGACCTGAGGGAGACGAAACGACCAGAGAGGTATCGGAAACCCACACAAATAGTGGGATATCCTTCTGCAATGAAAGTTTAGCTACCCAGTTAGTTTCTAGCGCATCCTCGTCGCGATACTTTGTTTCGGTTGCCACATTTTACACGGTGGTGCATTTTTCTGTTTTCGTCTCCAAACTAGAGTCTTGTGAGTGGCCTGAGGCTTACAATCCCGGCCCAAATGGCCCAATTGACTACAAATACGACACAGGAGCCCGATAGTGCATGCCTTACGATGATGGCCTTGGGAGAGACACTTAGAGCAATAAACTATCTTATCCATTGAATTGGTGTCAAGTCTTGGTCCTCATGAAGTTTGCACGTGTAGCCCAGATTAATACAACTTGGACAGGAAATACCAGGATAATTTATTGCAATATGCCCCTTTCTAAAGCATGTCTCACATCTGTAAAACTTTAAGAAAATAAAGTCTTTAGACGGAACAGATTTAATGTTGACACAAGATTTGACCTGATCATTCGAATAACCTGCTTGCCAAAGATCAAGGATTTCCTCCAAAATGGAGGATGGTATAGAATCCCAATAATTACGCTGAAAAATAGTTCCCTCAAAATTTTGCTTGTTCTTCGCGGCTAGAACCTAATTCTGATCTCCAATGAAACTACCAAACATCAAATCCTTCAAAGAATGAGATTGAATATCCATAACCTTGGAATCCATATTACTAACCCCAGTCGCTGCCAGAATAGGCAAAGATGCACGATCAGAGTGAGCATTGCGTTGGAGGAAGCTGAGCGATGATTTGATAGCCATAGGAGAACGGGCAACAACTTCAGGGATCTCATGATTAAGGTGCCAAGAATTACTGTCCTTTGAATAGTCCACATAGTCCTTGAATAACTGAAAAAGGCAAACGAAATTTGGCCAAATTATGTCCTTGAAACCATAGATGAAGTGACCCACGCGGTTGGAGTCCATCGAAAATTTAAAACTACGAGAACCCAATTGAAGCACATTGAAACCAAGAGCCAAACCACCAATGCAACATTGGAGAACAATTCCTACAGCCTCTTCCATGAGAGGGAAAGAGGCAGAAGAGAAAGAAACCACCAAGAAAAATTCCTTGGAGCCCGCCTATCTAACATAGTGAACCTTGAGACCAGGGGAAAATCCAAGTGGAGAAGACTTGCCATCTTGATGACGTGGAGGAACCACTAGAGATCCGGATTGCTTATTCTCGATAGAGTTCCGAAAGCATTCAGAGTGTGAGGATTCGTTCGTCTACTTCATGGATCATCGTCTTCATGGACTTGTTCTTCTTCCAAGCAGGATCTCACACAAGATGACACATTTCCCTAGATACCACTACTATCATTGCCATGCTAGTTGTCTCGCTTCCATCGTTATGTCTCGTTACCTACCACTTGTTTGTCAAGCCTCCCAACATTGCCATGATAAGCCTCTAACCCCTTCACATCCCAGCAAACCTTTGTTTGGCTATGTTACTGCTTGCTCAACCCTTCTTATAGCGTTTCTAGTTGCAGGTGCAATTGCTTCGATGTGACAACGTGGCTAATTTTGTCATATCACAATATTATTGCTATTTAATTTAATGCACCTATATACTTGGTAAAGGGTGGAAGGCTTGGCCTTTTGCTTGGTGTTTTGTTCCACAATTGAACGCTCGTAACATGCTTAGGGTTGTTATGGGGACCCCCTTGATTTTCATTTTAGGATAAAATTTGTCTGGCAAGGCCCAACTTTGGTACTACATTTGCCCAACATAGTAACACTGAAAACCGTTATAAAAGCATAGGGCGTCATGAACCCGAGGAGCAATTTAACATAATACAGGGGGGCCAGTGATGCTGGTGTTGGTCCAAAACTAGAGCACCGTGCGGGGCCAACCCGGGGCAACTCGAGTGATCTTTATCAGGCCACCGTATGCTTCGCTTATCCGTTGTGTCTTGAGAACGAGATACGCGGATCCTATCGGGTTTGTCAACACGTCGGGCGGCCTTGTTGGATTTGTTTTACCTTCCTCGAACTACTTGCACGTGGGATTTCGATGACACTTCGGGCTATCTCAAAGTTGAGATTTTCCATCGGGATTCCGCAAATACTACGGGTGATTCGGCGGTTAAGGAATTCCAACACATCATGTGGTTAATTTGTGATGGATGAGTTGGAGCACCCCTACAGGGTTAAATCTTTCGGAAAGTCATGCTTGCGGTTATGTGGCAACTTGGAAAACTTTGTTTAACACCCGGTCATAGCAAACTTGAAGTAAACTCAAATAAAATACACCAATTGTGTGCATAACCGTGACTGTCTCTTCTCGTGAGTCCTTACCCGAGAGAGAACACGATGGGGTTATGTTTGTCGTTAGTAGGTGTTCAGGATCACTTAGTGATCATTACTAGTTCACGTTCGTTATGCGTAGACCACCATACTTTACTTTCTATATTCGTAAGTTAGCCACTCAAATAAATTCTTAGTCACTTGTTGCAGCCTCACCACTTAACCATACCTCACCCATTAAGCATTAGTAGTGTTGATACCCTTGGAAATGATATTGATGAGTCCCTATGGCTCACAGATTACTACAACAGCAGTTGCAAGTACAGATAATGTGATGATTTGACGTGAGCGTGATGCTTGTTTTGATTTGGAGTTCTTCTTCTTCATCATCAATCTAGGATGGGTTCTAGGCAGCAGCCTGGGATAGCAAGGATGGATGTCATTTTATCGTTTGATTTTGTCCATAGTCGGACCCTGCTCTTTAGTATGATGTTTGAATATGTTATTGTATTGACGTGATCTTGATGTAGCTTGTGGCGACTGTAAGCCAATTCCATATACTCATCTCTTCTGTACATGCACTTGTAATGATATCCATTCTTGCGAAACGACAAGATGTGCTTCTATCCCTGTCGAGGCCCTCGTGCCAAAATAAGGATAGGGTTGCATCTTGGGCGTAACATATTCAGATGATACTATGCCTGTCTCGTCTGCTCCACGTCACACTTCTGCACCACCTGACACCACAAGCTACAGCTTCGAGTCCAGATAATATTGATGATGGGTCTACGAGTTGCTGCCACCTCGAGTCGTCTTAGTTCTCTCTTCCCTCTTGGTGTCTCACTACCAAAGGGGAAGAGTGTAGGGATTTTTCGAGTCACAAGTGTGTGTTTTAGTTGTTGGCGTTTATTCACTCATGAACTCATTTATCATTTGCTTTGCTTTGGTTCATGTCTGTGAGTTTTTTAATACCAAGTTGTATGGTCTGAGACATATGCTACCCTATTATTATCCTTTAATGTCTTTATATGATGTGAGCCATCCTTATCATGTGCCCTTTACCTTTACTCACATATATTTTCTTGCATTCATACTTCACTCTTATCTATTATTGCAAGAAGTTGTCAGTCTATAAAATATAGGGGGAGTGTTGATCCTAGTGTGTGCACTTTGCATTCCAAAAGCATATCTAAGAATAGTGCACACATCTAGGGGGAGCCCGTCTATATTTTCTTGATTTTGGGTTTTTCCTTCACCCATTATGATATCCTCTATGAAAATCCCGTGTTGTCATCAATCCACCAAAAAGGGGGAGATTGTTAGAGCATATTTCTACCCTAGTGGTTTTCGTGATTGATGACAACGCTTTTGTGGACTAACCGTGTGCACTATGATTTCAGAGATTATCAGGTGGCACGAGACGTTTATTTTCCCCTCCGGTTGACAAAAGAGAAGACGGTTATTTTCTGATGATTTAATGTTGGTGGACTTGAGTCATAGGAAAATTTGTACTATCAAGAGGGGATCCACATTTGAAAAGGTTGGGTGGAATCAACACGTATACTTATGCACCCGTCATTTCTCGGCAACTGGAGCTTTGCCCTGCATCCTTGGTTGCCTTAGAGTTATCTAGGCGTTAGTACTGTTGCGTTAGAGTGGTAGTACCGTTGGATGACCGTGGAACCTCACGTGGGGCATCAGACACTTGTTTGATGACATGCGCCTCCAAAGTAGCAGCAGTGGCCTGCTACTACTATTGTCTCTATGAGGGAGGTAGTACCGCTGGCAATAGCGGTAGTATTGCTAGGGGTTTTTGGCTCCTTACGTGGGGCACCAGACACTCCCCTGACTGGTGACTGATGACCCGCTTCACCAAAGCGGTAATAGAGGCAGTAGTAACTAGCGATAGTACTGCTGCCCCTACTAATACTGAGGACCGCTCCATCCACTGTGCTAGCGGTACTACCGCCCCCTGCGCGGTTCAGCTATGGCCCTGTGTGTTGATCTTCCGTATGGACGGTAGTACCGCTCCCCGAAGCGGTACTACTGCTAATGTGTGGCTGGTTGGTGGGTAACGGGCATATTCCCTTCCCGCTATATAAAGAAGTCTTCTCCCCTAAGAATATCTACCTTTATCCTCTTCAAAGCTCTATTCTTGCCCCAAGCTCATTTTCTCCCGATCTCTCTCTCTAGACAACAAACTTGTTGAAACTCTAGGGTTTGGTTGAGAGTCCCCCGATCTACACTTCCACCAAGAGAAATTTGATTCCCCCCACTAATCCCTTGCGGATCCTGTTACTCTTGGGTGTTTGAGCACCCTAGACGGAATAGGTCACCTCAAAGCTATATTCAATTATGGTGAAGCTTCATGATGGTGTTAGGAGCCTCCAATTAAGTTGTGGAGATTTCCCCAACCTTGTTTGTTAAGGTCCGGTCCCCGCCTTCGAGTGCACCACTAGTGGAATCACGGCATCTCACATTGTGTGAGGGCGTGAGGAGAATACGGTAGCCTTAGTGGCATCTTGGGAAGCATTGTGCCTCCACACTACTCTAACATAGATGTACTTTCCCCTCAAAGGGAAGGAACACCGTTAACACATCCTCGTCTCCACCAGTTCCACTTGTGGTTATCTCTCACCTTTACCTTGTGCAAGCTTACTTGTGTTGTATTCTTTGCTTTCTTGTTTCATTGTTGTTGTTAGCATCATCTAGGTTGCTCACCTAGTTGCATTTCCAGACAACCTATTTGTTGCTAAACCTATTTTTGTAAGAAAATATTTAAAATTGGTAGTTGCCTATTCACCACCCCCCCCCTCTAGTGAACCATATCGATCCTTTCACATGGAATTTTCTCAATTGCATCAACTTCACCTTTATCCACTTCAATACCTCGTTCAAAAATTTTATGCCTAAGTACTATTCCTTCATTAACCATAAAGTGGAACTTCTCCCAATGAAGACAAGATTAGTTTCTTCACATCTATGCAAAAATCCACCAAGGTTGCTCAAGCAATCATCAAAAGAAGTACCATAAACGGAAAAATCATCCATGAAAACCTCAACAGTCTTTTCACAAAAATCAAAAAATACAGCCATCATACATGTTTGAAAAGTAGCTGGTGCGTTACATAAAACTAAAGGCATACGTCTATAAGCATAAGTTCCAAACGGGCAGGTAAAAGTGGTTTTCTCTTGATCTTCTTTTGACATAGGTATTTGAGAGAAACGAGAATATACATAAAGGAAACAAAAGTTTGTGTGCTTGGATAATCTTTCTAACATTTGATCAATAAAAGGCAAGGTGTAATGATCTTTTCTAATAGCTTTGTTTAATTCCCTGAAATCAATTACCATCCTATAAACAGTTACGACTCCCCGTGGAATAAGCTCATTTTTATCATTAGGAACAATGGTTATACCTCCTTTCTTAGGAACACGATGAATAGGACTTACCCATCTACTATCAGCTATGGGATAAATAATACCCACCTCAAGAAGCTTCAATATTTCAGTTCTTACCACCTCTTCCATTTTAGGATTAAGGCGACGTTGATGATCAACAACATGTTTAGCATCTGGCTCCATATTAATCATGTGCTCGCATAACGCGGGGCTAATGCCCTTAAGATCATCAAGATTATACACAATGGCAGCTTGGGGCTTATTCAAAGCTTTAAGTAATCTCGTTTCCTCATGGTCTGAAATGTTAGCACTAATAATAACATGATATATCTTCTTTTCATCAAGATAAGCATACTTTAATGTATCTTAGCATGTGGTCGATAAATTTAGTAGGCACAAGTTTGTGTAACTTTACTTTGATGTGTGATAATTATAGTTTAATAAAGAAAAATGCCATGATTTTCTTGGTTTCTGAACTACCTTGCAATAAAAAAATAACCCAAAAATTAAAATGTTGAGAATGTCATAAAATTTTAAACATTAATTTTGGAGCTTAAAATATCCCAACGGGGTGCACTTGTTGCCCACAAGGCAACAGGGCATGGCCACCCTCTGGGTGAGCCAAGATACCATGTGGGTCCCACGGGGACCCACCCACTTTTTCTTTCAACCCACATTATCTCTGTCCTCTAGCAAAAATTCCTAATAACTCTTTCTCTCTCTCTATCGTGTTCTTGCTCCCAAACCTGAGATTCTAGATCTCTTTGCTCGAAGCTTCATTTCCGAAACTATTTTGAGGACTGCTCCTTGGTATGTGACTCCTCCACTGCTCCAATTAGTTTTTTCTTTAGTTGCTCCATTTGGTGCTATTCAACATGAGCTTGCATGATGAATTCTTTGAGTCCCAAGTGGTTTGAATGCTTGATATAGACTCTAGGAGTCCATATGAGTAGTTGCTATCAATCTTACAAAGTTACGTTGACATGATTTCGTGGTCTAATTTTTTTAGAATTTTTTTTGTAGGAAAATAAGCATATCTAGGAGGAGTTCTTCAAGGAGAAGGTCATCTAGGGATTCATCGAGTGAGAGCTCGGTGCGACAAGCGTCCATTGAACCAAGGGCAAGCTATGCACGAATGGCCGAAGCCAAATCATGTCGTTCGCCATGTAATGAGTTTCTAACTAGAGCCGGTATTACGGAGGAGTTTGATCAATATATTCAGAACACTGAGCTCACCACCTTCCTCGCAGATAAGTGTACTCAACATTATAACCTTGCTCATTCGTTCGACCAAAAGTTTCAGTACCATCCACACACTTCTAGAATCTTGTTTCATCTCTATGATAGATCATTGGGTTTTTTACATTTGTGCCCCTCGTTCCTTAGCTCTACTCATTCATCCCGCGCTCTTAACTTTTGCTCGGTTTTCCCCCACTCCCTTGCCCGAAACCCTCAGAACAGGTCACAACGGACGTTGCCATCGGGTCAATGGCTTGACCGTTAACTCAGACGAGTGGGGCCGTGCTGGACAGTGTCTCCCATTGGACCTGACAAGTGGGGCTGCGTTGGGCAGTGTTGCTATTCGACCGTTGGATCGTGGTTTCGTTGGGCCGTCCCTTGCATTAAACGCCTGCGCGCGCTGCCATGACAGAAGCCTGCTATGCTTGCACCCAGCAATCCTACCTGTATGGGTCGATGCACGCCGACCGAGCCTGCATGCGCCGATGTGTGCCGCCACGATGCGCTGACCGAGCCGCTTTCGTGCACGCCAGCCGCCACGGATGCAGCGACGGTCGCTACTGCTGGTTCCTCTCATCTCGCACGCTTGTCTCCTAGATTTAGAGCATCATTTTTTACGATCAGTTTCAGCCTTTTTGATCCACTCGCATTTGCACCCGTTTTGCTATGACAAATAAATTGAACAATATGTTTTATATTTTGTGGATGCATGCACTAGCTAGGTGGCTACATATTTGTGGCTTGTATAAAAAAAGAGAAGGGTTCATTGTGGCTGCATGCACTAGGTGGTTACTAGCAAGGCGAGTTCTCTAAGAAAACAATCAACAAATATGTAGATAGGACTAACAAGCCCATAGCACGATCACATAGTTCAAACTAGCAAGAACTTAACAATAGAATAGACATAAAACTTAATAATAAAACTTAATAAAAGGGCTAACAAGCCCATAGCATCTCCAACATAGTTCAATTACAACTTAATTGACATAACATAGATTCAAAAAATAGATAGAGGGTTTAGAACCTTAGCCGCCACCTTCTCCACCTCGCTCCTCCTGTGGGCGCCCTCACTGCTCCTCTGGGGCATTGTCGATGGGGTACAGAAGAGTGTGCATGTGCGGCATGGTGGGGAAGATGTTGGTGTACTCCGTGAAGCTGTTGTGGGTGGTGAAAGCGATCAACTCGCAGCCACACCAAAACACTCGGCTGAGGAGGTAGAAGGCGTCGAATGTGTTGATGGAGTGCGCAAGGAGAGCAACCAGCACCCCGTTTTGGATGAACTCCTCGATGCGGAACATCGTTGGAGATCCCCGTGGGAGGTGGCGGTAGTCGGCCACGAGGAAGAACAACGTATATGCCGATAGGGTAGAGCCTCTCTGGCACGCTGGGTGGTAAGTTGTAGATTGGTCTGGTATATTGCATGGCTGAGGGATGTGCAGAAGAAGGAGAAGGGTTCAAAGACCAAGAAGGGCAGATTGCAGAGGATGCGAGATGGATGAGGGATGTCAAAGGCAGAGGGTGGCTTAAATAGCCGTAGTGCTACGTGTTATTTCGTCATGGCAATAATGGGGTCAAATGTGAAGCAGCCCATTTTCACACCCACCACGGCGTCGGGAGTGTACACGCGTGGGAAACTGTGGTTTGAAAAGGTGAAGAAAAGGAAGCTAATTACACACGTGGGACTTCGTGGTCATATATATTATGTGAACAAAAAGAGACAATTTTTGAATAGTTTGTGGCCATTTTGCATGATAAAAATAAAATTGGCCCTTATAAATTTGGTCATTTTGCATTTGTATTAAACAAAAAATAACTAAATTTTCTAGGCAATATCAATTGTTGTGTAATTTCAAACGATGGAAAAAAAATAGAGCCAGCATGTTCACTAACAACATAGCAAACGATGCAAAAAAATGACGCAATTCGACGGCCCAACCAGAGCTTGGTCTTCTTTTGGGCCCAATAACTATGTTTTTTCATGGAGTCAATGGTGGGCGAGCAGCCGAGCACGACCAATAGGATCGCCTCTCGCGGATCACCCCGATCCAACGATGCGGAGCCATCCATATGATCGGACGGCTGACGTTCGGAGATAGGGTTAGGCGGATCGCCCCGCGGGGTTTAGAGGGGTTTTGAGCTGGTCAACGGGGTTTCCAAGGCTTTGACAGAGCATAACTAATTTAAAAAAAATATGAAACCTTTGTCGTTTGTCGTTTTATACGGACATTTTCAAAAAAAAACTAGCTGGCACGATCGGGGTCAAATGAGCACCATTAATTTAACAAAAAACAAAAAATATAAAACCTACGCACAATGTTGTCTTATGTGACATGTTACCATCCAAAAATCATTAACTTGGTCTATGGTCATTTTCATGAAAAAACCTTCACACATATGAGCTATCACGTACAATGTTTCATAGAGTTCAAGGATCTAAACTTAGTTTTCCATTTTCATATTTTAAACATGTTTTCAATAGTTTTTATATTAAATAATATTTTTTCAAAAGAAATGTAAAAATATGAAGATTAATTCAAAAAATAGTGAGACTTCGAATCTACACTATATAGATTGAATAGGTGTTAATAAAAAACATTTGGCGCATTTAGAGTAGGTCTAAAAAACTTGATTACAAATGGGTTTTTTTACCCTAGCTTGGGAGCTCATTTGGACCACATTTCTCAAATACAAATTTCTTTGACCTCCTCGAAATCACCTCAAGTTTTTGCATTTTTTAATATATACTATCTTGTTGAATGTCAGTTCAAAACATCGGATAATGAGACATGGTGGGAAAAAGCATGCACTTGATTAATAAACATGAGACAAATAATTAGGATAATACTCCTTTATTACAAAAAGTCATTACATCTTCATTCAAATGTTGTTTTTTGCTCTGTTATTGGAATATTTGATAAGATGATGGACTATATAGATAGCCATACCATCATAGTATGTGTGATCATTACACCACCAAAACTCAAAAAATAAACACTGAAACAAATCATAGAAGACAAATTTAAAAACACACAAATACCCAATATAGATACACTACTGGAATCAGGAACTTTGCCGTCTGCCATGGCTGACGGCAAAGGCATGCACGGCGGACGGCAAAGGTCTTTGCCGTCAGCCAGCAGACGGCTACACATCCGGCTGAATAAGCTATGATAAAGGGCACTTTGCCGTCTGCTGGCTGATGGCAAAGATGCAAAGGTCTTTGCCGTCAGCGAGCAGACGACAAAGGGCGTGGACGACACACGTGGCAACTTAAGTCCGTTAAGGGGTTAACGTCGTGCTTTACCATCTTCTGGCAGACGACAAAGATGCAAAGTTCTTTGCCGTCTGCCAGCAGACGGCAAAGCAATTGCATAGGCCAGCCCAGTGCCACCCCAGGTTGCACAGGTAGCTCCCACGTCGTAGCTTTGCCGTCTGCTGGCTGACGGCAAAGCTCTTTGTCGTCCGCCAGTGGACGGCAAAGTGCCTGTACTACCCCTGTTTTTCTATTTTTTTATTAAATTCAATCAATTTCACATTTATATATATATATTTGAAAATACTTTCAACAAGCATACATATCCCTGCCATATGGATATGATCATCCAACACATATACATACCAACTCAAACGTCCATATCCAACATATATATATAGCCAACATTATCCAACAACAAGCATACAATGGTTTCATCCATACATACATATATAGGTAGCAAGTTTCACATTGTTCATCCTACAAAACCAAAACAAAAAGGAAGGACAAGGAGAAGAATAGACTCCATGAACGCAAGCTTCCGTGATATAAAGCAAATATGCAAATTGGGAAAGAAGAAAGTTAGAAGAAGAAGAAGAAGAAGAAGAAGAAGTAGAAGAAGAAGAACTTTTCTTCTCTTTCTTTTTCTCCTCTTCTTTATCTTCTTCTTCTTCTAACGAAGGTAACTTCGGTAATTATGCCATTTTTAGCTAAGCTAGGTAAAAAAGCTAAGTGTAGGTCATTTTAGAGCTAAGCTAGGTAAATAGGTCATTTTGGAGGTTAGTAAGGTTATTATGTTATTTTCGAGGAAAATAAGCTAAGTCAATGTCACTTTGGAGGTAACCAAGATTATTATGCCATTTTTGACCTAAGTATGCTAAGTATGTCATAAATGAACTAAAGAAGCTAAGTATAGGTCATTTTGAGCTAACCTAGGTAGTTAGGCCATTTTTAGCTAACTAAGCATATTTATTCATTTTGGAGGACAAAATGGTAAGTGTAGGTCGTTTTTGAGGTATCCTAGTTAAAATCGATCATTTTGGAGCTAGGTAAGGTTATTTTGTCATTTTGGAGGAAAACAAACTAATGATATGACAGTTTGGAGCTAAACCAAGGTTATTATGCCATTTTTTACCTAAGTAAGCTAATTATGTCAAAAATGAACTAGCTAAGCTAAGTATAGATCAATATTGGGCTATCCTAGGTAGTTAGGCCATTTTTGAGCTAACTAAGCATATTTATTCATTTTGGAGGACAAAATGGTAAGTGTAGGTCATTTTTGAGCTATCCTAGTTAAAATCTATCATTTTGGAGCTAGGTAATGTTATTTTGTCATTTTGGAGGAAAACAAACTAATGATATGACAGTTTGGTGCTAAACCAAGGTTATTATGCCATTTTTTACCTAAGAAAGCTAATTATGTCATAAATGAACTAGCTAAGCTAAGTATAGATCATTATTGAGCTATCCTAGGTAGCTATGCCATTTTTAGTTAACTAAGCATATTAAGTCATTTTGGAGGAAAAAATGCTAAGTATAGGTCATTTTATAGCTATCCTAGGTAAAATATGTCATTTTGGAGCTAAGTAAGGTTATTATGTCATTTTCGAGGAAAATAAGCTAAGTATAGGTCATTTTGGAGCTAAATAGGTCTTATTAAGCTAAGTACGCATTTGTTAAGCAAAACACTTGGGAAAACTTACCATCATCACGGAGGTGAAGGACCGGTCGGGTTTGCGCCAGTGTGAGACGGAGAAGGACCAGTCGGGGTTGCGACAGACGCAGAAGCATTGGTCGATGCTTGTCGGGAGGCATGTTGCACCAAAGATCATTTGCAATGTCTCGTTAGCATGATGCAACTCAAATGTGAATACTAGTAACTAATGACCATTCAAATGAAACTCCCCATGGGTGCTATACCAATCTGGGGCATCGATGGAGGGGTCTGACCATTGTTCTGGCACACGGTCTGCACATTTTGTTTTCACGAGTCAGTCATATTATTTAGTGATGAAACGAACATTGCGTTCATGATTTGGCTAATATGCAGGAGAAACTTACCACGAGGAGCTCGTATAGGACCCGATGAGACACGTCGTTCTGGTTCCTCTCCTCCTCAACAGCCTAGCCGTCCTCTCCTCCATGTCCCTCTCCCTCTATGTCGCATGCCTGTTTGCCTCCGCGAGAAGCTCCTGGGCCCTAGCCTCGATGGCGAGCTCCATTGGTCGTGGACGAGACCTTATCTCAGGATTGGGAGCTCGGCTGGCGCTTCTTGATCTCCGGGAGAGTTCTAGGACAACGTATCAGTCCATCCCCAATGGCTATCGAGCCATGGGGCCTCCTGCCACCAGATATCATCACAAGCTCTGGATCAAAAGGACTCTGGCTCGGGTTGAAGTCCTCCCCTTTCCTCGCCTTCCCCTCATCTCTGTACCTCACGAGCTTGCTATGGGAGGAGATGTTGTTGAAGCTCTCTGGATGATCGAGGTCATCCTCAGAGAATGCCTTGGCCTTCTTGTACGGGGCAGTATGGGCCATGGCATAGAGTTCGAATAGCGGTGGCACCTCCTTCTTGTTGTGTCACACCTAAAAGAGAGGAACAAAATATTAGTTAAGGGCTCAAGCTAGCACGAAGAATGAAATTGCGTGAATCATGAAGCAAACCACATACCCAGTGATCCCCGTACTCAAACAGGTTGGAGATCCCTTGATGGTGTGGCACACCTTTCATTTGGGCACGCTTATCCTTGCCCTTGTTGTGGACGGCTAGCCATTTGGGAGAGCACCACTCATCCACCAATGCCTCCCAACAGTCCATCCTATCCACACACCATCTCGGGGCACCTAAGTTAGATAAGAGAAATTTCAGCGCTATGCCTACGAATCAAATCAAGGAAACTAAGTACAAGGCCTTAAGAATAGGTAATTACCTTCATGTACTTCTCCTTACTCGGAAAATTGGCACGGCACTTCTTCTTGGCCCTCTTAATGTTAGTCGAGGCGTAGTAGTCTCGAATAGCCTGCACCCGAGCCTCGTGCTATAAGTTCTGAAGTAGGCGCTTGCACTCGGCTACGAGAACAATAACTGTGTCCGCCTCGTGTTCCTCAAGACACCTGTAGAAGGTCTGCAATCAAACAAGACAACACTGATTAGTACAATCGCTAGGTGATGTTGATTTTTAATTCTGTAAAGGAGAAATTACCCAAAACCGCCGGATCACAATGTCAGCCACCATCTCGACAAGACACCATCGAACCTCTCCTTCGGTGGGGCCGGGGCAGCCACGTACAGCTCCCAGCTCAGTGCAACATGGCCCACCCCAGGAAGTGGTGCCGGCAAAGCACACCAAGGACCAGGTTGGGCCTGCGGACACCAGGGTCATGTTTCCAACCCCTGCACTATGACATGGCCAACACATTAGATATTAATTTCAAGAAACATGAAGGCAAAAGGTTAAAAAAGAGTAAATGCACTTACTTATCCCCATTAGGCACAATCAACCACCTCTGATCGCGGGTCACCGGCACGGGTGGGAGCTTTGTACCACCATGCTGGTAGACCTTCTTGCCCTCCTCAACCAGCTCGCCCTTGCTGTAGCTATCCTCAGAAAAGTTGTCCTCGCCACCATCAGCATGGCCACTAGCCTCCGGAGTCATGTGGGACGAAGACTCTGGGACCGGAGTCTCCTGGGACAAAGACTCTGGGACCAGAGTCTCCTAGGACGAAGGCTCGACAACCCGAGGCTCGTCGGCCCGAGGCTCAGTGACCAAAGTCCAAGACGGGCCCAAGTCAGATGGGTCCACCTAAGACGGAGCACTCTAGTGGTCGGGAGAATCAGTTGGGGGTGGCGGAGAGGAAGGCGTAGCAGCCTTCCTACCTTTAGCACCTCTCTTCATCTTCCCCCGACCTCTCCCGATCGAAGAAGAAGCGCCCGCCGGTGTCTACATACTTTGTACCAGTGCTCTCCGGAGTTGCTGGGGTGGAATAATAGCACCCCTCCCAACACGTGCCGAGGAAGGAGGCTCAGAGCACTCTCGACCCGCACCCACCATCAGTCAACACCTGCAATGCCAAAGAGTGAACGAAATTAGTTCAACATAAAAAAGTTGAATACCTAATAACATGAACTAATTAATAATATATATATATGTACATAATAATAACTGAATACCTGACATTACTAATATTAATCTTCATCGTCTATATATGCTCCAGGAACAATAAATGCATAATCATCATCACTATCAGTAATGACGTGCTCATCAGCATCATCAATAAATGCATCAACATGTGGAAGGCCTCCTTTATGTAATCAGTCAAGCATTGACAGGTCATCCGCAACAGTAACCTCTTCTTCTTCCATGTCTTCTTATTCTGGCTCAGGGGTGAAGTCGGATTCACTATCTTTGTCTACCTCAATGTTCTGGGGTGAAGTAGAGCAGTTCTTGAAACGCTTTTTGGAAACACGTGTTTCTTGGAAGAATTCTCCTTCATATGTGTTTGGGTTAATGTGAGGTTCATAATCATCTTCATTGGGGGAGGTGGTCTAAAATGTGGCGGCACATCATAAACGACATCCCAACCATTCAGATTTGGATCAGTTTGGCAGGCCCACGGTAGATAGAAAACTTGGGTCGCCTGTTGAGCCGTAATATAGACATCGGGAGCATCTAAATGGGTGCTTTGTTTGATTTCGACTAGACTTATATGTTCATGAGTCCTTCTAGTCTCCTTCGGCTGGAACCAATAACATTTGAAGACTACGACGTTTGGTGGGTTTCCACCAAAGAATGTAAGTTCATAAATTGCTTCAACTCTTCCATAATACTCGACCCCTCCTTCGTCGACAGCGGAGACACAACAATTTGTAGACTTTCGGTCGGCCATAGATAGCTCTTCGCCAAAAGTACGAAAGCGATACCCGTTGATGTCGTATTTGTCAAATGAACGAACCTTATAGTCAAAACCATTAGCGACTTGTCTCAATTCGGAGTCCATAGACTATGCATTAGCCTACAAGTTTAATATGAAAGGATTGTTGCATTAGCCGCAAACTAGACGAAGAAATGAAATCGTCTAATGGAAATTACCGTTTGCTTGAACCAAGAGATGAAACTGGGATAGCCGCCTCCATGCTTTGCCAGAAGCTCATACTCTTCAATGGAATCCTTTTGGATCACCGCTCCATCCGAGAATTTGGCGACGTATTGACTGTATCACATATCCGGTAACAAGAGCATTTCAAAGGAATTAGAAGTTGCGAAATAATGTACTGAGAACTTACTCGATGTACGGTCGCACTTCTGTTAGGTTGTTGAAGATATACAACGAAATGGTCTGCCATTCTTCAACATCCAATGCTATTCCTTTCGAAGCACCGGCTGGTGCGAGCTTCCCTTTGAATAGGCTGAGGTTGTATCGACCTTTTTCACGGTCGCCATCATTGTACCGAGGCTTCGGATTATGCAAATGATGATTCTTGGCTTTGTAGTGTGTTGTCACAAAGTTTGCCACCTCCTTAGTAATGAATGCCTCGGTCATCGATGCTTCAACTCTACATTTATTTTTACATTTTGCTCGAAGCGTCTTCTGCATCCTCTCAGTTGCAAAGCACCAACGATTTTGCACACACACACCCCAATCCTGCCTCGGTCGGGAGATGCAAAATCAAATGCTGCATTGGATTAAAGAAGCCCGGTGGAAAGATCTTTTCTAACTTGCAGATCAACTCCAACTCCAACTCTTCCAGTTTGTCTAGCACGTCACACAATAGTTCTTTCGTACAAAGAGCATGGAAGAAATAGCTCAGCTCTGCCAGTACTAGCCATTCATCCTCAGGGATAAAGCCACGCAACATCACCGGCATTACCCGCTCAAGCCATATGTGCCAATCATGACTCTTGAGACCAAATATTTTTAGTTTGTCAAGACTCGCTCCCCTCTTTAGATTCGTTGCATATCCATCATGGAACATCAACTGCATTTTCGCCCACAAGATCATTTCCCTCATAGCTGGCCTTCCAAGATTGAACCATGCTTTGGCTTCCTCCAGTTCTTCTTTCCTTTCGGTTGTCACATGTTTTGTAACAGTCTATCACATAGAGCCTCCTGATCGACTCTAGCCTTAGGATTATCCTTCGACTTCTGCTCTATGTCGAACAATGTACCAAAAAGGGCCTCAACGATATTCTTTTTAGTGTGCATCATGTCGATGTTGTGTGAGAAAAGGAGGTCTTTAAAGTAAGGTAGATCCCACAAACATATCTTGTGAGACCATGCGTGTTTCAAATTATACCCTTTGAAATACCCTGGATGATTTGGATCCGGCTCAAGAGCGTTTATCTGATCTAGGGTCTGTTGGCCTGTCAATGCAAGTGGTGCAGAGTTCTTCACAACTCTACCTTTCATGAAATTCTTCTTGTTTTTCTGAACTTATGGCAAGGATCCTGGAACTGTCTATGCAAGTCGAAGCAAGAATACTTGCGACCCGCCTACAGCCAACGGAACTCAAGAGCTGCCTTGCATGTGGGGCACGAACCTTCCATGCACACACCAGCCAGCGAATAGCGCATATGCCGGCAAGTCATGCAACTAGTACATGTACCACACATGCATTTTGAAGTTATTTTTGGTAGAGGCATCGTATGTCTTGATCCCATTATCCTAGGCTTCTTGCAATCCATCCTTAAGCAGCTTCATGTACACATTCATATTCTTCCCCGGATATTTGGGCCCTGGAATTAACAACGTCGGGAAAATGTTCTTTCTTTTCATAATCTCTCCGGGGGATATTGAGTGGAATGACAAATACAGGCCAACAACTGTATTGTGTTGTTGTCATACCATACACATTGAACCCATCCGTGTTGATGGCAACTCGAGGATGCCTTGGATCTGCCGCTTTATCCTTATGTATGGAGACTTCCTAACAATTTTCTCATGAATGCAAATGTCATACACATATAGGTGATGTCTTTCCAAACATTTTGATATCTTATTTGCATTTTTCTGAGTTAGTATGAAATAGTTATGAAGTTTTCAAAATGACAGTCAAATGGTCAAAGGGCAAAAGCACAAGATGAGCAAAGTGATGTGGGCATGAACGCGTGTTTTCCAAAATTAGGGGTATTCCTGTCGATGGTGGCACAACTAAGGACTCAAATACAATTATCCCTAAAATATATCATGCAAGTTCTTATTATAAGCATGTATGACTATATACATAATACATGCCTACATTTTATTTATGAATTGGAGCTAGTTTTGTGTCACTCTAGTGTGTAACTGTTACATGATGAATGTCACCCAAATCAATTATCAATCACTAATCCATGCCCTACACTTTTAGCTTATTGTTTACGTTAAGTTACTTTCATTACTACTGCTATTATAGTCAATACAATCCGTTTTCCACTGTTCCTATTACTTTTGTTACCCTTGAAGACTATTGCGATCCCCTACACTTGTTGGTTATCACAAATGTCCGTGCACCACATTCTTGAGGGATGCGGGCATTCATGATGATTTTTATTATTTGATATAAAAGTTGGACTCACTCCATTCCTCAAACATAAGTTTGATGAGTATCTCCTCCTTGCTAATACTTTTGTGCACAACTTTCACTTTCATCATAGGAGAGAGACACCCACCGTATCGTTTCACATTTAGGACATACCCAAGAAAGGACACTTGATAGGTTCTCCCAAGTCTGTAATATTCCTAATGAGGGCAACCCTCTAGAGCCTCGCCCTAGAGACATTCGCGATTTTATATCTGAAGTAACTATGTGGATATGAGAGGAGTGTCTGGGGCCAGAGTCGCTAGTCTGCACATTCCTATTTTGCATTACCTCTCATTATTTTCTCGGAGGTGTATCACTGGTAGGTGGGAGAGCGGAACGCTTAGCTCGCCTGATCTTGCTATCTTGTGTAGTGCACTTTATAATGACATGACTTTTAGTTTGGGAGCTATCGTTGCATAATAGTTGCACACTAACCTCTCCAAGGGTGTCATCTATGGTGGCATCTATGCCTCTCTCATCGCTAGTTATTTTGAGATTCCTATCATACGCGAGGAGGATGAGATTGTACCTACTAAATTTCTTGATTATGATAGCATGGTTGGGCATAATTTCATTGACTCTAGCAACATACAATTCTGTTATAACTTGGTGTTTAGTTAGGGTACTTATGAGAAGGTCATTTTGTCAGCCCCATCTTTATTTGATCTTTCTAGATGCAGGTACACTATTATGTTGGCGGGGTTAACGCTGCCTTCAACACCTGAGCTAGAGCCTACACCAGAGCCTATATGTCAGTGGGAGGGTCGTGGCCATAGACCAAGTTAGGCCAAAATGTAGGGGAACGCGACAGAAAACAAAAATTTCGGTATAGCGAGCACGCCCAGGACCACTATGGAGAATGCATACAAGGTTTGATCTGATCCGTACCGACTCGTAGCGCAGCGGAAGAAGAGTCGGTGGAGATCGTTGGTGCAGATCCCCGCAGCTAGGATTTACAACCTCCCAACCGCGAGGATGTACTCCCTCGTCGGACAGCCCTTCGGGAGGTGGTCGGACAGTCCCCCGGACGATGTCGCGGACAGCCCTTCGGGAGGACCCTCGAAACTCGAACGGAGACTCGGACGGCCCTTCGGGAGGACTCTCGAAACTCGACCCGAGACTCGGACAGCCCTTCGGGAGGACACTCGAACAGCCCCTCGGGCAAAAGATCGAAACTACGAACTCTCTACGAGGTTGCACACATACGGTGTCATCTATCCGGCAGGGCTTCGTCGTCCAGAACTAGTTCCTGCCGAAACCCAGACAGCCTTTCGGCTCTACGAAAAACTCTTTTCGTGGGAGGGAGAGAGAGAGCTTGCAAAGCAAAGCATGTGTATGAGAGCAAAGGATGAGTGTGGAGAGTGCATCTCCACCTCTATTTATAGGAAAACCCAAGGGGTAGGGTGGCACTTGAAATACCCAAAATGCCCATGAGGTGAGCACACCACAAGGGCATAAAGGGAAAGCCTCCAAATAGTGTTGCCTGCATCACCATGCCTGCATCACCATGCCTGCATCATCCCCTAATAGTATTTCCACTATTCACAATAGTGTTTCCACTATTTACAATAGTGTTTCCACTATACATATATAGTGTTTCCACTATTTATATATATAGTGTTTCTACTATTCAAAATAGTGTTTTCACTATTCACGAAGACATTTTTCTGCGTCCGTTAAATCCCAAATTATTTCTGTGTGCCTAGAATAATTCCAGTACCCACTAAAACAATTTTGGACGCATTCCGAAACAATTCCGGAACAATGTTTTTCTTCAGCGAAAAGCTACCATAGCGGTTCCGGCGGCTCCGGAACACTTCCGGTTTTTTCCTCCGAAAAATCCCAGAAGTCCCCAGAATCATTCTGGCACCCTCCAAGAATTTCCAGACGTGTGCCGAAACCATTTTGACTTAATGGTATACTCCGAAACAACTTTTCGGTTTTACCGGAACTATTCCAATGTTCTCTCTCCGGAACTCTTCCGTTGTCTCCGAAACTTTTTCGGTGATTTTCTCTCAGACTCCCTGTCTAGTATTCAGCAGATAGATGACCCTTAAGCGTGTGACCCTATAGGTTCGGTGAAGTATAGACATGACCCGGAACACCTTCCGATCAATGATCAGCATCGGAGCCGTGGACACCCATATCGATCCCTATACCCACACGAATAAATATTCGAGTGAACCTCCAGTTGCCGTGAGCTATTCCTGTTGCTTCGCGATATGTTACAATTACCCGAGGTGAGAAACATCGGCATCCTCGTGGATCAACACTTGTCCACAATGCCAGTTACCTCGTTGCCGGTATTGTTCTCTTTTCTCGTTCCCATGTTTTGGCATCCCCGTGATCAAATCACAAAGTGTCTGGCCAGACGATGATGGATACCGTAACACCGAGAGGGCCCAGAGATATCTCTCCATCACCAAAGGAGCAAATCCCAATCTTGAGCTATCAAGTTACTTGACATACTTTTCCATGAACCCGTAAGCCGCCGTAATAGCCACCCATTTACGGATGACGTTTAACAAACCCCAAAGTTCATGAAGCAAGCATGAAGAAACTCGATACTCGCATGGTCTAAGGAATTATGCAAACATTAACTTCTCTGTGTTATTAACCATAAACTTATGACGAATGTATCTCATAGCATAACATCAATTCGGATCGATTCAACACAAGTGTTCTACCAACATCGTGCCCTCAAAATTGTCGGCATGGCCATGCCCATGATCAGGAAAACAGGATCATCATGCAATACTTGAGCCAGTCTTAGAGGCAAGACTAGGAATACAATTTACCATTTATTATACCACACGTGCACATGAGTTTCCCTCCAAGCCTCGTTTTATTTGCAGACTCGAGAATCATTGCAGTTATAGCATGTATCATAAACATTCATTACAAACTTGGAGATACAAAAGTAACTGATATTACTGCCTCTAGGGCATATCTCCTACACAAAAGCCTAAGCTTCAGGGAGTATGTTTCTCACCGAGATTACATGCATGTATCACACACTCATTCCAGTTGTCAGTGTTCATCCTTTTTCATCGTACATCCATTGTTCAGTTTTATTTTCGCTTTCTTTTGTGTGTTTGAAAAACTTCAAAAATCCAAAAACATTTCTCGCTTCTTTTCAGTTTTGCTTTCTTGTTTTATTAGTTCGTAGTTCCAAAAGAAAACTCAAAAAGATTTCCCATTCTTCTTCTTGCTTCTTGGGAGCTTTCCTATGTAAATAGTTTTTCTCTCTTTTCGTTTTTCCTTTGTTAATTTGCTTTCTTTAGAAAAAAATTAAAAACTCCAAAAACATTTTTGTGTGTTTCTATGAAATTCTTTTTTTTCATTGAGTCGTGATAAGGAGAAGACTATGCTAGAATTATTGAGTTGCTCATATGCGACATTGTTGATCTAACAAAGAGACAACATTACGTGTCTTCTCCTTTGAATAAATGCTTTTGCATACTCCAGCTTACTCCACGATACACTTGCACTATTATTATTTTCGCATCATTTGGTCATGCAAGTGAACTGCACTAATTACAATGATTTGATGAAGTGATTGCAGTTAAAGGAAGTTGGTATGAACTCTTCTTGTTTTCCTTTTTTGTCAATATGTTTAACTCAGTCAATCTCGATTCAGCATATTATGAGCAAACTTGTTTGTGATGACAATTAGAGATTATAGTTGCTAATGCCATGCTTACAAAGCTAGGAGTGGATAAAGATTAATCTCGTGTATTAGCATGCAGTAAAATCATTGTGACGTAGTATGTTAGCATGGCATCCTCCTCTGAATAATTCAAGTGGCTTGACTTGGCAGATGTGCAAACATGTAGTTGATTCAAAACAAATGCAGCCTTCATGATATTTATGTTCAGAGTGTTTATATCCTACTCATGCTCGTATCCAATATTTATTATTCGCAATGCATGCTTTTGACCTTTGTCGCTCTCTAACTACTCGCTTATCAATCTATTTGCTAGCCTTCACCTCTACTAAGCAGGAATACTGCTTGTGCATCCAAAGTCCAAAAACAAGTGTTGTTCTAGATGAGTCCACCATACCTAACTATATGTTATTTCTCTGACATTCCAAGTAAATTTGCATGTGCCACCTCTAATCGTTCAAATTAACATTTGTGTTGTGTGCCCGTACCTCTCATGGAATGACGGGGTGGTTATTCACTTGTCATTGCACGAGAGAGACTGGTAATTGTGATGTCGAGTCCTATAATCAAAATAAAGAAAAATATAATAAAATACTCCTCGGGAAAGTTGATTGTTTGGAGGGAACCCATGAATTCGATTAGCCATGGCTTGTGTTTGTATGGTTGAGGAGGAGTAAGCTTTACCTTTCCGCTTGGGAACTACCGATAATGTGTTTAGCATGGAAGATATCAAAATCCTTTGATGTGATGATCATAGGGAAATCGCACCTCTCAAAACAAATTCATATCTATTTTAAATGTTGAGCTCTCACACCTCTACAAAACCATGCTTCCCTCTGCGAAGGGCCTTTCTATTTACTTCAATGTTATTTACTTTTATTGTTGAGACATCACCTTCTCATTAAAGCACGAGTCCTCAAAGCCCTATTATCATTTTTATGCATTGAGTCTAGTTAATGTTGGATGTGAGCATGATTGGATCTCTTCTACCCCGAATTACAATGTTTAGTCGCTGCTTGAACCTTATAGGTGATCTGCATTTCTATTTCATGGTCTCAGAAAGGGCTAGTGAGATACCATGTTGTCATATTATGTCATGATTGTTTTGAAAAATATTGGCATCCGAGATATCTTATTATTGCTCACTAGTTAGTAATGTTATATTGTTATGTCATGTTATTGTTGGCGCTCGGATTGATGTTGTTTTCAATAGATGTACCATGGTGTTATTTTTGTGCAAAAATAAAAGTTCGCAGACTGGGCTGAAATTTATGGAGATTATTTTCATAACATATAGAAAACATTGGCGGAGAGACCTGTTGGAGGGGGCCACGCAGGAGCCATGAGCTTAGGGGGCGCGCCCTATGAGATCATGGGTCCCATGACCCTTGATGGCCAACAAGTATAGGCGATCAATTATAGTCCTTTCGATAAGTAAGAGTGTCGAACCCAACGAGGAGCAGAAGGAAATGACAAGCGGTTTTCAGCAAGTTATTCTCTGCAAGTGTTGTAATTAGCAGTGATAGATAGTTTTATAGGAAGATAATCCGTACCAACTACTCCCTCCATCCCATAATATAAGAGCGTTTTTGGCACTACACAAGTGTCAAAAATACTCTTATATTATAGGACAGAGGGAGTAACAAGTAGCAATAGTAGCAAATAAGGAGCATGGTAGCCCAATCCTTTTTGTAGCAACGGACATGCATGAAGGATCTCTTATATAAAGTGAAACGCTCTCGAGGACACATGTGAATTTCCATCTAGTCACGTTCATCATGTTTAGTTGATTCACATTTTCTACTCTAATGATTTGATATGTGGGTGGACTGGTGCTAAGGTGTTGTTCTTAATTGAACAAGCAACCCACTTTATTACCCCCACTCTCAAGCATCCACATCTACAAAAGAAGAATTAATATAAATCTAACCATAACATGAAACGTATGGATCCAAATCAGCCCCTTAAGGGATAACTCATAAACTAGGGTTTAAGCTTCTGTCACTCTCGCAACCCATCATCTACTTATTACTCCACAATGTCTACCCTTAGGGCCAAGTATGTTGAAGTTTCATGTAGTCGATATTCACATGACACAACTAAAGGAAGAGCAACATACATATCATCAAAATGTCGAACGAATACCAGTATCACATGATTACTTATAACAAGACTTCTGTCATCTCCTCGAGAACAAAAATAACTACTCACAAATCATGCTCATGTTCAAGATCAGAGGGTGCTGAATATCATTAAGGATCTGAACATAAAATCTTCCACGAAATAAACCAAGAAGCATGAACTACTAGATGTAATCAACACTACTAGTAACCCGGAGGTACCAATCTGAGGTTTTGAGACAAAGATTAATACAACAAATGAACTAGGGTTTGAGATGATATGGTGTTGGTTAAGATTTTGATGAAGATTGGTCCACCCACAATGGAGGAAGGGTTGGTGATGATGATGGCTTTGATTTCCCCCTCCCGTAGGGAAGTTTCCCCTGCACAATCACTCTGTCGGAGATCAAAAGTGCTCCTATCCAGGTTCCGCTATGAGACGGTGATGATTTATCCCGAAAGTATCTCCCTCGTTATTTTTCTAGGTCAAAACTCTTCATATACCAGAAGAGGGGGCGCGTGTGGGGCCCAGAAGGCACCTGGGCATGTGCCTGCCTTGTGAGCGACGCGTGCCCCCCCCCCTATAGAATTTATTGGATCCATTATTTTTATATATTCCAAAAATATTCTCCGTAAAATTTTAGGTCATTTGGAGTCGATAAAAATAGGTATCTCTCATGTGGCCTTTTCAGGTCCAGAATTCCAGGTGTCAACAATGTTCCTCTCCACGTAATCCTTGCAAATTCAGAGGAAAAGGCATTAAAATTGTGTTATAAAGTGGAATATTGACCAAAAGCAATATAAATAATAGTAGTAAATCATCATGCAAAATAGATGTATCAACTCCCCCAAGCTTAGACCTCGCTTGTCCTTAAGCAAAAGTCAAACTCGATAATCATGACCACATGCTTAGAGAGGGAGAGGTATCGATAAAAATAAAATATAGATATGAAAGCATCATGATCATTATCATAACACCAAGTTACTATCATAAAACTTCTCATGAAAAAGTAACAATCTATCTACATGCTCAAGTATGAATCATAAACTTTATTGAAAACAAGTAAACTATGTTCTGGGTCATTGAAACAATTACAATCCATCATATATTCAGAAAAAGGCTATGCCCGAGCTTTCTTTATCAAGTTCACATACACAACTACCATTTAGTATTCTATGATTGCTGACAC
Organism: Hordeum marinum; assembly: GCA_022496015.1. Taxonomy (NCBI): domain Eukaryota; kingdom Viridiplantae; phylum Streptophyta; class Magnoliopsida; order Poales; family Poaceae; genus Hordeum; species Hordeum marinum. The sequence continues at coordinate 108,570,752 of CM039675.1, forward strand.
TCATGGGATAATTATGAAGAAAAGAGTTTCAATCAGACACATAGGAAGATAGGGGTTTATAATTTGTCACCACCCAACAATTTATCTCAGGGATAATGTCAACAATAATAACTCATGATCACCTATATCCAACTGGATATATGCGCCTGGATTTTTCCTCACCACGTGATGCTTGCAAAGTAGATAGTAATAAGAATGGAATAAACAATGGCGGGACCTCAATGCCCATATTAGTTCCTACATATTCCATGAAGATCATTATTCATTGAACCACGATGTCGAGGATTCTGCCAATCCCGTATGCAACTCCCTTTGTCTAGCAATATGTTACTTCCCCGAGATTCGATCGTCGGTATCTCCATGCCTAGTTCAATATCGTTACTGGCAAGTCTCTTTAATTATTCTGTAATACAAGATCTCGTCAGTAAACTCATTAATCACATTCTTGCAAGCTTCTTGTGATGTTGTATTACCAAGATGGCCAAGAGATTTCTCTCTTTCACACGGAGTAACAAATCCTAGTCTCAATCGATGCAACCCAACAGACACCTTTGGAGATACCTGAATAGCACCTTCATGATTAGCCAGTTACAAAGTGATGTTTG